>CAXKVI010000003.1:56781063-57120304 GCA_964058755.1 Campiglossa producta
TGTTTAGATTATTGGAGGAAGCTGCATTAAATGATTTAATGATTATAGAAATGTTTTGTGAGGACGAAGGTATGTATATTTTGAAGTTGTTATTTTGCTTCACATTAGTAAAATTGTTTTTACTGGTAGAAGAGAAGGAAATAAAGAAGATGAAATATTGGAGGATCTTCTTATTGTTTTGGCCCTGGGCGAGGAATGCAGATACATCGTGCCGTTTATTCAAAACAGCGTTCCGAAATGTAAGGATTTTTTGAAAGACGTGTTATGGGAACTTGATGAAAACAGATTCAAAAAAATTACGCGCGTAAAATGGAAAACCTATTAAATTATTTTATTTTAAATTTAATAAAGGACGACGAGGCCTTCAACCAGATACGTTCTTGCAAACAATTCCCTGTCGAAACACAGTTAGCAATTGTATTATACCGTTTAGGCTCAAGTGGTGCAGGTGCTACTCTATCTAAGATTGCTGGCTTGTTTGGAGTTAGTGATGGTGGTATTATTCAGGTTAGTGTCCTTCACCGTTTTGTTAAGTGAATATTGAACATTTCTTTTTACTAGAGTTCGCCCAGTGGTTGAAATTCAACCACAAAACCTTATTTTATTTTCCTACCTTTTTGCTATTTCTTAAATTTGCCTTTCTTTTCCATATTTTGTATATTTTTGGTTTCTATACATTCCTATTCATTTCGCCTTTTCCTCCCTCTTTACATCATTCAGTAATATAGTTTCAGTGTTGATAATTATTTATTCTTCTTAGGTCGTCTTCATACGTATTTCTTTCCTTTCCTTTCCTTAGCATTAATTTGCTTTTATTTCCTTTCCTTTCCTCTCCTTTCATCTCAATTTATTCTCTTTGCTTTTCTTTCCTTCTCTTCCCTTTTATTTCCTTTCCTTAAATTCTCCTTTCTTTTCCTTTTCTTTCCTTTTCTCTTCTTTCCTTTTCTTTCCTTTTCTCTTCTTTCATTTCATTTTATTTCCCTTCTTTCTTTCTTTCTTTCTTTTTTGTTCTTCTCTGTTCTTTTTCTTTCTTTTCGTTTCTTTTATATTCTTACCTGATCCTTCTTTCCATTTCCATTACATTCCTTTTTTCCTTTTATTTTCTTTTTCTTTCCTTTTCTTTCGTTTCCGTTGCTTTAGTTTCCTTTCATTTTATTCATTTTTTTTTTCTTTTCATTTCTTTTCTTTCACTTTTTTTCTTAAATTTCCCTTCCTGTCATTTCGCTTCCTTACCTTTCCTTTCCTACCGTTTCCTTATTTTCTTTTGTTCCTTTCCGCAACTCCTTTGCTTTTCTTTTTTTTCATTCATTTCCTTAACTTATTTTTTTAGCTTTTCATTACTTTTCTTTCCTTTATTTTTCTTTCTTTTTATTTTCATTTATTTTCCATACCTTCTTCCTCGCTACCTTTTCTTTCCCTTCTTTTTTTCTTCTTTCCTTTCTTTGCTTTCTCCTTTTGCTTTTCTTTTCCACTGCTTTACCTACATTACATTTCCTTTCTTCCCTTCCTTTTTTTCTTTTCCATTCCTTTCCTTTCCCTTTGATTTTTCTGTCATATTTTCCGTTCCTTACCTTAACTTACCTTAATTATCCTTTTATCCATCCCTTTCCTATTATTTTCTTAATTTAATATTTTATTTATTTCATTTTGTTTCATTTTTATTTATTTTATATTATTCCCTTTCCTTTCATTTCCAACAAATTTTATTTTTTTACTTTCAATGACTTTTCTATTTCTGATTTTACTTTTTTTTTAATTTTATCAATTTTCCATTTTATTTTATTTCACTAAGTCTAGCCACGAAGGACCTTGTGCATGATCTAGCTTATTTGTGCTTTTTTTTTTTTAAATTTGCTTCTCTGAATCCCCACGCACAGATTTTGTTTTTGTAAACACTGTTTGTAACTACCTAAGCTCAATAAAGTTGACGCGCTGGCTCATGTTATCTTATTGCTGCCAACAAAACAACTCACCCTACTGCAATGAATGCAAACACAACAATGCAAGTGGTCATACCTACATACATACACCCATAACAGCGGCTCTATAAAGCGAATGCGTGTATAGCACTTGTAGTGGTGTGATTTTCAAATCATATTATAATTAATTTTTGGTTTGTTTTCGGCCACCCTGCTCGGCAAAACATATCGATACATACCAAATTTTATATACCTTAGAATTGTGGTTATTGCAAAAAAGGGATGAACCAGTTATGTTTGCGCATTTATATATAATAGATTAGAATTTGACTGAGCGAATTTTTAATGCCCTGCTAAAGCATAAAGATCGTTATCTGTTTTGGCCAAATGCGGATGAACGTAAAAAGCTCGTGTCAGAGACCTGGGATGAATTGCCAAATTGCGTGGGATACGTCGATGGTACCGAAATTCCTTTGGCGGAAAAACCTTCTCAAGATCCAGAAGCTTACTTTTCACGAAAGCACCAATACTCCGTTAAAGTTCAAACCGTTTGTGATCATAGGCTGCAAATTAGACATTTAGTGCTAGGCTATCCAGGTAGCGTGCATGATGCAAGAATTTTTAATAACTGCGAATGAATCTGATTTGTTTTTTGGAGGAGCGGAATGGATCGCTGGTGACAGTGCCTATAAACTGTCACGCACTGTTATAACACCATTTAGAGAAAACTCTAGGGAGCTAACACAGGCAAAGCGCACTTTTTAAAAAAAAATATTCAGTCGTTATAGGATAAGAATTGAACATTGTTATGGAATGATGAAAGAAAGGTTTGGCAGCTTGAAAAGTTTGAGACTTCAAATCAAGGATGCTAATGACATGAAAAAAGTAAACAAATGGATTCTCTGCTGTGCATTGTTGCACAATCTTATACTTAAACTAGACGATCGTTTCGATTACGAGCTTGAGGAATCGCACATCGACGCTTTAGAGTCTTTACCTAGTGCTGGAGGTAATGAAGGGGAAGCAGTGCGACGAACCATCTACGAAATATTGAATCATGCAAACAATCAAGAAATGAGTTTGTAGTAATAATTAAATAGCTTGTTTACTTTTTTGGAATAAATTGAAGTTCAATGTGTAAGTCTATGCATATGTTTGTATAAAAATTAATCATTAATCTAAACTAAACTAAGCTAATCTTAACTAAACTAATCTAATCTAATCTAAACTAAATAAAACTAATCTAATCTAATCTAAACTAAATAAAACTAAACTAATTTATTCTAAACTAAAATAAACTAATCTAATCTAAACTAATCTTAATTAAACTAATCTAAACTAAACTGATCTAATCTAATCTAATCTAAATTAAATAAAACTAATCTAATCTAATCTAAACTAAATAAAACTAATCTAATCTAATCTAAACTAAATAAAACTAAACTAATTTATTCTAAACTAAAATAAACTAATCTAATCTAAACTAATCTTAATTAAACTAATCTAAACTAAACTGATCTAATCTAATCTAATCTAAACTAAATAAAACTAATCTAATCTAATCTAAACTAAATAAAACTAAACTAATTTATTCTAAACTAAACTAAACTAATCTTAATTAAACTAAATAAAACTCCTGGGCTTGGATATGCCATAAAATCCCTTGGTTATAACGATCTTTTCAAGGATGGCCCGACAAAACCGCGTGAACCTCGCAAGGGTCCCAGAACACAGTGACATCGAGGAAAACTCTATGGCAGAAGAACAAGGCATGACCAAGCTTCGGGATAAAGAACGCTTAGGTATGTCTTTGTCACATGCAAATCACTGCTTGATACCCAGGCTGCCGGATACCCAAACAATCCTGGCCAAATAATGATGAAGTATCAAAATTAATAGGGGTCTTAACCGAGCACTTTCCTAGTGTTCACAACAGGCCTTCTTAAACTGGCCTAAGTGTGCCTATACCGCAGCCACTTGAATCTAACTAATCTCAACTAAACCTCTAAACACTTCATATTCAATAAAAAAAGCGATTTGTTTTCTTGAACATTTTATTTCAAATATACTTAAGTAGTTCACATTACACATACAAAACAAGAATTTTAAGTATTACTTATATATCAGCACTTTTCAATCGTTCATGCTCCAGTCTTATTTTCTCCATTTCGATCCTTTCTTCGTTCTCCAGTTGTAGTTTCTGCAACTCAAATTTGTTTTTCTCTTTTTCTTTTTCGAGTTCTAGTTTTTGTGATTCTAGTTCCGCTTTTTTCGTTTGAATTTGAAATAATAAAGCAAATGGCCTTGAGTTCTGGGGTCTTTTTAAATTTCGCTTTGGTGTAGTGGTATTAAGCGTGCTAGCGCCTGATACGACGGACGGGACAGACGGACTTGCAACGCACTCTGATGGAGAAGGAGGCATCACTGATGGACTGACCAAAGGATTTTCAGGTAAACTTGTTGATTCATTTTCATCTTCCGTAATATCTACTGCAATTGTAGCAAACGCCGGCGGCTGCACATTAACGCGCTGTCCAAATATTGCGTACATGTCATCATACAATGGACACATTTTTTTCATGTACTCTTCAACACTTTTTACGTCGCCACTTTCGAGCAATCCCGCACCTGTTTCACCCTTCCATTTTAGTGCGGACGAAAAACTCGTTTTAAGGTGCCTCATTTTTGTGCGCATTATATCCCATTTGATGCTACCTAACGTTGTTGAGTTTGCTGCAATACGCTCATAGAACTTCTGAGCAGTCGGTTTCTGCAATTAATTTATTTAATGTTGTACCACCGATTGGAAAAGGCAAAAAATGTTACCTCAAATTGTTCCGGATTAGCTGCTACATTTTCCACTATAGTGGTCACTAAGTCCTTTGTTAATTGTTCTGTCCACCGAAAAGTTCCGTTTAACCGTGCACGTTTTTTCTGTAAACGCATCTGCATATAAAACAGACAATTGTTATTTAAAGATAAATATTAGTGCATAAAAGTAAAAAATACTTACTTCTTCCATTTTTGCAGAAAACTTTGTGCGCGGTTTTCTTCCTCTTCTTTTAATGATCAGCTGATGTTTTGCGACAAATTTGCATAGATGCCACTCAAAATAGGCTCGCATAGTTGCCATTCTGTCGCAAAGCAAATTGCATACAAAAATTGACAGTTCAGTTGCGACTTTGCCATTTAGCGACCTTTGCAACATATGCAACAAGTTTGCTACTATAAATGAGTACCATTAGTAAATATAATGTCCTTTACAATTTAGCAAAAGTACTAGAAGCGTTATTTTAATGTTCAATGAGAATTCAAATGAGTAGAATATGATAGGAAAATGATATTCCAAAACGATGCGTATGAGTAACGTATTTTTACAAATTTTTAAGCCCGCAGTCATAGTCAAAATTAAGTATTATATTAAGTAAGTTTTTGACAGATAGCTCATGTAAAGATGTGTTTAAAAGCATTGACTAACTTAAAATCATACTTTATTTTGACTATGACTACGGTTAAGATTAAAAACATCATAACTAAGTGTCCAATCAGTATTTACCTATACTTTACTTAACTTAACTTACGATAAAAGTTGCCTATATTTTCTTGCGTAAGTTAACGCTTTGAATAACAATTTATGCAGGTTTCCAATATACCAGGTTGGTCTTAAGTTAATTATATGTAAAGACTACGTTTCACGTATTGCCGGTTCTGCGAGAACGGTATTTGTACCTGTACAATACCCTTCGTACCGAAACGACCCGGGTTGTTTTTTTTTTATAATGACTCGGCCAAGAGCAATACATTTCGAAGTGACCCTGTCTAACGCGTCAAGATTCCCTCACCTATTGTCATCCCCGGAACAGCCCCTTGCAGCACGGCTGCTCCTTATTCTCTTGATCCGGGCTGGCATTGAGCCAAATCCTGGCCCAAGAGAATGGTTCTGCTGCGTTTGTCGGAAGAAAATATATACAAGACGATCACACTCAGTACAGTGTGCATCATGCAAAGGTTGGTTGCACAAATCTAGTTGCTCCGGACTAGATCCAAAAACACATCGGCCCATTAGTTTCTATAAAAATTTTGTGGCGCCCTGCTGTTCACGCCCAAGGACGTCCCGAGGCAAGCGACGCTCATATGTTGCTTTATCGCCCTCTAATAATAATCAAGTCTCCACGACCTGCAATAATTATATTGCCCAGCAGAATATATGTGTTCCCGGCTGTAGCTTACTTCCTAGTGCATCAACAGCACAAGCACCCACTCATGGCTACTTTCTTCGTAGCACATCCGTTGATGCTTGTAGCACTACTGAGCTTCAGCCCCCGTCTCTAAACTCTTTAATAACTTCTTCCGGCACTAGCACGAATGAAAGTCAAGTCCATCAACTTCTGGTCCCTCACTCTTCGTGCACTGTATGTCGGCACAGGATATTTGCGTCTGTGGCATCGGTCAAGTGCAACTCCTGTCTAGGCCTGTGTCACCTTCGCATATGTTCTGGGCTCGCAAACAGAAATCTCTGGACTGATGTGTTTGTCGCGCCTTGCTGTCGAGTTGTGCAGCCCTCAACGCCGACGGATGTACACTCATCTAATAGTGAACGAATTCCGCCGGCTTCAGGACTGCAACGGAGATCAATATCGCGACATAACCTACCACCATCTGGGCGAACACATCAGTCTTTAACTCCCAGAGTGGCCATTGCCTCCCCTTCGCAATTTAAATTGTTGCAATTTAACTGCAACGGCTTGACCGGCAAGATAGCGGAGATAACCACATTTATGCAGCTACATAAAATCAAAATTGCTGCAATCCAGGAGACAAAACTTGGCCCCCACTCGAATCTCCGAGCGAGTGGAGGCTACCACGTACTCCGGCATGATCGTACGGACGGCGGAGGTGGTCTCGCGTTCCTTGTACACCATACGGTGCAGTATAGGGAATTTGATATCAACACTGACCAAAGTGACTTACCTTTAGAGTGTCAAGGTATAGTTATACAAGCTGGTGGCGTTGATCTCGAGCTAATCAATATATACATTCCTCCCGTCACCTGCTGCCCCAGAAGTTATCGTCCTGACCTTAGGGCGTTTCTTTGTGGCGATAACCGTATCATCATGGGCGATTTTAATGCCCATCATGATATGTGGCATTCACACCTTTCTGTGGACGGCAGAGGACGGGAATTAGCCGAGCAAATTGATAACTCCTCTTTCTGTACTGTGAACGGAGACACCTCAACTAGGATGGCTGTTAACTGCAGTAGTTCCCCGGACCTAACTATTGTTAGCCCGGGGTTAATTAACAGTATCAACTGGCAACCTATGGTGGCCCTGTCATCCGACCACCTGCCTATCATCCTGTCTGTCGATCGTGCCACGGATTTTATCACGTCGGAGAAAAGAACTTACGTGAATTTCAAAAAGGCCAATTGGGTCGGCTTTTTGGAATTCACGGAGAGCTCCTTTGGTGATCTTCCCATTCCCACTGACGTACACGTTGGCGAGCGTAACATACGTGAGGTCATTAAAAAGGCTACAGCCCGTTTTATACCAGCTGGTAGGATAAAAGATATTAGGCCTAACTTCCCAGCTGAGGCCGCAGCCTTGGCCAACGAACGTGACCTCATACGCAACATCGATCCATCTGACCCACAGATCGGTGATCTCAACGTGGAAATCAGAAGGCTGGTTAACGAACACAAACAAACCAAATGGGAGGAGCACCTCAGGTCTTGTAACCTCTCTACCGGTGTTGGGAAATTATGGTCCACCGTCAAGTCCTTGTCGAATCCTTCGGGTCCACCAAAAAATGTCGACATTACCTTTGGTGACAAGACAATAAATGACCCCAGGAAATGTGCACAGGCTTTTTGTCGACAATATGTCCCACACCCTGCGCAAGACAGGGCTAGACGTGGAATCTTCAGGCGTGCGCATAAACACAAAAACTATGCCCCCGTTCCCATCACCGCTACAGAGGTTCAAGAGGCCATCCGGAAGGCCAAAAACTCCAAAGCCATCGGCCCTGATGGCATAGCCATGGTGCATCTAAAACACATCGGCCTAGCGGGAGTCAAATATTTAACGGCCGTCTTCAATTTGTCTCTGATCACAGCTGTCATACCCGACAAATGGAAGCAGGCAACTGTGATCCCACTACTAAAGCCTGGCAAGCCAGCTAACGTTGGGGAGTCATATCACCCGATATCACTCCTCTCGCCAGTAGTAAAGACACTTGAGGCGGTCCTACTCCCGCTCTACACATCACACTTGATGTTAGCCGAGCACCAACATGGCTTCAGGAAAGGTAGGAGCACAACATCTGCTCTAAATGTCATAAACACTCAGATAACTGACGGTCTTAATCAAAATAGGACAGGACGGTTCTAGTTGCACTTGATTTGAGTCAAGCTTTTGACACAGTAAATCATGGGCAACTTGTAGCTGATTTGGAAGACTCGTCACTCCCCCCCTGTCTAAAGCGTTGGACCGCCAATTATCTCAGTGGTCGTCGGTCGTCTGTTGTATTTAGAAACAAAAAATCTAAAGCCAGGAAGATAAAACAAGGGGTACCACAGGGTGGTGTCCTCTCCCCGTTATTGTTTAACTTCTATATTTCGAAGTTTCCTCCTCCACCAGAAGAAGTTACGATTGTTTCTTACGCAGACGATTGCACGATATTGGCAACTGGTACTTCCGTTGATGAGCTGTGCTCCAAAATAAATGGTTATCTCCCCTCTCTAGTCGAGTTCTTCACTGCCCGAACCTTGACATTGTCGCCAACAAAGTCTTCGGCGACCTTATTCACGACGTGGACGGCGCAGGTTGGCATGGAATTAGAAATCTATGTAGGTGATCATAAAATACCTACGGTCGCTCACCCAAAAATTTTAGGAGTGACTTTTGACACCATGCACACTTTCGCTGCCCATTCAGCTGCAATTGTCTCAAAATTACAGAGCCGCAACAAAATCCTCAAGTCACTAGCCGGCAGTACTTGGGGTAAAGACAAAGAAACGTTGTTGGCAACGTACAAGGCAATTGGTCGGCCGATCCTGAACTATGCGTCGCCGATATGGTCGCCGGGGCTTGCAGACGTTCACTGGAGTCAGCTTCAGGCCTGTCAAAACACCGCGCTCAGAACCGCTACGGGGTGCGTCCTTATGTCACCTATATCTCATATACATAATGAGGTGGAAATGCTTCCAGTTAGGGAGCATAATGAAATGCTAAACAAGCAGTACCTACTGAACTGCTGTAAACCACAGCATCCCGGTAGACAACTGCTTGAACTCATTCCGCCTCCTAGGACCATAAGGTCGCATCTACGTAAACATTTTGATGAGATCCGTCACTATATAACAACGCCGTTTGATCTACAGGTGCACAAACAGGCTTTGGGGCATATCCATACAACGTCTGTTGGCCATTACTCTGCGCTCTGTCCGCTAAACAATGTCTTACATGCCGCAACACCTGGCATTTCTGAAGAGGAGCGTCATCTTCCTCGAGAGACAAGGGTCACTCTGGCTCAATTACGCTCTGGATATTGTAGTAGGTTAAATTCCTACATATCTAGACTGAACCCTGATGTGCCGAATGTATGTCCGGCATGCGGCTCGTCCCCCCACAATACCAATCACTTATTTTCTTGCTCATTTGAGCCCACTCTTCTAACACCCATCTCTCTTTGGTCCAATCCTATTGAAACTGCTAGTTTCCTTGGACTCCCGTTAGAAGATATTGATGACAATTAGGTTAAGGAAAAATACGCGTTGGGCAGGACTACACATTGTTACAACAACAACAACTAATGGGACCCTAAGCCGGTCCGATTTTAAAAGTATTGAATATTATTGGTCAGGTTGTAACGTAATATAATGATGTGCAACTCTTCCATGTGAAAAATGTGCTAGCATGTCTCTGAGTCAGTGTCCGGCAAAAAGAAAGGTTGAATACGAATCTATTAGTTAGTGCATACAAATTGTAGAATTTTCTTCAAGAGTAGGGAAACTAATAAGAAAAAATATTTGTTTTTGTAAGTATTTAAATAAAATAAATTAAAAATTAATTGTGTAATTTAATTTATTCAAAAACATTAAATAATATAAAAATATCATCATTCATTTATTGGCGCTTAACCGCCTAAGCGATTTTGGCCGTTTCGTATCAAAGCACGCCAGTCATTCCTTTTTAGCGATAACTGACGCCAATTGGAAACCCCAAGGGAGTTCAAGTCATCCTCCACTTGTTGTTTCCATCTCAGTCGAGGCCTCCCCCTTCCTCTGCTACCGAATTCAGGCGACGATAGGAAAACCTTCTGTGCTGGAGCTTCTTTGTCCATTCGCATAACATGGCCCAGCCAGCGGAGTCTTTGGGCTTTAATTCGCTGGACTATGGTCAGATCTGCGTAGAGCTTGTACAGCTCGTCGTTAAATTTCCTTCGATACTCGCCGTTGGCATCACGGGAAGGACCATAAATCTTCCGCAGAACTTTTCTCTCAAATACTCCAAGGGCCATCTCATCTTCTCTTGACATTGTCCATGAGTCTGAGCCATACATCAGGACAGGTATGATGAGAGACTTATAGAGCGTGATCTTTGTTCTTGGAGAGAGGACTTTACTTCTCAATTGCCTACTCAGTCCAAAGTAGCACTTGTTGGCAAGAGTGATTCTCCGCTGGATTTCTAGACTGATATTATTTTCGGTGTTGATACTGGTTCCCAAATAGACGAAGTCCCTCACAGTTTCAAATTTGTAACTATCAACAGTGACATGGCTGCCAAGGCGCAGGTGCGCCGATTCTTTCTTTGATGACAGCAAATACTTCGTCTTGTCCTCGTTCACGGCAAGACCCACTTTTTTCGCTTCCTTATCCAGTCCAGAGAAGGCAGCGCTTACGGCGCGGTTGTTAAGGCCAATGATATCAATATCATCGGCATACGCCAGCAATTGCACGCTCTTGTAAAAGATTGTACCATTGCGGTTTAGCTCTGCTGCTCGAATTATCTTCTCCAGCATCAGATTGAAGAAATCGCATGAAAGGGAGTCGCCCTGTCTGAAGCCTCGTTTGGTTTCAAAGGGCTCAGAGAGGTCCTTCCCGATTCTGACGGAGCTGTTGGTATTGCTCAACGTCATTTGGCAAAGCCGTATAAGCTTTGCAGGGAAGTCAAATTCAGACATGGCGGCATACAGGCAACTCCTTTTTACGCTGTCAAAAGCGGCTTTAAAATCGACAAAGAGATGGTGAGTGTCGATTCTCTTATCATGGGTCTTCTCCAGGATTTGGCGTATCGTGAAAATCTGGTCGATGGTAGACTTACCAGGTCTAAAGCCACACTAATAAGGTCCAATCAGTTTGTCTACGATGGGCTTCAGCCTTTCACACAACACGCTAGAAAGAACCTTATATGCGATATTAAGAAGACTAATTCCGCGGTAGTTGGTGCGGTTAGCGGGATCGCCTTTTTTGTGGATTGGGCAAAGCACACTTAAATTCCAATCCGGAGGCATGCTTTCGTCTGACCATATTCTGCATAAGAGCTGATGCATGCATTTTACCAGCTCTTCGCCTCCGTGTTTGAACAGCTCGGCGGGTAGTCCGTCTTTTCCAGGCGCTTTGTTGTTTTTGAGCCGGGATATAGCTATCCTCACTTCATCATAGTCAGGTGGTGGGACGACTTTCCCATCGTCAGGGATTGGGGTATCGGGTTCGACGTCTCCCTCGCCATTTAGCAGTGAGGAGAAGTGCTCCCTCCATAATTTAAGTACACTTTGTACGTCGGTTACCAGGTCGCCATTATTGTCTTTACAGGAGCTTGCCCCGGTCTTAAAACCTTCCGTCATCCGCCGGATCTTTTCATAGAATTTTCGGGCATCATTCCTGTCAGCCAGCATCTCAAGCTCCTCACACTCACGCCTTTCGGCCTCACTTTTCTTTTTTCTGAAAAGGCGTCTCTCTTCTTTCTTTGCCTCACGATATTGTTGCCATACACTGCGGGTTGCGCCCGTTCGCAACGTCTCCTTGTAGGCAGCGTCCTTTTTTTTCGCGGCAGTCTTGCATTCCTCATCGTACCAGTTATTCTTGCGGGCTCGCTGGAACCCTATAGTGGCCTCAGCGGCGGTACGCAATGAGTGAGAGATATGCTTCCATTGCTCCGTTACATCGTTAGGTCGAGGATTGCCCTCTGCTAGCAGGTGTGAGAGTCGAGTTGTGAAATTATCAGCTGTCTGTGTCATGCGCAGCTTCTCGACGTCAAACTTTCCTTCCGTTACTGTGCGCACTTTCTTCGTTGCACAGAGGCGTGTGCGTATCTTGGCTGCGACAAGATAATGGTCGGAGTCAATATTGGGACCACGCAGTGTACGCACGTCCAGAACGGTGGAGCTATGTCTGCCGTCAATCAAGACATGATCAATCTGGTTTCTAGTTCTTTGATCAGGGGACAGCCATGTGGCTTGGTGTAGAATATAAAAATATACTTGGTTTTTATTGACATAAAGAAAATTTCCATCAGAAATAAGTTTTCCGTTCCAAAGAAAAAAACAATATCAGGAAACTATCTTAGACTTAAAAAAAACTATGTAATTTAAAAATAAATAAGTAAATATACGAAAAACTAGCGAATTCCTAAAAATTAATAAGCTTACTTAGGTCAGCAAAACACTCCAACATGTAACGCAATTTGAGGTTATAAAATTTATTCAATCTTCTTCCGCGCATTAATAGAAAAACGTAGCTCTATCCCTGCAGCGAAAGCTACTAGTTGAAAACTACTTTACAACTAGTTGGTGCACCGGACCCAACTAGTCAGTGTTCTGTCTTTTTTCCATATAAGCAACTGTTATTTTTTACGTGTTGATGTCCTACGAAATGTCAGAACATACCAGTCATCTACTAGTCATGCTAGTCATACTAGAATTATACTACACCATTTCCAGATGTAAATGAGAAAGCGTCACATTGAAATGCGAAAGCATAATTTGTAATTGAGAATAGCCAATTGTAAATTCGAAAACGTCAAATGTAAATGAGATTAGGTATTTGTAAATGGGAAAGCATCACATGAAAATGAGAAGGCGTAATTTGTAATTGAGAATAGTCACTTGTAAATGCGATTAGTCAGTTGTAAATGCGAAAGAGTCAATTGGAAATAAGATTAGGTACTTGTAAATTCGAAAACGTCAAATGTAAATGAGATTAGGTACTTGTAAATGGGAAAGCATTACATGAAAATGAGAAGGCGTAATTTGTAATTGAGAATAGTCAGTTGTAAATGCGAATAGTCAGTTGTAAATGCGAAAGAGTCAATTTGAAATAAGATTAGGTACTTGTAAATGGGAAAACGTCACATGAAAATGAGAAAACGTTATTTGAAAATGAGAAAGCGTCATTTGAAAATGGGAACAGTCATTTGTAAATGCGAAACATGTTTTATTCAGGTGTGGTTTACTAATAAATATATAATAATGTAATTGAGCCTTTAAGCACCGACAGGCATGTCTTCCAAAGTGATGGCCCTTCCGTGAAATGATGATACATGCTGAACTGCTCTGGCGCAGTCTCCGCCAGTTACCGTCGCCTTTGCGTCATCTACCAAATTTTCCAGATATTGGAGGCGTTGCTCCACAACACGGGGCCCGTTTGTGTGAGGGTTCGAAATATGTCCCTTAACGTGTGTTTTAATTTTACCCCAAATGATCTCAATCGGATTGAGCATGGGGGAGTACGGTGCTAGGCGCAAGACCTGTACGCGGCCATTTGAGGCTTCGCTGACTGCGGTTTCGATTCTAGAGTGACACGGAGCGTTGTCACACACCAGAACCAAATCGTCCAGCCGGTTTCCTTGCTCCTCCCAATGCTGCAAAACGGTTAGTATCCAAGTTGCACAGGTCTCCATCCTGAAGGACCCTCTCTGTCGGTCGATTGACACCACACCTGAAGCGGATATGGCCCCCACCAAGTGCTGCTGCTGGAAGTAGCTGAACAGCTCTTTGCCCTACCTTCGATCTTCCTCTGGTGTGGCGGCAAAATAAGTTAAAGTTCATCTCGTCCATGTATATTATTTGCTTTCCAGCTTGTATGTATTGATTAAGAGATGTAACGAACCCCGCTCGCTTCTCTTTGTTAACCACGCTATTCATAGTGCATGGTTCGGCGTGTACAGTTTTAATTGAAAACATTTGGCCTTCCAAATAGTTTCCTATAGCTGAGCGAGATATTGCTATGTTGAACGTGGCTTGCAAACGCGCTGAGATGGCGCTCAGCGTTATGCTGCAATTGTCTTCAACCCATCCTAGCACTGCGTCCACATGATGTTGCTGCAGCATTCTGGGCTTTGTACCGCCTTTTGCTTCATGAGTAGGCCTTCCGGATTTTGCCCAATTCCATGCTGTTTTGTAGTTGATTCCGAGGGATGTTGCCAACGTCACTCAGTCTTCTCCACGCGTGGCTGCAGCAACGATTCTGCCCCGGTCTTCAGACGTATTTTTCCGGTATATCTTCCTTACGCATTCTTCAGCATCTATAGGGAAAAAAGGATATGTACACGTTTAATCCGTTTATACATATACATATATTTTGATTTTGTACCTTTACCTTGGATAGCTCGGCGACAAATGGGACATGTACCAGCCTCCCTCATTCGTACAGGCTCAATGCAGGTACTATGGAATAGATGGTCACCCGGAATGAGTCGAACCACGGTATTCCTTTGCATTTTAACGCAACACACGGCACAATTATCTTTGAACTCCATTTGAAACACGCACGTTTGAATCGGTTTATATTTTAAATACTTTTTTTTAGTATCCGACAGACTTACATATATATACATGCATACTCAAAAATTTCTAACTTACTTGTATATTTAAACAACTTTTTTTGAACAAGTGCTTACTTTTCAAGTATAAGGTAGGCAGTGCAAGTATGTGCTACAGTCGGGTTATCCAGTCTCAATAATTTCCAGTGCTACCCTAGTTATTAAAGCGTGTGATTATGAAATTGCTGTTTTAATATATAGTACATATACCAAGATTTCAGTAAAAACCAATCCTTTTGAAAGCTATCTACAAAATCATTGAAAAATGACAAGTGTCCTACTTTTAAATGGATCCCTTTACGTTTCCTATATTTGTTATTTACAAATGGCGCTTTCTCATTTTCAAATAAGGTTTTCTCATTTGCATGTGACACTTTCCCATTTACAAGTACCTAATCTTATTTCCATTTGACCCTTTCGCATTTACAACTGACTATTCGCATTTACAAGTGATTATTCTCAATTACAAGTGACGCTTTCTCATTTTCATGTGATGCTTTCCCATTTACAAGTACCTAATCTCATTTACATTTGACGTTTTCGAATTTACAAGTATCTAATCTTATTTCCAATTGACTCTTTCGCATTTACAACTAACTAATCGCATTTACAAGTGACTATTCTCAATTACAAGTGACGCTTTCTCATTTCCAACGGACTAATCTCATTTACAATTCACAAATCTTATTTTCAAGTTACGCCTTCTCATTTACAAGTGAATATTCTCATTTACAATTTACCATTTTCCATTCACAACTGACTATTCTCATTTTAAAGTAACGCTTTCTTATTTACACCTGGAAATGGTGTAGTTGTAAAATACCAGTTTTCATACTAGTTCAACCTTTCCATAAAATGAACTAATCCCCATTCTAGTCCAAAAATGACTAGTATGAAATATACTAGTCCAAAAAGCATTGAACCTGGATAAGTATGATTTCAACCAGAATTTTCATGACTTACCCTTTATTTTATCATTTGACTTTATTTTCACGTTTATTCGTAAGAAAGCAGCGACTATTTGTATTTACCCTATCACGAAAAAGCATCTATGAATTATAAGAGAAAAAATAAGCAAACGAAACGAATGAATTTTGTATTTTTTAACTGGTATGATTTCATCCAGAAAAATCTAGTTGTATACTATTATGGAATGGATATTTCCTGACTAGTATGGGTTCAGCCAGAAAATTCTAGAAATGGATATTTCCTTACTAGTATGAATTCAGTAAGAAAATTCTAGTTGTATCTAGTATGAAATGGGTATTTCCTGACTAGTATCAGTTCTGCCAGAAAATTATAGTTGTATATTTTTCTGACTAGTTTGAAGTTTCGCTGCATGGATGTTCCTCACGCATAGGTAAGTGGCAGCTAGTACAGGCCTTGAACGTCTTCCGGTCTTTTTTTCTGTCGCAAAACCACATCTAACAGGTTTTGGAAGCCTTGTGTTACGAGTTGCGCCAATGTCCTGTACTGATAATATTTGCTGTATTTGAATACAGAACATTCCATGCATCTAACTGCGTTTCAATATTTATAGCAGCTCCAATTGGACCAGGTAAGTGTGTCACTATAATATAGGTAAGTGTGTCACTATAATAGTGACTATATTTTGCATTTGGCGACTACCACACTTTTGAGGTAATATAGAACTCCACTGGTATCCATTGTTAACTTTCAATCCAGCCAGTCTCTTCGAAGTTGTGGGCAGGTTAGGTTAGGTTAGGTTCAAGTGGCTGCCGCAGAGGCACACTTAGGCCAGTTTTGAAAGGCCCGTTGTGATACCACCAACACAAGGAAAGTCAGTCCCGGGACCCAGCCATATGGAAAATCCCTGAGTAGTTGGGATTTTCCACATAGCAGAATCCCGGGATTGACACTCCTAAACCGACACCGTTACTCCTCCTCGAACCACTTAGATGACTTTATGAAGCCCATCAAGTCCTTTATGTCCAGTTCCGCGATCTGGCTTAGGCTATCCAGGAACGGAACTCCCAAAAAGCGCGTTCTCGCGCCGCTTAAAGCCGGACAGTTGCAGATGAGGTGATCCACTGTTTCCTCCTCCTCATCATCTTTGCAACTCCTGCAGCATCGTCGGTAGGGCACACCTAGCCTTTCTGCATGCCTACCAATGAGGCAGTGACCGGTTAATACCCCTATCAATATGCAGATTTCCCTCCTAGTTAGGGCATAAATGCGTCTAGACCTTTTAAGATCCCATTTTGGCCAGGTTTGTTTCGATATGCGACACCCTGGGGATTGCAGCCATCTTTCGTTGGCTTGACGGAGTGTGTGCTCCTTCAGCATTAGTTTGCATGTGGCAAACGGCATACCTAAGCGCTCTTTATCCTGAAGAACCTGCTTGGTCGTGCCCTGCCTGGCAAGCTCGTCTGCCTTACAGTTTCCCTCAATGTCCCTATGTCCCGGGACCCATATGAGGTTTACGCGGTTCTGTTGGGCCATCTCTTGAAGAGATCGACGACAGCTGAGCGTCAGTTCAGAGTTGAACGTGTATGAGCCAAGGGATTTGATGGCCGCTTGGCTATCGCTGAAAATAGCGATATCTTCTCCGATAACACGTTTGCTTAACCAGGCCGCGGCGTCCAGGATTGCCGAGACTTCCGCCTGGAAGACGCTACAATGATCAGGTAGTCTGAAGGAGAGCTCAAGGTCCAAATCCCTTGAATAAACGCCTCCTCCAACTCTGCCGTCCAACTTCGAGCCGTCGGTGTATATGGAAGTGCCACCATTTGTTTCGGGACACCAATCCGTCCTCTCCCAGTCTTCTCTGCTGGGAATGTTTATTTTGAAACAGCTATCCCCGACTGTAGTAGTCGCACAACGATCTGTGCTTAGAGGGAGAAAGCTGTAAGATTCCAGAATACTGGAGTGTCCAATAGTACCCGCAGCCCAACTGGAGGTTTCTCTTAGGCGCAGAGCTGATGCCGCCGCTGACCGAAACCCTTCCAGATCAAGTGGCAAAATGCCCAGAATGACCTGGAAGGCTTCGTTGGGCGTTGTCCTTAGCGCACCGCTTATACAGATCATATTGGATCTATGGACTTTCCGCAACAGATTCAGGTATGTTGCCTTGCTCAGCGCAGGCCACCATACGACGACTCCATAAAGCATGATTGGGCGAATGATGGCCGTGTAGATCCAACTGCATACTCTAGGGCTGAGCCCCCATTTTTTCTGAAGTGAAATTTGGCGTTGTTTGTTTTTTAGGTTTATCGTTTTTATTTGGATAATTTGAGTTCATCTTGTTCGTACGACCCATCGCCGGACACGGCCAGCTTAGGGTCAAGGGAAGAGTAGGGGAAAATGTGTCGTCCGCCGCGGCAGAGCCCCGTACCGCGGTAAGGCCATGCTTACTCTCTGAGGCGACCCGGTATCAGAGAGGCTGTGGGGCAAGAGTTGTGGGCAACTCTTCAATATCTTCGTCAACACTAAGCTCACTTGCAGAATCTGTCTGTGTTTCCAGAAAATCTTTATCCAAAACACTATCATCGTCATCGAAATCAATATTTTCATCATCCAAATCCGATAACAAACGTTCCACCTCGATTTCGTTTAGAGGACGACTTCTATGTAGAACACATTGCTATTATTGATCTAAAATAAAATCTTTCCTTGTAGAAATGGAATTGAAAAAAGATAAAAATTCACCTTATAGAAAAAAGTACACGAACTATACACTGGGATAAATTTCACCCACTCACTTTTTTAGATCTGCTTAAATTTGGTGCTTACCAACTTCTGACGACGAACTGCATGAATTCGAAGAGTAAAACTAACTCAACAGCTAACGGTATATTTCCACATGTTAAAAATAAGCAAACAGCAACCCAGCAAACATTCTGTGGGGTGACTTACACCCCAGTGTGTCCGAAGGTTAATATGATTACGCGTCCCAGAAAAATTTACATTTCGCCCATACATATTAATATGCTGTCTCTATCATTATTACTATGCAGTAAATATGGATATGGATACAGCGACAATAGAAATTCATATTACAACCAAATATATTGACATGCCGTTCAAATATATAAGTATTTATCTATAAATATAAAAAATGGGCCTCATATCGAAATGGTTGACATGTCATTTGACTTTTTATTGTGAGCAAATAATATTTGATAACTCGCTCATTCTTAATGAATATTGCATCAAACTCGTCGCTATCAATACTGATATTATGACAACATTCAATACATTTCTTTCAGTGTAAGATTAAAAAAAAAATTATATGAAAAAAAAACAAATTAGAAAAGGTAGCCAGCCTCGAACCCGCGACCTTCGCGTGCTCAGTAAAGGGTCAGTTACATAAAGCTTTATTTTGACTTTACCTCAAAGTTTGACTTTGACAGAAAAGTTCAGTATACGTATTTAAACGAAGCATGGCAAATTGGAGACCTCAAAGTTGAAGCAAGGTTAAAATGTGGCAAACTCTCAAATTTTGTTTGCTTTGCTCGCTTTGACAATCAGATTTTGATGACTTTGCTTTAATTAAAGAATAAAAAGTTGGTGGAAACAATATTTAATTCATTTATTCTCTATTAAATTAAGAAATTAACCAAAACACTCTGATAGCAAAGAAATCAATAACGAAAACAAATGTATAAAAGAAAAGCGTTAAGGCGTTCATTGTAGTATACCACTAAAGTTGGACGCAAAGTTTTGAGGTAGCAAATGTCAGGGGAGGTTAACAAAGCTTTATCTATTTGACCCTTAACACGCTTACCACATGTGCCATATCGACGTTTTCATTTTCATTCGTTTAGTTCGTAAAACACACACATATACATGCATACAAAGCATCACTAGTTCCTATAAAACCCCTGCAGCGAAACCTCAAACTAGTCAGAAAAATAATAGTATCCCTGCAGTAAAAAATAGCTTATAAATAACTATTTTGTGGCAATTGTAGGAAATAGTGCATTTAAGCACACTGAGGAATAACTAACGTCTAACTACGCCACAAGTCATGCAGAGGAGTCCGAAAATATGTTTACTTTTTCGTTTTTTTCCGTCTTTTAGCTTGTAATTTCCAGGTTCTTTTTCGGTATTGGGTAAATACAAATAGTAGCTGGTTTCTAAAGAATAAATTTGATACACATAGAGTAAAATGGGGGAATTAAAAAAGGAATGGAAAAGATAAAATAAAATTTAAAGTAAATAAATAAAAATTATATAAAACAAGTAAGGAAAGCTGTCTTCGGCTGTGCCGAAGGCTATATACCTTTCATGAATAAGCGTCACGATTTTCACTGTTCGATCCCCAGTACAGCCTGTGTCAATTTAACTATATTTACTATACACATTACACATCTTTGTTATAATTTAAAAAAAACTTACAAAATAATAGGATCCGAGTTATCGGAACAATCGATTGTATGGAGACTATATATTATACGTGTTCAATTGTACTGACTTACACTATACACATTACATATGTAGAAAGTACTAAAGGTGCAATATTTTACGTTCCTAACTTTTTAAATGCGGAAGTATTGGCCAAAAAACCTTATATCTGAACAACCGGTTGTATGGGGCTAAATATATGTTATATTTACCCGATCTTCTTGATTTTCCTCTACACACTACATAAATTGAAAGTACTCAAGTTGCAAAATTTTATGTTCCTAACTTTTTAATTGCAGAAGTTTTGGCCAAAAAACCTTATATCTGAACAATCGGTTGTATGGGGGCTATATGTTACATTTGTCCGATCTTGTTGATTTTCACTATATACACTACATAAATAGAAAGTACTCGAGTTGCAAAATTTTACGTTCCTAACTCTTTAATTGCAGAAGTTTTGGTCAAAAAACCTTATATCTGAACAATCGGTTGTATGGGGGCTATATGTTACATTTGCCCGATCTTGTTGATTTTCACTATATACACTACATAAATAGAAAGTACTCGAGTTGCAAAATTTTACGGTCCTAACTTTTTAATTGCAGAAGTTTTGGCCAAAAAACCTTATATCTGAACAATCGGTTGTATGGGGGCTATATGTTACATTTGCCCGATCTTGTTGATTTTCACTATATACACTACATAAATAGAAAGTACTCGAGTTGCAAAATTTTACGTTCCTAACTCTTTAATTGCAGAAGTTTTGGTCAAAAAACCTTATATCTGAAAAATCGGTTGTATGGGGGCTATATGTTACATTTGCCCGATCTTGTTGATTTTCACTATATACACTACATAAATAGAAAGTACTCGAGTTGCAAAATTTTACGGTCCTAACTTTTTAATTGCAGAAATTTTGGCCAAAAAACCTTATATCTGAACAATCGGTTGTATGGGGGCTATATGTTATACTGGTCCGATCTTGTCAGTTCCGACAAATGATTCCTATATTACAAAATGGTGGCCACATACAAAATTTCAGCCAGATATCTCAAAAATTGAGGGACTAGTTTGCGTTCAAACAGACAGACGGACAGACGGACAGACGGACATGGCTAAATCAACTCATCTCGTCATCCTGATCATTTCGGTATACTTATTGATGGGTCTATCTCTTCTTCTTCTCATATTTACAAACATCGGACCAAAGTTATAATACCATTTCATGTTCATGAAAGGTATAAAAATTTATTTATCTTTTGGCTATTTTTTGGTTGAAAAGTAGTTAGTTAGTAGTTGGTTGACATCTCATGCAGAGGTAACCATAACTGACCGGATTCCGGCCATCGTCGAACAAAAATAGTTAGTCCGAGTATATGAAAATTTACAGTAAATATACAGCACTAGTTGATTGGTAAGCAACTTAAAGTTACTTTTATGCTAGATACATTTCCTGCAGGGATAGAACTAGAATTTTCTGGCTGAAGTCATACTAGTCAGGAAATATCCATTTCATACTAGTATACAACTAGAATTTTCTGGCTGAACCCAAGTTTTTCTGGATGGAATCATACCAGTTAAAAAATACAAAATTCATTCGTTTCGTTTGCTTCTATTTTCTGTTATAATTCACAGATGCTTTTTCGTGAAATGGTAAATACAAATAGTCGAAATAAAGGCAAATGAAAAAATAAAGAGTAAGTCATGAAAATTCTGGTTGAAATCATGCTAGTCCAGGTTCAATGCGTTTTGGACTAGTATGGCACTAGCATATTTCATACTAGTCCTTTTTTGACTCGCATTTTCATTTTATGGAAATCATACTTGTCCAGGTTGAACTAGTATGGGACTAGTATTTTACAACTAGTATAATTCTAGTATGTCATGACTAGTAGATGACTGGTATGTTCTGGTCGAAATCTGACAATTGACATTTCGCAGGGCATCAACACGTAAAAAATACCAGTTGCTTATATAGAAAAAAGACAAAACACGGACTAGTTGGGCCCGGTGCACCAACTAGTTGTAAAAAAGTTTTCAACTAGTTGCTTTCTCTGCAGTGTAGCATATAACGTAGTAAAATATAACGAGCTGATGTAGGGTTCACCGTAGCAGAGCACGCGCTTGTACCGGCTCAGCGACGTCGGCTTGGGGTGGGTTAAAAGCAACTGCATGGTAGATGCTCGCACAAAATAAAACAAAAGAAATTCGCGTGCTGTTTAAGGTAAAAAGGGGGAATACGCGGAACGGGGACTGCACGTTAACGATTCGGGATAGGAAAGTTAATAGAAGAACTCTAGTGATTGATATTGACCAACTGATGACGGCTGTTGGTGCTGGGGTTGTTGTCGTTGTTGTGGATGTTGCTTGATGCCTGTGCAACATCCGAAAATGCCCACCCAACCATGATCACTCTATACCAATATAAACTTATTATAGTGATCCCAAAAATAACAAAAGGGTTACACCCTAATGCCCTTATTCACATATCCTCGTTGCATGATTCCACAAGAATATAACACTTTAACACATATTTACAATATATATAACAAAAGCTTTATTTAAATTAAAATTCATGTTCAATTACTAAAGAGTTGGAATTTAGTTCCGAAAACTGATATTTTCCTAGAGGGTATCATGAAGAAATGGACCTAAGCCTAAGGCAAGGCGAATTCATTACAGGTGTGTTCGAGCGAATTCAGATCTACACGCACGCACACACTCCTTGTGCCTAAAAATGTCAGACAAAGCAACAACATAAGAAATTTGACAGCTACGATTGGATTTTCAAGGAAGAAGAAGAAGTCATATGGTGGGAAAAAGTCACCTTGTAAATTTATTCGCCTTGGCCTAAGGTAACTTTCATTAAAAATAAACATTGTGAAAGTTGGCATTAAATATTATGTATATAGTTATGTATGCGAATAATGGATACACAAAAAAAATCCAATTTGATTTTGTTAGACAGAATTTCGTGTGCAAATGGATGTAATGTTAAACTTATAAAAAAACTACTAACATTTATATTTATATATACGTGTGTATGTGCCTATTAGACCAAAAAAAACAGAAATCCAAACTGATTTTAGCATGAATATATATATATATATAGATATAATGTATAAATATAATGTATAAGCGCAATTTTCACTTTTGACTTATCAAAAAAAAAATCAATTTACTGTATGATGGTTAATTTCTTCCATAAGGTTTGATTTTTGAGTTTAAATTTTATTTAGACATATTTTAGTTGATGTTTCAATTTACATTAAGTCGTAATTTATGATGTTAGCAAAAGAAGGTATGCAGTTCAAGCAAAAGAACAATAAATAGGCATAGAGCGCGTGCAGCATGGCTGTGACTTGCACGTCATGACCATTGTTTTGCTTCTGCGGTTGACCAAATGCACAACCGAGAGTCAAACCGATGAAAATCACTAATAGGCGCTTATGAGCTATTCTCTGCCAACATACATATCTACATATAGGCAAATAGAGAGAAATATAATATAATGAGATCACTTACAAGTTTCACGATGACTCCCACGACGAAAGATCTTTCGGTGTGCGCGTATGTTCTGGTGATATCGCTATGATTTTTAGTTAGATCGCATGATCTCACGCATTATTAAAGCATGTATATCGGCAGGTTCTCAATAACTATAAGTGAGTGATTTTTCTGACGCGCAAAAAAAAACCTGTTACCTATTGTTCTGTAGTTTCAAATACATAACTTTTGTAAATGATGACTCCTATAAGTATTTATGCACGTATAGGGTACAGTTTCCGCTCTACATTACTTATTTCCTCACAAAAAAAAACTTATTAAAATCAAAGTGGGAACAGCACACTGTTCTACAAAATTTAACTTCTTCCTCTATTTTCCTACTAGCATTATATTCTTTTCTCTTAATCCACAATCATGATGTTCATGTAATTTAATTTATATCATACTAACAACTAATTCAATTTAACTTTAAACTGATTTTCACTAGTGAAACAATAAAACTAACAACATTTAGAAATTCATCATTCCTGTTCTGGCGGTATGTTAAAGCGATGGGACGATTCCAAGCTGATGCTACTGCCACAAGAGGTTTCTGGTTAGCCAAGCGTTCCTGATTTAGTCAGGGAATATATAATGTAGCAAAGCGTGTAGCTTTTCCAGGCGCGCTTTGCCGAGGATGAAGAACATTCTAGGTGGGATTACGGATGCATTGATTGCTTCGTGGTCTAGGTATAAAAATTATTTTCTCGTTGATGATTACGGCGCGATCCTTGATTATAGTATTGTAATTAACCACAGGTAGAACTCGATGATTGCAGTTTTTTTTTTTTTTTTGATGAGTATTTAGAAATTTCTAATAGGCTTCCGGTTTATCTTTGAAAGCATGACTTGGCGAAGATTTCAAGTCAACACGCTGAAACTTGATTTCAATTTATTTCGTCGATCAATGTTTTATTTTAATCGCGAAAACTAAATGTCTTTTGCGTTGTTTACACCTCATAAAACTGCGCCGATCTTTTATAAATTTATAGCGCACGGTAACTTTACGTTTTTAAGTTTAAGTTAAAACAACTTATTAAAGAACACTACTTATCGGCTCGGCATCCAGGAACTAAAAAGACTGAGTTTTCTGCGTATTCAATATAGGAAGCCTCATGTTGGGAAACTGTTCCCAGTCGGATTTTGATACATAAAAATGAAGAGAGTGGTAAATATCAAAATCAAAATAAAATGTCAAATGACAATAATGGGTTTAGTGGTAGGAAATGACTTATAGATGGCGGGATCAGCAGTGTTGTAGATTTTCCTAATAGGTGTTCCTTTGGCTTAAATCAGGCGACAAGCGATACTACAAGTCCCCTCCACCAAAATCGCACGTGCGGGGAATGACACGCAAGGGTGATCCACGCTTGGAGCAAGTAAAATGAAAATTATTGCTTTATATCCTTCGCGTGAAATTTTCCTACCGAACGACCTTGTAAATCTTCTAGCTCGTAGTAGCAATTACCAAGTTTACGTGCTATTCTAGCTTTCAGAAAAGTTGGTGCTAGTTTAGCAGACTGTCCTTTGGCAAAACTACTTTGCTGAAAATTACGACGATAAACTTCTTGACCTACATTGAAGGAAACATTTCGGCTCCTCAAATTGTAGGATCTTTCATTGCGGTCATGTTGGTTTCTCATAACATTGGCCGCTTTAGTTCTCAAAATATTAAATGAATCATCCCTATTGAATTGAACTGAACGATCTTCAAGTATATTTAAATTCCTTAGTGACTTAAAGGTCGATCCATTTGTGATCATATGCTGACCAAATGCAAGTCGATAAGGGGTAGTATTAATGGCTGTGTGGAAGCTCGAACGCAGCGAACAGCATATGCTACTGAGTTGGGCATCCCAATTGGACTGGTCAGGGTGTAGGTATGCTTTGATAGCAGATAGAACGGATTGGTTTACTCGTTCTGAAGCGTTTGCCTGTGGAGCATAAAAAGCGGTGTATGAGTGATGCACACCATATTTATCAAGCAACGCGTTAAAAACATTTGACTTAAATTGAACTCCATTATCCGATACTATTACTTCTGGTACTCCGAAACAATGGAAGAGATCTTCCTCAATAAAACGTATAATGGCCTCAGCTGTCATTTTCCGAACAGGCTTTAAAAATGGAAACTTTGAAAAGTGATCCAAAACCACTAAAATTGCAATATTTCCCGATCGAGACCTAGGATAAGGTCCTAAAAAGTCGATATACAGTCTTTGGAAAAATCTGTTTGTTTCTGGTAAATTCCCTAGGGGAGGTCTTAGCACACGGTTAGGATGTTTAGTACACTTACAAACAGAGCAGTTATTTACGTAATTTTTAACATCGGAAACTAAATTAGGCCAGTAATAAAAACGACGTATTCTCTCCAAGGTCTTGTTTATACCTCCTTGGGAAGAAAGAGGATCATCGTGGGCTAACTTGAGGGCTGTTGGAATTAATCCTCGAGGAAGCCACAACTTCCAAACTAAATCATCTGCTACTTTTTCACCAGAGGCATGCTCAGTGCGACGGTACAGATAATTATCTATGACTTTAACATCAGGTAAATGAGAATCATTCTCTTTTACTTTCGCTTTCAACTTGTTGTATTCCTCCGAGTTAAAATGTTCCGAGTTTAAATCTATAAAATGTTCATTACTGATAGCAGACAAATCCTCTGTAAAAGTACGAGATAACGCATCCGGTACAACATTCTGCGTACCTTTTCTATGCTGTATCTTAAAAGTGTAACCTTGTAGCTTGAGAGCCCAACGAGCTAGGCGGGAACTAAGGTCAGTTTGGGACATTAGCCATTTTAAGGACGCGTGATCGGTAATAACCGTGAAATCGTGTCCTTCCACGTAGGGTCGAAATTTCTTCATGCTCATAATTGCAGCAAAACATTCCTTCTCTGTCACCGAATAACTTCGCTGGCATTTGTTAAGCTTACGGGACATAAAAGCCGCCGCCGCCGACAAAAGTCATATTCGACGCGCCGCCGCCGAATTGCCTTTTTAGCGGCGCGGCGGCGGCGTTTAACATTTTTTTTGTGATAATTTTCTAAAGTTACAATTTTTTTTTTTTAATTTACAACGCACTAATGGCCGTGCCCTAAATGTGTTAAAAGTGCAGGTATTTGTTTCCTTTAGGGGTCAACTGTTAATAAATTAGCTAAAATTGTGCGGGAGGGCTTAAAAGACGGGATTTGGCCTCAGGATCACGAATCCGGAAGCGCTTTTTTTTATTATTTTGAGTTACATATTTGCGATCAAAGTTGTAAGTTTTCATGTGATTGTAATTTATTTAGGCCGTCCCTAAAAAGCGCTTCCGGATTCGTGATCCTGAGGCCAAACCCCGTCTTTAGAGTCCTCCCCCATAATTTTAGCTAATTTATTAGCAGTTGACCCCTGAAAGAAACAAATACCAAAGTGCAAAAGATGATGGATCTAGCAGCTGTATTTCACACAGCAAGAACGTCTCAACAGGGAATTTAACACGTCATTTAAAAAACGAGCACAATATACGTCACTTTGATGCAGAAAATACTTCTTCATCTACACTGACAAATTTTTTTCAAAAATGTCCAAAAAAAAGTTCAACTGATTCTAAATGGATGTTGGGAAGGGACTTAGCCTTATGGATGGCACGTGATTTATTACCGTTCCATACAATTGGAGTGTAATGGAGTGTGGTTGCTAAGTGACCTTGCTCAATCCCGACTCTTGCGTCCTCGTTCGTGCACTCTGGGCAACGGGAGCTACCTAGGCTCGCGGCAGAAAGAGAGGGAGCCCCGGTGGGGCCACTCTGACATACTTGGTTTAAGGGCTCACCGAGGTTTTTGCGCAGCGTCTGTTCACCATGAGGTGCGGCTGCAAGCGGGCGTCTGTCTTGAAGCAAGCGGCTCGCTATATAAATGTGTAAATATTTTCCAAAAACCCCGAAACGGGTTGTGCGCTGGGTTTGGGACCCCGCCACGTAAAAAATTTAGTCCAATGAAAAGCAAAAAAAAGCCTCGGATGAGAACCCCCTTTAATGTTGACGACCCGGCAAAACGAATAAGGCATAATGATTTGGATATTAGGGCATGTACCGGGAATGTCCGGACCCTTTCAAGGGACGGTACCGCTGCCCGACTGGTTGATGTCCTCGTTAACGCAAAGGCTGACATCACCGCCCTGCAGGAAATGCGATGGACGGGACAAGGAAAGACGACCATCGGACCTTGTGACGTATACTACAGTGGCCAGACACGCGGCAAAGCGCGTGGTGTAGGATTCGTGGTGGGAAAGAGACTTCGCCGCCAAGTACTAGCGTTCACCCCCGTGGACGAGCGTCTCGCTGCGATCCGCATCAAAGCGAAATTTTTCAACATAACATTTATCTGCGCCTATGCGCCGACTGAGGAGACGGACGACGCAGAGAAGGACTCCTTCTACGATAAACTTGAACAGACTTATGATCGCTGCCCCCAACATGATATCAAAATCGTGCTCGGCGACTTTAATGCGAAGGTGGGCAAGGAAGGAGTCTTTGGTCCAACAGTTGGAAAATTTAGTCTCCATGATATAACATCCCCCAACGGCACTAGGTTGATTGATTTCGCTGCTGCTCGCAATATGGTCATCAGTAGTACCAGGTTCCAGCATAAACGAATACACCAAGCCACATGGCTGTCTCCTGATCAAAGAACAAGAAACCAGATTGATCATGTCATGATCGACGGCAGACATAGCTCCACCGTTCTGGACGTGCGTACCCTTCGTGGTCCCAATATCGACTCGGACCATTATCTTGTTGCAGCCAAGATACGCACACGCCTCTGTGTAGCAAAGAAAGTGCGCACAGTAACGGAAGGAAAGTTTGACGTCGAGAAGCTGCGCACGACACAGACAGCTGACAATTTCTCCACTCGACTCTCACACCTGCTATCGGAGAGCAATCCTCGACCTAACGATGCAACCGAGCAATGGAAGCATATCTCTCACTCATTACGTACCGCCGCTGAGGCCACTATAGGGTTCCAGCGAGCCCGCAAAAACAACTGGTACGATGAGGAATGCAGCACTGCCTCGGACAAAAAGGACGCTGCCTACAGGGGGACGTTGCGACGCAACCCGCAGTGTATGGCAACGCTATCGTGAGGCAAAGAAGGAAGAGAGACGCCTTTTCAGAAAAAAGAAACGTGAGGCCGAAAGGCGTGAGTGTGAGGAGCTTGAGATGCTGGCTGACAGGAATGATGCCCGAAAATTCTATGAAAAGATCCGGCGGATGACGGAAGGTTTTAAGACCGGGGCAAGTTCCTGTAAGGACAATAACGGCGACCTGGTAACCGACGTACAGAGTGTACTTAAATTATGGAGGGAGCACTTCTCCTCACTGCTAAATTGCGAGGGAGACGTCGAACCCGATACCCCAATCCCTGACGATGGAAAAGTCGTCCCACCACCTGACTATGATGAAGTGAGGATAGCTATATCCCGGCTGAAAAACAACAAAGCGCCTGGAAAAGACGGACTACCCGCCGAGCTGTTCAAACACGGAGGCGAAGAGCTGGTAAAATGCATGCATCAGCTCTTATGCAGAATATGGTCAGACGAAAGCATGCCTCCGGATTGGAATTTAAGTGTGCTTTGCCCAATCCACAAAAAAGGCGATCCCGCTAACCGCACCAACTACCGCGGAATTAGTCTTCTTAATATCGCATATAAGGTTCTTTCTAGCGTGTTGTGTGAAAGGCTGAAGCCCATCGTAGACAAACTGATTGGACCTTATTAGTGTGGCTTTAGACCTGGTAAGTCTACCATCGACCAGATTTTCACGATACGCCAAATCCTGGAGAAGACCCATGATAAGAGAATCGACACTCACCATCTCTTTGTCGATTTTAAAGCCGCTTTTGACAGCGTAAAAAGGAGTTGCCTGTATGCCGCCATGTCTGAATTTGACTTCCCTGCAAAGCTTATACGGCTTTGCCAAATGACGTTGAGCAATACTAACAGCTCCGTCAGAGTCGGGAAGGACCTCTCTGAGCCATTTGAAACCAAACGAGGCTTCAGACAGGGCGACTCCCTTTCGTGCGATTTCTTCAACCTGATGCTGGAGAAGATAATTCGAGCAGCAGAGCTAAACCGCAATGGTACAATCTTTTACAAGAGCGTGCAATTGCTGGCGTATGCCGATGATATTGATATCATTGGCCTTAACAACCGCGCCGTAAGCGCTGCCTTCTCTGGACTGGATAAAGAAGCGAAAAAAGTGGGTCTTGCGGTCAACGAGGACAAGACGAAGTATTTGCTGTCATCAAAGAAAGAATCGGCGTACCTGCGCCTTGGCAGCCACGTCACTGTTGATAGTTACAAATTTGAAACTGTGAGGGACTTCGTCTATTTGGGAACCAGCATTAACACCGAAAATAATATCAGTCTAGAAATCCAACGGAAAATCACTCTTGCGAACAAGTGCTACTTTGGACTGAGTAGGCAATTGAGAAGTAAAGTCCTCTCTCGAAGAACAAAGATCGCGCTCTATAAGTCTCTCATCATACCTGTCCTGATGTATGGCTCAGATTCATGGACAATGTCAAGAGAAGATGAGATGGCCCTTGGAGTATTTGAGAGAAAAGTTCTCCGGAAGATTTATGGTCCTTCCCGTGATGCCGACGGGAGTATCGAAGGAGATTTAACGATGAGCTGTACGAGCTTTACGCAGATCTGACCATAGTCCAGCGAATTAAAGCCCAAAGGCTCCGCTGGCTGGGTCACGTCATGCGAATGGACAAAGAAGCTCCAGCCCAGAAGGTTTTCCAATCGTCACCCGAATTCGGCAGCAGAGGAAGGGGGAGGCCTCGACTGAGATGGAAACAACAGGTGGAGGATGACTTGAACTCCCTTGGGGTTTCCAATTGGCGTCAGTTATCGCTAAAAAGGAATGACTGGCGTGCTTTGATAGGCGACGGCCAAAATCGCTTAGGCGGTTAAGCGCCAATAAATGATGATGATGATACAATTGCACACAATGGAATAAAAGACTTTTTAAAAAAATACCATGTAGTAGTAAACGTTAATGATATACCACATTATAAAACAATTGCAACAACAGCATTAGATGATGTTTATGAACGCGTTTTAAAAGTCGTTAAAGGAAAAATATCTGGGATGGAACATTTTGCTTTAACTTTCGATCTATGGACGGATAACTACTGTAGGCGTAATTATATAACTTTTACTTTTCATTACCTTTCAATAAACTTCGCTATGTCGAGTCTCACACTAGAAACAAAATATGTCTCAAAGTCCCATACAGGAAACAACATATTGCAGGAGATTGAGGAAGTAACTGAATACTTTAATGTAAAGCTTGGTTCGAATTTCGTTGTCACTGACCAAGGCAGTAATATGAAGGAAGCCATCGATTTGGGCAGCCTTAACAACCACTTCTGTATTGGGCATGGGCTTCACAATTTGCTTACGGTAGATGGGTATGATTCCGTTCCAGAAATAAATCGTCGAATTTTAAAGTGTAAAAAAATCGCGCGAGCCCTACGTTTCAAAACACATACTCTGAAGTTACAGGCCGATGCCATACAAAAAGAGATTTTGTCAAAAATTGATAACTTGGAAGAACTCCTGGCTTCATAAGACGCTTCATGGGTCGACTACGACGAAGGGTTCGGTCCCCTTGATGATGTGTCCTTGGAAGTATATCATCATCATTTATTGGCGCTTAACCGCCTAAGCGATTTTGGCCGTTGCATATCAAAGCACGCCAGTCATTCCTTTTTAGCGATAACTGACGCCAATTGGAAACCCCAAGGGAGTTCAAGTCATCCTCCACCTGTTGTTTCCATCTCAGTCGAGGCCTCCCCCTTCCTCTGCTGCCGAATTCAGGCGACGATAGGAAAACCTTCTGTGCTGGAGCTTCTTTGTCCATTCGCATAACATGGCCCAGCCAGCGGAGTCTTTGGGCTTTAATTCGCTGGACTATGGTCAGATCTGCGTAGAGCTCGTACAGCTCATCGTTAAATTTCCTTCGATACTCGCCGTTGGCATCACGGGAAGGACCATAAATCTTCCGGAGAACTTTTCTCTCAAATACTCCAAGGGCCATCTCATCTTCTCTTGACATTGTCCATGAATCTGAGCCATACATCAGGACAGGTATGATGAGAGACTTATAGAGCGTGATCTTTGTTCTTCGAGAGAGGACTTTACTTCTCAATTGCCTACTCAGTCCAAAGTAGCACATGTTGGCAAGAGTGATTCTCCGCTGGATTTCTAGACTGATATTATTTTCGGTGTTGATACTGGTTCCCAAATAGACGAAGTCCCTCACAGTTTCAAATTTGTAACTATCAACAGTGACATGGCTGCCAAGGCGCAGGTGCGCCGATTCTTTCTTTGATGACAGCAAATACTTCGTCTTGTCCTCGTTCACGGCAAGACCCACTTTTTTCGCTTCCTTATCCAGTACAGAGAAGGCAGCGCTTACGGCGCGGTTGTTAAGGCCAATGATATCAATATCATCGGCATACGCCAGCAATTGCACGCTCTTGTAAAAGATTGTACCATTGCGGTTTAGCTCTGCTGCTCGAATTATCTTCTCCAGCATCAGATTGAAGAAATCGCACGAAAGGGAGTCGCCCTGTCTGAAGCCTCGTTTGGTTTCAAATGGCTCAGAGAGGTCCTTCCCGATTCTGACGGAGCTGTTGGTATTGCTCAACGTCATTTGGCAAAGCCGTATAAGCTTTGCAGGGAAGTCAAATTCAGACATGGCGGCATACAGGCAACTCCTTTTTGCGCTGTCAAAAGCGGCTTTGAAATCGACAAAGAGATGGTGTGTGTCGATTCTTTTATCATGGGTCTTCTCCAGGATTTGGCGTATCGTGAAAACCTGGTCGATGGTAGACTTACCAGGTCTAAAGCCACACTGATAAGGTCCAATCAGTTTGTCTACGATGGGCTTCAGCCTGTCACACAACACGCTAGAAAGAACCTTATATGCAATATTAAGAAGACTAATTCCGCGGTAGTTGGTGCGGTTAGCGGGATCGCCTTTCTTGTGGATTGGGCAAAGCACACTTAAATTCCAATCCGGAGGCATGCATTCGTCTGACCATATTCTGCATAAGAGCTGATGCATGCTTTTTACCAGCTCTTCGCCTCCGTGTTTGAACAGCTCGGCGGGTAGTCCGTCTTTTCCAGGCGCTTTGTTGTTTTTGAGCCGGGATATAGCTATCCTCACTTCATCATAGTCAGGTGGTGGGACGACTTTTCCATCGTCAGGGATTGGGGTATCGGGTTCGACGTCTCCCTCGCAATTTAGCAGTGAGGAGAAGTGCTCCCTCCATAATTTAAGTACACTTAGTACGTCGGTTACCAGGTCGCCATTATTGTCCTTACAGGAGCTTGCCCCGGTCTTAAAACCTTCCGTCATCCGCCGGATCTTTTCATAGAATTTTCGGGCATCACTCCTGCCAGCCAGCATCTCAAGCTCCTCACACTCACGCCTTTCGGCCTCACTTTTCTTTTTTCTGAAAAGGCGTCTCTCTTCCTTCTTTGCCTCACGATATTGTTGCCATACACTGCGGGTTGCGCCCGTTCGCAACGTCTCCTTGTAGGCAGCGTCCTTTTTTTTCGAGGCAGTTTTGCATTCCTCTCGTACCAGTTGTTCTTGCGGGCTCGCTGTGGCCTCAGCGGCGGTACGCAATGAGTGAGAGATATGCTTCCATTGCTCGGTTACATCGTTAGGTCGAGGATTGCCCTCTGCTAGCAGGTGTGAGAGTCGAGTTGTGAAATTATCAGCTGTCTGTGTCATGCGCAGCTTCTCGACGTCAAACTTTCCTTCCGTTACTGTGCGCACTTTCTTCGTTGCACAGAGGCGTGTGCGTATCTTGGCTGCGACAAGATAATGGTCAGAGTCAATATTGGGACCACGCAGTGTACGCACGTCCAGAACGGTGGAGCTATGTCTGCCGTCAATCAAGACATGATCAATCTGGTTTCTAGTTCTTTGATCAGGGGACAGCCATGTGGCTTGGTGTATTCGCTTATGCTGGAACCTGGTACTACTGATGACCATATTGCGAGCAGCGGCGAAGTCAATCAACCTAGTGCCGTTGGGGGATGTTATATCGTGGAGACTGAATTTTCCAACTGTGGGACCAAAGACTCCTTCCTTGCCCACCTTGGCATTAAAGTCGCCGAGCACGATTTTGATATCATGCTGTGGGCAGCGATCATAAGTCTGTTCAAGTTTATCGTAGAAGGAGTCCTTCTCGGCGTCGTCCGTCTCCTCAGTCGGCGCATAGGCGCAGATAAATGTTATGTTGAAAAACCTCGCCTTGATGCGGATCGCAGCGAGACGCTCGTTCACAGGAGTGAACGCTAATACTTGGCGGCGAAGTCTCTTTCCCACCACGAATCCTACACCACGCGCTTTGCCGCGTGTCTGGCCACTGTAGTATACGTCACAAGGACCGATGGTCGTCTTTCCTTGCCCCGTCCATCGCATTTCCTGCAGGGCGGTGATGTCAGCCTTTGCGCCTACGAGGACATCAACCAGTCGGGCAGCGGTACCGTCCCTTGAAAGGGTCCGGACATTCCCGGTACATGCCCTAATATCCAAATCGTTATGCCTTATTCGTTTTGCCGGGTCGTCAACATTAAAGGGGGTTCTCATCCGAGGCTTTGTATATTTTTTCATTGGAATTAAGTTTTTTACGTGGCGGGTCCCAAACCCAGCGCACAACCCGTTTCGGGGTTTTGGAAAATATTTACACATTTATATAGCGAGCCGCTTGCTTCAAGACAGACGCCCGCTTGCAGCCGCACCTCATGGTGAACAGACGCTACGCAAAAAACCTCGGTGAGCCCTTAAACCAAGTATGTCAGAGTGGCCCCACCGGGGCTCCCTCTCTTTCTGCCGCGAGCCTAGGTAGCTCCCGTTGCCCAGAGTGCACGAACGAGGACGCAAGAGTCGGGATTGAGCAAGGTCACTTAGTAACCACACTCCATTACAATTATAGAAACATAAATAATACCAACGACTTGCATGGCAGTTTGGTGGATAAGAGAAACACCACCCTTAAAAATTCGATATCTACAAGATGGCACAGTGTCTTATCATTACTTGATAGTCTTGGATCTAAAAGGGCTGCCATTAATAAACTTCTTTTAAACTGTAATAAAACTGACTTAATTTTACTCGAAACGGAAGTACTACTATTGTATAAATTAAGAGACTTTTTGCAAAAATTCAAAGATGCTGTCAATATTCTTTCTGGGGAATATCGATTTCTCTTGCGTTAATCATTCGAACTGAGATATTATCAATATTATCTGAAAACGATGACACTGATTTAAATCAGAATAATTTCAGCTTTTGTCACGATCATTTATTGCAACAAATAAAAAAAATATGAAGAGTAAACTTGACTATAGATTTCCAATAACTGATATTTTAGTATGCGCAACGCTGCTGGATCCGCGTTTTAACACATTAGATTGTGTTACAGAATACTGCAAAAGCAAATGTAAGACAGAAGTACAGTTTTTGATAGAGATGTATAAAAGACTTGTTGGTGATTCATCAAAAAACGGAAATAGTGTAAACGATTCTGAAGAAACTTCACCTTCTTCTAAAATATTGAAACTTGCCAAGCGGTATTCTTCGAGTTTGAAAAACTCTAATTTAGAAGCAGAATGTCATTTGCTGCTAAGTCTGTCCTCCAATCAGAATGTTTTAGAGTTTTGGAGGGAAAAGGCGGCTGCAATGCCCTTGCTATCCAAGCTAGCAAAAAAAGTTGTATGCATCCTGCAACAAGTACGCCGAGTGAGCGAGTTTTTTCTATAGATGGTCTGGCAGTCACAAATAAGCGGTCACAGCTAAGCCCTCACAACATTAACAAAACAATTTTTACCCATGACAACTACGAGTCTTGTGTAGAATATTTAAAATGATTATTTTTCGCTATGAAAAGAGACACATACAACTTTATAAACATAAGATATACACAACAACAACTGTACAAAGAAGTGAAATGGTACAAATTTTTTTTTTTAAACTAAATAAGTAAATTTCTATCAATGTAAGCATTACAATAGCTTTACTTTTATAAACATATATTTTAAATCACACATGCATATTGTAGTCATCATAACAAAGCCTTCGGTTAATGTACATAATTTTAGTCCTAGACTCAATATGTAACATAGTTATTTCAGTGTAAGAATTTGATTAAAAGACTGCTATGCGTTATGTTTTTAGTATTCTTCTATATTATATTATAAAATGTGAAACATTTAAAGTTACGTTCATTTACATTACATAAAAAATGTACCCAAAATTTTTTGTCAGTTCTATAAAAATCCCTACAATTGAAATTATGGAGTTTTTAAATTCAACATGCAATTTTTTTATACCACCACGCCGCCGCCGCCGACAAATTTGACGGCGTATACCTCTAGTCGGTACGTCAGGCATGGTGGAAAAATCAGGGGATATGGTACTAGAAGGTAGTGGTACACTATCTAGTTCGTGTTGGTCGCTTTCGACGTAACTTGTTTGCGTGCACTTATCCTGGGTGCACGCTCTTGGGAGTTTTTTGGACGACATTTGCTACAGGTAGGCTTATAAGTGTTTGGTAGCCCACATCCATATCAAAATACGCGTCGTTCGGCTGTGCAATCTTGATAACGATGTCCGTGTTCTCTGCAGTTCCAGCAGCTTAAAGACATCGCATCTAACTGATATTCCTCTTCATTGGTATGATCGCTTTCGTAAGCTTCTGGGAAGGATGTCTCCATTTCATTTATTTGCTTACGATCTACTGTCCGATGAGAAGATACTTGGGACTTCGAAAATCTTTGCAGAAATATTTCTCGAGTTCGTACAAGATAGCGTAACTCGGCAAAGCTCTTGGACGGTTCATATAGAATTTCTCGCTGAATTTCTGGAAGCAGATTCCACCGCAAGATTTCTATAAGCGATAATTCGGACAAAGGTTGGGCAAGTCTATCGTTCAAGGTTATAATGGCTTCGTAAAATTGGTCGAAGCACTCACTTTGCTTCTGCTTACGATGCAGCATTTCGTTAGAACCTTGAGAGGATAAACGTAGGGAAATCCTATCTAACCCTGTTTCAAGAACTCTAGACAACGATTCGGTTTTCCTTGCAGTGGCGGCAATTAAGGCATCTCCTATCGCCTTCTGTAATCCTTCGAAGCTGACAAACGGGGTATCGGGAGCTTCGAAATTAGTATTTCCGGAGGTAGTATCTCCACTAGTTCCACTAGTGGGATCCATACCTGTACCTTGTGGTACGGTTCGTTTGGTATGCGACCTAAGTATTCTAGTTGGGGTCTGCAGGGGTGCAGATAACAACTGGTCAGTACTGCGTAAATCTGACGTCGACGAATGCAAGACCTTCTTGCAAACCGGGCAAGCCTTGTTAGGTTGGGTTCGTACTTTCGTATTAAAACAAACTCTATGAAAGATGTGGTCGCAGTGGGTTTTTAAGATTTGAGCCTTGTGCTCGATAACATGTGTGCAGATAAAGCAGTGAGGTTGAGAATCTTCGCCACTAGCTAAATCTTCACGACTATGCCTAACTGACATGGCAAAAAAAACTAGTAGTCTATAAACAAAAAAAAAGTACGAGAAAAAAAGATATAACTAAATTTCAAAAATAAAACGGTAACTTTTCGGGAACCATGCAAACGATTCTTGCGAATATGTATAATCGACAAATATTATATGTTCACAGCTAGAGGTTGATTGGAAAAGAAAAATTGTGAAATGGAGAATGACAGTGCTGAACCATCCAATCCTGGAAAGCGGACAATTCACAGTTTTCCACCATGGGATTGTTTCCAAGCAAACATGAATTAAATGTTTCAGTAGAAGAAAGCTAAGCGAGCCCTTGAAAGAACAAATAAATGGGTGTCACCAGACAAAAAAAACCAAAACCAAGATACATTTACTCGTTCAATGCGAGGTTCACTTAAGAGTCTAAGTTTGAAATGCTTTGCCTTGTACCAAGTTATCTCGAAGTCAGTTCCAGACGAGAACTGAATAACTTGTTTTACAGCGAAAACATTCAACAGAACTTTATGGTATTGCAAAAAAAATCGTTAACGCTGGAATTTTAGGGTATTACAACGGGTAGCATATTGATGAAACGGAAGGCCGTAGTTCTAGCCCACGTAAAAACCTTACTCCAGGGATCAACAATACGAACCGACTGCAACACAAGGATCAAACGGCTTATGCTATAAATTGATTCCAGAAACTAGACCTACTTTGAAGGTTTTAAACTAGCGTATCAATGAAACCAAACATAAACGCATGTAATGTTCAATTTATGTTAAGGCTTGGAAACTTAGCCATGTTGAAGCTACCAGTTTTCTACCAACCTTGAAATTAAACATTAGGACAAAAGGAAGATGTTTAACAGGGTTTCGCCTAACATGTCTGAATAAAAAATAAATAAAAAACGTTGGTATGTGGTCAAGGACTCACAGATTGAACCTAAATTGTAAGATCGAATCTAATATATTATCAAACAGTCAGGCCCCACGTTGGGCGCCATTTTTCTATTTTATTTTATATTTATAATACTGTAGCATATAACGTAGTAAAATATAACGAGCTGATGTAGGGTTCACCGTAGCAGAGCACGCGCTTGTACCGGCTCAGCGACCTCGGCTTGGGGTGGGTTAAAAGCAACTGCATGGTAGATGCTCGCAGAAAATAAAACAAAAGAAATTCGCGTGCTGTTTAAGGTAAAAAGGGGGAATACGCGGAACGGGGACTGCACGTTAACGATTCGGGATAGGAAAGTTAATAGAAGAACTCTAGTGATTGATATTGACCAACTGATGACGGCTGTTGGTGCTGGGGTTGTTGTCGTTGTTGTGGATGTTGCTTGATGCCTGTGCAACATCCGAAAATGCCCACCCAACCATGATCACTCTATACCAATATAAACTTATTATAGTGATCCCAAAAATAACAAAAGGGTTACACCCTAATGTCCCTATTCACATATCCTCGTTGCATGATTCCACAAGAATATAACACTTTAACACATATTTACAATATATATAACAAAAGCTTTATTTAAATTAAAATTCATGTTCAATTACTAAAGAGTTGGAATTTAGTTCCGAAAACTGATATTCTAGGAAAAGGGTATCATGAAGAAATGGACCTAAGCCTAAGGTAACTTTCATTAAAAATAAACATTGTGAAAGTTGGCATTAATTATTATGTATATAGTTATGTATGCGAATAATGGATACACAAAAAAAATCCAATTTGATTTTGTTAGACAGAATTTCGTATGCAAATGGATGTAATGTTAAACTTATAAAAAAACTACTAACATTTATATTTATATATACGTGCCTATTAGACCAAAAAAAACAGAAATCCAAACTGATTTTAGCATGAATATATATATATATATAGATATAATGTATAAATATAATGTATAAGCGCAATTTTCACTTTTGACTTATCAAAAAAAAAATCAATTTACTGTATGATGGTTAATTTCTTCCATAAATTTTATTTAGACATATTTTAGTTGATGTTTCAATTTACATTAAGTCGTAATTTATGATGTTAGCAAAAGAAGGTATGCAGTTCAAGCAAAAGAACAATAAATAGGCATAGAGCGCGTGCAGCATGGCTGTGACTTGCACGTCATGACCATTGTTTTGCTTCTGCGGTTGACCAAATGCACAACCGAGAGTCAAACCGATGAAAATCACTAATAGGCGCTTATGAGCTATTCTCTGCCAACATACATATCTACATATAGGCAAATAGAGAGAAATATAATATAATGAGATCACTTACAAGTTTCACGATGACTCCCACGACGAAAGATCTTTCGGTGTGCGCGTATGTTCTGGTGATATCGCTATGATTTTTAGTTAGATCGCATGATCTCACGCATTATTAAAGCATGTATATCGGCAGGTTCTCAATAACTATAAGTGAGTGATTTTTCTGACGCGCAAAAAAAAACCTGTTACCTATTGTTCTGTAGTTTCAAATACATAACTTTTGTAAATGATGACTCCTATAAGTATTTATGCACGTATAGGGTACAGTTTCCGCTCTACATTACTTATTTCCTCACAAAAAAAAAACTTATTAAAATCAAAGTGGGAACAGCACACTGTTCTACAAAATTTAACTTCTTCCTCTATTTTCCTACTAGCATTATATTCTTTTCTCTTAATCCACAATCATGATGTTCATGTAATTTAATTTATATCATACTAACAACTAATTCAATTTAACTTTAAACTGATTTTCACTAGTGAAACAATAAAACTAACAACATTTAGAAATTCATCATTCCTGTTCTGGCGGTATGTTAAAGCGATGGGACGATTCCCAGCTGATGCTACTGCCACAAGAGGTTTCTGGTTAGCCAAGCGTTCCTGATTTAGTCAGGGAATATATAATGTAGCAAAGCGTGTAGCTTTTCCAGGCGCGCTTTGCCGAGGATGAAGAACATTCTAGGTGGGATTACGGATGCATTGATTGCTTCGTGGTCTAGGTATAAAAATTATTTTCTCGTTGATGATTACGGCGCGATCCTTGATTATAGTATTGTAATTAACCACAGGTAGAACTCGATGATTGCATTTTTTTTTTTTTTTTTGATGAGTATTTAGAAATTTCTAATAGGCTTCCGGTTTATCTTTGAAAGCATGACTTGGCGAAGATTTCAAGTCAACACGCTGAAACTTGATTTCAATTTATTTCGTCGATCAATGTTTTATTTTAATCGCGAAAACTAAATGTCTTTTGCGTTGTTTACACCTCATAAAACTGCGCCGATCTTTTATAAATTTATAGCGCACGGTAACTTTACGTTTTTAAGTTTAAGTTAAAACAACTTATTAAAGAACACTACTTATCGGCTCGGCATCCAGGAACTAAAAAGACTGAGTTTTCTGCGTATTCAATATAGGAAGCCTCATGTTGGGAAACTGTTCCCAGTCGGATTTTGATACATAAAAATGAAGAGAGTGGTAAATATCAAAATCAAAATAAAATGTCAAATGACAATAATGGGTTTAGTGGTAGGAAATGACTTATAGATGGCGGGATCAGCAGTGTTGTAGATTTTCCTAATAGGTGTTCCTTTGGCTTAAATCAGGCGACAAGCGATACTACAGCAGGGACGCTGTCGGTTCGCAAAAACAACATTCATATGGTTGTTGCCTTCCAATTTCGTTGCAGTTTTTCTCAAATGCATGCCGCTATAGAAGTAAACTTCAAAAAATAAAATTTGGGCCAGTCTAACTCAAGCATGTTCTTCGTTAATTCCGCGGTACAAAATTTATTCCTTTATTCAAACAAAGTCAATAAAAATGCATATCATATAAATGACAAGCAAAATTGACAACAATGAGCAATTAGATACAAATTGATCGATTTGATCACTGGAGCAGCTATACACACCCAAATGCATAAGTAGAATTCCATTGCCCACAAGCAGCATTCAATTCAATTTCTTCATCGTTTTTCCTTATAGCACCGTTGTTGTATCAAGTAACAATTATGTAGTCAAGTCAACAAATGACTGCGTGAACTCTTTATAAACGTTGAATAGCAAAAATTTTAATGTAGAGCAAATGCAATAAAAAGCATTCTGAGGAAGATCATTCGAATACGAACGACGCACAGTTGTTTACATTTGATGTTGATCTTTTCCGCGTTTTATTGCTTCAAATGAGGATGCATTCCCGTTCATCAATTTGAGTGCACTTATATACAAATAGTTATTTAGAAGAAAGATGTATTTCACACATATGTATATTTATGCAGATATACATACATATCTTCACCATGTAAATATTGTAATAGTGAATGCCATTTGAGAAAATGTTGGCGCCTGGTCGTATGCCATATAGCCTACTTTTAGTGTAGTCCAATAATATCGGTATGGTATCATTGAAATGTTTACTTAGATATTTGTGTGTATAGGTAGGTACTTCCACATATCAATCATCTTTATTTTAATTGCACTACATACATACACATATCTACATATATGTATACCTACCTCCTTCTGTTGTTTATCCAAATATTGAAATAGCCCACTTAAATTTTCCATAAGTAAACAACACTATGCAGCAAAAATTAGTAAAAAGTTCTTTTATGCAATATTTGTAATGTTTTTACACTCAGAAACAAAAAAAAGAATTTTGTACTTAAATCAAGCCCAAATCAAGAATTTTGGTCACGAAAGTACGGTAATACCGAATATTCTTATACGAAGTACAAAATTCTTATATCAAGAACTTTTTTCTTAGATCGAAAATTCTTATCCCAAGAATAATTTTGCCCCAATTTAAAAATGTTCGGGGCTATTTCAAGAACAATATATTCTTAGGATTAGCTTGTTTTTCTTATTCCAAGAACGTTTTGTTTTCATTTTTAAGGGGTTGTGAGTTCGATTATCAATGATGTCAATATAATTTTTTTTTTCTAATTTAAAAAAATTATTTTTAAGAGTTTTTATATTGACCGATGATATCGAATCTCAGGTCCCTTATAACGATCAACCAAGGTGTCTATCACAAGCCATCGTTTACTTTTGCTTGCTAGCTTCTAGTTACAGCTTTGTTCTAAATGACAATTTCCCACTTTGCTTTGTTGCCCCCACCGAGAATCGAACTGACACTGCTTTGACTGCTGAACGAAGATGGTAACCATCAGGCCATCGCGCACTTATGCTTGCCGGCGTCTAATTGCAGCTTTGTTCAATATGTATGTGTGTACGTAAACAGAACACTTTTTCTTAATATAACGCTTGTTTCAAAGTAAAGAGATGTAATTCTAAATTTCAATTATTTGAGAAAACGAAAAAAAATGTTTTGTCATTTTAGATGGTTTGATTTTAACCCCAAATAAGATATCACCTGGATGGTCACGGCAATTTGGAAGGTATAACGGTAAACTACACTTATTAGACTAACAGATTGCAAAAAAAATATGTTTATTTAATTTTGAAAAACATGATGAATTTCGCATGTGCTTTTTTCATTCTGAGTTACATCACTTTACAACAGAGCTGTTAATTTTGATTAGTAATTAGTAATTGATTGATTAGAAGTTTTTTTTTTAATTAGTAATGATTATTTTAATTGCTTTCAAGAAAAAGCAATTACTAATTGATTACGATTAGAAAAAATCAAAAAAAAATAAAATGAAAAAAAATGAAACAAAATGAAAAAAAATTAAAAAATCAAGAAAAAATCAAAAATAATCAAAATTAATCAAAAACGGCTTTTTTGTTTATTTTTGATTTTTTGATTTTTTTATTTTTTTTTGATTTTTTATATTTTTTTTTGATTTTTTTGATTTTTTTTTGATTTTTTTTTGATTTTTTTTTGATTATTTTAAAGTTTTGTTGTTAAAAGTATAAACATCTGTGTATCTTTGTATGCAAATATATACAACTACTTGAACCTTGATCGCTAAGTATATGTACATATGAGAAAAAATGCCAGGTTTAATGGTTATATTGGTTGGAGTGATGATAACACTAGTTTACAAATAATTAATTTGAAAAAATACCAAGATATTCATGTATATGGGTGAATTGGCACTGATATGCCAAGCACAAAACATATTTTTTAAATTTTTTGTATGGGTAGGTTTTCCAGATATCGGTAATTTTGTGTTTTTTCTGGTATCACTTTATTCAAAAATTCTTTTTGCCAATGTTGCAAAAGCGATGGAGCTAAGCGATACCTCGTTCGAAAGGAAATTAAAATACGCTTCTAACGACGTATAAAATGTAAGGGTGGGTCAAACCATCGCTGAGCAATAGATGGCCAAAGTCGAAATTTTTTCGAATTTTTACGAATTTTGTAAAAAATTTGATTTAAACAATTTTTTTTTCATGCGAAGTTGTGAAAATCAGAACTATTTATTTTTTCGAAAATTAATAATTGCTAACACTTTAAGCGTAATATTACTAAGATCTAGGAAAAACTGTATTTTTGGCGATTTTTTTGTAACTTTCAACATCTCTACTTTTAATAGAATTGTAAAAGGTCGATGTCTGAGTATTGTAGATATTCAAAAAAATATTCATATTATTAGTCATTACTAAGCCAATAAAGTCCGTTTTTAGAATTTTTGTCGGTCTGTCTGTAAACTAGTGTAATTTGTCCTTTTATATGTAAACGGCTAGTGTCGGACATTTCTCGTTTGATACCCTACGGGTACGGTCGGATAGTTCTATTTGAACACTTATAAGGCTAGGCTCACACTACAACCTACTTCGGCCGTTCGGCAACAATCACACATCCACACACATGTGTTTTAAATGAGCTCCTCGATTTCATACGATTTCACCCGAATGTAAACAAACTTTGGCCGCCCGATAAAAAAGAACGCGTTCGAATTTCTCTGATGAGACCGGATGAAAAAGTCGGTTGCATTGTGAACGTAGCCTAAGTATGCTACACAAATTAAAACATAGGCATACCAACTACGTCCAAAAGAGACTTGTAATGATCAATTGATCAAAAATTAAGCGGTTATTATCCATAGAGACATGTCCCGGATTAATAAATTTCGTCCACAATGGGCGACGTAGTCATTTATGCGCATTTCACATTTGATTTACTATCGTACAGTACTATTAATAAGTGGTAAATTACACCGCTACATTCCATATTTTTCATATTAATATTTTATCATCATTATCATTCCATATTACATATACCTTTTTAAAAATAATAGACTGAATGTGCAAAAGCGTCAGTCTTCTGTTTAGGTTGTAGTTCGACCACTTGATGAGAACTAGTACGAAAGATCTCGAAATTTTTCCTCCAGGGATATTTATGTGCATGAATACATGCATTTATATAAAAGAACTTCTTGCTTGACCTATACATTTGTATGTTTGTGCAAGTGAATATTTATGTATGTACATATTTTTCTACAACAGTACTGGAAAAAAATCAAAAAATCAAAAGTAATCATTACTTTTGATTATTATACCTTTCATGAACATGAAATGGTATTATAACTTTGGTCCGATGTTTGTAAATATGAGAAGAAGAAGAGATAGACCCATCAATAAGTATACCGAAATGATCAGGATGACGAGATAAGTTGATTTAGCCATGTCCGTCTGTCCGTCTGTCTTTCTGTCTGTTTGAACGCAAACTAGTCCCTCAGATTTTGAGATATTTGGTATCACTTTATTCAAAAATTCTTTTTGCCAATGTTGCAAAAGCGATGGAGCTAAGCGATACCTCGTTCGAAAGGAAATTAAAATACGCTTCTAACGACGTATAAAATGTAAGGGTGGGTCAAACCATCGCTGAGCAATAGATGGCCAAAGTCGAAATTTTTTCGAATTTTTACGAATTTTGTAAAAAATTTGATTTAAACAATTTTTTTTTCATGCGAAGTTGTGAAAATCAGAACTATTTATTTTTTCGAAAATTAATAATTGCTAACACTTTAAGCGTAATATTACTAAGATCTAGGAAAAACTGTATTTTTGGCGATTTTTTTGTAACTTTCAACATCTCTACTTTTAATAGAATTGTAAAAGGTCGATGTCTGAGTATTGTAGATATTCAAAAAAATATTCATATTATTAGTCATTACTAAGCCAATAAAGTCCGTTTTTAGAATTTTTGTCGGTCTGTCTGTAAACTAGTGTAATTTGTCCTTTTATATGTAAACGGCTAGTGTCGGACATTTCTCGTTTGATACCCTACGGGTACGGTCGGATAGTTCTATTTGAACACTTATAAGGCTAGGCTCACACTACAACCTACTTCGGCCGTTCGGCAACAATCACACATCCACACACATGTGTTTTAAATGAGCTCCTCGATTTCATACGATTTCACCCGAATGTAAACAAACTTTGGCCGCCCGATAAAAAAGAACGCGTTCGAATTTCTCTGATGAGACCGGATGAAAAAGTCGGTTGCATTGTGAACGTAGCCTAAGTATGCTACACAAATTAAAACATAGGCATACCAACTACGTCCAAAAGAGACTTGTAATGATCAATTGATCAAAAATTAAGCGGTTATTATCCATAGAGACATGTCCCGGATTAATAAATTTCGTCCACAATGGGCGACGTAGTCATTTATGCGCATTTCACATTTGATTTACTATCGTACAGTACTATTAATAAGTGGTAAATTACACCGCTACATTCCATATTTTTCATATTAATATTTTATCATCATTATCATTCCATATTACATATACCTTTTTAAAAATAATAGACTGAATGTGCAAAAGCGTCAGTCTTCTGTTTAGGTTGTAGTTCGACCACTTGATGAGAACTAGTACGAAAGATCTCGAAATTTTTCCTCCAGGGATATTTATGTGCATGAATACATGCATTTATATAAAAGAACTTCTTGCTTGACCTATACATTTGTATGTTTGTGCAAGTGAATATTTATGTATGTACATATTTTTCTACAACAGTACTGGAAAAAAATCAAAAAATCAAAAGTAATCATTACTTTTGATTATTATACCTTTCATGAACATGAAATGGTATTATAACTTTGGTCCGATGTTTGTAAATATGAGAAGAAGAAGAGATAGACCCATCAATAAGTATACCGAAATGATCAGGATGACGAGATAAGTTGATTTAGCCATGTCCGTCTGTCCGTCTGTCTTTCTGTCTGTTTGAACGCAAACTAGTCCCTCAGATTTTGAGATATTTGGCTGAAATTTGGTATGCGGCCACCATTTTCCAATATAGGAATCATTTGTCGGAACCAGCAAGATCGGACCAATATAACATATAGCTCCCATACAACCGATTATTCCGATAAACGGATTTTGGGCTAGAACTCCTGTAATTAAACACGTAAGAACGTGAAATTTTGGACGTATTGCTATTTTTATATGCGAAATATCGATGTTGAAAATCATAGAGATGGGATAAATATTTCACATAGCTCCCATACAATCGATTATTCCGATAAACGGATTTTGGGCTATAACTCCTGTAATTAAACACGTAGGAACGTGAAATTTTGGACGTATTGCTATTTTTATATGTGAAATATCGATGTTGAAAATCATCGAGATTGGATAAATATTTCACATAGCCCCCATACAATCGATTGTTCCGATAAACGGATTTTGGTAGATAACTCCTGTAATTATATAGGTAGGAACGTGAAATTTTGGAAGTATCGCTATTTTCATATGCGAAATATCGATGTTGAAACTCATTGCGATGGCATAAATATTTCACATAGCTCCCATACAATCGATTATTCCGATAAGCGGATTTTGGGCTATAAGTCCTGTAATTAAACACGTAGGAACGTGAAATTTTGGAAGCATCGCTCTTTTTATATGTAAAATATCGATGTTGAAAATCATTGAAATGGGATAAATATTTCACATAGCCCCCATACAATCGATTGTTCCGATAAACGGATTTTGGTAGATAACTCCTGTAATTATATCGGTAGGAACGTGAAATTTCGTAACTGTTGCTATTTTAGAACGTAGGATGTCGATGTTAAAAATCAATGAGATTGGACCAATATAACACATCGCCCCCATATAATCGATAGCTCCGATAATTTCGGTACGAGCTAAAGTTAAATTCACACAGGCTGTACTGGGGATCAAACAGTGAAAATCGTGACGCTTATTGATGAAAGGTATTTAGCCTTCGTCGCAGCTGAAGACAGCTTTCCTTACTTGTTTTTGATTACTTTTGAATTTTTTATTTTTTTTAGATTTTTTTATTTTTTTTATTTTTATTTTTTTTATTTTTTTTTTAATCAATTGAAAAATAATCATTAAAAAGTTAAAGTAATTGGTAATCAATCATTAGGTGGCTTCTCAAAAAATAATCAATGAAATGCTAAACATTACCGATTACTAATCAATTATTAACAGGTCTGCTTTACAATTGAAAATTTGTACAGTCAGAAATATTTTCATACGGAGTATTTCGGAATACTACAATTTCATTCCAATTTTTTGGAATATTTTCTAATTTTTTGTAGTAAAGTGAATCAAGTTGAAATAAAAATACCTGTTGATTGAACAAAAAAGGAAATTCTGTTGTGGAATAGATTTATTTCGACTTGATCCATTTTACATTGAAAAAAAAGAAAAACAGGCATATTGAGGAACGAAAGTTTATAATACAAAGATGCAAAGGAATTTATTTCCGCCATTTTTGTCTAAAAGACTATTATATAAGATTGAATATAATGTCCTCTGTAAGCCATCAAAATGTATCATAATATCTAGAAAATTTGAAATTTTGAGTTACATCGTTTATTTGGAACGGGCGATAAGTAAATTATTCTTATTTATTGATTTGAGTACGTCATAGTTTTGTTTTAAGAACACTTTTCCTTAATATAAGTCTGCATAGCTGTGGTGTTGTTTTCTAATTTTTGCCTTTTCAAATAAATCTAAAATTAATAATTGTGAAAAATGCCATTTCACAATAAATAAAAAGGTCTTGAAGTCATTAAAAATTTCCAAAGTTTCATAATTTACAGACCAAAAATAATCTTCTAAAAATTTACAATTGGCCAGACTACAGGCAACACCGACAATATGCGAAGCTGCGCTAAAAATAGCACATGCACGCATTGTTGGTATAAAAATCCTCTCCAAATGATTTAATAGCACTAGTTTAGCGCACTCATTGGTATGTAGGTAAAGAATAACAAAAAACAGAAAAGGGTGAATTAGCAAGCAATTGATATCTGCACGGTTGGCTGAGTGATCAGCATTGCAGGCACCAAAATTGCATTGACAAGTTGGACTTTAGCCGGTCTCGAAGCAGTTCTGTCTGCATAGCTGTGGTGTTGTTTTCTAATTTTTGCCTTTTCAAATAAATCTAAAATTAATAATTGTGAAAAATGCCATTTCACAATAAATAAAAAGGTCTTGAAGTCATTAAAAATTTCCAAACTTTCATAATTTACAGACCAAAAATAATCTTTTAAAAATTTACAATTGGCCAGACTACAGGCAACACCGACAATATGCGAAGCTGCGCTAAAAATAGCACAAGCACGCATTGTTGGTATAAAAATCCTCTCCAAATGATTTAATAGCACTAGTTTAGCGCACTCATTGGTATGTAGGTAAAGAATAACAAAAAACAGAAAAGGGTGAATTAGCAAGCAATTGATATCTGCACGGTTGGCTGAGTGATCAGCATTGAAGGCACCAAAATTGCATTGACAAGTTGGACTTTAGCCGGTCTCGAAACAGTTCTGTCTGCATAGCTGTGGTGTTGTTTTCTAATTTTTGCCTTTTCAAATAAATCTAAAATTAATAATTGTGAAAAATGCCATTTCACAATAAATAAAAAGGTCTTGAAGTCATTAAAAATTTCCAAAGTTTAATATAAGTACATTATTTTTATTTGAAGCTTTTTGCAATTTTAAAAACAAGAACGAAAAATTCTTATTCTAATGCAGTGTTCATGCTCAGTTTTAAATACTGCGTTTACCATTTTCGGACATACATTTCGAAGATACGCTCATGCTGCCGCATTTCTAATGCATTTAAATGACGGTTGCAGGTTATGAGCATGTTTACAAAAAGTCGAACTTTTTTTTATACATTTGGCCTGTTTATATTCTTTCACAAGCATCCTTTAAATGTAGTTTCACTTTTTAAATTTTATTTGAATGCACGCGCGCGAATTTGCTAGTTTTTCAAAAAAATAAATTTTTCAATTGTCTACGAATGGCAGAGAATGGAACATGTCAAGAAAAAGTCACTAGTGATGGAGGTATTTAGGTAGGTTGCAGTGGCTGCTAGTAAACGAACTAACACACATAGGCGCCGGAGGTCCCGTTGTAATACCACATGGATCCGAAGGTAGAAACAGTCCTCGTTACCGCCAACGTTCGGCGAAGCGATAACGAATACTGCCTATACCCTGACAAACCCCCTACTCGAACCATTTTGTGGATTCCGCAAAACGCAGAATGTCCTTTGGCTTAATTAATGATAATTCGCCGAGATGATAGAAAATACCACACCCCAGGTATTTTAGCCGAGTGCCCCACAGCGCGGGACATTCACACAGGAGATGCCTCACCGTTTCATGCCCCTCCTCATCTCTACAGCTTCTACAGAAGTCATGTTGTTGTTGTTGTTAACAATGCATTGCCCTGTCTAGAGTGTATGATCATTCCGAAGATCTTCATCAAGCTCTTCTAAGGGGAGTCCAAGGAAACGTGCAGTTTCAACAGGGTTTGTCCAGAGGGACAGAGGGGTTAGAAGAGTAGGTTCAAATGAACAATTGAAGAGATGTAGAGTATCATGGGGGGTCCTACCACATGCAGGGCATGTGTTTGAGATTGTGTCATTAAGTCTGGACAAGTAGGAGTTTAACCTTACACTATATCCAGACCTAAGCTGTGCCAGGGTAACTCTTGTCTCCCTTGGTAAGGTGCGTTCTTCTTCAGCAATATCCCGTGGAGGACTGTTCAGAACGGGGTTCACAGGTAGAGATCCGACAAAAGTATCTACCGACTCGGTGTGGATGTCGGTTAGAGCCCGCTTATGATTCTGCAGATCAAACGGCAAGGTAATATGATGCCGGATCTCATCATAATGTTTACGGAGATGTTTCCTTATGTCTCTCGGGGGCGGATCTATGTCCAAAAGATGACGGTTTGGATGTGCTGGCTTGTGGCAGTTCAGAAGGAATTGCTTGCTCAGCATTTCCGCATGCTCTTTTACATTGAGCAGTTTTGCCTCCTGATGGAGGTGAGACTCGGAAGACATGAGGAGACATCCCGTAGCAGTTCTGATGGCAGTATTTTGGCAGACTTGTAACTTCGTCCAGTTGGTGTTATGTACATTAGGCGACCATATGGGTGCAGCATAGTCAAAGACTGGTCGGCCAATGGCCTTATATGTAGTCAGCAACGTTTCTTTGTCTTTTCCCCAAGTACTGCCGGCAAGTGACTTGAGGATCTTGTTGCGACCACGTACCTTTGAGAACATTGCAGACACATGACCAGCAAATGAGAAAGTATTATCCAATGTCATCCCTAATAACTTTGGGTGGCTGACAGTTGGTAGCTTAGTGCCGTCAACAAAAATGTCTAATTCATTTCTCACCTGGTGCGTCCACGTCGTAAAAAGCGTCGCCGTTGATTTAGTCGGAGATATCGTCAGATCTCGCTCTGTGAAAAACCTGGAAAGGTCGCAGAGGTAACCGTTGATTTTATTACAGAGTTCATCAGTATAGGGGCCCTTCCCCGTCGCCATTATTGTACAGTCGTCAGCATAAGAAACGACGGAGACACCCTCTGGTGGTGGGGGCATCTTCGATAGATAGAAATTAAACAGTGTCGGGGATAGGACACCACCCTGTGGCACCCCCTGTCTAATTCGTCTTGGTTTTGATGTTGCGTTTCTAAAGTTGACCGACGCCTGCCGCCCATTCAAGTAATTAGCGGTCCATCTCTTTAACCCATCAGGTATTTGTGTTTCTAATAGATCTTGTATGAGAGTGGCATGGTTGACTGCGTCAAAAGCTTTCGACAAGTCAAGTGCCACTAACACAGTCTTGTGATTTGGTTGGTTTTGATTTAGACCGCTATTTATTTGCGTTGTAATGGCATTGAGTGCGGTGGTGGTGCTGTGCAGCTTACGGAAGCCATGTTGATGATTAGCCAGGTGCAGATTTGCGGTGTAATACGGGAGCAAAATGGACTCTAGCGTCTTCACTACCGGCGACAAAAGTGATATAGGGCGATATGAATCGCCTATGTTTGCCGGCTTTCTAGGTTTTAATAATTCCATATTTCAGGAATGACGAAAGTGTTCAGTGAAAGATTGAATAGAGCCGCTAAGTATTTGTGTCCCTCCTGGCCTAGATGTTTCAGCATCTTCATGGCAATACCGTCGGGGCCGATGGATTTTGAGGGCTTAGCCTGTCTGATGGCTTCCTTGACCTCTGAGGCAGTGATGACAATGGGCGTGTTTTGGTTTTTGTATTTACGCGCCTGTCGCATGGTTCTACGTTTAGCTCTATCGGGTGGGGAATGTAGTACAAATTGTCTACAGAAGGAGTTCGCACATCCCCTAGGGTCCTTCTTCACCCTGTCACCGAAAGTAATATCTACTTTATCCTTGTGTTGTGTTGGATTAGATAGAGCTTTGACCGTAGTCCATAATTTGCCAACACCGTCAGAGAGGTTGCATTGCTCTAGGTGTTGTTTCCATTTGGCCAGTTTGTGTTTATCGACCAACCTACGAATTTCCGCGTTGAGATCCCTTATACGGGGGTCTGCGGGATTGAGACTTCGCACTTCATCTCTTTCTCTAGCCATGGCCGCTGCCTCCGCGGGGAAATTTGGTCTTATTCGGGATATTCGACCCGCAGGAATGAAGCGTCTAGAGGCCAAGTCAATGATGTTGCGGAAGTCTCGTTCGCCTTTGCGTACGTCCGTAGGAATGGATAGAGCAGCCAAGGATTCGTCCGTATATGTCTGAAAACTGTCCCAGTCCGCCTTGGTAAAGTTGATGTATGTACCATGCTCAGGTGTTATAAAGTCCGTCGGTCGTTCGATGGTAATGACTATTGGGAGATGGTCAGACGCCAACGTGAGTATGGGTCGCCAATTGGTGTTGTTCTATAGTCCTGCACTTACGATAGAAATATCTGGCGAACTATAGCAGTTACCCGATACTCTCGTTGGGGCGTCTCCGTTCAATGTACAGAAAGCCGTATCATCTATTTGTTCTGCGAGTACATGCCCCCTACTGTCTGCTGGCAAGTTTGAGTGCCACATGTCGTGGTGCGCATTGAAGTCGCCCAGGATCACGCGGTTATCTCCTCGTAATAGCAAGCTAATGTCGGGGTGATAACCAGTGGTATGTAGATGTTAATGATTTGCAGATCGACATCTCCTGTACGGATGGTAATACCTTGGCTTTCTAAGATATCATCCGTTCCTTCGATGTCGGTATCAAATAGATGATACTGTACAGAGTTGTGCGTTATGAACGCTAGACCACCTCCCAGACCTCCTGTTACTCTATGACGGTCTTTCCGGTGAATGTTATATCCGCCATAGGTAATGAGGTCCGACCTTGGACTGAGCTTGGTTTCTTGGATTGCGGCAAGTTTTATGTCATATTGCGTCATCAAATTGGTTATCTCTGCGATCTTACCAGTTAATCCGTTACAGTTGTGCTGTAAGATTTGGAAGTTCGCCGGTGGGGTCGATGTCGAGTTAACCAAAGGCGTGAGAGACGGATGTGTTCGCCCAGGTGTTGGTAGGCGAAGACCAAGGCTGTGCCTCAGCCTAGTTAGCTGTGGACCTGGTGTAACCGGGTTGGCTGGCGTCGTAGGTTGAGGCGTGTTACAGCATGGTGCGATGAACGCATCCGTCCAAAGATTCCTGTTAGCGAGCCCATAGCATAGATGTACGTGGCATTGGCCTAAGCAGTTATTGCATTTGACCGATGACGCGAGCGTGTATAATCTTTGCCGACAAACAGTACACGTCGAGACAGGTGCAAGAAGATGTTGATCCTGACTCACGTGTAAACGGGAGGGGGGGTGTAACAAAGAAACAGACAGAGACTGATGCTCGGAGTTGCTCATGTCTAAACTGCTCCGGTGGGAGCAAGAGTGTTGAGCTGCTGCGCGTGATGTTGACGCCATAAGGCACGAGCAACAGTCTGGAATTTGTGTGGCGGGTATAGCAGAAATGCTGCTAGTCGTTAAGACATTATTATTATTATAAGTATTGCTACTAGAAGGTGGCGGTAGGGGTGCGCTTGAACGGCGCTTACCGCGGGACGCCCGACGGCGCAAACAACAAGGGGCCGCGAAAGTACTAAAGAAAGTACGGGGTCTGTGGATGTTAAGGTTAAGCCCTGAACATCCAGATTTATGGAGCCATCTCTTACACGAGAAGCATTGCACAGAATGCGACCGTTTAATATATATTTTTTTGCAACAGACACTGCATATCCATTCTTTTGGTCCGGGGTTCGGCTCAACGCCCGCCCGTAACAAAAGAATATCTTGCAGCCCTGCTGCAAGGGGGGAGGATGATAGTTTCGGAATGGGACAAAACATACTAAACAGGGTTACATTGAAAGTGACAGTCCTTGGCCGAGGTAAAACCCCGGGTGGTTCCACTGCGCAGAGATCCATGGCGATGTCCTGGGTTTTCTGCTCTGAGAAGTGACTGTACAGAAGTCATTAAAGGGGATACCTGTAGCATGCAACGTTTTGTAGAAAGCACAGTGCTCGTCGGCTAACGGGGTGGTGTTCTTACTCCTACCCTTCGGTTTTCGCATACTACTACAGAACAATTACTTTATTTAACGTGCTGGAGGGAAAAAACAAAAAAAAATGAAAAGGGATACCTACGTTGGCTCAAAAATCTTGATGACGCTTGGGTTTCCGAACAGGATATGTTGCATGATGTTGTTGCAACCATTACCCACCCTACCATGATGATTTCCAGAAAGAATCCAACAAAAACTGAAAATCCCTAATACTTGCCACACTTAGCTACTATCAGGCATGGGAACCATAAAATAAAAGTTTACTGAGTCATTTTAAAGTTTGACAATTTTTATTAAATAAACCATATACTACTTCCAAATTACTTTCTTCATTTAGATTTTATCTTATTTTTGAATCGTGTAAAAAGGATATACAATTTGAATTTAGTGAAAATTATCATATTGCAATATCAAAATTTGCCTTTGAATGAAAATCTTAAATACAAACAAAAATTTCAGATTTATACTAACGATTCTAATTTCGTACAAGGAATTTATTTATTTAGTTGGTTAACTAACCGTTTATATACTAAAACAATATTATTATCAACCGACTTATGCGCTTTTGCTTATGACGTATTAAAATTGTAATCCAAGATTTTAACTCAATCGCATATTAACTAGGATATTTTAAGTATAATATTTAAATTTAGTTTTACTTTGCATTATTTCGAAGCGAGGAATAAAAATTACAAATGGGTTTTTTTTTTGTGTACCAACCTGGCAACCCTAACTTTATCTAAGTTAGAAAAATGAAACGAAAGAGAAATGAATAATATGTACATTCATTCCCTCATCACACTAATACCAAAGAAAATTTGTGAGAGAATAAACAAAAACAAAATCGACTTACCACTTCGGCTCCAACGATGAAAGATCTTTCAGCATGAAACCTGGAACAAGTAGGTAAATGTATGCTGGAAATCGAAAAATATTTCTAACACACCACAATTGTTGTTGCTTTTCGATTTTCAATAGATTTAATTTATATTAATTTCCCTTTCCTTTCAAGCATTTTGAATCACCTCTTTGCTTTAGTTATTAAGGGGTGGTTAAAACTTCATTAAATAATATCGCTTTGAAAAAAAAATCGTATGCGATAAAAAAAATTTATGTCAATTCTCGCAATGCTAGTAATGCAAAACTTCACTAAACTATCAATTACCAATTTGCTTTTTAACAATTAAGGGTGGACACCTTGCCGCGGTACGAGGGCTTAAGTCGATAGCCACAGGGCTACGTTGCCCCTGTGATCATAGCGCCACCGGTACTACATCACGAGAGAAGCCAAGCCTCTCTGGCGCGACGACTAAGATCTTCCCCCTCCCAATCCAGGGTGTTATGCGACCACGTGCCCATTGGACGTTTGCAGCCGGGAGGCAAATCGTGGCTGTAATCGAACGGAGCCTCTCTGATACCGGGCCGCCTCGGAGAGTAACTATGGCCTTACCGCGGTATGGGGCTCTGCCGCGGCGGACGACACATTCCCCCTACTCTTCCCTTGACCCTAAACTGGCCTTGCCCGGCGAGGGGTCGTACGAACAGATGATAAATAATAACAAAAACCCTAAAACTAAAGATACAACTATGTATACTGTACAGCAGAGGAGGAAAATGCTGGAGCAAGCGAGAACGCAACGTCGGAGGACAAACTCCATTTCCTTATCAGCCGAGAGATCGACAGCGATGGCAACTACGGGTCGATTAGCTCTGGATAACAAGGGGGTAATCCCCAAAGTAAGTACCGGTACAAACACAGTGAAGCCAACAACGGCTGATGCTAAAGTCCTAGTAAGTGTCGGTACCGAAACTAAGTCTTTAACGTCTGTGGCAGTGGTCTCACGACCTGGCCCCAGAGATCCAAATAAGGGAACGACCGCGATGGCAACTACGGGTCGAAATTTACACCAAAAGATATCTCCCAGTCGCTCTGAGTACTTGGACAAAAGAGCGGCCGCTAGGATCTTGAAGAAATACGAGGGTATTTCACAAGAGACGCTATCGCCGAATGCTAGAAAGACGGTGGAGATGGCTGAAGCTATCTTACCGAACTTCCAAAGCGATTACGCGCCAAAGAAGGTAAATGGAAATCCCTTCAAACGGACGTGGATTTAAAACGTCACCCGAAGCGGCAGCAACACGCCCCCGTAGTGGGTAAACTCAGCTTTGCTGATGTAACTAAGGATAGGATCCTCATAGGCGTCATTGACCGAGGTAACGAAAGCTGGGCCATCCCTAGGGACCAGTGGCGGTCCGCCGAAACTGGTAATGCCCTTCTCGACATTATGGATGAGTCTCCGGGTGCCACGCCGATGGGTTCTGATGCGGGATGGCGCCAGGGCCGAATCAAGGTATTCGCTTGCGAGGATGCAAAAACTGTTGCACTGTACAAGGCAGCAGCTGCAAGACTGGGTGAGATCTACCAAGGGGCAAGAATCGAGGTTGTCGACTGGAAGGACATCCCGGCTGAGAGAATTCTCAGGATGCTGAGGATCATGAACCCGTCTCTCCCGACGCAGGACTGGGGTGTCAATCTGGTCGAGGATGCGGTAGGGCCTGACAGGCAAGTGGTCTTCACCTTGACTAAGGAAGCACTCGAGCCCCTTAAACGGTGCAATGGACGAGTGCACTACGGCATGGGTCAGATCGTGAACCACGTATACCGCGGCGATGCACAGCGCGCTGCTATTTCGGCTGCACCGGAGGGCTCGGACATCGTAGTGCCGGTAGAGGAGTCGGAGATGTCCGACTCGGAAAGTATGGTATCTGCCACGTCAAATGGCGAAGGAGCAGTGAACAGCTCGGAGATGGGAGACAGCCTGCTGGACGAGGAGGACCTCAACGTCACAGTGGTAGCATCTAGTCCTGAGAGCACCAATGTCAATACTGCCACAGTTAGTAGGATCTCGGCTACGCCAAATCGTGGTCTGAACAAATCGTCGTTGAAAGATAAGCCTCCAGACGAGGTGGAACTCGACGATACGTCGGTGGCAGGGAAGTCTGAACGCTCTCACATCGGTGGTGATTCAGATAAACCTGCACAAATCTAAAGCAGCCTCGGCTGCTTTAATCAGTCGTCTCTCTAAAGGCGACATAGATGTGGTCCTCATCCAAGAACCCTGGGTCAACAGCTCAAGGATTTGCGGTTTGGGGATTAAGGGTTTTAAGCTAATCCAAACCAGCGAGGGGGGCAGGGTTAGAGCCTGTATTCTGGTTAAGTCTGAGCTGAATGCTTTTCTCTTGCCCAACTATACCAATGGTGACGTTACAGCTGCCAGTTTAACAGTCGACAGTACCAGTCTGACGATGGCATCGGTCTATATGCCCTACGACGCCGAAGAACCTCCGCCACAGAGGGAGGTAAAAGACCTGGTGGCAAATTTTTCCATGGGTCATCTTATTATCGGAACTGACGCCAATGCTCATCACGTCCAGTGGGGAAGCTCCGATATCAATGCTAGAGGAGAGTCGTTGTTTGATTATTTGTTAACAACTAACCTGGTAGTTTGCAACGTGGGTAACGAACCTATGTTTATTACTAAAACCCGTAGGGAGGTCATAGATCTCACTATTTGCAGCGAAGGCGCTTATGAGTGGGTCAGAAAATGGCGCGTTCTCGATGAACACTTACCGGTACGTAGAATTAGTTCTAGACTTTTCTGTTGAGCAGCCGGTGATGAAACGCAACCCACGTAACACTAACTGGCAGCTACACAATGAAATACTATCTAGGGACCTGCCAGCACTGCCCCCACAAGTCCCCTCATCAGTAGGGGAGTTGGAGGATCTGGTAAAGACCTTTACAACGGCGCTCTCGAATGCCCTAGAGCAGGCTTGCCCAGTGCCAAAACCACGCGGTAAACATAGGTCGCATTGGTGGTCCTACGACCTGGACTCGCTCCGTAAATCATGTAGGACACAATTCAATAAGGCCAAGAGCCTTGGCACGGAGAATCAATGGCTCGAATATAAAGTTAAACTCAGGGCCTACAAAAAAGCTCTGAGGCAGGCGAAGAGAGTATCGTGGAGAAATTTCTGCACTGGGGTCGAAAATGTCGACGAAACAGCGAGACTTAGACGAGTGCTCTCAAAAACTCTGTGACGGACTTCTCCTTCGGTACGCTGGGGTGGGCTCAGTCCGTCCAGGGTTCTGAAAATAGATGTTCCCTAAAGGTCCTCTCGAAATGACAAAACCCTGATTGAGTTTTGTGCTTCTTTAGTGCAACTAAAAAACGATGATTCCTTGTTGGACCAGGTCTGCGTATGTTTAACTGGCACCTCTTCGCAAGGTTCTCTGTTTGTTATGGCTTCATATGTACCACCTTCGAGTGCATTTGAGTTATACAAGGCGCATGCAGATAATATTGTTTCGTTAGCTTTAAGTGATTTAAGTGATAACCATCTTTGTGTACTTGGTGATTTTAACCTTTGCAATGTCAATTGGTCTCCCAGCTTATCTAATAATGGTCTTACACCTTCTAATATTTCGGCAAATCATGAATTGTACCTTATTGATAATTTATTGAGCTTAAATTTATTTCAAATCAACAATATTGTTAATTCTCTAAAAAGACTTTTAGATCTGGTATTTATGAGTGACAACATTAATTGTGAGGTGATGGAGTGTCTGAATCCTATTACGCCTACTGACAGGCATAATTTGCCTCTGATTATTACAGTTAATTTTTATAGTTTTGCTTCGGAGAATTTTGATAGTAGTGTTTCTTTTAATTTCAATTCATTTGATTTCTCACTCTTTAATGACTGTTTATCTCAAATTAACTGGGAGGAGCTTTTTGAGGGGCTTGATACCGCCAATAGCTTCCGCATTTTCAAAACTATATTGTACAATCACTGCCTGGATTGGATTCCGGTTCGAAGAAAAAGGCCCTACAAATTACCGTGGTACTCAAGGGACCTAAAGAAACTGAAGAACCTTAGAAACAAATATTTCAAAAAATTCAAAAACACAAAGAATCATTTGTTCTTTATTAAATACAAGTTCTATCTTAAAGCTTTAATAATTTGGATAAGTTTTTATATACCAATTACATTCGTAACATTGAGTCAAACATTAAATCGAACCCGAAATCATTCTGGAACTATATTAAGTCAAAAAAGTGCTGTGCGAGTGTACCAACAGGAGTCTTTCTTGACAGTAATTCAGCGAATTCCCCGACTGAAACAGCCAATTTGTTTGCGGAGTTTTTCAAATCAAATTTCGACCCAGAAGACAATAGTAGTCAAATTTTTGATATCCCGAAGAGTCAGGACTGTGCTATTAACTTTGGAACGCTATGTCTTTCTTCTGAGGATATTAGTAAGGCTATCCTTAAGCTAAAATCCTCCTCTCGGTCTGATGTTGATGGTTTGTATCCAGTTGTGCTAAAGTGTTGTCCGGGTCTAATATATCCGTTAAGACTGATTTTTAATAAATCCTTGTCTTCTGGGACGTTCATCAGTGATTGGAAAATTACTTCAATTACCCCTGTCTTTAAAAAAGGCAACAAGAATGATGTTCGCAACTACAGGCCCATTTCCAAGCTGTCTACTATTTCCAAGATTTTTGAGCATGCCGTCAATGCAAAGCTGAGTTTTGCTGTTAAATCTCTTATTTCTCCCTATCAACATGGATTTGTCGCTGGAAGATCAACCGTGTCTAATCTTGCGGTCTTTAGTGAATACTGTGTTGAGTCATTTACTGCAGGTTTACAAGTGGATTGCATCTACACAGACTTCTCTAAAGCTTTTGATAGGGTCTCCCATAGGGTTTTATTAGGGAAACTTGCTTTTCTTGGTTTTCATTCCTCATTTCTGCGATGGATTGCCTCTTATTTATTTAACAGGCAATGTGTTGTTAATATAGACGGTGTATCCTCCAGGCCCTTTGTTGCCACCTCTGGAGTTCCCCAAGGTAGTATACTAGGACCGTTATTTTTTATTCTTTTTATCAATGACATTGGTGACTGCTTCTCGTTCGCCAAGTGTTTGCTTTACGCTGATGACTTAAAGTTATTTTCTGCAATTAAGGGGCCTGATGATGCCTTAAGATTGCAAAATGACCTTGACAAACTCTATCGCTGGTGTGAGCAATTTCATCTTTCTTTGAACCCGGCTAAATGTTTCCACATGACTTATGCGAAAGCGACCAATACAATACACACGACTTACAAAATTTCAAACTGTGAGCTTCAGTGTGTTAGTGAGATAAAAGATCTTGGTATTATCTTTGATAGTAAGTTTTCTTTTACCAATCACGTAAACTTTGTTACTGCTAAATCATACTCTATGCTTGGTTTCGTTAGGCGTAATACTTTAAAATTCTCAGATCCGTATACGATAAAACTATTATTCGCGTCTTTTGTTAGGTCACATTTGGAATATGGGGTTTTTATTTGGAGGCCAAGCCAGCAAACAGCGATAAATAGAATTGAGCGTATACAGAAGATCTTTCTTAAATATGCTCTCCGACTTCTTAATCTCTCTGAACCAATGCCTTCCTACTCTGCTCGTCTCTTGCTATTAAACCTTAAGTCGTTGCTGGATCGTAGATCTATTATCTGCCTAAGCTTCGCTTATAACATTATTAATGGGTTTGTTGACTGTCCGTTCTTGCTGGAACGGTTTCGATTTAATGTTCCTCAACGTTCTCTCCGGAATTTTTATCCTTTTTATGGAGATAATCCTAAAACTAACTATGCCTGTAATGCCCCTATTGCTCGTGTTATACGTGAGTTTAACACACTGAGCATTAGAGTTCCTCTGGACTTTTCACTACCTAGGTCTGAATTTTTAATTATTTTAAACTCTGCTTTCTAAGTTCTCCGAACTTTGAAAATATTTGTATTGTATTATACTTTATTTAAGTACTATTTTACACACTTTATTTAAGTACTATTTTATATCTTCTAGTCTGTAAGGATTTATTCCATTGACTTAACAAATAAATGAAATGAAATGAAATGAAATATTTTTTTCTAAATGTTTACTGTTGGGATTCGCTCCTCTTTTCTCAAATCAATCTACAATCTTAATTTTAATTCAAACTACGATAAGGGTGGTAAGGGTGAAAACCCCCTACGCAGCCCTTCTTCGGCGGAGGTGAAAACCCACCGCTTACTATGACTTAAGACTCCTAGCTAAAATAAAGGCGGCTGAGGTGAAAACCCCCTGCTCGACCCAACCGTCAGCGGAGGTGAAAACCCACCACTGAATATAAACTCTGCGATAGTGAGGTGAAAGCCCCCAGTTCCGCACTGCCTCGATCAGCTGGGCCTGCTGTTCACATAAATATTGGTGACGTCAATACGTATAAGTTACTTGTTCATTTTTGCTGCATTCCCAACGCCCATTGTTCTTGCCGTGCTACGATGCATTTTCCTTCTCTTCTTTATGCTATGTCCGCGGCATCGGATGATCTAGTATGTAGGCATGCGGGTGTATGTAGCCAAGCAAAGCTTTTTGGGTTGGTGACCGACCCTTTTGCTAGTTGGAATGCTGGTAACTTGTTTGTGTAAAATTTCGGTTATTGTCAACAAGAATATTTTCTCATGTTGGGCCGCTGATATTCCGGTAAAAATCTTCTATTTTACAGACATACATCAGGGTGTGCCTAATATTGTACAAATTAGATTTCATTAGCAAAATATGTAATTATGTAGATTGTATGTTTGTATGTACATATAAGCATGAGTATGTATATATTTTGTACAAAAGCGTGTATCTGCTTGACGTAAAAAATGGCATATGTGCAAAAATATAAAATTTTAATATACTTCATATAATTGGCTATATACAAAGTATAAGTATATGTCGTTTGTGTAGAACCGCGTATGTACTTCATTTAAGAAACGGCTTATGTGCAAAAGCATCAGATTTCAATGTTTTGCATGAAAATGGATAAGTATAATATTTAAGTGTATTTCCTTGTGTGAAACCACGTAACTCGGTGGTTTTGCAAAATAGCGTATGTGTAAAAATCTAAAAATCCAGTATTGTTCATAAAACAGCTCGTACTTCATTTGAGCTTATGAAGCGTATGTATAAATGTTGTGAGGGCTCCGAAGCCTTCGGATTAGGGTCCTCACACTCCCCCCTCACCTACCGCAATAAGACTTATTATAATTTGAAATAAGGCTTGTTGTAACCGTATTCTTCCATGTTGGCGCTGGGCCCTTCATATTTAAGGCTGAAAATTCCAGTATTGTTAAACAAATTGGTTATGTGCACAGTATTCTGCGTGCAAAATATAAAAAGTAGTTGTATTTCACTATTTACTTTAAAATTCGAGAAAAATGTTATTTTGTTGGGCTATGTGCATAAGTTACCGTTTGTGATCGCTATTGTATGGATCACATTATACTTGGTACATTGATGAAAACTCTAGTGCCCTGTGTCTGAGGGGCAGCTTTGTTGTGTTTATCATTGGCGTGTTACGTGTTTTTGGGTTTTTCGTGCGCGTCCTAAATTGGAAGGACACGAAATAATCGGTTATTTCGCGGTTTTGTTGGTTGGCCATGTTATTGGCGTACTCCGCCGCCATTTGCATCCCGATTTCTATTGTCGATGCTTCACCCTGTATCTCTTCGTCGATCAATTGTTCGTTTTCCGGTGGGAATTCTACTTGTGGACTACTTGTTGGTAACTGCCTTATCGATGATGAGCCACATCTCACTACTTTATTACAGTGTCTTTGCTGTCGCGCTCTTAGCATTTGCAATGCTACTTTGGATGTCGATGGTTGCTCTGACTCGTGTGGCGCCTCTGGTTTCTCAGGATCTTTGGTATTCGTGGTTTCTTTAAACCTTACTCTTCGCTGTGTTATGCTTTGCCTGATTTTGCTACTCGATTGCTGCTTGCGTGTTTCCCTCTGGTCTGGACTCTGCTCCTGCGCGTCCTCTCTTTGTTCCTCGGCCTCGTGATAGGACTTCAGCTCGCTTAGGTGTGCTGTCTTTCTCTTTCTCTTGTGTATCTTGTCCAGCTCTACTATTACCGGTGACACAAAGTTCATCACTCGGTGTGGGCCACTGTATTTGGGTGCTAGTTTCGCCGGAAAATTGTCTACTGCTTTGGACAACTGATGCTCTTTCACCAATACCAAGTCGCCTATAGCCGGTTGCCATTGCCTCCTGCGCAAGTTATAATGTCTTTCCTGCTCCGTCGATGCCCTCTGCTGCTTACGCCGTACCATGTCATATACCTCCTTCATCTTTGCTGCTTTCTGGCTCAATATGACCTTTTCCTCGCCCGTGCCAAACGTCTGCTCGTCGTAGAGGGAGCCCGGAATTCTCGGCTCTCTACCTTGTACTACATACGCAGGACTGTATCCTGTCGATTCACACACACTCGTGTTTAGTGCCAATGAAATCTCTGGTATGAACTCATACCAATTCCTCTGATCCTTGCCGGTAAACTGTGATATCATTCTCTTAACATTTCGGTTTGCCCTCTCTGTCGGGTTTTCCTGTGGGGTAGATGGTGCTGTCAGCTGGTGTTTTATACCAAGCTCTTGTAAAAATCGTTTAAAACTTCTGCTAATAAATTGCGCTCCGTTGTCGGTTATTAACACCTTTGGTGCTCCAAACCTCGCTAAAATACGTTCTCTTAAACCGTTGATCAAATTTTCTGTTGTTGCTTTTCGCATAGCTACAACTTCTACCCACTTAGAAAATCTATCTACAAAAACTAACGCCATCGTGTTGCCATGTTTCGAGCGCGGCAATGGTCCTATAAAATCCGCGCATACTGTTGTCCATGGTTCCTCTGGGATACGTGTTAGCATTTTACCAGCCGCTTGTTGTTGGCTTGGCTTATAAATTTGGCATTCGTGGCACTGCTGAACGTACTTTCTGACGTCTCTGAACATGCCTGGCCAATAATAACGTATCATTGCTCGTGCAATTGTCTTGCGGATTCCCATATGCCCGGCGCTTGGTGTGTCACGGATTTCGCTTAAAACTCTTTTCCTCTGTGGTGTTGGTACGCATAATTTCCAGGGAACGTGATCTTCGCCATCCACCTGGCCAACTATTCTTCGGTATAATTTCCCCTCTTGAACTACATAATCTGGAAACTTTTCGGGTGTCTTCGTTAGTTCTGCTACGTTTGCGGAATACCAATTGCAGTTGATGTCGTCTGGTTGCGCGGTCATGCTGCCCAATTGCTCTTCTAGCGGTTGGCGCGATAGCGCGTCTGACACGACATTTAACTTCCCTTTTATGTATTGTACATCGAACGAATATTGCTGTAGCTCTAATGCCCATCTAGCAATTCGTCCTGATGGACTTTCGATTGCATTCAGCCATTTCAACGCTAAGTGGTCTGTGATCACGGTAAAACTGTATCCTTCTAGATATGGCCTCATTTTCCTTATTGCCCAAACTATTGCCAAATACTCTTTCTCTGTTGGTGAGTAGTTCATCTCTGCCTTGTTCAATCTTCGACTGGCATAAGCTATCACCCGCTCTTCTTGGTCTAACCCTTGTGTTAGTACAGCGCCTAGGCCAAAATCACTTGCATCTGTCTGCAGTCTAAATCTCTTGGTAAAATCTGGGCAGGCCAAAACGGGTGCTTGTATAAGTGCATTCTTCAGCGCTTCAAACGCTACCTGTTGCTCTTCGGCCCATTTCCATTTGCAGCCCTTCTTAAGCATGGCTGTCAACGAGTTTGCCACTTTGGAAAAATCTGGGACGAACCTTCTATACCAGGACACTATCCCTAGGAAACGCCGTAATTCTCTTATATTGCTGGGGGGTGTGAGCTCTTTTATAGCCGCTACTATGTCTGGGTCTGTGTGGATGCCCTCTTCGCTAACTACGTGGCCTAAGTACTTCAGACTTTTCTTAAAACATTCGCACTTTTCGGGGCTTCTAATGTTTCACTTGTTATAATAATGTCATCCAGGTAGGCAAACGCATGTGGCTCTAACTCTGGACCTATTACACGATCAAGTGCTCTTTGGAACGTAGCTGGGGCAGAGTGTAGCCCAAATGGCATCACTTTCCACTGATATAGCCCTCGCCCAGGTATCGTAAATGCGGTATACTGTTTGCTATCCTCCTCCATGGGGATCTGCCAATAGCCGTTCTTTAAATCAAGGCTACTGATAAACCGCGCACTTCTAAGTCTATCTAAAATATGTTGGATACGGGGTAATGGGTACGCGTCTGGGACTGATCGGGCGTTAAGCTGTCTGTAATCGACGCAAAGTCGCCATTTACCATTCTTCTTCTTCGCTAGGACTATAGGTGCACTGTCGGGGCTGCGTGATGGCTCAATACAGCCCTTCTCTATAAGCTCATCGATCTCCTTATTTATAATCTCCTGCATTTTAGGGTTTTTGGGGAAGTATCGTTGTTTAATGGGGCGGTCATCCCTCATGACAATTTTATGTGTGGCAATGTTAGATACCCCCGACATATTTTCAAAAATCTTAAGTTCTTTGTTAAGGAATGTACTCACCGCGACATCACTGGTGCTATGTGCTTCAGCGCGGGTCCTCGTGTTATCTTTAATATCTGCGTTCAACTGCATGATGCTTGTGCACCTCGCTATTTTCCGATCTTGATTTCCTGCTTGTATTACCATTGCGCTTTCGCCGCATCTCAGTTCCACGTTCGCTTTCGCCATATAGTCAGTCCCAATTGGTCCACCAGCCCTGGTAGCACTAATAATTCGCTCTGGTGTACTTGGTCGCCCAACGCTACTTCTGCTTCAATTGTTTCCACTACGTTCTTCGCGCTTCCATCGCCCATTACCACTCTTGTATTTATCTCTTTAGATTTACGTGCATCCAACCTCATTGCCATGGACTCGCTTACAAAACTCCGTGTCGCTCCCGTATCAATTGCTGCTGTGGCCTCTCTGCCATCTACCTTTACTGTCGCCAGGATTCGCCCTTGTTGTTGTTTGAATATGTTTGCTTTTGTTGTTGGATGCGAGGCTAAATTGTGTGAGACCCCACTCATCGCGGCTAATGGGGCCTCCTGTCGTTTCCCTGTTGCCTACGACAGCAATCTCGAGTTAATACACCCCTTTTGCCACACGTCCAGCAAAATTCGCGTCGAGAGTTACGGCACCCATAGGCGAAGTGTCCGTACTCCCCGCAACGCCTTCATGCTGTTCGTGGGTCTATGTGTCCTTGTTGCGTACTACTTGTTGTATTTGTCACTGTTTGTGTATTTGCGCTCACCTGTGGTACGTTGTCGGTTTCCTGCATATAGTGGAAACGCTCCTCCTGCCGCCTGGGTACAAACAGGCTCGCTGCTGGCCTAAGTGGTTCCCTCTCTGGTGTAATATTCTCATAATCTTCCACTAGGCTCACCAGGTCTTCCAGAGTGTTGAATTCGCTCCTCTTCACATACAGTTGGTACTCTCTCCTTGAGTTACGGTATATCCGGTTTAGTTTTTGCTCGCTCATGTAATCGGAGTGCCTCATGAGCCCTTGAAGCGTCAACACGTAATCTTTGAATTTTTCACCTGGCTTTTGCACCCTTTGCCGGATTTCATCGTCTAGACGCTCAAAATACCTTGAACTCAGGAAAAATTTCAAGAAGTCCTTCTTAAATGCGTCCCATTGCTGCCAGTGACGGTTGTTATTTCGGAACCATACCAGTGCTTTATCTTTCAGCAATTCTGGTAGCGCACGTGGTATGGCGGTACGGCTAATTTCATAGCTGTCTGCCAGCTCTTCGACCCGCTCAATGAAGCCAACTGGGTCCTTCTCACCATCGTATTTTAAACCCCACTTGCGTACTCGATCCATCACATTTCCACAAGTTTCCGTCTGGGGGTATACGTGCGGTGCAGCTTGTATGCCCGTGTCGTGTCGTGTAATATGCGCATTATTGTTTACTCCTGCTAATGCATTACTCGTGCTCGCTCCGTCGGGATACGTAAATCCTTGCTCCTCGCCACTCTTGGGTGTCGGGGGGTTGATTCTGATGGTTGGCCCGCCATCTTTGGGTGTAGTTGGCCGGGCATGACGTTGCTCTAGCGTAGCAAAGCGTTTCTCCAAATCCTCATCATCACTATGCGTTTGGATATACGCTGATAAAAGCCTGCGCATTTCTTCCACCGTACCAGAATATTCCACTCCGAATTCCGCGCAGTATGCCACCAGATCCTCGCGCTGGAGGTAGTATACCCAGGATACCTTAACCATCTTGATGCTGATCTTGTTGATTCGTAGTTGTATTTCCTCTGTGTTAATTTTCTCGTCGATCCCCGCGATCCTCTATATTACCCAGCAGAATTTTTAAATCCTCGTGTGTCCCACCTTAGTATGCCTTTGGCTTCAACTTTAACCCAGCAGATTTTAATCCACGTATGTTCCTGTTGTACTTTCCTTAGTATGCCTCCGATGACCCTGTGTGTGTATGTCTCTGTGCTTTTAGCTATTTACAATGACCATATTTGCCTCTGTGTATTTTGACTCAAAATCCATTAAATTTGCTTTCTCTGCGTTGTTTTATTGTCCCTGCTCGGGCGCCATTTGTGACGGAGTTCTCCTTCGGTACGCTGGGGTAGGCTCAGTCCGTCCAGGGTTCTGAAAATAGATGTTCCCTAAAGGTCCTCTCGAAATGACAAAACCCTGATTAATATTTTTTTCTAAATGTTTATTGTTGGGATTCGCTCCTCTTTTCTCAAATCAATCTACAATCTTAATTTTAATTCAAACTACGATAAGGGTGGTAAGGGTGAAAACCCCCTACGCAGCCCTTCTTCGGCGGAGGTGAAAACCCACCGCTTACTATGACTTAAGACTCCTAGCTAAAATAAAGGCGGCTGAGGTGAAAACCCCCTGCTCGACCCAACCGTCAGCGGAGGTGAAAATCCACCACTGAATATAAACTCTGCGATAGTGAGGTGAAAGCCCCCAGTTCCGCATTCATCGAGGTGAAAACCCACGACTACTATACCTAGCTCTAGTCGCTAACGACTCAATTATTCTAAGAAATGTTCGCCCTTTTATACTCTTTTTGTGCGCAGCAACCTTCCAATATACAATAACAATGCTTAAAACTAATGTTCCTTAACCTAACGGCGCATCTTCCACTTAATTTCTAAGACCTTAGGTATATATACGACATTTACATATATATAAATTTGTATCATATTTGCTAACAGTTTTTATACTGCTACTACTTCCTCCTGGAATGCCCCCATTGCATTCCATCAGCTGTTCGCTCGCACTGCCTCGATGAGCTTGGCCTGCTGTTCACATAAATATTGGTGACGTCAATACGTATAAGTTACTTGTTAATTTTTGCTGCATTCCCAACGCCCATTGTTCTTGCCGAGCTACGATGCATTTTCCTTCTCTTCTTTATGCTATGTCCGCGGCATCGGATGATATAGTATGTAGGCATGCGGGTGTATGTAGCCAAGCAAAGCTGTTTGGGTTGGTGACCGACCCTTTTGCTAGTTGGAATGCTGGTAACTTGTTTGTGTAAAATTTCGGTTATTGTCAACAAGAATATTTTCTCATGTTGGGCCGCTGATATTCCGGTAAAAATCTTCTATTTTACAGACATACATCAGGGTGTGCCTAATATTGTACAAATTAGATTTCATTAGCAAAATATGTAATTATGTAGATTGTATGTTTGTATGTACATATAAGCATGAGTATGTATATATTTTGTACAAAAGCGTGTATGTGCTTGACGTAAAAAATGGCATATGTGCAAAAATATAAAATTTTAATATACTTCATATAATTGGCTATATACAAAGTATAAGTATATGTCGTTTGTGTAGAACCGCGTATGTACTTCATTTAAGAAACGGCTTATGTGCAAAAGCATCAGATTTCAATGTTTTGCATGAAAATGGATAAGTATAATATTTAAGTGTATTTCCTTGTGTGAAACCACGTAACTCGGTGGTTTTGCAAAATAGCGTATGTGTAAAAATCTAAAAATCCAGTATTGTTCATAAAACAGCTCGTACTTCATTTGAGCTTATGAAGCGTATGTATAAATGTTGTGAGGGCTCCGAAGCCTTCGGATTAGGGTCCTCACAACTCAAACAGCCACAAGCTATTTGCGCAAACCTGACGGATCCTGGACCAGCACGGAGAGGGAAACCCTAGAGCTGCTCTTGATTACGCACTTCCCAGGGAACTTGCATGAGGAACCCCTGGCTGTACACATACCCATCACGGAGGAAAATATTAGGTGGGCGGTTAAAAGCTTCGAACCGTTCAAGGCTGCCGGGCCAGACGGGATTATTCTCGCACAACTCATAAACACGCTGGAGACATCAGCCAAATGGCTGGTATTTCTCTATACAGCCTGCCTGGCTCTTAGCTACATTCCGTGCTCCTGGAGAAGTGCCACGGTAGTGTTTATTCCTAAGGCGGGGAAGGCGTCTCATTACGAGCCCAAGGACTATAGGCCGATCAGTCTCTCATCCTTTGTGCTCAAGACCTTCGAGAGGATAATAAATGACTACCTCTCCTCTACTATTGATAGCAACCTGATCTGTAGCTATCAGCATGCATACACCAAAGGGAAATCTACAGAAACTGCGCTTCACAGCCTAGTTTCTGTTATTGAAAAATCGCTGTATGAAAAGGAGTACTGTCTTGTGGCCTTTTTAGATATTGAAGGAGCCTTCAAAAACATAAGCCCTGATGCTATAAACACCGCTTTAACAAGTCTGGGCATAAGCAGGTCTCTTATTGGACTTATTGATCAACTGCTAAGGGGTAGACGAATAGTTTCATCACTGGGCTCGGTTGACTTATCACGCTATGTCACAAGGGGAACGCCTCAGGGTGGTGTTGTCTCCCCGCTTCTATGGAACCTCACTGTCAACTCGATGCTGCGAGACACAAGCTGGGGGGGCGGGAAGGTAGTGGCATATGCAGATGACTTAGCTATAGTATACAGGGGCAAATTCCCACAAACCCTGTGCGACTTGATGCAAGTAGCACTGAGAGAGGTTTCCTCATGGTGCTCGCGCTGCGGACTGAGCATCAACCCGGGAAAAGTGGAACTGGTCCTTTTCACCAACCGCTATAAGATACCACCGCTAATACTACCAAAACTGAATAACGTGCACCTGAACTTGGCTGACAAAGCCAAGTTCTTGGGCACAGTTCTGGATAGGAAACTAACCTGGAAGGAGAATGTTCTTCAGCGCCAGAAGAAAGCGTGTATTGCACTCTACACGTGCAAAAGAGCCATTGGAAAGAAATGGGGGCTTAGCCCCAAAATATGCAAATGGATCTACACTGCAATCATTCGCAAGGCAACAAACCTTAATCTGCTAGGTAAAGTGCACAGATCTTGCATGATCTGTATAAGCGGTGCGTTAAGAACAACGCCCAATGAAGCACTCCAGGCCATTCTTGGCATTTTGCCACTCGATCTGGAAGGGCACCGAGTAGCAGCAGCATCGGCTCTGCGTCTAAGGGAAACGTACGGCTGGGGCGCAAGCACTACTGGACACGCCTGTATTTTGGGATCCTATAGCTTTCTTCCGCTGAGCACAGATCACTGTGCGACCACAACAGTTGGAGATAGCGGTTTTAAAATCAACATTCCCAGCAGGGAAGAATGGGAGAGCACGGATCGGAGTCCCGTCACTCATGGCGGAACTTCCATTTATACTGATGGCTCGAAGTTAGACGGCAGAGTTGGGGGAGGGGTTTATTTAAAGGATCTGAACCTTGAGCTCTCCTTCAGACTACCTGATCACTGCAGTGTCTTCCAGGCTGAAGTATCAGCAATCATGGACGCCGCGTCTTGGATAGGCGAACACACTATCAGACAGGACATTATTATATTCAGCGACAGCCAGGCGGCCATCAAATCCCTTGGCTCTTACTCGTTCAACTCTGAACTGACGCTCAGCTGTCGTCGATCTCTACAAGAGATGGCCCAACAGAATCGCGTTAACCGCACATGGGTCCCCGGGCATAGGGACATTGAGGAAAATTGTAGGGCAGACGAACTTGCGAGGCAGGGCACGCCCAAGCAGGTTCTTCGCGATATAGAGCGCTTAGGTATGCCGTTTGCCACATGCAAGCTTATGCTGAAGGAATACACACTCCGCCAAGCCAACGAAAGATGGCTGCAATCTCCAGGATGCCGGATATCCAAAGAAACCTGGCCGAAATGGGATCATAAAAGATCAATACAAATTTATGCCCTAAGGAGAAGAGAAATCTCCATATTAATAGGCGTATTAACTGGGCACTGCCTCATTGGTAGGCACGCAGAAAGACTTGGTGTGCCCTACCGACGATGCTGTAGGAGTTGTAAGGATGATGAGGAGGAGGAAACGGTGGAGCACCTCATCTGCAACTGCCCGGCTTTAAGTGGCGCGAGAATGCGCTTTTTGGGAGTTCCCTTCCTGGTCAGCCTACGCCAGGTCACGGAGCTGGACATAAAGGACCTGATGGCCTTCATCAAGTCATCTAAATGGTTCGAGGAGGAATAACGGTGTCGGTATAGGAGGGTCAGTCCCGGGATTCTGCTATGTGGAGAATTCCGTTAATACCGGGATTTTCCATATGGCAGGGTCCCGGAACTGACTTTCCTAGTGTTGGTGGTATCACAACGGGCCTTTTAATACTGGCCTAGGTGTGCCTCTGCGGCAGCCACTTGAACCTAACCTAACCTAATTAATTTGATCTTCATGAAACACAAAATTAGTTAGATTTAGTTTATGTTATTGTTTTGTTTTTTTTTCCATAAATATTTTTCTCTCTTTTCATTAAATAAATGTATACTAATGTGTGGACATAAGTATATATATATACGTATGTATTTGAAATTACGATTATCATTTAAGTATATACACAATAATTCAGAAGAAATGAGAAAAACTCACGAAAAATGTTTTTAGCTGTAGTTTTTTTTTTTTTTTTTGAAAACCTAAAGTTTTTTTTTCTCTTTTTTTTAAATTATTCAAAACTATTTAGGCATGATATAGGCAAAACTTATTTATATTTTATATTAATTTTTATACTATGTATAACTTTTTCTAAATGTCTTCACTACACAAATTCGAACACTAAATACTGGTTCTTCTGCCCACATGCTGCCTGAAGATAGAGATGAGGAATATATTGCCAGGTTTGCAGTAAATCTTCTCCAGAAGATAATGATGAAGCTGCTCCCTGAACTTTGGGAACTTTCCCCATTTTCATGATTTCCGAATTGGTTTTCGTAATTTAGAAATTTAAATGCCTCGCGTTTTCAGGGTATTTAAGATTCCGGAATTACCTTATTAAAACGCGATTATTGTACAGATGTTTTCGATATTACAAGATTATCGTTTTTGCTAAATTAAAACTTCCGAACTAAAAGACGGTATTACATTTCTTAAAAACGTTTTAGGAAATTTAAGACTGGAAACCGGACGATCTTGACTTAAAGATCAAAAAGTGATATGAGCCGGTTATTTTGAAAGTGGTTTAAGTCCACTTTTTAAAAAAATTGAGTTAACGATGACAATAGTCACAGCCGTACATAATCTTTTCTTTTATAAACAATTTAAGTCTAGTATTATCAAAATCACTATGATTTGGGGCACTTGAAAATTGGCTAGTTAGCGAAACGCAAAAAAAATTTAATTTGAAAGTGGTTTAAGTCCACTGAAAACCTCACGGAAGAGCATAATATTCATTTATTTATTTATTTATTTATTTAATTAAACTTATAATCAATTATAAAATTTAATTTTGAAGAAAAACAGCACTAGCTTCCAGGGCTATCGGCTGTAATATACTATTCATTTAAGATGTGCTGAATTGGCCAGAAAATCATTAAAAGAAGATCAAGATTTGGGCCGAAATAATCCAAATGTAAATTTCGCGTTTTCTTTCGATTTGTAAAAGGCGTTACCTTTCAATTCCTTTGGGTAATTTGACTAATGTTATTGTGAAACTAAAGTATTTTGTTTGCTTGTCAAACCCATGTAATAATTTTATTTTACTTATATAAAGGTAGTGGACTAATTTTAAGTGAAATAATTGACTTAAAATCATTTGAGCAAAGAACACGAAGTGGACTTATATTCCTTTTCATAAACAAATAAGTGATTTTATTAATTTTGAAAATGGTTTAAGTCCATTTGAGGTTCTGAAACACAGCTTATTCTTCTAGTAAAGTTTATAAAACGTATTACATTATATTTTCTAACATGTTTATGGCCGCAAAGCCATAAAAACAACTTGATACCAGCTAACAATATTTTTGAAACAATGCAAATGCAAACCCCTAAATATCTCAGTACAACAGAAAGTGGACTTAAACCACTTTCAAAATAACCGGCTCATATAGGATAAATGTCAGTGTAATCAATCTAATTGTTTACAGCAAATGTCTAATGTTCTAGCTTAGCAGAGGGCAGAACCGGAAACTCGAATTTACGATATAACCGAAATTCGAAAAGTATACAAAGATAAATCTATTTATGATATGAAATGAACAACTTATTACACAACTTATTAACAAATGTCTCATTATACGTATGTATAAATATATATTTTTATATATAGGTATTAGAGCGATAACCTATAATCTAATGCGTCAAAATATACCATAATTTTATAACTATGACTCAAAGTATTAAATTTCCTATGATAGGGTATCCATTTAGGTATGGCTACTTTTTATAAAGAAATCTGAAAAATGTTAATTGGAAAGTTATTGCTTATTCAGTCCTCTATTAATAGAGGTTTCCCTGATAAGATACCACCAGTTTAAAATGGGGTATGAAAATGGTAATTTGGCTACAAGCGCCACTACATTTCCCCCCTGCCAAAATCAGGTTTGGGCGTAATGCACAAAGGCTGATACCCGCTTGTAGCTTAAACATGGGTATTAACTATTGCCGCAGATCTTTGGCGTGGTAATTGCCAATCCAACGACCCTGTAAGTCCTCTAGCTGGTAATAGGAGTTGCCAAGCTTCTTACGTATTCGAGCTTTAACAAATGACGGTGCTAATTTCGCATTATAGCCCTATTCAAAATTACTTTGTTTGAAATTTCTTCTGTAAATTTCCTGACCCACCTCATATGAAACCACTCGGGAACGCAAGTTGTAAGACTGCTCGTTTCGGTTAAATTGTTTTTTCATGCATTCAGCTGCCTTTTTCCTAATTATGTCAATTGTGTCTTGCTGGTTGAAACTAACAGTGCGATCCTCCAACATCCGCAAGTTTCGTAAGAAGCTATAGGTAGAACCGTTTGTTACCATATGCTGACCAAATGCCATGAAATAAGGAGAAGTACCTATGGCTGAATGTATGGCAGAACGTAGGGCACAACAAATACTACTAAGATACTGATCCCAGTTTTTCTGGTCACTGTCGACGTATGACTTGATAGCTGAAATTACCGATCTGTTCACTCGCTCTGAAGCATTTGCTTGTGGTGAGTGTACAGCTGTGTAAATGTGGTTTACGCCGTATTTTTGTAGCAAACTGTTAAAGCCGTGTGACTTAAACTGTGTTCCATTGTCTGAAATAATCGACTCTGGCACACCGACAGCATGGAATATTTCTTCTTCCAGATATTTACAAACAACATCAGCAGAAAACTTTTTAACCGACTTTAAGAAAACGAATTTAGAAAAGTGGTCTAAGACCACGAAAATTCCAATATTTCCCGATCTAGAGCGCGGATAGGGACCTAAAAAATCAACATATAATTTTTGAAAAGTTCGTTGTGAATCGGTAGTTTTACCCATGGGTGGTCTTAGCACGTAATTTGGCTGTTTCGTACCTTTGCATTTCTCGCACGCATTTATGTACGTTTTGACGTCATTAACTAGTCCTGGCCAATAATAATATCTCCGTAATTTTTCCACGGTTTTATTAATGCCGCAATGAGAAGATAAATGAGCATCATGCGCTTTATATAAAATATCAGGAATTAAACCCTTAGGTATCCACAATTCCCATACCATATCATCGTGCAATTGCTCTCCGGTTGAATGCTCAGTCCGTCTGTAAACACATTCGTCAATCACTTTTACATCCGGTAACTTTTCACTATTTTTAAGAACTCTTTCCTTTAGCTCAATGTAGTCGTCTGCCTTAAAATATGAAGAGCTTAAGTCAACAAAAACCCCAGCTTCCAGAGACGACAGATCCTCAGTGTTCACTCTGGATAGCGCATCTGGTACCACATTTTGACTACCACGTCTGTGCTCAATTTTAAAGGAGTATCCTTGAAGCTTTAGAGCCCAACGCGCTAGTCGCGTACTCAAATCTGTTTGAGACATTAGCCATTTTAAGGATGCATGATCCGTAATAATAGTAAACTCGTGTCCTGCAATGTAAGGGCGAAACTTTTTTACACTGAGCATCGCTGCCAGACATTCTTGCTCTGTTACCGAGTATTTCCTTTGCGCATTGTTCAATTTCTTGGACATGAACGCGACAGGGTATTCTTCGCCATCCTCATTCTTTTGGACTAGCACCCTTCCTACGCCGGTCGAGCTAGCATCACAATGAATATAGAACGGTTTATTAAAGTCGGGACTATGAAGAACGGGAGTAGTGCTCAATATAGACATTAATTCAACAAATGCCTTTTGAGCCTCATCGGACAAAGTAAATTTTCGGTTGGTATTCAATAAATCAGTAAGCGGAGTCGTGACCGCTGCGTAATTCTTAACAAACTTTCGATACCACCCAGACATGCCCAAAAATCGTCTGACTTGTTTAACAGATCTCGGGATTGGAAAATCTGTGATGGCAGCTACTTTCTCAGGATCGGTTCTTATGATCCCTTTTCCTACAATATGACCTAAATAACGTAGAGTAACTTCGGGTATTATGGTATAGGCGGCTAATATGGTACACCTGCTTTTCTCTTAAACTACTTGCACTATGGCAACGCCGACTTCGACATCAGCTGTTAAATAAAGAAAGAGGAATAGAAAAAAAAATTACAAAGGTGACAGCTGTTTAGTTTTCATTCAGTTGTTAAAAACACGTGGTTTCGCATATCTGACTTTTTAAGATAGTGTAGCAGAAACGGTGTTTTTAGTGGCAGCAATAATTTTACTATGACAGATATATTCCTAATCGATAAATTAAAGCCCATATTTCATTTCAAAAAGGTAAGTTTCAAGCCAAATAGGGGTTTGACCATAAAAAAAATAAAAAAAACAGAAAACCAAAAAAGCGTCTAATATGGTACACTTGTGACCGGCCAATATGGTATAGTGTACCATATTACCCTTCTGTATGCTTTAATTTAAATTTGGAATTTTACAGCAATCATGTCGAAAAAAGGTGTACGAAGGCAGTGGAGTATTGAAAACATGCGCAAGGCCATTGCCGCAGTCAAAAACGACGAAATTTGGCGACAATATTTGGAATGTGGACGAAACAGGATTGTCAGTAGTGCAGTCTCGACAACCAAAAGTAATCGCACAAAAAGGAAAAAGGCAAATTGGCGCTATGACTTCCGCAGAACGCGGTTCCCTCATTACTGTTATAACGTGCATGAGTGCTGGTGGATGCTTTGTGCCACCTTATTTTATTTTCCCAAGGAAAAACAATCATCCTCTCCTTATGAAGGATGCACTACCTACTTTTTCGCTTATTAAACAACTATAATTTAACACTCAATTTTTGGTAAATTTTCTTATAATGAATTTGGTTTTTTCGTTAGCCCAAAAGGCTTTTTTGACATAAATTCGGCGCCAAGGAGGCTATATTGTTAATTTTATTTCAATTGATTAATAAAAAAATCACTATGTATTATAGTTTTTTTTTACTTATAATTAACTATTTGGTTTTTATTTGGCCGTAATATTGGTTTGGTAATATGGTATAGTATATCATATTAAACGAACCATGTATACCAAATTACCCGCACTTTTTTCAAAGTGCCAATTTTTGCCTTTTTTTATATATTTCCTCATAAATGTTTTTTTTTTCTGTTGTAACCCAGTTCTTGTTCCATATTCCTATAGCCAATACTTTACTGATAATATGCACAAAATTTGGAAAGCTTCGGGTGCATATCTTGTAAGTTATGAGCTAAAAAGAAATAGTTATACCATAATACCCGAAGTTACTCTACTTCCCTAAGGCAAAAGTGACTTTTTTCTATATTGATAGTTAACCCTGCTTCTTTGATATGCCGAGCAACTATACGAAGCACTTCCAAGTGCTTTTCGAAGCTTTCAGAAATGATGAGAAGGTCATCCAAATACACAAATACCTCGCTCCGAAGATGGCATGGTATGACTTTGTCCATCAACCGGGACATTGTTTGCGGGGCATTGCAGAGGCCGAATGGCATTACTTTGTAATGGTATAACGGTCTACCGGGCACGGTAAAGGCTGTTTTGTCCCTAGACTTTGGATCTAAAGGGATTTGCCAAAAGGCATCCTTTAAATCTAAACTCGTTATAAACTCAGCCTTAGGTAGCCTGCTTAAAATACCCTCAATGTTAGGCAACGGATACGCGTCTTTCATTGTGACGCTATTTACCTTCCTACTATCCAAGCACAATCGAACTTTACCTGGCTTCCTTACAAGTACGATGGGTGATGACCAAGCGCTATCAGATTCTTCTATTATATCTAATTCAACCATCCTTTCCAGCTCTGCATAGACTAGCTTTTCCATAGCAGGCGATATTGGAAAGTGCCGCTGTTTAATGGGTTTAGCATCCTTTACGTCTATAACAGTCCAAGTTTAGCGAAAGAAGGAAATGATTGTATAACCTTTTCTAAATCATGCTTTTGATTTTCTGTCAAAATGTGTTTTTCCAATGGCTCTTCATCGGAAACCTGATTAATTTCGCTTAAATGAAAAGGTAAAAGTTCGAATAATTTCCAAAAGTCTATACCCAAGTATAAATCTTGTGACAAGCTTGGAATAATAAAAATTGTAATTGATTTTGATACGCCTCGAAATGTAATTTGGGCTTTTATGCACCCTAGGACTTTCTGCGACTTCCCGTCAGCAGTTTTTACAAAGGATGTAAAAGTTTGAATCGGGACGTTTTCTTCCATAATATTTGTTGCAAGTTTGGATCCAACACAACTGACAGAAGCGCCTGTGTCTAGCAAACCGGAAACAGTTTTGCCAAATAACTGCACCTCCGCATATGGTCGTATGTCATTTGTCCTATCCTGCTTCAATTTGTGCTTCAATTCTGCTATTAATCGAATTATCGAGACTCTGCATTATTGCAGCCTGCTGAGCACCAACGGCAGCGGTAACCATATTGCTTATGTCATCCGCTCGCGCAGGTGTAACAACAGGTCCTTAATCATCCTGCCCAGGAATACTCATAGAGTGTTGCATACTCTGCCCAGTCTTAACACCGTTGGCCTCAGACTTCGATTTTTCTCGAGAACGAGTATCGTAACGATGTGGAGTATTTGTTGTAGAACCAAAAGATTTATCTGACACAACCCTAGTATGGCATATTGGACAGTTGGGATTGTTTTTCAAATATTTAGATAGACACGTTTTGTGAAAAGCATGATCGCACTTAGTCTTATGCAATATTGCGGGATTTCTACTAAAATTTTGACATATTCCACAGCGCCATCCATTTTCATCGGACTTGGTTAAGTCTTCGTTACTATGAATAAGGGCCATGTTGCAATGTCTCAAGGTAAGATATATAAAAACGAAAATCGAAAGGTACTAGTCCTTACTTAAGTTGCAGCAAAGGTTGCTAGGAAAATAAGGAAAGATAAAAAAAATTCAAGAGTTTGTAAAGGTGATTTTCGAACTTACCCAAGGCAAGATTTTTCAAAAAAAATTAATCCCGAAAAGATGATACATATATAGTACATACGTGTGTAACTAGCGATAATCTAATTTAAGATAAGATACGATAAATATAAAAAATAAAATTCTGGTTCCCAGTTAATTTTCCTGATAGAAGTAAATCGTGGTCAAAACCCATTCGTATCCTTCAGCGATATCTCAAGATAAAAAGCGAAAAACCATCCGACCCCAATGGTATTGCCGTCGGTTAGATTATAAAAATAAAATCTACTATTCCGAACGTTTAGAAAGTTGTGGGATTATACGATCACGTTTAGTATGCATTAGTTAGATATTACATCAATATAATTAACTACCTTGATTTTTTCTTTTAAAAATCGATATATTTCGATTGCTCAACGGCAATCATCTTCAGGATTGTAGCAACTAACAAAAATATAAAAAGTAAACAATAAACAAATTTGGCATTTAATACATCACATACATGAATACAAACTTTTATTGACACGTCTGCCCTGTATGACGTGGAGTATGGTATTGTTTTTTATTGAGTAAATGTTTAAAAATGTGTGCCGAGTTATCTATGTCGCTCTTGTAGTTAAGACGTGTGTTTGTCGGTATGTTAATTATGTGTAACATTTCCATGGTGAAACGTTTGCTGTAGTGTTGTTGTTGTTGCAGTATTTTAGTCTCGTCAAAGTTAGGTGTGTGGCCGCTCTCTGCACAGTGGGCCATGAGTGCTGTTTTTTGATTATTTACTTGGCGGCAAAATTTTAAATCAGACTTATGCTGTGAAATTCTCGTTTTTAACTTGGACTTAGTTGTACCTACGTATATATTATTGCACGTTTCATCACTGTTGCCTTTACAGGGTATCTTGTAAACTACGTTACTTTTTTCCATGATTGGTATTATCGATTTTGTTTTGTTAAAAATGTTTTTTAAAGTGTTCGTAGGCTTGTGTGCAATTTTTGTGTTTTCTTTATCATAACAGTCGGATTTTGCTAGTCGCTCCGATAGTTGCGGTACATAAGCCACCAGCCAACTATCGGAGCGACTAGCAAAATCCGACTGTTATGATAAAGAAAACACAAAAATTGCACACAAGCCTACGAACACTTTAAAAATATTTTTAACAAAACAAAATCGATAATACCAATCATGGAAAAAAGTAACGTAGTTTACAAGATACCCTGTAAAGGCAACAGTGATGAAACGTGCAATAATATATACGTAGGTACAACTAAGTCCAAGTTAAAAACGACAATGTTTTAATTGTTTTTCAATTATTCAACACGGACCTCGAGCCAGCTAAAAATACATATTTAAGGAAAAAAGGTCGCCAAAAATTCACAATAATTAACTACCTACATTTCTAAAAGAATGCTAAAAATAGTCATATAAATCGCCAAAAAATTTGATTCTTATCTTTGGTTAAAGATTATCAAAGAAAATTCCTTGCAATTCACAAAGAAATGGGGAAATGATAAAGCTACATCCACACTCATTTGTCCGTCATGGTCCGATATTAAATATTTTAAAAAAATCGCAATTCCAATTAACAACCAAATAAGTGCTGCTATGCGTATGAGCAACGAATGTACTGGCTAACAATCGAAGTCGAAGCTGTCACAATTCCAGCGAGCATCACGATGCTGTACGGCGGGTATAATTCGAAAAATATAATGGTGAGAAATGTTATAGTCTAGAAAGGAAAACTACTTAGCACTTTTGGTTTTACCTTTATCGAAATTGAAATTAAAGAGAATTAATGGGATCTACACAGACAAACAATGAAAATAAATTGCAATGTATGCTGGCTTGTTAAAGTGCAAGCCTCTCAATACAACCAAAAGAACTTTTGCTGTATAGGCCCCACGTTGGGCGCCAAAAATAATTATTATCTGTAGCATGCAACGTTTTGTAGAAAGCACAGTGTATGCAAAAAGTAGGAAGCGGGCGCACGTCTCTAATCCGGCTCTTGCTCGTCGCCTAACGGGGTGGTGTTCTTACTCCTACCCTTCGGTTTTCGCGTACTACACAGCTAAAAATTTGAACCTAAATTTTAAACTTTTTTGGACTACATATATGACCAAACCAAATTTGGATTCAAATTCAATATAGACCAGTTTTCATGAAAATTGGCTAAATGAATCGGGTTTCATTTATAAACAAGAAATGTTTTAACAATTTTTTAAAGATAAAATAAATTTTTTGTCCGTTGGCGGGAATTCGAACCAAGACTCCCCGCATCATGCCCGTCTGCTCTACCACTGAGCTACATCGCACACATAAATGTTGTTGGCAAAATTCAATCTTGAATAAGCTTTCAAAAATAAATTTGAATTTTCAAACACAAAAGTTTACATTTTAGACCGAAAAGTTTTAAGAATAAAATAAAACTAAAAAAATGTGGCAGCTGGCAGGATTCAAACGAAAACGCTCAGAAGTCACAGCCGACTGCTCTACCGCTGAGCTATGACGCACATGAAAATCTTGTGGGCAAAATTCAATTATATTCAAACAAAACAAAAGAAAAAATTTAGACTGCTTTTTCATTTAGATTTTAAATCGAAACCAAAAGAAATTGAAAATATTTGTAGGTATTTGAACGGTTTGAAATATTGTAGAAAAAAGATTGAAAAATTGATTAAACTTTATACGGGTTTAAAATTTAGGTTCATTTTTTTAGCCGTGTAGGAACAGCAAGCATATGCATCTAATATGAATTGAATATCCATGTTGGCCCTATGTAACTTTAGAATTATTGGATTGTACGCATTGATGGATCTATCCTGTAATTTACGCTTCAACAATACTTTGGGCTTAGATAAATCGGATCGAAGTGCTAACAAATAGTCTTCAAACGACATATCTATTCTCGGATCGCGAAGGAAAGCTTCAAAGTCATTTAAATTTATTATATCTACACAGCTAAAAATTTGAACCTAAATTTTAAACTTTTTTGGACTACATATATGACCAAACCAAATTTGGATTCAAATTCAATATAGACCAGTTTTCATGAAAATTGGCTAAATGAATCGGGTTTCAATTATAAACAAGAAATGTTTTAACAATTTTTTAAAGATAAAATAAATTTTTTGTCCGTTGGCGGGAATTCGAACCAAGACTCCCCGCATCATGCCCGTCTGCTCTACCACTAAGCCACATCGCACACATAAATGTTGTTGACAAAATTCAATCTTGAATAAGCTTTAAAAAAAAAATTTTAGACCGAAAAGTTTTAAGAACAAAATAAAAAAAAAATGTGGCAGCTGGCAGGATTCAAACGAAAACGCTCAGGAGTCACAGCCGACTGCTCTACCGCTGAGCTATGACGCACATGAAAATCTTGTGGGCAAAATTCAATTATATTCAAACAAAACAAAAATAAAAAATTTAGACTGCTTTTTCATTTAGATTTTAAATCGAAACCAAAAGAAATTGAAAATCTTTGTAGGTATTTGGACGGTTTGAAATATTGTACAAAAAGGTTTGAAAAATTGATTAAACTTTATACGGGTTTAAAATTTAGGTTCATTTTTTTAGCCGTGTATAGGAGTCAAGTTCGAGTTAAGCAGATTTTGAATTTTCGAAAAGTTGGCCTTATGAATTTCTATATTTTCTGTGCCTTCAGAAAATGGAAGTAGTATATGCGTGGATGGCATGGGTGGATATGGGATACCAAAACGACAAACCTTTTGGCCTCTGATTTCTCTTGTACAAGACCGACTATGGTTATGCTTCTGATATTCTAAGTAATTTTCTAACTGATCAGTCGATCCCTCAGTAGAAATATGCTGATCAATGAAGTCTACAACGTTCGGAAATGATTGAGGATCCTGGAGATCGACCTTAGGGGCATTTTTCAGCCAATACATGCCATGAACATGTGGAGAGCCTCTTTGTTGAAACTCAACTCGCCAATAGAAATGTTCAACAAAATTTTCATTGAAAATACCCCCGTTTTCTTTAAAAAGCTTCAGCATTTGGCGATATCGGTGGTCGAAGTACCTAGCGCATGTAACTGGATCTGGACGTATTAATCGAGATATATCTCTTCGTGTGATTTTCGAAATTGTCGATATCGACAAAAGAGGCGTGGTTATCATCCGATTTCGCCCATTTTCTCTAAATTTTTACTCAAGTTATCGTATACACAGACGGACAGACGGACGGACATGCCTGAATGAAATCCTCTTTTCAAACTAAGAACTTTCATATATGGAACTCTATATCTATCTCGATTATTTTGTGCCGTTACGTACTACCGTTATGTGAACAAAATTAATATACGCTCGTACTAGCACTGGTGCGCTGGGAATAAAAATCGTAATGGAGAGACTAGGGAGTTCATCCTACCAAAATATATCATTTTAGCCATTTCCGTCACCGAATTATGTCAATTTATGTGATTTTCGAAATCGAAAGTGGGCGTGGTTGGAGAGCGATTTTTCCAATTTCATCAGGTATACCCCTAACGATACTAGTATGCTTTGTGCCAAATTTCATCCTTCTACCCTAATCAGTTTAAAAGTTACGACTAGTTGAATTTTCAAAAATGCCTCCCTTAAAGGTTGGCGGGACCACGCCCACTTTAGAAAATTTATCAAAAAATCATTATGTAATGGTCAGAAGTGTTCACCTATAAAATTATATCATTTTACCGATTTCCGTTATCGAATTATGTCAATTTAGGTGATTTTAGAAATTTTCGATATCGAAAGTGGGCGTGGTTGGAGGGCGATTTTATCCAATTTCATCTGGTATACTCCCATCGATGCTAGAATGCTTTGTGCCAAATTCCATCGTTCTATCGTAATCAGTTTAAAAGTTACGACCAGTCAAATCTTCAAAAATGCCTCCTTTAAAAGTGGGCGGTGCCACGCCCACTATAAAAAAATTTATGAAAAAATCATAAGAGAATGACCAGGGGGATTCACCTATAAAATTATATCATTTTAGCCATTTCAGCTGCCGAGATAAATCAATTTTTGTGATTTTCGAAATTTTCGATATCGAAAGTGGGCGTGGTTGAAAGGCGATTTTATCCAGTTTCATAAGGTATACTCCCAACGACACTAGTATGCTTTGTGCCGAATTCAATCATTCTATCGTAATCAGTTTAGGAGTTACGACCATTCAAATTTTCAAAAATGCCTCCCTTAAAAGTGGGCGGTGCCACGCCCACTATAAAAATTTATGGAAAAATCATAAGAGAATGACCAGGGGGGTTCACCTATAAAATTATATCATTTTAGCCATTTCAGCTGCCGAGATAAATCAATTTTTGTGATTTTCGAAATTTTCGATATCGAAAAAGGGGGCGTGGTTATCATCCGATTTCGCCCATTTTCAATAGCAACCTACCTTGACCAGAAAGTAACCTGTGTACAAAATTTCATGCAAGTATCTCAATTTTTACTCAAGTTATCGTGTACACGGACGGACAGACGGACAGACGGACGGACATGCCTTAATCAACTCCTCTTTTAATCCTAAGAACTTTCATATATGGAACTCTATATCTATCTCGATTATTTTGTGCCGTTACATACAACCGTTAGGTGAACAAAGTTAATATACCCTTGTACTAGTACTAGTACTAGTGCGCTGGGTATAATAAAAATTGATAATCCTGTCCCATCAATGAATATGGATGTTTCATCAATGCTTTTTTGATAAATCACTATTGAAATGGTATCCATATAAACTATTGATAAATTCTAAATAGTTTAAAAAAACAAAATTTTATATAATTTGACATCTGGTTTCAGTGGGACTCGAACCATGCTCCTCTGGCACGTTAGCCCAGTATTCTACCATTCGGCTGCGGCATATTATACAATTTTTAGAAAAATGTTCAATCATAAGAAATTCAGAAAAATCTTGAATTTAAAAATAACGCTCCAACAAGTTGTAATATTATTAGAAAATCCACAGTAAAAATTGTTGAACTATTATGATTATGCGTCCCAGAAAAATTTACATTTCGCCCATATATATTAATACGCTGTCTCTACCATTATTACTATGCAGTAAATATGGATATGGATATACCGATAATAGAAATTCATATCACGACCATAGATATTGACATGCCCTTCAAATATATTAGTATTCTATCCATAAATATAAAAAATAGTACAACATATCGAAATGGTTGACATGTCATTTTACTTTTAATTGGGAGCAAATAATATTTGATAACTCGCTCATTCAGAATGAATATTGCATCAAACTCGTCGCTATCAATAGTGATATTGTCACAACATCCAATGCATTTCTCTCAGTGCATGTTTGCATTTGTTAGGCGTCATAGCTCAGAGTTTACTGACCCTTATACACTAAAACTTTTATATACAGCGTTTGTGCGCTCCAAACTTGAGTATGCCTGTTTCATTTGGTCGCCGTATTATCAGTGCCATATTGAAAGAATCAAGCGGATTCAGAAAGTATTTTTATACCCAGTGTACTAGTACTAGTACAAGGGTATATTAACTTTGTTCACATAACGGCTGTTTGTAACGACACAAAATAATCGAGATAGATATAGAGTTCCATATATGAAAGTTCTTAGGATTGAAAGAGGAGTTGATTAAGCCATGTCCGTCCGTCTGTCCGTCCGTGTACACGATAACTTGAGTAAAAATTGAGATATTTGCATGAAATTTTGTACACAGGTTACTTTCTGGCCAAGGTAGGTTGCTATTGAAAATGGCCGAAATCGGATGATAACCACGCCCCCTATTTCGATATCGAAAATTTCGAAAATCACACAAATTGACTTATCTCGGCAGCTGAAATGGCTAAAATGATATAATTTTATAGGTGAGTCCCCCTGGTCATTCTCTTATGATTTTTCCATAAATTTTTTATAGTGGGCGTGGTACCGCCCACTTTTAAGGGAGACGTTTTTGAAAATTTGAATGGTCGTAACTTTTAAACTGATTACGATAGAACGATGGAATTCGGCACAAAGCATACTGGTATCCTTGGGAGTATACCTGATGAAACTGGATAAGATCGCCCTTCAACCACGCCCACTTTCGATATCGAAAATTTCGAAAATCACACAAATTGACATATCTCGGCAGCTGAAATGGCTAAAATGATATAATTTTATAGGTGAGTCCCCCTGGTCATTCTCTTATGTTTTTTTTATAAATTTTTTATAGTGGGCGTGGTACCGCCCACTTTTAAGTGAGGCGTTTTTGAAAATTTGACTGGTCGTAACTCCTTAACAGATTACGATAGAACGATGGAATTTGGCACACAGCATACTAGTATCGTTGGGAGTATACCTGATGAAAGTGGATAGAATCGCCCTTCAACCACGCCCACTTTCGATATAGAAAATTTCGAAAATCACACAAATTGACATATCTCGGCAGCTGGAATGGCTAAAATGATATAATTTTATAGGTGAATCCCCTTGGTCATTCTCTTATGATTTTTCCATAAATTTTGTATAGTGGGCGTGGCACCGCCCACTTTTAACGGAGGGGTTTTTGAAAATTTGACTGGTCGTAACTCCTAAACAGATTTCGATAGAACGATGGAATTTGGTACAAAGCATACTAGTATCGTTGGGAGTATACCTGATGAAAGTGGATAAAACCACCCTTCAACCACGCCCACTTTCGATATCGAAAATCACACAAATTGACATATCTCGGCAGCAAATGGCTAAAATGATATAATTTTATAGGTGAATCCCCTTGGTCATTCTCTTATGATTTTTCCATAAATTTTTTATAGTGGGCGTGGCACCACCCACTTTTAAGGGAGGCGTTTTTGAAAATTTGACTGGTCGTAACTCTTAAACAGATTACGATTGAACGATGGAATTTGGTACAAAGCATACTAGTATCGTTGGGAGTATACCAGATGAAAATGGATAAAATCGCCCTCCAACCATGCCCACTTTCGATATCGAAAATTTCGAAAATCACATAAATTGACAGAATTCGCTAACGGAAATGGGTAAAATTATATAATTTTATAGGTGAATCCCCATGGTCGTTATATAATGATTTTTTGATAAATTTTCTAAAGTCGGCGTGGCCCCGCCCACTTTTAAGGAAGGCATTTTTATACCAAGCGTACTAGTACAGGGGTATTATAATTTTATCCACATAACTGTACTATGTACCGGCGCAAAATAATCAAGATCCATGTATGAAAGTTCTTAGGTTGAAAAGAGGAGTCTATTCAGGCATGGCCGTCCGTCTGTCCATCCGTCCGTCCGTCTTTGTACACGATAACTTGAGTAAAAATTAAGATATTTGCATGAATTTTTATATACAGGTTACTTTTTGGCCCAGGTAGGTTGCTATTGAAAATGGGCGAAATCGGATGATAACCACGCCCCCTTTTTCGAGATCGAAAATTTCGAAAATCATACAAACTAACATAACATGAGTAAAAATTGAGGAATTTGCATGAAATTTGGTATACAGATTACTCGGAGTATAACCACGTCCCTTTTGTCGGTATCGAAAATTTCGAAAATCACATAAACTGACATATATCGGTAGCTGAAACTGATAAAATGATATAATTTCATAGGTGAATCTCTCTTATCATTCTATTATGATTTTCTGTTAAATTTTAAAAAGTGGGCGTGGTACCGCCTCAAGGGAGGCCTTTTTGCAAACTCGACTGGTCGTAACTTTTAAACAAATTATGGTAGAACGATGAAATTTGGCACAAATCATAATAGTACTGTTGGGAGTATACGTGATGAAATTGGATAAAATCCTCGTCCAACCACGGCTACTCTCGATATCGAAAATTTAGAAAATCACCTAAAAGACTGGTCGTAAGTTTTAAACTGATTACGGTAGAATCGTGAAATTCGGCACAAGGCATACTAGAGTTATAGGAAGTATACCTGTTGAAATTAAACGAAATCGCTTCCCAATCACGTCCACTTTCAATATGGAAAATTTCGAAAATCACATAAATTGACATAATTCGGGAAGGTAAATAACTAAAATAGTATAATTTGGTAGTTAAATTTGTAAGGAATTGTCTACTATTAACGAGTCTTAAAAGATGAGTTAATTTTGTTAAGTGAGCCACCTATAATTTTTTCGACGGCCATGTATTTTATTGAAAGTGGGTAGTATGGCTCAGAACGATTAAACAAAAATACGTATACAATTTTTCAAAAATCGAATTATTTTGAAAGTTATATCTATCAACATTTTTCGAAATTCCTCACTTGTTGATGATTTTCTCACGATTGGGCAAACCGATTTTGCTAATTTTTTAAATATATATAAAAGAAACAATTTTTTTCCCAAACATTATTCGCAATTTTTAACTTCTCCATCGTGGCGAGCTGGCGCTTTTGTATGATGTTGTTGGGCATTGCATTAGTAACTATTAGCAAAAAAAATTTTTTTGGCACTTTAAGGGAGCGGAAGTTATTTACATCAAAAAGTAAGGAATTTCGAAATGTGGTGATAGCTATAACTTTGAAAATAATTTGAATTTCGAAAAACTGACCCAAACGTATTTTTATACCCAGCTGTACTTGTACACAGGGTATTATAACTTTGTTAGGATAACGGTTGGTTGTACAGGTATAAAGGAATCGAGATAGATATAGACTTCCATATATCAATATGATCAGGATCGAAAAAAAATTTCATTGAGCCATGTCCGTCCGTCTGTCCGTCCGTCCGTCCGTCCGTCCGTCCGTCCGTCCGTCCGTCCGTCTGTCCGTTAACACGATAACTTGAGCAAATAATGAGATATCTTCACCAAATTTGGCATGCGTACTTATTTGGGTTCAGAATAGATTGCTATTGAAAATGGGTAAAATCGGACCATAACCACGCCCCTTTTTCGATATCGAAAATTTCGAAAAACGTATAAAATGGGTTAATTCAATATTAGAAGCAGCTACAATGATAAAATTTGCAATATGTATTGATTTAGATGTTCTAAGGCCGATTTTATAAAAAAATTTGAAAAGGGGGCGTGGTACCGCCCACGTATCTTTGAAGAAATTTTAAAATTTTGACTCTTAATAACTTCAGAACAGTTTATGCTAGTATAACGAAATTTCGTAGAGGACATACTATTGTTGTGGTAAATTCAGCTATAGAAAATAAACGAAATCGCTTCGCGACCACGCCTACTTTTTCATAAAAGTTATATTGAAAGGAGGTGGAAATATTGAAAAGTCCATATCTAATTAACTGATTTCGCTATAATAATATAATTTGGTACATACATCAACTTTCATATTCTTTACATAATTTTTTCAAAATTTTGGAAAGTGGGCGTGGCACCGCCCACTTATGAGTCAAGCAATTTTTAAATTCGACTGCTAACAACTTCAGAACGGTGTGAGATAGATTTACGAAACTAGGTACCAGGCATGTTATGTTTATGTAGAGTACTACCACAGAAAATAAGAAAAATCGGTGAACGATCACGCCCACTTTATGTGCACAGCTGGGTATGTAATGTTCGGTTTCACCCGAACTTAGACTTCCTTACTTGTTTTGAATTTAAAACTTTGTCACAAATTGGGCGTATATAAGTAATATTTTGAGGGCACACGAACAATGTACATATATAAATATTAATTTTATAAACTAACTAATAAATTTATTGAGTTCGTTTTTCCCAAATTATAATATATATAGAAAATATATAACTTATAGGTACTACTATTGTTTCCATACACTGGGTATTTAATGTTCGGCTTACCCGAACTTAGACTTCCTTACTTGTTATATTTTGCTTTGCGCAGTTTACGCTTTTCTGGACCCGTTCCGTCTTATGAAGCTAGATGCTTATTGATCAATTTAAAGTCACTGCAGAATAGACGAATAATTTTGTCGCTGTCGTTTATTTTTGACGTTTTCTGCCACTGACTGTCCAATGCTCCTTGAGACGATCTTTATAAACATTCCTGCCAGAGCGCTTAGGAACTCTGAATTTTTCAATGTACGCATTTTTAAATCTCTTTATGCAATCAATGCTCCAATTACTAGAACTTTGATTGAGTTCAAAAGAACTTTTAAATATTTGGAAATAAATTTTTCTTGCTCAAAAGAGAGCTTTTTAAGCACAATAAGCCTTTTTATAAGTAAGCCATATTAATACATTTTAATTACTTTATATTAATAATTTTGCATACTGCTTGCATATATGTATTTCTACTTAGCCTGTAAGTTTTTGTATTTTAATTGGCTTAATAAAATAAATACTAAATACTAAATATTCAGCGTAACGTCTAGAACCTCCCATCTATTACTAGTAACAAAGGTAGGATCCACACCACTATTACATATGAAGATATCATGTTGTAAAATAAAATCAAAAAGTGACTCACCTCTATCATTTACATCTCTGCTGCCCAGGCTGGGTTGTGTGAATTGGCATCGCCTCCAGCGATAACATATCATTTATCCTGCTCGAAGAGCGTACGCACGGCCTGCGTTGGAGATGGCTCGCCATGCGCCATATAAGTTGAGGTCAATGTACAAACTGTTCTATTGACCTCTATTTTGATGGATGTCGTATCCTCGTCACAAAATTTTGGAAGAAATAAAGTATGTATGTTAGATTTTAACAGGATACATGTCCTAGGTCTCCCTACAGTAGCGCCACTTACCAGTGAAAAACTTGGTGCCTTCAGCCCGCATATATTGTGCCCTACCACCCAAGGTTCTTGGGTGAGGACTATACCTGCTGCCCCCTTTGATGGCAGAAGGAGCAGCAGCGCAGCCGAAGCTGCTTTACTGTGGTGGAGTTTGATTTGTAGCACCCGCACCATCATGGTTGCTACGCCTCTCCACCACCGTGACTTTTCCAATGTCATCACCTGCGAAGCCCAGAGAAGAACCCAGTGAGGAGGTCGATGCGGCGTCGTCCTGTACCACCACCCAGCCACCAAGCGGATTGGCCCGGTTTGTTTCGACAACCTCACACCCCTCATCACCGTCATCCTTCTCCAGGTCCTCCTCTAGGTCAACCGCTGAACTAAGGTCATTGGCGTACACCTTAAATTTGATCCTCCAATTGCCAGTTGGAAGATCCGGATTATAGGCCCTAAAACCTCTAGGACCTTGGCTGGCTCCACAGGCTTGGAAGGTATCGAAACCATAGCCCTGGGTCTACATGGGATCTCATCCAGATCCACGGACCTGATGGCCGCACCAGGGTAGACCGCCTCCATCTTCTCCACTGCCCTTTTATACATAGCAGCGGACCTCGGGTCCCCACAGGCCACTACCTTGATCGAGCCCTGGTACCACCCCTCTTCTTTCCAGGAGGGGATGGGTCCAGGAAACTCGCCCAAGACACTGACCGAGTGAGTGGCCATCTCGGCCCGCACCCAGTCCCAGTTAGGCCGGTGGTACCTCTCCCCTGAGGGATTCGAGCCGAAGACCCCCAGAAGTATGCTACCTTTAGCAACCTCTGCAAACGTAGGGCCTTGGACCTTAACCCTTTTAGGATTAGAGCCACCTTCCACCTCCATGGACCTGTTGCGCTTCTCGGTCCATTTTTCCTTAGCCGGACGACGACCGTCGAAGTCCAGAACGACACACTTGGCCCACTCTATCTCGGCCATTATTTCTGCCAGATCACCAGGAAGCGCCTTGGTTAGTAAATCTGGGGTACGCCAGGATCTACTCAAGATCCTCAGCGCTGTACATCTATGCCTAGCACGCGCGTTCTCTACCGACGGCCTATCATATGCCTTACTGAAGGCCGTAGGCGTAGGAAAAGTGTTCCTTGGGGAACGCCCACCAGCTTCGACGTTAACGCAGTATCGAGCCGCTTACTAGGTACGTCTCCGCCGGCGGACGCAGCTCCCTTCGTTGCACTCCCCCACCTACTGCCTTCCGCTGGTTGCCTGCATCGGACTCCGGCAACGCCTGGAGCCTGGATGCATTTGCCCTTAAAGCCGCAGCGCCGCAGTCACAATCGTTCGTTCGGAAATAAATCTCAGAGAGTAGATGTCTGACGTCGAACTTGTCACTCGCCACTGTAAACAGTTTTTTCAACTTTGTGTATGGTTTTAACTAGTTGAAAACTACTTTACAACTAGTTGGTGCACCGGGCCCAACTAGTCAGTGTTTTGTCTTTTTTTCATATAAGCAACTGGTACTTTTTACGTGTTTATGTCCTACGCAATATTAATTGTCAGATTTCGACCAGAACATCTCATCATCAGTCTTGATATACTAGAGTTATACTAGTTGTGAAATACCGGTCCCATACTAGTTAAAAAAGCATTGAACCTGGACTAGTATGATTTCAACTAGAATTTTCATGACTTACCCTTTTTTGTTTAAATCTTCAAAATTAAAGCAAATTCACGTATACAAAAACATTGATTTTCTTGCAAGTTAATTTTTTTGAAGTTTTCAAAAATTAATTTTTTCCTGACTGACAATTGCTTCTCTGCTCTAACTTACTCGATAAAAAAAGCTAGAGCAGAAATTTGTGATTACTCTAGTTAAGTGATCGCTAAATTAATTAAACAGTTTAAGGGTGTTTTTTTTTTTGCTTGTTTGTGATACACGCACATACATACATACACCTGTGTTCGTTGTTTTTGGTTTTTTTTTTTCATTTTTGCGCGCACTTAGCAAAGGCCAAAAAATAAAGTTTTAAAAATTTGATTATTCGTGATTGCGTTAAATTTTCACATAATTATAAAAAAAAAACAGTCTTCTTTTGATATTAATATAATATTTTGCCGGTTCGTAAATTTTCACTGAACCAATTTTACATAACCTCACTTCTCAAGTTTAATTTGTATAATTATTCATCCTTTTCATGATTCTCACTTTATAGAAACATTTAATTAATTTTTAAGATCACTTCACTCGTGTTTTTAAATTATTCTAATTGTTTATAAAGCTGGCGAGCAATATTTTTTGGAATACATAAGTACGTGTATGTGCAAAAAGTTACGGGAGGGTGTATACATAAGTATATACAAACATACGTCTATCTAATTACAAGGTGATTGGTTTTTAGCCATTGCTTAAATCAGTGCTTATACATTTTTTATCTTGTACGACAAAGCCTTTTGCTATCGTCTATTTCCCAATACACAGCCTAGGGCTGTTTACATATATGACCTGGTACATTAAAGCTTTCTGTTACCGGTTATTTCCCCTTACCCTGGTAAGGAATTTCCGACACAGCTTAGGGCTGTACAGGCAACTATAAATTGGTTCTCATAACTACATATATCCCCGCACTGCATTACAAGGCTATAACCAACCCACCCGTGAACTGGTCCTAAACTGGTCTCGAAACAAGCACTTTACTTAATTACGAGTTTTCGTTTTCTGTTAAAAAAAAACAACGAGATTTTTCTTGCGGGAATAAGTTTTGCGTGTTTTATCTGGTGGTAAGGGTACATAAATTTTTCACAATCCATAGTTCAGTTACATTCATCCTTAAGCTTTACAGCTTTGTTTTTTGTGAACAAAATGGAAACCTTCATTAGGCTAACAGATTCGGTGGTCGAATATGACCAAGAATTCCTTAGCACTCCCATAAGTGAGCACACGACACATTCGCTTAAACTTCGGCAAGGTAGTTTTAAAGCATTGTATGACAAAGTGGTAGCAGCGTATGACGAATTGTTGGCAGATGAAGACCAAGCCGACATAGTGATTGCTTCAATTCGGAAAAAGCATACGACATGCTATGCTGCTTTCATAAGGTCAATGTCAAAAATACATAGTTTATTGGAAACGCTTGAAAAAGAAGCGAGAGATAGGGATAACGACGATATTATTTCCAGGCGTCATAATATCCAGCTCCCACCTTGTGATACCGAAGTATTCAAGGGTTATTATCTTTCATGGCCAACGTTTCGTGATATGTTCACGGCCATATATATCCTGAACAAACGACTTAGTCCCGTGGAAAAGCTATTCCATTTAAATCAAAAGACACAGGGTGAAGCAAAAGAGATTGTGAAAAAGTGTCCTTTAACCAATGAAGGTGTTACCACTGCTTGGAAAAACCTCAGCGATAGGTACGAAAACAAAATAATCTTAATTAATTCTCAGTTAAAAATTCTTTTCAAAATAAATCCAATAGAGTCCGAATGTGGGCAATCTATTAAGAAGTTGCAGAGGGATATCAACAACTGCATATCCGCTCTTCTGTGTCATCACATTGACATTACCAACTGGGACGCAATTATCAAGTATCTGTGTTCCACGAAATTACCTGAACTCATCCTGTCGCTTTGGGAGCAGTCAGTTGAAAACAAAACGGATATTTCTAAGTGGGAGGACATGGACAAGTTGCTAACAAATAGGTTCACTTTCAATAAACCCTCTCCCGCACCTTCACAAATGAAGCTTGGCGCATACCAAACTAGTATCGCCAATAATGTGTGCAAAATATGCAAATCGAAAGAGCACAAACTTTATCGTTGCCCGAAGTTCAAAGGACTCGAGGTGAACAAGCGGATTGATTTTATAAAATCAAGTAACTGTTGCCTCAATTGTCTGAATTCGGGACATACGGTGTCGAGATGTACCAGCCCATATAACTGCGGCACTTTACAAAAGCAAAGATCAAGACCAACCAAAGCACAGACCGAAAAGCCTTCGGATAATTTACAGTCCACTAATACACAAGCCCAACAAATGCGTGACTCTACTAGCAGGAAGATATATCGTTTCACTTCCTTTCCGACCAAATTTCCCAACGGACATTAGTTTAGGTCCATCTTTCAATTTGTTCACGACATCCCTGCAGCGAAAGCAACTAGTTTAAAACTACTTTACAACTGAATTTTGATACTAAGAGACAACTAGTTGGTGCACCGGGCCCATGATTCAATAATTACTGGTTGTATTGACAGCTGTGGCTAACGGTTCTTTCATGCTTTGTTGATTTTTTATCACTCAAACTATCACCCTTTTTCTTTTCTTGTTTACATTCTTTGCAAAGTTCGTGGAAAAGCTACGGAATTCGTTTGCGTATTTTAATGAGTTTTAGTTAATTTTTTTTGAAAAAAATAGTTGTGAAAAGAAATTTAGTGAGTGCTTTGTGATAATCTCTTTAGAAAATGTGGAAAAACAAGTAAAAAGTTAGGAAAAATAAGTATATCGTTTGTGCACGTGTTTTATGCGTTTGTTGTTTTGCCACTGCTTTTGACACAAAAATTTGGGCCAAAACAGTAATTTCGTATTCTGTTTTGGGGTGCGGTTACCAGTAATGATTTTGCCATGACCGGGCCCAACTAGTCAGTGTTCTGTCTTTTTTCCATATAAGCAACTGGTATTTTTTACGTGTTGATGTCCTACGAGATGTCAATTGTCAGATTTCGACCAGAATATACCAGTTATCTACTAGTCAGGAAATACCAGTCTCATAATAGTTGTAAAATACCAGTTCCATACTAGTTCAACCTGGACTAGTATAATTTCCATAAAATGAACTAGTCCATAAAGGACTAGTATAAAATATACTAGACCCATACTAGTCCAAAAAGCATTCAACCTGGACTAGTATGATTTCAACCAGAATTTTCCTGGCTTACCTTTATTTTATCCCTCGACTTTATTTTCATGTTAATTCTTAAGAAAGCAGTTGCTATTTGTATTTCGTCGCTCCCAACGAAGACTAATACATTTCAGTTAGCGTGGAAGACTAACACATTTCGTTCTCTGCGTCGAAGACTAACACACTTCGTTCTCTGCGTGGAAGACTAACACACTTCAACTTTCTGCATCGAAGACTAATACACTTCGTTCTCTGCGTGGAAGACTAACACACTTCAACTTTCTGCGTCGAAGACTAATACACTTCGTTCTCTGCGTGGAAGACTAACACACTTCAGTTTTCTGTGTCGAAGACTAACACACTTCAGTTTTCTGCGTCGAAAACTAACACACTTCGTTCTCAACGTCGAAGACTAATACACTTCAGTTTTCTGCGTGGAAGACTAACACACTTTAGTTTTCTGCGTCGAAAACTAACACACTTCGTTCTCTGCGTCGAAGACTAGGTTAGGTTAGGTTCAAGTGGCTGCCGCAGAGGCACACTTAGGCCAGTTTTGAAAGGCCCGTTGTGATACCACCAACACAAGGAAAGTCAGTCCACATAGCACATCCCGGGACTGACACTCCTAAACCGACACCGTTACTCCTCCTCGAACCACTTAGATGACTTTATGAAGGCCATCAAGTCCTTTATGTCCAGTTCCGCGATTTGGCTTAGGCTATCCAGGAAGGGAACTCCCAAAAATGAGGTGCTCCACTGTTTCCTCCTCCTCATCATCTTTGCAAATCCTGCAGCATCGTCGGTAGGGCACAACTAGCCTTTCTGCATGCCTACCAATGAGGCAGTGACCGGTTAATACCCCTATCAATATGCAGATTTCCCTCCTAGTTAGGGCATAAATGCGTTTAGACCTTTTAAGATCCCATTTTGGCCAGGTTTGTTTCGATATCCGGCACCCTGGGAATTGCAGCCATCTTTCGTTGGCTTGACGGAGTGTGTGCTCCTTCAGCATTAGTTTACATGTGGCAAACGGCATACCTAAGCGCTCTTTATCCTGAAGAACCTGCTTGGTCGTGCCCTGCCTGGCAAACTCGTCTGCCTTACAGTTTCCCTCAATGTCGCTATGTCCCGGGACCCATATGAAGTTTACGCGGTTCTGTTGGGACATATCCTGAAGAGATCGACGGCAGCTGAGCGTCAGTTCAGAGTTTAACGTGTATGAGCCAAGGGATTTGAAAATTCTGAATATGAATTGGAATTTTCTGAATATGAAATGAAAATTCTGAATATGAATTGTAATTCTCTGAATATGAAATGAAAATTCTGAATATGAAATGTAATTTTCTGAATATAAAATGAAAATTCTGAATATGAATTGTAATTCTGTGAATATAAACTGAAAAAGGTGTAGTATGGGTTCAGCCAGAAAATTGTAGTTGTATACTGGTATGAAATGGATATTTCCTGACTAGTATGAGTTCTACCAGAAAATTCTAGTTGTATACTAGTATGAAATGGATATTTCCCGACTAGTATGAGTTCTGCCAGAAAATTGTAGTTGTATACTAGTATTTTTCTGACTAGTTTGAGGTTTCGCTGCAGGGACAACTAATGTTGCGTCTCATCTGTTCCGTATGAACCCAGCCTCATACGAAGTAGTGTGCTTATTGACATTGATCTGGCAATGATGAGGCCATAGAGGTTAATCTGGCAACGATGTGCGGTGAACGATGGATACATATAATAATGTGCTAGTCGTGCGAGTAGGTTGTGCTGTGGGCTAGTCGTGCTATGGTGCTAGTAAAATAGTGAATCGGAGCTAGTTGTGATAAGTGGAATTATAAACAAATAAAAGTTGGTTTTTTACTTAATGTTTTCCAACTAAAATAAAGTGTCTTTTATTTTGGGCTTGGGAATTATTGGGACTTAAACATTGGTCCATGTAGAGCCGGATAGGAGTTGGCGCAGTTGTTTCTCGCCTTTCTCCTTTTTACTTCGCAAAAGTGCTGTGCAAGACATACATATGTATGTATGTATGTACGTAAAAACTGCATTGAGCTAGTTGAGTTAGTTTATCATGAGCGGAAAAGAGCTAGAAACACATGTGTTGAGCTAGAAGAAAATGGAGCTTTGAGGGTGCTAGAGTGCAATAGAATATGCGAAGTTCGTGAAATCAAACATGTCAGAGCTTGAAAAATATACAGGTGCACATTGTGTTCTTGCGCATGGTGCAAAAGATGAAAAAGGTAAGAGCTATGTGTTTCAATAATAATGGAACAAGATAGAGAGCTTGCGTGCATGCATATTCACGAAAAGACAGCGATTTGAAAAAAACGATCGAAGAAGAGCCACTGTACTAAAAATCTTTGCGAAGTGAAGTTGTAAAAGTGCGATTGGTCGAGAAAATAAAAATTTAATTTATACAGAGCTAGCGAAAGAGCATTTCTATTTACAGTCCACATAAATAGAGCACAGAAAAACAGAGCGATTGCAATTAAAGACAAAATTTGTCATTAGATGTGCTGGTGAATTAAAAAATCAACAAAGTGCATAGATATTTGTTCATTGTGCTAGACGTGCTTGGTAAAGAAGTGCATGTGCGAGCATGTTAAGATATGGTTGTTCTGCTGAAACATACCAATGTGCCTGCGCCAATTTGTTTATGTTGGTCAAAGTCGAGCTAGAGTGTGCTTAAAATTTCTGCGCTTGGAAATTTGTGTGCCTATGGCAAATAATTATCAAATTATTTTCAGGTTCATTAAGGTGAAATCACAAAATGGCGAAATTTGAGATGCTGTCAGCATGTGTTCGGGCGATTGAGCGAGCAGCACTTTATGTGCAGAGCAAGGAGTTTGACTCGATTACCTATCCTGGTGCTAGTGCGCGTTTACAAGCGTTGGAAGGGAGATGGAAACAGTGCATTTCCATGCACGATGAGCTAGTAATTAATATGAAAGAGGGCGAGGATATTAAAGAATACGACGAAGAGCTAGAAAAGGCCGAGCAAGGTTACTTTGCAGCCAATGCTGCCCTGCAGGGAAAAATAAATGAGCTAGGTCCAGCGCCAGTGCAAGTAAATACGCCAGCCAACATCCAAGTAGAGCTGCAATATCCACAACGGCAAATGGATTTGAAAAACAATTGGGGCGAGTTTGATCGCACTTTGACGAAGTGGAAAGGTTTCCATGACCGTTTCAAAGCTGCAGTGCAGGATAATGAGCTAGTAGCGCCAGCTTTCAAGTTCACCTATTTACAAAAATCGCTTGCTGGCAAGGCAGCGCGTACTTTGGGCGAGTGGCAATTATCAGATGAAAATTATCATGAAGCATGGGAGCGCTTGAAGCAGCTGTATGATAAAAAGTACCATACATGCCGCGAATATTTACGTCAATTTTATCGATTGCCTTTCTTGGAGCGTGCATCATCTGATGGGCTGCAGCGTATGGCGAATGTCACCCATGAGACATTGCGTCAGCTGCGGGCACAGGGGTTACCTGTTGAAAGTTGGGACATGATCGTTGTGCATAATTTACATGAGCGCTTAGATGAAGACACTAGTAAGGCATGGGAGCTTCAGCGACAGTCAGAAACGCCGACTGCGAGTGAGATGCTCTCATTTCTAGACAAGCAAGCTGCAGCATCATCACATCAAATAGACAATACGCGGGCACGAGAGGCGAGTGTGGCATCGACTGCACATAGTAGCCAACCCAAGAGGGGTCAGCAGGGAGCTAGTCATGGAGCGAGTCACAGCAGAGCTAGTATTGGGCATCAGGGCAATGGACGTGAGAAGAAAACATATCCATGCTACCTATGCAAAGGTGACCATGGACTCTATAAATGCCCAGATTTCTTGAGCTTGAGTTTGAAATCGCGCAAATCATACATAGAGCAACATAAATTATGCCCAAATTGCTTAAAGCAGGGGCATGCCATGAAAGATTGCTACTCCGGACCGTGTAATCGTTGTCCAGGCAAAATTCTCCATAACAGCGTTTTGTGTCCAACCAGGTATGTCAACAAGCATCTATTGGTAGTGCAAGATAAAGGTGAATCTCAGCGAGCTAGTACTCAATCAAAGGCGGCAACCAAGCGTAAAGCGGATAGAGGTAACTCGACATTCTGATAACCAGCTAAGCGGGGCAAGACGCAGTCGGACGTAGAAGACCTAGATGAGCCTAATAATAATAATAAACAGGTAGATGTGCCTACCCCATCGTATAGCTGTGCGTTTAATTTGATGGATAGTCGAGATGAGCTAGGGCAAGATTTCAGAGATCCGCGCTTGTCAGGTTGGAGATTGGTGGGATCAAAATTGGGCCTTTTTATGCGTTGTTAGATTCGGGAGCGCAACCGAATCTCATCGCACATAAAATTTTCAAAGCATACCAATTGCCTGCAGCTAATGGCTGCAGACATATGGTAGAGATAGAAGGACAACCATTTGTGGGCAAGCGGAAGATAAGTGCTAAGGTCATACCATGGTATGAATCGAATCAATATGTCGAAGCAGAATTTTGGATACTGCCACGGCAGGGTGGGCTAGAGCTTGTAGTGCCATCTGCCCAGCCCAGCTTGGTTAGATTAAATAATCCAGTGAATGTGCCGTTTGTTAATCCTCATTATTGGGAATCCAACGAGATTCAGATCGTGCTAGGAGTGCAAATGTTTGCGAAATGTTTAATTGGGTTAGTAGCCAGGCGCTCTGACCAAATTACCATGGTAGAAACTATCTTTGGGGTAGTAGTGCTAGGTGCATATATCGATCAAATGGATTATGGAACCGGGGCAGATACATCCAGCATAGGCTGTGTCAGTTATGAAGAGCTAGACAAGAATGTGCAAAGATTGTGGGAAATGGATCACATCAGTGATCCACCCCTCCGAACAAAGGAGCAAGAGCTAGTTGAGCAAATATTTGCAGATACGCATTTTCGAGATGAGACTGGGCGATTTGTAGTTACGATTCCAAGGAAAGAGGCTAGGAGATTGGGCAGCTCTCGTGAAACTGCATTAAAACAGTTCTTCTATTTGGAGAAAAGATTAGGTAGAAACCCTGAAATTGCAAGCAAAAACATAGATTTTATGCGGGAGTATGCGAGGCTTGGGCATATGAAAGAAGCTCTGAGCGATCCAGTGCTTGGTGAGCTAGTATATTATATTCCACACCATTGTGTGCTTAAGAAATTTCGTGTGGTATTTAATGCGAGCTGTATAACAGATACAGGAGTATCTCTCAATGAGGTGCAAATGCTTGGAGAAAAGTTGCAAAGAGATTTAGCTGATATCATAATGCGATTTAGGCGTCATAGGATTGGCATAAGCTGTGACGTGAAAATGATGTTTAGGCAAGTGCGAATAGTAGAGAGCCGGTATGACCTACAGAGAATATTCTGGCGCGAGAGTCCCAGGGAAAAGTTGCGCGAGTATTGCTTGACAGTCGTCACATATGGGATGACTGCATGGGCCCACTTGGCGGTGCGTTGCTTAACCCAAGCAGCCACAGATGAGCTTGAGAATTTCCCATCAGCAGCTAGAGCGATTATAAATGATTTGTATATGGATGATGGTATCACTGGAGCAAGCAATGCCGATGAGGCGATCAAATGGGAGGGAAATGAAATTCGTGCTAGGTAGTGCAGACATGGAATTGTGCAAGTGGCATTCCAATAGTAAGCGGTTTGCAAGTGCTTTCCAATCAGAAGAATCAAATACAGTGTTGATGGCTGACAACACTGATACATCCGTGCTAGGCCTGAAATGGCAAATTAATAGTGACACTCTCACATTTAGAGTAAAGGCGCCAGAGATACCTGCGCTAATTAGCAAGCGCATTGCTTTAAGTTGTGTTGCACAACTTTATGACCCAAACCGTTATATAACACCAGTTACAATTATTGGAAAAATAATAGTGCAAGATTTGTGGAGATTGAAAATGGGCTGGGATGACGAGGTGCCTAAGAATATTAAACTCAGATGGTGCGAATTCTGGGAAGATATTTCAGAGCTAGAACAATTCGAATTGCCTCGATTTATCGGTGCTAGTGCTGATGCGACAGTCCAGTTGCACGGGTTCGCAGATGCATCTGAGAAGGGCTTCGGGGCAGCGATTTACGTGCGAGTAGTATCAAGCAAGGACGAGATAAGATCTGAGTTGCTAGTATCCAAGGCTAGAGTCGCGCCACTGAAAACCATCTCAATTCCTAAACTTGAGCTAGCTGCTGCTGAGCTGTTGAGCAGGTTATACTTGAGCGTTATACGGATCATGGAATGGGAGTCAGTCGACTATGTGTTGTGGTCTGATTCCATGATAGTCCTGCATTGGATACGGAAGCTACCATGTGAAATGAAGGTCTATGTAGCAAATCGGGTGGCGTCTATCCAGGCAAACACAGATATCAGTAAGTGGCGACATGTGAGAACGAAAGATAATCCAGCAGACCTTCTAACCAGGGGTATCAGTGCGAGCAAGATTGTGGGCAATCAACTATGGTTGCACGGCCCGATATGGCTTGGGCTGCCGAGCGAGGAGTGGCCAAGAAGTGCCTCTGTGCAAGGGAGCGTACCAGAAGATACATTGCCTGAGCTGAAAGTGCATGTCGCATTCGAAGCAAGACCAACATGGAGTGCTAGGAGCAACGCTAATGTGGAAGAAATTCCACTGGTGCAACGTGCTAGTTGCATCAAACCTGGGAGCTCCTCAGATGGCCGTTCCGTCCATTGAGGAACGCTCTAGAGCTTTAGATCTAATAATTAAAGAAGCGCAGGGGCTAGTTTACATGAAGGAGATTCGTGCTTTGTCCAAGGAAGTGCCGGTGCCTGATGGGAGCAAGATCGAATCATTGAAACCAGTGCTAGACAAAAATGGGCTTTTACGTGCAGGTGGTAGAATCGGAAGAGCAGAATGTGATTACGAAATGAAGCATCCAGCTATTATCCCACCGGGTTCTAGATTGTGCCAGTTAGTTATGAGCAAAGCGCATCAAGCCACTAAACATGGAGGGATCCAGGTTATGATGCAATATATCCGACAACGTTTTTGGATACCGCGACTCCGAAGTGAGCTTAGAAAATTTATCCATCAGTGCGTCACCTGTGCTAGATATGCCAAAAGATTAAGCGAACAGCTAATGGCTGATTTGCCAGCTGATCGAGTGCAAGTCGGGAAACCATTCCTACACACTGGAGTGGATTATGCAGGTCCCTTTGAGATCAGACAACTGGATAAGAATGAGCGCTGTGTAGTGAAGAGGAAGAGTTGGGTCGCTATATTTGTGTGCCTTAAAACAAGAGCTGTGCACATCGATATGATCACTGACTTAACTTCTAAATCCTTTATAGCTTGCAATGAAAGATTCATCGCCAGGCGTGGCAGATGTGAGAGCATCTACAGCGACAATGGGACATCCTTTGTCGGAACATCGAAAGAGATTGCTAGAGCTTATGAGCGCTGGAGAGCTAGTGATATGTTTGCGGAGCTAATGTTGAAGGGGACAGAGTGGCATTTTATGACCCCAGCTGCACCGCATCAAGGCGGTATTTACGAGGCAGCTGTGAAGTCAATGAAACATCACTTGACACGCGTGATAGGGCAAAGGTGCTTAGAATATGAGAAGTTTCTAACTCTTCTAGTACAAATAGAAGCCATATTAAACTCGCGTCCACTGTATCCACTGAGCGATGATCCATTAGATGTGCAAGCGCTAACGCCAGGTCATTTCCTGGTAGGCGAACCTTTGGTGCTACCTCCTCCATTTGAGCTGGCACCGCAACCTGGATCCAGAGGACGAAAGCTATGGCAAGAAAGACAGAGCATGGTAAAACACATATGGAAGCGCTGGCAAGATGAATATCTTACAACTTTACTAGAGCGGAAGAAATGGCGCAAGGAGCATGAAGGCTTGAAGATTGGCCAACTGGTCATCATTAAGAGCGAGAACTTCCCACCAGCGGCATGGGCTTTGGGAAGAGTTGTAGAGCTTATAACGAGCAAGGATGAGCTAGTGCGCAATGTGGTCGTACAAACAGCTACTAACAAGCTAACCCGACCAGTGCAAAAGATTTGCGTGTTACCGATTGATACGAGTGCTAGTACCTAATCATGGTGAGAGCTATTTTGTGCAAGCTCAACGGGGCAGTGTTCCGTATGAACCCACCTTCATACGAAGTAGTGTGCTTATTGACATTGATCTGGCAATGATGAGGCCATAGAGGTTAATCTGGCAACGATGTGCGGTGAACGATGGATACAAATAATAATGTGCTAGTCGTGCGAGAAGGTTGTGCTGTGGGCTAGTCGTGCTATGGTGCTAGTAAAATAGTGAATCGGAGCTAGTTGTGATAAGTGGAATTATAAACAAATAAAAGTTGGTTTTTTACTTAATGTTTTCCAACTAAAATAAAGTGTCTTTTATTTTGGGCTTGGGAATTATTGGGACTTAAACATCATCAGAACGCAATATTAGATCACTAGAGTTAAAACTATGATTAGGTCAGTTATTCACAATTGCATGATCTGTACGATCTACAAAAAACGTTCTCAAAATCAGCTGATGGGTATACTTCCTAAAGAGCGAACAATCTTTCCGCGAGCGTTTAATAACGCAGGCGTGGATTTCGCCGGGCCGTTTGATATAAAAAATTATCGCGGCCGTGGCTGCCGCATTTCCAAGGGATGTGTCTGCCTTTTCGTTTGCTTTGCTACCAAAGCTATTTATTTAGAAGCCACAAGTGACTTAAGTACCGCATCCTTTGGTAGGTTCATATCTAGACGAGGATGTCCAAAAAATATGTACTCCGACAATAGAACGAAATTCATCGGAACTTCACGGGCGCTTAAATTCGAATTTAAAGCCTTTATTGCTGATGCGCGTGTTAAAACTTTATCAAAATATGCACATCAATTGCTTCAATGGCATTTCATACCACCATCTGCTTCGCATATGGGCGGGCTTTGGGAAGCGGGCGTCAAAAGCTTTAAAGCACATTTTAAAAATATCGCATCAGAGGGAAAATACACATTTGAGGAATTTAACACGCTACTATGCCGAATAGAGTTGTGTCTCAACTCGCGACCTTTAAGCCCCGCTTCAACCATCATCTGATTTAGAACCACTTAACCCGGGTCATTTTCTTATAGGTGAGCATCTATTAGCACCACCAGAGCTAGATACTAATGAAAGTTCTGCATCCATTGTCAATCGATGGCAAAACTGAAGGCTCTACACCATAATTTCTGTCGAAGATGGAAGACGGAGTATCTAGCAGAACTACACGAACGGACCAAATGGAAGCATCCTCAAACCAAAATCAAAATCGGAGATCTTGTGATGATCAAAGAGGACAACTTTGCAACTAACGAATGGAGAATGGGCAGAGTGATCAAGCTGCACCCTGGTTCCGATAACCGCGTGCGCGTCATCAACCTTGTTACTGAAAATGGCCAAGTCACGCGCCCATTAGTCAAGTTGGTACTATAGCATTTTCAGGTCGAATGAAACCTTTTTCAACTGAAATGAAATTTTTTCCAAAGGAATTCCTTTTAAAAAAGTTTCATTTGACTTGAAAAAGGTTTCATATCATTTGAAAAAGGTTTCATTCGACCTGAAAATGCTATATTACCAATGGATAATCATCAAAATGACGAACCGATTCCCAGGGAAATCAGATCCAGTAAGGGCTCTAACCCACAAACCAACACTTAGGCATAAGTCCCCACAAATACAAACAAAATTCCAATAAACTACGTTTATCATTCACCACAATATACTCCCTTTGCTGCTGCGGATTGTAGTCTTTTGTGATTCTCTGGTCAAGTATTGTTTCCATATTGTGGCATTGGGGAGTTTTTCCACGGTTTATGCTATCCGTATCTTGCTATGTCCTCGGGAAGACAAAAAGACGGTTAATAAATCTAATAATCCGAATTATCAATAGTGAGCTACCAATCAAAGTCCAATTTCTTAAAAGCAAAGTTTTCGCGTACATAAATTACATCGTTTTGCTCATGTTTTCTATTAAAAATGTTAAGGAACCGGAAATTAATTGTGAAATTCGAATTTACATATTGGCAGCACACTCTAATGGCATATACAGGAAAAATTCACCTCGTCGCACATATTTTCCATTTCACTTTTTTTTTCAAGAGCATTTTTAAGCTATTGCATAGATTTTATCGCGGGCTTGGCACCTAAAAAAAAAAAAACCGGAACGGATAAAAAGGTTCGAAAAGGTTCGAAAAGGTTCGGTGTTAGCAACAGGCCGAATACATAAAATTGGATCTCTATCATAAAGTTAAGGTTAAAGTTAAAGTTAAAGTTAAAGTTAAAGTTAAAGTTAAAGTTAAAGTTAAAGTTAAAGTTAAAGTTAAAGTTAAAGTTAAAGTTAAAGTTAAAGTTAAAGTTAAAGTTAAGGTTAAGGTTAAGGTAAAGGTTAAGGTTAAGGTTAAGGTTAAGGTTAAGGTTAAGGTTAAGGTTAAGGTTAAGGTTAAGGTTAAGGTTAAGGTTAAGGTTAAGGTTAAGGTTAAGGTTAAGGTTAAGGTTAAGGTTAAGGTTAAGGTTAAGGTTAAGGTTAAGGTTAAGGTTAAGGTTAAGGTTAAGGTTAAGGTTAAGGTTAAGGTTAAGGTTAAGGTTAAGGTTAAGGTTAAGGTTAAGGTTAAGGTTAAGGTTAAGGTTAAGGTTAAGGTTAAGGTTAAGGTTAAGGTTAAGGTTAAGGTTAAGGTTAAGGTTAAGGTTAAGGTTAAGGTTAAGGTTAAGGTTAAGGTTAAGGTTAAGGTTAAGGTTAAGGTTAAGGTTAAGGTTAAGGTTAAGGTTAAGGTTAAGGTTAAGGTTAAGGTTAAGGTTAAGGTTAAGGTTAAGGTTAAGGTTAAGGTTAAGGTTAAGGTTAAGGTTAAGGTTAAGGTTAAGGTTAAGGTTAAGGTTAAGGTTAAGGTTAAGGTTAAGGTTAAGGTTAAGGTTAAGGTTAAGGTTAAGGTTAAGGTTAAGGTTAAGGTTAAGGTTAAGGTTAAGGTTAAGGTTAAGGTTAAGGTTAAGGTTAAGGTTAAGGTTAAGGTTAAGGTTAAGGTTAAGGTTAAGGTTAAGGTTAAGGTTAAGGTTAAGGTTAAGGTTAAGGTTAAGGTTAAGGTTAAGGTTAAGGTTAAGGTTAAGGTTAAGGTTAAGGTTAAGGTTAAGGTTAAGGTTAAGGTTAAGGTTAAGGTTAAGGTTAAGGTTAAGGTTAAGGTTAAGGTTAAGGTTAAGGTTAAGGTTAAGGTTAAGGTTAAGGTTAAGGTTAAGGTTAAAGTTAAAGTTAAAGTTAAAGTTAAAGTTAAAGTTAAAGTTAAAGTTAAAGTTAAAGTTAAAGTTAAAGTTAAAGTTAAAGTTAAAGTTAAAGTTAAAGTTAAAGTTAAAGTTAAAGTTAAAGTTAAAGTTAAAGTTAAAGTTAAAGTTAAAGTTAAAGTTAAAGTTAAAGTTAAAGTTAAAGTTAAAGTTAAAGTTAAAGTTAAAGTTAAAGTTAAAGTTAAAGTTAAAGTTAAAGTTAAAGTTAAAGTTAAAGTTAAAGTTAAAGTTAAAGTTAAAGTTAAAGTTAAAGTTAAAGTTAAAGTTAAAGTTAAAGTTAAAGTTAAAGTTAAAGTTAAAGTTAAAGTTAAAGTTAAAGTTAAAGTTAAAGTTAAAGTTAAAGTTAAAGTTAAAGTTAAAGTTAAAGTTAAAGTTAAAGTTAAAGTTAAAGTTAAAGTTAAAGTTAAAGTTAAAGTTAAAGTTAAAGTTAAAGTTAAAGTTAAAGTTAAAGTTAAAGTTAAAGTTAAAGTTAAAGTTAAAGTTAAAGTTAAAGTTAAAGTTAAAGTTAAAGTTAAAGTTAAAGTTAAAGTTAAAGTTAAAGTTAAAGTTAAAGTTAAAGTTAAAGTTAAAGTTAAAGTTAAAGTTAAAGTTAAAGTTAAAGTTAAAGTTAAAGTTAAAGTTAAAGTTAAAGTTAAAGTTAAAGTTAAAGTTAAAGTTAAAGTTAAAGTTAAAGTTAAAGTTAAAGTTAAAGTTAAAGTTAAAGTTAAAGTTAAAGTTAAAGTTAAAGTTAAAGTTAAAGTTAAAGTTAAAGTTAAAGTTAAAGTTAAAGTTAAAGTTAAAGTTAAAGTTAAAGTTAAAGTTAAAGTTAAAGTTAAAGTTAAAGTTAAAGTTAAAGTTAAAGTTAAAGTTAAAGTTAAAGTTAAAGTTAAAGTTAAAGTTAAAGTTAAAGTTAAAGTTAAAGTTAAAGTTAAAGTTAAAGTTAAAGTTAAAGTTAAAGTTAAAGTTAAAGTTAAAGTTAAAGTTAAAGTTAAAGTTAAAGTTAAAGTTAAAGTTAAAGTTAAAGTTAAAGTTAAAGTTAAAGTTAAAGTTAAAGTTATATCATATGATGTCATACCATGTGATGTCATATCATATGATGTCAGAAGTTAAAGTTAAAGTTAAAGTTAAAGTTAAAGTTAAAGTTAAAGTTAAAGTTAAAGTTAAAGTTAAAGTTAAAGTTAAAGTTAAAGTTAAAGTTAAAGTTAAAGTTAAAGTTAAAGTTAAAGTTAAAGTTAAAGTTAAAGTTAAAGTTAAAGTTAAAGTTAAAGTTAAAGTTAAAGTTAAAGTTAAAGTTAAAGTTAAAGTTAAAGTTAAAGTTAAAGTTAACCTCTTTGATCATATCATGTCATATCATATGATGTCAGATCATATCATGTCATATCATATGATGTTATGTCATATGATGTCATAACATGTGATGTCAGATTATTTTATGTCATATCATGTGATGTCATATCACATGATGTCATATCTTATGATGTCATATCATGTGATGTCATATCATATGATGTCATATCGTGTGATGTCATATCATATGATGTCATATCATGTGATGTCATATCATATGATGTCATGTCATTTGATATCATATCATATGATGTCATATCATGTGTTGTCATATCATATGATGTCATGTCATATGATGTCATATCATATGATGTCAGATCATATGATGTTATAACATATGATGTCATATCATGTGATGTCATATCATATGAATACCATATGATGTCATGTGATGTCTTATCCTATGATGTCATATCATAAGATGTCATATCATGTGATGTCATATCATATGATGTCATATCATGTGATGTCATATCATATGATGTCATATCATGTGATGTTATATCATATGATGTCATGTCATATGATATCATATCATATGATGTCATATCATGTGATGTCATATCATATGATGTCATGTCATATGATATCATATCATATGATGTCATATCATGTGATGTCATATCATATGATGTCATGTAATATGATGTCATATCATGTGATGTCATATTATATGATGTCATGTCACGTGATGTTATATCATATGATGTCATATCATGTGATGTCATGTCATGTGATGTCATATCATATGATGTCAGATCATATGATGTCATATCATATGATGTCATATCATATGATGTTATATCATATGACGTCATATCATGTGATGTCATATCATATGATGTCAGATCATATGATGTCATATCATATGATGTGAGATCATATGATGTCATATCATATGATGTCAGATCATATGATGTCATATCATATGATGTCAGATCATATGATGTCATATCATATGATGTCATATCATGTCATATAAACGTAAAAAATTTGTTTTCTTTCTTTCAAAACCCCCACCGCTGCGTACGGGCCTGGCATAAGTTTATAATATGCAATAGCTTTACCGCGGCAGTCCCCGAGTGCCCCACGTCCTTTTTTTTCACAATCACCGGCCCACCCTAATACACACACTCGACGTACGAGTCTATTTGCACAGTAAAGAAATGATTCCGCAATGTATCAATTCCGTTTAAAATATTTAGGCCCGCTTGCATAAAAGCTGATAACGACTAACCGGAGTTTAATTGACGTATTTTGTATGGTTAGCTGTCAAGTTAATCACCAATTAGGCTTAATCGGCTTTTATGCAAGTGGCCCTTAATATTAAGAAATAATCGGATTTGCTAAACAACGCACTTGGGTGTATTTTCGGAGACCCTGTTGTTTACTAATGTACAAGCACATTTACATACCGATGTATATACCTGCATAGTTTACCGGCAATTTGTTTTCATTTTGGCCTTGTTGTGATTCGCACTATAAAAGCTTTTATTAGCTACACTCACTTAATTAATACTAGAGTTCGCCCAGTGGTTGAAATTCAACCACAAAAGCTTATTTTATTTTCCTACCTTTTTGCTGTTTCTTAAAATTGCCATTCTTTTCATATTTTTGCTTTCTATACATTCCTGTTCATTTTGCCTATTCCTCCCTCTTTACACCATTCAGTAATATAGTGTCAATGTTGATAATTATTTATTATTCTTAGGTAGTCTTCATACGTATTTCTTTCCTTTCCTTTCCTTTCCTTTGCTTCTATTTCCCTTCCGCATATCTCATTTTATTTCTTTTGATTTTCTTTCCTTCCCTACCCTTTTCTTTCCTTTCCTTTTCTTCCCTCTCTTTTCTTTTCCTTTTCTTTCCTTTTCTCTTCTTTTATTTCATTTTATTTCCTTTCTTTCTTTCCCTCTTTTCTGTTCTTTTCTTTTATTTTCCTTTCTTTTCGTTTTTTTATTCTCTTACCTGACCTTTCTTTCCATTTCCATTACATTCCTTTTTTCCTTTTATTTTCTTTTTCTTTAATTTCCTTTCGTTTCCTTTGCTTTAGTTTCGTTTCCCTTAGTTTCCTCTCATTTTATTCATTTTTTTTTTCATTTCATTTCTTTTCTTTTTTTTCCTTACCTTTATTTTCTTCCACTTTTTTTCTTACCTTTCCTTCCCTTACCTTTCCTTTTCCTACCGTTTCCTTACTTTCTATTTTTCCTTTCCCTAACTTCTTTAGTTTTCTTTCTTTTCCATTAATTTCCTTTACTTATTTTTTTTAGCCTTTCTTTCCTTTATTTTTCATTCTTTTTATTTTCATTTATTTTCCTTACCTTCCTCCTCGCTACCTTTTCTTCCCTTTCTTTTTCTCTTCTTTCCTTTCTTTGACTTTCTCTATTTGCCTCTCTTTTCCACTCCTTTACCTACATTACATTTCCTTTCTTCCCTTCCTTTTTTCTATTCCATTCCTTTCCTTTCCCTACCTTTATTTGCCTTTGATTGTTCTCTCATATTTTCCGTTCCGTTCCTTACCTTATCTTAACTTTATTTTCCTTTTATCCATTCCTTTCCTTATTTTATACTTTTATTTATTTCATTTTGTTTTATTTTTATTTATTTTATATTCTTTCCTTTCCTTTCATTTCCAACAAATTTCTCTTTTACTTTCAATCGCTGTTCCATTTCTTATTTTACTTTTTTTAGTTTTATCAATTTTCCTTTTTATTTTATTTCACTAAGTCTACCTACGAAGGGCTTTGTGCGTTTTTTTCAAAACATCATGTCTGAGCAAGCATTTGCTTCTCTGAATACCCACGCACAGATTTTGTTTTTGTAAGCACTGTTTGTACCTACGCTCAATAAAGTTGACTCATGTTTATCATTGCTGGCAACAAAACAACTCACACTCGGACTCTCCCCAACTGCAATGAATGCAAGCACAACAATGCAAGTGTACCTACATACACACATAACTGCGGCTCTATAAAGTGAATGCGTGTTTAGCACTTGTAGTGGTGTGACTATTAAATCATATTATAATTACTTTTTTAATTTTTGGTTTGTTGTCCCACACGCTGCTCGGCGGGACCTATCCATACATATCAAATTTTATATACCTTAGAATTGTGGTTATTGCAAAAAAGGGTGAAAACTTTTAAGCATTGCGCATTTATATAGGGCAAAAACGCGGAAAAGGGCATATACGTGTCGACATCCAATATTTGGATTAATATTGCAAAATAAGACAAAATAAATGCGACAGTCGTTGAATATGTGTGCAATAAACCCTTTCCCACATCGAAAACGGTATCATATAGTTCCAGCAACCCGGAGACAACCGAAAACTACACGAAATTCGAAATTCATGAACCGGAAATTTGAGAACGCTTCCACCTATGCATCTGTGAACTATCAGGAACCCTTCATAGGGATTCAAACTACAATTCGTGCAACATTAAACATTAGATAATGTTATAATACGCGAGTTCCCCATGCTTGAAGTGTGTCCTCGACTTCGAACGAAAAGCAAAAAGCATTGGTCTATAACGGTGGCGGGGCATCAGAACGACAATTTGTGACTCCCTCTAATGGCAGGGACTTTGCGTTGGCCTAAGACAATTCAAAAATTCAGTTGGCGTGTCCGATTCTAACACTCCGCCCAAGTTTCCACCGAGTTTTTCAGTCGAAGCTCGAACGCATATTGTAACACGTCCCCTCCGTGGCTGTCCCGCATTAAGCGACAAATCAAAATTACCTAAAAAAAGGTCATCATTTTGGATCAGCATTAGAAACCTGGAAACCTGGTGAGCGGAAAACATTCAGGAAGGGCAGTAGAAGTCAAATTGTCCCCTCCGTGGGTGTCCCCTCCTGATTACAAAGTTATCAGAAACGCGAGTTATATATGTAAATGTGTAGGGTAGTTATGGCAGTAACCGGACAACCCCCAATAACCGGACACTTTGACTTTAAACGTTTGAAATAAGCAAATCGTTGACTTAATCGAAAGTTCAAAAACAACAATGGAAGCAGCCATTCATTTATAACGGTTTTGCAATTTTACTTTTAGCGTTTTTCTCAGAAACATCTTTGCTGTTTCTCTTTTAGTCTGCGCGTTTGAAGTGAAGTGTGAAGACGTACGTTTGCTAATTTTTTACCCGTGACACTTTATTTTGGCAGGTAAGTTTTATTAAAAGTGGTGCAAATGACATTTATGTTGCTAATAATTGATCAATTTTAGCAAAATAACTCGAAAATCGGTGATCATGTTTATATTTTTGTTTAAATGCACCTGTCCGGATACTGGAATGAAAATATGAGTGTTTTCCAATATCCGGACAAAGTGTCCGGTTAGTAGAAATCACTTAATATCCCACTTTTCTAGCATCCGGACGGCTGTTATGTTACTTTAGCAGATATTTAATATTTTTTATTTTTTTTTAATTAATTGTAGAATGAGTCAACAAAAATCGAAAGAATCTACTGAAAAGAGGAGGAGACAGTATGTCCCATGACATCCCAAAGTCAACAATCCTTGATCGTTTAAATGGAAAGGTTTCGGAAAATTGTTTCACTTGAGGTCCTTCCCGATTCTGACAGAGCTATTGGTATTGCTCAAAGTCATTCGGCAAAGCCGTATAGGTAAGCTGTGCTATGCTGGCGGCATACAGGCAACTTCTTTTTGCACTGCCAAAAGCGGCTTTGAAATCGACAAAGAGATGGTGTGTCGATTCTTTTATCGTGGGTCTTCTCGATTTGGAGGATCGTGAAGATCTGGTCAATGGTTGACTTACCAGGTCTAAAGCCACACTGATAAAGTCCAATCAGCTTGTCTACGATGGGCTTCAGTCTTTCACACAATACGCTAGAAAGAACATAATATGATAGTTGATTCGGTTAGCGAGATCGCCTTTCTTGTGGATTTGGGCATAGCAGGCTCAAATTCCAATCCGGAGGCTTCCACTCATCTGACCATATTCTGCATAAGAGCTGATGCATGCTTTTTACCAGCTCTTCGCCTCCTCAGCGGGTAGTCCGTCTTTTCCAGACGCTTTGTTATCTTTAAGCCGGGATATAGCTACTCTGACTTCATCATAGTCAGGTGGTGGGACGACTTTTCCATCATCAGGGATCGGGGTATCGGGTTCGACGTCTCCCTAGCAATTTAGCAGTGAGGAGAAGTGCTCCCTCCTTAATTTAGGTACTCTGTACGTCGGTTTTTAGGTCGCCATTATTCCGCCATCCGCCGGATCTTTTCACAGAATTTTCAGGCATTATTCCAGCATCTTACACTCACACCTTTCGGCATCGCGTCTTTTTTCTGAATAGGCGTCTCTCTTCCTTCACGATAGCCTTACCATACACTGCGGGTTGGCCCGTTCGCAACGTTTCCCTGTATGCAGCGTCCTTTTTGTCCGAGGCAGTGCTGCATTCCTCATCGCAACAGTTATTCTGGCAGGCTCGCTGAAACCCTATAGTGGTCTCTTCGCGGCGGTACGTTATAAGTGAGAGATATGCTTCCATTGCTCGGTTACATCGTTAGTTGGAGGATTGCCCTCCGATAGCAGGTGTAAGAGTCGAATGAAGAAATTATCAGCTGTCTGTGTCGTGCGCAGCTTCCCGACGTCAAACTTTCCTTCAGTTTGGTTTTACTTATTTATTTTATTTAAATATTGAATTAAAATAAAACTTACGTTATAAAACAATTATTTTTATTATGGATGGTAAGTGTCCGGTAACTGGGTTTGTATTGTCCGGTTTTTGGAAAAACTGTCCGGATACTGGTAAATTCTGACTTGTTTTAAATCGATAATTTTTACAAAAAAATGAAGACTTTTCTATGTAAATAGTTCATTTGATCAGATTCAGAATTAGTCAATTGTCACTTACAAAATGATGTTTTTATAATATCACTAGCTAATACCGGGCGCGCTTCACTTCGCCTTATGGGCATCGGTGGAAATGGGAGACGTGTTTCCTTTTTTATCAAGGGTTTCCATACCAATTTTTGATTTTAAACTTTATTTAAAAATGTAAAGAAAATGTTGGAACATGCGCTTTAGAATGTTCCAAAAAAATTAAAGTTGTTTTATTTAACTTTTACCATTAGGTATGCATGAAATCATATACAGACAAAGTATTGTACTTTAATTACTAAATTTCAAGATATACACAATTATTTTGGCTATGCTCCTTCTTTGACTTCTTTACCACCAAACGATGTCATTGCAAAGCAGCTGTTGTACTTTCTAATATGCTTAAGGAAATGGTATGATGATTCGTGTGTTCCGCTTAGCAAAGCTTTGAGTAAACCTGGAGGTTCAGGAATATCATTAAGTCGAACTCGGCCACTGCTACAGCAAATTCCCTTTGGTTCCTTTCGCCACTTTACAGCACTGCAGTGCACACAAATTCTGTCATCTCCCCAATCGAAAGAAGTGAATCACCTGCATTCATATGTAAGCGATTTGTTACGAAAATAAATGCTATTCTAATATCACCTATATAATTCAATTGCTGCCTATAATTAAACGCAGACCTATCTGCGATTGCAGGCTGTGAATGCAGCGTGGCTTCCCACTTGTTGACGCTCCTACACTTCTAAGTCGCGCCATTTTCCTTGTTCCTCTCGAGCTCCTCGATAAATGAAGACATGCATGGATGAAGGGGGTATGTCGCATTTTGAGTGAAACGAGAAAATCGGCTTTAAAGTTTTGCTTAAACATTTGAGGTTTTTTCGAATCTTTATGGAAAACTGACAAAAAAATTATGCAAAGCCATAAACGACGTTGCATAATATGCAATAAAAAGCATAAGTTTATATTTAGTGTTTTATATGAAAAAATCGGAACATACCCCCTTCTTCCACAATTCATATTGAAAAGTTGTGTACATACCCCCTTCATCCACGAATTATCTTCTACAATTTTTACGATAGCCAAGTTCTGAAAAGACAGAAATATAGATATACATAAAAACTATTCACCAATGCCAAAAACAGAAATTGAGTGAGAATGCGGCATACCCCCTTCATCCATGCATGTCTTCAAATTTGATTTACGTTTCGCCATTTCTGTTGTTTAGAATTGTTTTTAAATATATTTTTTAATATGTTTAGAATTTTACTTACTTTTTCATGTACTTTTGTATAATTGTATTTAGAAATATAATCTACCTTTCTGTGTAAATAAAAAAATCCACTTGCGCATTTTTTTCAATAAATGTTTACCAAAATGATAATATGGGCGAGAGCGTCGACGGCAGTTTTTTATAAAATTGTGACTCAATGCTTTTGTATTTGAGTGCAACTGCGAGGTGAGTTGCAAAAAATGTCAGTGCTTCAACCATTTGAACACTTTTGAATTTGAGTGCTACTGAAGACATGTATGGATGAAGGGGGTATGTCGCGTTCTCACTCAATTTCTGTTTTTGGCATGGGTGAATAGTGTTTATGCAGATCTATATTTCTGTCTTATCAGAATCTGCCTATCGTGAAAATTGTAGAAGATAATTCATGGATGAAGGGGGTATGTACACAACTTTTCAATATGAATTGTGGAAGAAGGGGGTATGTTCCGATTTTTTCATATAAAACACTAAATATAAACTTATGCTTTTTATTGCATATTATGCAACGTCTTTTATGGCTTTGCATAATTTTTTTGTCAGTTTTCCATAAAGACTCGAAAAAACCTCAAATGTTTAAGCAAAACTTTAAAGCCGATTTTCTCGTTTCACTCAAAATGCGACATACCCCCTTCATCCATGCATGTCTTCAATTGTGAGGTGAGTTGCAAAAAAAAGTCAGTGCTTCAACCATTGTTGAGTAAATTGACTTTGCTATTGCGTGCAGCAATGATTGCAGCAAACTTGAGCGTACGGAGCTACAATAAAAACACTGAATACCTGCTGTAACTCAAAATTTCTATTTTTCAGCGTCCAGCTGCTTGTTTGTACAGCTGTTGTATGTGTGCAGATTGCCTCCCCTGTTAAAGCGCTCATGTTTCTGTTCTCTATCTTCTACAATTTTCACGATAGGCAGATTCTGATAAGACAGAAATATAGATCTGCATAAACACTATTCACCAATGCCAAAAACAGAAATTGAGTGAGAATGCGACATACCCCCTTCATCCATGCATGTCTTCAATTGCTTGCATATAGTCAAATTGATAACTCGAAAACAAACAAAACTTTGATTGTTTTGAGCGTAGAACTGCGTGTGTGTGTGCGTGTACGTCGAAGAAAGAGAACAATATGTACTCTGTTGATGCTCTCTAAGCACAATCGAGTGAATTGCAAACGACCAAGCAATGATGGGTTTCCATATAACAGTTATTTAAATTAAAAATATTTTTAATACAATTTTTAATTAAAAACAAATGGCCCTATTACCTTTTGTGTGCGGGTTATGATATTTTAAAATTTGAAAAATCGGGCCAGTGGATTGCCTGTTTACCCGTAACAAAATTTCGAGTTAGATTTTTATATAATAGTATAGACTAGAGCAGGGCCGGCCAAACAAATACTAAAACATTTGCATAAGTGTGCGTAAGTTTTGAGTGATTTTGCGTACAGTGGCTGCAAAAAAAATGCGGACTGTGAAACTATAAAATCAAAAGGATATTTTATTATTTGCTTTGAAATGGAATGAAATGAAATGAAATAAAATAAAATAAAATAAAATATAATATAATATAATGTAATATAATATAATATAATGTAATATAATATAATATAATATAATATATAATAATAAAATGAAATAAAATAAAATAAAATAAAACAAATAAAATAAAAGGGAAATAATTATTCATTAAATTACGCAAAGTAGTATTTATGTACGTTTTCTTTTGCGCTCACTGTTTTTCTTACTCCGCATCATGAGTGAAACAACGACGAACCACCGAAAGCACAACTTCGTGCGTGCACATCGTTAGCGTTGGTGTTTGAGTATATACTCAAAAGTGCACAATGTGCACGCATGGCCGGCCTTGGACTAGAGGAACGTCTCATGGAAAAGTAGAAACAAAAAAAAGTTAAGTGTCCGGTTACTGGCATATTCACCCTATGTTAAAGCGTTGCATTGTATGCTAAGTAGTTAATTTATAATATATCAATGATATATATATATATATATACAACAACAAGACAACAATATGTAAAGTGGTTATAACTACGCTGCTAGTATATATGTTAAGTGAATGAATGAATGCTGGGTGTATGATTGTGACAAACGAATGTAATGAGTATGTACTTATATATGTATATACATTAGGGTGATTCAAAAAAAATGTCGACTAGGTCTTACCCCCTAAAAAGTTAGGTATTGATGAGAAAATAAGCCTTGCAAAAAATTAGCGCTCTAACTTAACCCTTAGGGGTGGCTATTTTTTTTCGCCCTTTCCCATACATGTTGTATGGGGAAAAATGGTATTTTTTTCAAAGTGAATTTTCTTTCAATTTTTGAAAATATTTTTACATACTCTTAAAGTTGAAGCTTTGAAGCTTCCAAAATGGTAAGCCATGTGCGATTATCTTAACTATTAAGATAATTACAGCCATTTGAAAATGGCTGAGTTTTGTACTATAGCACACACATACACAGTAACACGTATAAAATTTAGTAAACTTTAACAGGCTGTAATTATTTTAATAGTTAAGATATTCGCACATGGCTTACCATTTTGGAAGCTTCAACTTTAAGAGTATGTAAAAATATTTTCAAAAAAGTTTCAAAAATTGAAAGAAAATTCACTTTGAAAAAACAATACCATTTTCCCCCATACAAAATGTATGGGAAAGGGCGAAAAAAAATAGCCACACCTAAGGGTTAAGTTAGACCGCTAATTTTTTGCAAGGCTTATTTTCTCGTCAATACCTAAAGTTTCAGGGGGTAAGACCGAAAAAATAACCAAATTTTTTTTATTTGAATCACCCTAATATACATATATGTGCTGGGGAATTATTTGAACGCGTTCTATTTGAAAATAATCCGGAGATCTTCATATCCACGGTCACTCAAGATAAAATTACCGAAATAGCTCAAATCCTGGCGCCACTAAAGTTGAAGCAATTTGTCGGTACAATGAAAGTACATCAATGGACCTGGAGTCGAAATTACCCCAGCATTCTTCATTTCAATTGCGTCAGCTGCTTTAATTGTTCACCCGGTTCTATTTGTAACATTGTACACCTTATATAGTAGCGCAACTCGCAAAAAACACACTAATACACACGCACAGCAATAAGCACAGAAAAATATTTTCTCAAACGTTTGGTAAAAAATAAGGGTCAATAATGTACCACGACTTTGACAAAATTTATTTTAGGGAATGGTATAGGGGGTCGTATGTATAAAAACTGTGAAAGTAGAAACTGCCGAACATTTATAGTATAATTCAAGGCCGGCCATGCGTGCACATTGTGCACTTTTGAGTTTATACTCAAACACCAACGCTAACGATGTGCACGCACGAAGTTGTGCTTTCGGTCAAGGCCGGCCATGCGTGCACATTGTGCACTTTTGAGTTTATACTCAAACACCAACGCTAACGATGTGCACGCACGAAGTTGTGCTTTCGGTGGTTCGTCGTTGTTTTACTCATTATGCGGAGTAAGAAAAACAGTGAGCGCAAAAGAAAACGTACATAAATACTACTTTGCGTAATTTAATGTATAATTATTTCCCTTTTATTTTATTTGTTTTATTTTATTTTATTTCATTTTATTATATTATATTATATTATATTATATTATATTATATTATATTATATTATATTATATTACATTATATTATATTTTATTTTATTTTATTTTATTTTATTTCATTTCATTCCATTTTATTTTATTTTATTTTATTTCATTTCATTTCATTCCACTTTATTTTATTTTATTTTCTTTTATTTCATTCCATTTTATTTTATTTCATTTCATTTCATTCCATTTCAAAGCAAATAATAAAATATCCTTTTGATTTTATAGTTTCACAGTCCGCATTTTCTTTACAGCCACTGTACGCAAAATCACTCAAAACTTACGCACACTTATGCAAATGTTTTAGTATTTGTTTGGCCGGCCCTGCTTTCGGTGGTTCGTCGTTGTTTCACTCAATTTGCGGAGTAAGAAAAACAGTGAGCGCAAAAGAAAACGTACATAAATACTACTTTGCGTAATTTAATGTATAATTATTTCCCTTTTATTTTATTTGTTTTATTTTATTTTATTTCATTTTTTTATTATATTATATTATATTATATTATATTATATTATATTATATTATATTACATTACATTATATTATATTTTATTTTATTTTATTTTATTTCATTTCATTCCATTTTATTTTATTTTATTTTATTTCATTTCATTTCATTCCACTTTATTTTATTTTATTTTCTTTTATTTCATTCCATTTTATTTTATTTCATTTCATTTCATTCCATTTCAAAGCAAATAATAAAATATCCTTTTGATTTTATAGTTTCACAGTCCGCATTTTCTTTACAGCCACTGTACGCAAAATCACTCAAAACTTACGCACACTTATGCAAATGTTTTAGTATTTGTTTGGCCGGCCCTGGTATAATTTTTATATTTAATTATACCTCAAGTTAATACTCATTTAGCAAAAAAGTTTACCTGCTACTGGTAGTTTATCACTAAATCGAAAATTAATTGATTGATTAATTGATATTAAGTTTTCAAAAAGTGAGAATTGACGTTGAAGGTTTCATCTCAAATGCGTCTCAGATTGATATCAAACATAATGGCTTATTGGGCTTCATACTATTCCTTCATTCCATTTCATTTGGAGTCACTCAGCCAGTGCCTTCCACTCAAATTCGTAAGAAGAAGAAAAGAAGTTGCCAAACTATAGAGGGGTAAACAATGATTTGTAATCGGGGTGTAATGGGGTGTGGTTGCTGAGCGACCGCGCTCAATCCCGACTCTTGCGTCCTCGTTCGTGCACTCTGGGCAACGTTGAGCTACCTAGGCTCGCGGCAGAAAGAGAGGGAGCCCCGGTGGGGCCACTCTGACATACTTGGTTTAAGGGCTCACCGGGGTCTTTTTCGCAGCGTCTGTGCACCATGAGGTGCGGCTGTAAGCGAGCGTCTGTCTTGAAGCAAGCGGCTCGCTATATAAATGTGCAAAACTTTTCCCTCCCAATCCAGGGTGTTATGCGATACCGTGCCCATTGGACGTTTGCAGCCGGGAGGCAAATCGTGGCTGTAGTCGAACGGAGCCTCACTGATACCGGGCCGCCTCAGGGAGTAACTATGGTCTTACCGCGGTATGGGGCTCTGCCGCGGCGGACGACACACTTCCCCTAACACTACCCTTGACCCTAAGCTGGCCTTGTCCGGCGAGGGGTCGTACGAACAAGATGAAGAACACACAAAATACAAAGCAATTAACGACTTCGTTTACTCCGCAGCAGAGAAGAACTATGCTGGAGCAAGCGAAAACACAACGCCGGAGGACAAACTCCGCCTCAAAGTTAACTGGGAGACCGACAGCGATGGAAACTACGGGTCATCCCCCAAACTGCTATCAAGTAAGAGTGACTTGATGGGAGCAAGCAGCAGTGCGGCTGCCTACGCAGTCAAGCAGAAAACGGCGGAAGCTAAACTTCCATCAAGCGCTGGTACGAAACCCAATCTCTTCACATCTGGGGCAATGGTCTCACGAGCTGGTTTCAGAGTTTTGAAAGAGAAGGACGACGCCGCAAAGGGAGAGACCGCGATGGCAACTACGAGTCTGAATCCCCCCCAAGAGGCATCTCCCCGACGCTTTGCGTACTGGGATAAAAGAAAGGCCGCAAGGATCCTTAAAAAATATGAGGAAGCATCGCAGGAGAAGCTGTCGCCGGAAGAAAGGAAGATGGTGGAGGAAGCGAAAGCTCTGATACCAAATTTCCAGAGGCCCTATGTGCCTAAGAGGGTGAACGGTAATCCCTTCAAACGCCAGAGATCGGACGGAGAGGTAAACCCCCATCCGAAGCGGCATCAGGTCAACCCCGTAGTGGGAAAACTCAGCTTTGCTGAAGTAACCAAGGACAGAATCCTTATAGGTTTCATTGACCGAGGTAACGACCGTTGGTCCATCCCCAAAGACCGGTGGCTGTATGTCCGGAATGAAATGGGCAGGGCCCTCCTCGACTTAATGCGTGAGTCTCCGGGTAGTCCGCCGCGAGGTACTGACGCGGGCTGGCACCAAGGTCAGATCAAAATATTCGCGTGCGAGGATGCAAGAACTGTCGCACTGTATAAGGCAGCAGTTGCAAGACTGGGTGAAGTCTACCCAGGGGCAAGACTAGATGTCGTCGACTGGAAGGACATTCCTGCTCGGCCAAGGGCAAGGGCATGGATTCCTGCCGTCCCTGCAGAACCCGAGAATATTCTTGAGATGCTGCAGTTCTGGAATCCGTCTCTCCCGACGCAGGATTGGGGCGTCAATCTGGTCGATGATGTGGTTGGGCCCAATAGACAGGTGGTTATCACTCTGAATAAGGAGGCGCTCGAGCCCCTTAAACGGTGCAACGGACGAGTGCATTACGGCTTGGGTCAGATCGTGATCCACGTATACCGTGGCGATGCACAGCGCGCTGCTATTCCGGACGCTCCGGAGGACTCGGAGATCGAGGCATCGGAAGGGGAAGCGGAGGAGTCCGACGCGGAAAGTATGTTATCCGCCACGTCAAATTGCGATGGTGCTGCGAACAACTCGGCGATAGAAGAAAGCCTGATTGACGAAGAAGGCCTCGACGTCACGATCGTGGCTAAACCTGAACACACTAACGTTGATGCTGCTTCAGACAGCAGGATTCCCGCCATGCCAAATCGTGCAGGTGCTCTGAACAACTCCTCGTTGAGAGACAGCCCCCGGAACAGGCCAGACCTCGACGACACGCTGGCGGCGGGGAAGTCTGAGCTCTCTCATGTTGGTGGTGCTTCAGATAAATCTGCACAAATCTAAAGCAGCCTCGGCTGTTTTAAGCAGTCGTCTTTCTAAAGGCGACGTAGACGTGGTCCTTATCCAAGAGCCCTGGGTCAATAGCTCTAGGATCTGTGGATTAGGGACTAAGGGGTACAAGCTCATCCAAGCCAATGATGAGGGCAAGGTCAGAACCTGTATTTTGGTAAAGTCTGAGCTAAACACCTTTCTATTACCCAACTACTCAAATGGTGATGTTACAGCTGCCAGCTTAACAGTCGGCAGCACCAGCCTAACGATGGCGTCGGTTTATATGCCCTATGACGCCGAAGAACCTCCTCCACAAAAGGAGGTGAAAGATCTGGTGGATAATTTCTGTACGGGCCATCTTATTATTGGAGCTGACGCTAATGCTCATCACGTCCAGTGGGGAAGCTCCGATATTAACGCTAGGGGCGAGTCTCTGTTTGACTACCTACTAACAACTAACCTGGTGGTTTGTAACGTGGGTAACGAGCCTACTTTTATAACTAAAGCTCGTAGGGAGGTTATAGACCTCACTGTTTGTAGCGAAGGCGCTTATGAGTGGGTCAGAAAATGGCGTGTTCTTGATGAGCATTCATTTTCTGACCATCGGTACATAGAAATTGTGTTAGACTTTATTGTTGAGCAGCCAGTTATGAAACGAAATCCACGCAACACTAACTGGCAGCTACATAACCAAATATTAGCTAGGGACCTACCAGTATTACCTCCACAAGCCCCCTCATCAGTGGGAGAACTGGATGATCTGGTAACGACCTTTACAACGGCGCTCTCAAATGCCCTAGAGCAGGCTTGTCCAGTACCAAAACCACGCGGCAAACATAGACCCCACTGGTGGTCTTACGACCTGGATTCGTTCCGTATATCATGCAGGAAGCAATTTAACAAGGCCAAGAGCATCGGTACGGAGCCTGAATGGCTCGAATATAAAGCTAAACTGAGGGCCTATAAAAAGGCTCTAAGGCAAGCGAAGAGAATTTCGTGGAGAAATTTCTGCACCGGGGTCGAAAAAGTCGATGATACAGCGAGACTTAGACGAGTGCTAGCAAAAACTCAAACAGCCATCAGCTATTTACGGAAGCCGGACGGATCTTGGACCAGCACGGAAGGGGAAACCCTGGAGCTGCTCCTGAACACACACTTTCCGGGGAACTTGTATGATGCACCTGTAGCATCTGCAACAAACCTGGCGGTAAACATACCCATTACGGAGGAAAGGGTAAGGTGGGCAATCAAAAGCTTTGAGCCGTTCAAGGCAGCTGGGCCAGACGGGATTTTCCCCGCACAACTCATAAACACGCTGGAAATATCAGCTAAATGGCTGGTAGTTCTCTATTCAGCCTGCCTGGCTCTTAATTACATTCCGTGCTCCTGGAGAAGCGCCACGGTAGTCTTTATTCCAAAGGCTGGGAAGGCCTCACACTATGAGCCTAAAGACTACAGACCGATCAGTCTCTCGTCTTTTGCACTTAAAACCTTCGAGAGGATAATTAGCGATTATCTCTCCTCTACTATTGATAGCAACCTTATTTCTAGCTATCAACATGCACAGCCTAGTCTCTATTGTTGAAAAATCATTGCATGAAAAGGAGTACTGTCTCGTGGCCTTTCTGGACATCGAAGGGGCTTTCAACAATATAAGGCCGGAGGCTATTAACACTGCTTTAACAAACCTGGGCATAAATAGGTCTCTTATTGGACTAATTGATCAACTACTAAAGGGAAGGAAAATAGTTTCTTCACTGGGAACAGTTGATCTTTCACGCTATGTCACAAGAGGAACGCCTCAGGGTGGTGTTCTCTCCCCGCTCCTATGGAACCTCACCGTAAACTCGCTGCTACGAGACACAAGGTGGGGGGGGCGGGAAGATAGTGGCATATGCAGACGATTTAGCTATTGCATATAGGGGCAAATTCCCACAAACCCTGTGTGACTTGATGCAAGTAGCACTGCGAGAAGTTTCTTCATGGTCCTCTCGCTGCGGACTTAGCATCAACCCGGGAAAGGTGGAGCTTGTCCTTTATACCAGGCGGTACAAGATACCACCGTTGAACCTACCAGAACTAGATGGCGTGCGCCTGAACTTAGCTGACAAAGCCAAATTCCTAGGCACAGTTCTAGATAGAAAGCTTAACTGGAAGGAGAATGTCATCCAGCGCCAGAGGAAAGCGTGCATTGCACTTTACACGTGTAAAAGAGCCATTGGCAAAAAATGGGGGCTCAGCCCCAAAATTTGCAGATGGATCTACACTGCGATAATCCAGCCAATTATGCTGTATGGAGTCGTGGTATGGTGGCCTGCGCTAAGAAAGGCAACAAACCTAAATCTGTTAGGGAAAGTCCACAGATCAAGCATGATCTGTATAAGCGGGGCGTTAAGAACAACGCCCAATGAAGCTCTCCAGGCCATTCTTGGCATTTTGCCACTGGATCTGGAAGGGTACCGGGCAGCAGCAGCATCGGCTGTGCGTCTAAGGGAAACGTCCGTCTGGGGCGCAAGCACTATTGGACACTCCTGTATTCTAAGATCTTACAGCTTTCTCCCTCTGAGCACAGATCGGTGTGCGACCACAACAGTCGGAGATTGTTGTTTTAGAATAAACATTCCCAGCAGGGAAGACTGGGAGAACATAGATCGGTGTCCCGCTACTAATGGCGGCACTTTTATATACACCGACGGCTCGAAGTTAGACGGCAGAGTCGGAGGAGGGGTTTACTCAAGGGATTTGAACCTAGAACTCTCCTTTAGACTACCTGATCACTGCAGCGTCTTCCAGGCTAAACTTTCAGCAATCATGGACGCCGTGACTTGGATAGGTGAACGCACCATCGGACAGGATATCTGTATTTTCAGCGACAGCCAAGCGGCCATCAAATCCCTTGGCTCTTACTCGTTCAACTCTGAACTGACTCTCAGCTGTCGTCGATCTCTTCAAGAGATGGCCCAACAGAACCGCGTGAACCTCACATGGGTCCCGGGACACAGGGACATTGAGGGAAACTGTAGGGCAGACGAACTTGCCAGGCAGGGCACGACCAAGCAGATTCTTCAAGATAAAGAGCGCATAGGTATGCCGTTTGCCACGTGCAAGGTAATGCTGAAGGAGCATACACTCCGCGAAGCCAACGAAAGATGGCTACAAGCCCCAGGGTGCCGGATATCCAAGCAAACCTGGCCAAAATGCGATCTTAAAAGATCTAGACACATATACGCCCTAAAAAGTAAGGAAATCTCCATATTAATAGGTGTTTTAACCGGGCACTGCCTTATTGGTAGGCACGCAGCAAGGCTAGGCGTTCCCTACCGACGATGCTGCAGGAGTTGCAAAGATGATGAGGAAGAGGAAACGGTGGAGCACCTCATCTGCAACTGCCCGGCCTTAAGCGGAGCGAGAAGGCGCTCTCTGGGAGTTCCCTTCCTGGTTAGCTTAAGCCAGGTCGCGGAGCTTTCATCAAGTTATCAAAATGGTTCGAGGAGGGGTAGCGGTGTCGGTTAGGAGTGTCAGTCCCGGGTTTCGGCTATATGGAGAGTCCCGACAGCACTGGGATTTTCCATATGGCCGGGCCCCGGGACTGACTTTCCTAGTGTTTGGTGGTATCACAACGGGCCTTTTATTACTGGCCTAGGTGTGCCTTTGCGGCAGCCACCTACCTACCTACCTACCTCTATTTGTAATCACTTCAGTCTCGGTAAACTGGATTTCAAATCAAATTTAGTGATCGTCAACACTCAACCGATGAAATGCCTGCTCAAATGATGCCAAAAAGTTCCAACATATGCCTTTCAACAGCAGACATTCAACCACCAAGCAAGAAAAAGAAATCTGCAAGCAAGAAAGAAGTTGAATATTCTTAAAGATGCACCGGCAATTACAAGAAAGAGCGGCAGGTACACTTCCTTTTTTAGAATTTTCATGATCTTGAGAAGAAATATACCAATGCCACTGCTGTTTTATTTTTTCCAGAGTCCCAAAGATTGTCCACACTCAACATTTATTGGATGAATGATCAAACAGCTTCCAAAATATTTTCTGAAGCCTAACCTGAAAATTTGAAGATTTTGGACTTTCCTTTTGTCTCATTCCGATAATGTTCCCAAAAAAAGGGGCAAAACTTTAGATGATTTGCTGTTAAATTTGTAAAAACACGTGTCCCCTCCGTGTCACACAAAAACACGAGAGATCCCCGCACGCGCTTCAAAGGGCGTCTGCTTGTACGCCCCGGAACAAAAACAAACTTGTTTTGGGTCCATCTAGCGACGGAGCCCAAAAACCCTGCGATCGATAACATTTTTTTCGGGGAGTTTTAAATACGTCGAATATGCCTTTTTCCGCGTTTTCTCCCATATAACTAGAGTTCGCCCAGTGGTTGAAATTCAACCACAAAACCTTATTTTGTTTACCTATCTTTTTGCTATTTCTTCAATTTTCCTTCTTTTCCATATTTTGTATATTTTTGGTTTCTATACATTCCTATTCATTTTGCCTTTTCCTCCCTCTTTACACCATTCAGTAATATAGTTTCAATGTTAATAATTATTTATTCTTCTTATTTAGTCTTCATACGTATTTCTATCCTTTCCTTTCCTTTGCTATCATTTGCTTTTATTTCCATTCCTTTCCTCTCCTTTCATCTCAATTTATATCTTTTGCTTTTCTTTCCTTTTCTATTCTTCCCTCTCCGTTCTTTCTTTCTTTTTTTTGTTCTTCTCTTTTATTTTCCTTTCGTTTCTTTTATTTTCTTACCTGACCTTTCTTTCCATTTCCATTACATTCGCTTTTCCTTTTACTTTCTTTTTCTTTTCTTTCCTTTCGTTTCCTTTGCTTTAGTTTCCTTTCATTTTATTCATTTTTTTTTTTCATTTCATTTCTTTTCTTTTCTTTTCTTTTTTTCTTACTTTTATTTTCATTCACTTTTTTCCTTAGATTTCTTTTCCTGTCATTTCGTTTCCTTACCTTTCCTTCCCTTACCTTTCCTTTCCTACCGTTTCCTTACTTTCTTTTTTTCCTTTCGTAACTCCTTTAGTTTTCTTTCTTTTCCATTCATTTCCTTTACTTATTTTTTTAGCTTTTCATTACCTCTCTTTCTTTTATTTTTCTTTATTTTTATTTTCATTTATTTCCCATACCTTCCTGCTCGCTAACATTTCTTTCCTTTCTTTTTCTCTTCTTCCCTTTCTTTGCCTTTCTCTATTTGCTTTTCTTTTCCACTCCTTTACCTACATTACATTTCCTTTCTCCCCTTCCTTTTTTCTTTTCCATTCCTTTCCTTTCCCTACCTTTATTTGCCTTTGATTTTTCTCTAATTTTTTACCTTTCCCATTCTTTCCTTTCTTTTATATTTTATTTATTTCATTTTTATTTTATTTTTTTTTTATATTATTTCCTTTCCTTTAATTTCCAACAAATTTCTTTTTTTACTTTCAATCACTTTTCTATTTCTTATTTTACTTTTTTTAATTTTATCAATTTTCCATTTTATTTTATTTCACTAAGCCTAGTCACGAAAGGCCTTGTGCATGATCTAGCTTATTTGTGCTTTTTTTCAAAACATCATGTCTGAGCAAGCATTTGCTTCTATGAATACCCACTCACAGATTTTCTTCACTCATTAAAGTTGAGCCAGCCCATGTTTATTATTGCTGCCAACAAAACAACTCATTAAAGTTGAGCCAGCCCATGTTTATTATTGCTGCCAACAAAACAACTCACATTCGGACTCTCCCAACTGCAATGAATGCAAACACAACAACGCAAGTGGTCATACCTACATACACACATAACAGCGGCTCTATAAAGTGAATGCGTGTTTAGCACTTCTAGTGGTGTGACTTTCAAATCATATTATAATTAATTTTTTTTTAATTTTTGGCTTGTTGTCCACACCCTGCTCGGCGAGACCTATCGATACATATCAAAGTTTAAATACCTTAGAATTGTGGTTATTGCAAAAAAGGGAGAAAACTGTCAAGCATTGAGCATTTATATATAATAGATAGATAGATAGATGATGAATGACACTATTCTTACCGCACTAGGAATAGTTTTTGTCACTTAATATTTCATTTTCGCGAGTACAATTACGAAAAAAAAAAAACAATATACACGGCACTAGTAAAGCTGACTTGAATTTCGTGAACTGAGCCACCTACAATTTTTTCGACGGCCATGTATTTTAATCAAAGTTGGTAGTATGGCTCACAACGATTAAACAAAAATACATATATAACAATTTTTCGAAATTCGAATTATTTTCAACACTTTTCGAAATTCCTCACTTTTTGATGATTTTCTCTTGATTGGTCAAACCGATTTTGCTAATTTTTTAAATATATATCAAAGATGGCTTCTTCTACCAAACAACGATTCAAATTTTTGCAAATTTTTTTTTTGCAAACATTTTTCGCAATTTTCAACTTCTCCATCGTGGTCAGATGGCGCTTTTGTATGATGTCGTTGGGCATTCCATTAGTAACTATTAGCAAAAAAAAAATTTTTGGCACTCTAAAGGGTGAAATACATAAAGCTTTGTTAACCTCCCTGACATTTGCTACCTCAAAACTTTGCGTCCAACTTCAGAGGCATGCTACAATGAACGCCTTGACGCTTATCTTTTATACATTTGTTTTCGTTATTTATTTCTTTGCATTCAGAGTGTTTTGGAAGTCATCAACATCTGATTGTCAAAGCAAGCAAAATTTGAGAGTTTGCCAAATTCCAACCTCGCTTTAACTTTGAGGTCTCCAATTTGCCATGCTTGGTTTAAATATGTATACTGAACTTTTCTGTAAAAGTCAAAGTTTGAGGTAAAGCCAAAATAAAGTTTTATGTAACTGACCCTTAAGGGCGGATTTCTCGACTGCCTGTCAACGTCAAAGTTCACTGTCAGTTTAACAAGCAGTTAATTTGCCCTTTATTTAACAGGAAGATGAACTGCCCGATAAAATTTAAAGTGAGCGTTAAGTTGACGGCTAGTTAAGAAATCCGCCCTAAGGGAGTTGAATTTTGTGAAGTGAGCCACTTTTTTTTCGAAGTTGAAGCTTTTTTGTATAGTTCACAACAACAAAAAAATACTTTTGGGCCAATTTTTCGAAATTCGAATTATTTTCAAAGTTATAGCTATCAACACTTTTAGAAATTCCTCACTTTTTGATGATTTTCTCACGATTGGTCAAACCGATTTTGCTAATTTTTTAGATATATATCAAAGATGGTATCTTCTACCAAACGACGATTAAAATTTTTGCAAAAAAAAATTTTTTGCAATTTTCAACTTCTCCATCGTGGTCAGATGGCCCTTTTGTATGATGTTGTTTGGCATTCCATTAGTAACTATTATCAAAAAAAATATTGTTTGGCACTTTAAGGGAGCGGAAGTTATTTACATTTTGTACCTTCATAGTCCACAGTACGTTGAGAAAAAAAAATTTCATATAAAAAATTAACAAGTCTGTAAAAAATGTAAATAACTCCCGCTCCCTTAGAGTGCCAAAATTTATTTTTTTGCTAATAGTTACTAATGGAATGCCCAACAACATGATACAAAAGCGCCATCCGACCACGATGAAGAAGTTAAAAATTGCGAAAAATGTTTGCAAAAATTAGAATCGTCGTTTGGTAGAAGATACCATCTTTGATATATATTTAAAAAATTAGCAAAATCGGTTTGACCAATCGTGAGAAAATCATCAAAAATGAGGAATCTCGAAAAGGGAGACAAGAGTCACCATGGCACAGCTTAGATCTGGATATAGTATGAGGTTAAACTCCTACTTATCCAGACTGAATGATACAATTTCAAACACATGCCCTGCATGTGGTAGGACCCCCCATGATACTCTACATCTCTTCAATTGTCCAACTGAGCCTACTCTTCTAACCCCTCTGTCCCTCTGGACAAACCCTGTTGAGACTGCACGTTTCCTTGGACTCCTCTTAGAAGAGCTTGATGAAGATCTTCGGAATGATCATACACTCTAGGCAGGGCAATGCATTGTTAACAACAACAACAACAACAACAACAACAACAACAACAGGGAAGATCCCGCCGTTGCAGCGACAATCATCACACTCTTCCAGTGTTGCCGTTGGGCAAGGACCCCGGACCCTACCTTTTCAAAAAAGTACCCTTTTTGACCCTTTTTTAAAATTCGGGACCCTTTTGACCCTTTTTCACTTTCAAACTGAAATGAAATGCATTTTTGTCGTTTATGTCGGGAACTCTTGCCGATTTCTAAATGTCTTGCCTAAGTGAAGCCTTACTACTGGCAAAGCTGTATCATGTGACAACTCCGTCATATGTATGTATGTATAGATTAGGGTGATTCAATAAAAAGTTTTAGTTTTTTTGGGTCTTACCCCTTCAAAGTTAGTAAATGATGAGAAAATAAGCCTGCAACTTACCCCTTACCTACTTAAAATAGCCTTTAACCGCCTAAGCAATTTTGGCCGTCCCTTAGGGGTCGCTTTTTCGCCCTTTCCCAATTTTACAAAGCGCTCACCGGCCAACGAGATTGACAGTACAATCGTCAGAGTGTACGCCAATCTGAAGCTTGCCGATGCGCGCAGACGTGTTTCCAAAAATATACAGAGGCACTCTTCCAGCAGGTACCCTGGTTCATTGCTGGCCCAAGACACAATTTTTGGGTTTGTCCTGTCAGGCGCCTGCTGAACTTACATACCTCGCATGTTTTCTATACTTATGTACAACGAGTGGTTGAATTAATGATCTCAATACATTTACATTTTTTGAATTTTTATACAACTGAATTGTTAAATCTTATATAAACTGAATTATAGACGCTAACCAAATGAATTTTATAATAAGTGCAACTGGAATTTTGAATACACGTCTATAACGTTTTCATATTTTTCTTTTGAATTTATTCCTGATGGGTTTACAACTAAAACGCTTGTAACCTTGGATCTTGGTGGCTGGATGTAATCTTCTTCGGATCTTGCTTATCGCAAGGGGGCCGGCATGTTTATGCCTGCATTCCAAAACATAAAACTGTTAGTGGAGCCCTAGTATTCGTGATGTTAACATTATGTTAACATCGGATGTTTGGCTACTTTTGCCAAACAGTAAACTACAATAATTTTCTATCATACCGTTACCGCTCGACCACTTAAGCCCTCTATGCAAATTACGGCTCTTCCACTTCTTTTGCAGTCATCGAAGGAACGACATCTATCCTCAGCCAATAGGATTCACGTAAGTTAATCTAAAATCAAATATATTAATGTCTTTTGCTCCCTCGAACACTATGTATATATAAATACGCCACATGAAAAACTTTAGGAACCTAATTTTGGTTTGAAAATTTGCGAAACATGAAAAAATCAACATCGAATAAAGCTAAATACACATTCTTAATGGAAATTGGCTGCTGAATCCGAATTCGATATCAGAATTCAACAACGGGCCCGAGGTTCGGCCCTAACCTTACAAAAAAGTCCAATATTTTTTGTGATGGCTTTGTTAGGTTAGAGAAGAACTGCGACCTCTGGATTTAGATCGCCAAATGAAAATTAATGTATTGAGTTCACAGATCCGTCAACTTTTTGTTGAAGACTATAAAACTACAAATTTGCAGAGAAAGCATATATTAAGCAAAAATATGTTTGAACGTATATGAGAAATGTATATTTTTATACCCAGCGTACTAGTACTAGTACAAGGGTATATTAATTTTGTTCACATAACGGTAGTTTGTAACGGCACAAAATAATCGAGGCTGAAAAGAGGAGTTCAATAAGCCATGTCCGTCCGTCTGTCCGTCCGTCCGTCTGTGTACACGATAACTTGAGTAAAAATTGAGATATTTGCATGAAATTTTGTATACAGGTTACTTTCTGGCCAAGGTAGGTTGCTATTGAAAATGAGCGAAATCGGATGATAACCACGCCCCCTTTTTCGATATCGAAAATTTCGAAAATCACATAAATTGACATATCTCGGCAGCTGAAAAGGCTAAAATTATATAATTTTATAGGTATATCCCCCTGGTCATTCTCTTATGATTTTTCCATAAATTTTTTTAGTGGGCGTGGCACCGCCCACTTTTAAGGGAGGCATTTTTGAAAATTTGACCGGTCGTAACTCTTAAACTGATTACGATAGAACGGTGGAATTTGGCACAAAGCATACTAGTATCGTTGGGAGTATACCTGATGAAATTGGATAAAATCGCCTTCCAACCACGCCCACTTTCGATATCGAAAACTTCTAAAATCACCTAAATTGACATAATTCGGTAACGGAAATTGCAAAAATGATATAATTTTATAGGTGAATCCCCCTGGTTACAATATAATGATTTTTTATAAATTTTGTAAAGTGGGCGGAGGCCGCCCACTTTTAAGGAAGGCATTTTTGAAAATTCGACTGGTCGTAATTTTTAAACTGATTAAACGATGATATTTGGCACAAAGCATACAAGTATCGTTGGAAGTATACCTGATGAAACTGGAAAAAATCGCTCTCCAACCACGCGCACTTTCGATATCAAAAATTTCGAAAATCACATAAATTGACATACTTCGGTGACGGAAATGGTTAAAATGATATAGTTTGTGGTAGGATTTTTTGATAAATTTTTAAAAGTAGGCGTGGCATCGACCACTTTTCAGGGAGGCATATTTGAAAATTTCACGGGTCATAAGTAACTTTTAAACTGATTACGGTAGAACGATGAAACTTGGTACAAGGTATACTAGTATAATAGGGAGCATACCTGATGTAATTGGACTTAATCTCTTTCCGACCACGCCCACTTTCGATATGGAACATTTCGAAAATCTAATAAATTGACATAATTCGGTAAGGTAAATAGCTAAGATAGTAAAAACTTTAGGTAAATCCTCCTAGGGCCTATATCTTTGTTATCCCGTTCCGAAAATTACCGCTGGGTATATAATGTTCGGTTCACCGAACTTAGACTTCCTTACTTTTTTTTTTTTTAATTTCTTAATTAAAATTTTGTAAACATTGAACGTTTTCGTCGCGATTTTTAAAATGCGTTTAAATTTTTCTTAAAATAAGTGTTTCGTGTGTGGGTGTATGGATTCTTATGAAAAGGACATGTCGGGAAAATTGGGTGCAGTTCTGAAGCCAAAACATTAGCCAGCACGCCAAAAAATGCAGCGACCACTTTCTTTCTAAAGATTTTGTAATCTTTTAATACTCAACGGTGTTCGAACCTGCTATTTAGTATCCAATGCTGATATACTATCCCCTACAACACGGCTTCTAGAGCACAACGTAAAATTAGCGCTTTATAAGGAGATTTTCACAAAATTTTGCTTATAAACATAAAAATAAAATTACAACCAAAATATTTGTTTGTTTGTTTTCGTTTTTATTTCTTTATTACATTTGAGACATTTAAATCGAAGCAGACATGTTTTTTAAAAACGTGACGTCACATGATTAATCATGTAGAGTATCAATAAACAAAATTTAGCAAAAAAAATGGATCAAAAACACCAAAAAAAGAAAAATAAATATGATATTTTTTAATTTAATACTAAATAAGTTTTGGAAAGTAACTTTACAAAAAGTGGTTTAACTTTTTTTGTAGCCCACTCAATTTCCTTTAAGAAGCTCTATCTATCTTTGTTGTACATGGATGTTTGCATTTTTGACAATTTTTTAAAGAAAAAATAGGAAATCGAAAAAACATGCCAATTTTTGAGGCTGGAATACTAGAAAATGGCTAGTCTGAGAAAATTTTGGTCAATCCAAATTTTGTAGGGAATTCGATTTCCTTCAAAAATATGTTCAGGTAAATGGTGTTTTACAACAATGGTTTGTCGTTTTTATACCAAATATGAGACTTTAATATGAGACTAAAAGGAAGGCCTATCATTCGCTTCATCCATGGGATCTGGTGGACAAGCCCAACGGTTTCGTCACAACCATCCCGTCGTGGATGTGGAGAATGGTAGGATAGCCGCACCAACACCTTTTTGCGGTAACCCGAGGCATCTCCCTAACGGGGGAACCACGGGCTGCGGCAAAAAACTAATAGGAAAGTCTTCCACTGGTTTCATCTTTGGGCTGGAGCAGACAGGCCCAATGGTTTGTCGAGGCCCAATGGTTTGTCGACCCCCACCCCGGGGATGAGGTGAGTACTAGGATTGCCGCAAAAAAACACCCTAATCCAAGGTGTCAAGGTACCCGTGGCGATGGATGAATGATGGTCAGAGGGCGGCTATTGTGCCTTCTCCTTGACCAACCCCTTCCGGCTTAATCGTGGGACCAAAACATGGAAAATTCAAACAACAAAAACACAAACAAACTAACGAAAACAGAAGACGCAGACGAACACATGGACGTACTATGGAACGACGACTCTGACAAACGCGACGACTTCGACAAGCCTCTACAGGGAACCGTTGCCGGAAGCGACGGAGTATGAAGAGAAGACCCTTCTCGCCTCCAGTCAGGAGATGATTATCAGTGCTTGCGGTGGTACCAACCATAGTACACCGTATGCACAAGCAGTTACACCAGCACCAAAAATCCAGTTGGGTACCAACCAAAGTACCCTAGGACCAACTTCCGACCCCAAGGCGGCCGGCGGTGCCAACCAAAGGGTAGGAAGAAAAAGAAAACTGAAGGCCAGTCAAAATAAACGGCGAGGCAGCCTGCGGTACCAAAGACGCCGAATATTACAAAACGGTGGTGGAGGAGTACGAAAACTTCCAGAAGAAGAATCCGGACCCTCCACGCAAGCAGGACGCTTCTCAAAAGAGAAACCGTTCCAACCAGGACAGTCAAGAAGCGGAATCGAAGAAGCCCAAACGGGCGGAAACGGTCCATGAGGACTACCCTGAGGAAGTAGACGATGCAGGTCAGCTTCTGCAGGGTGTCCACATCCAAGATGGGGAGCACAACCAACAACAATAAATGCGTCCAGGTTAATCTGCAGCACTCAATAAGTGCTACGGATAATCTGAAGGTCCATCTAGGACAGGAGGACTTAGACATCAGCCCCATGCAAGAACCCTGGATCAAAATGAGAGGATCATGTGGTTAGACGTCAACACACACAATCTGTTCTACAAAACAGATGTAGGTAAGCCAAGATCATGCATTTTAATCAGAAAAGGTATAAATGCTTTCCTATGTTCAAATTACAGTACATCAGACGTAACGGTAGTAAAGTTGGAAGGTGATGATATGCAGCCGGTCTTCGTCATTTCAGCCTACGTGGCTCACGACAGGCGGCCCCACCTACCGAACTCAAACACTTTCTGGATCACAGCAAAAACAAAACGTCGTTATCGGCTGCGACGCAAATGCAAGACACTCTATGCGGGGCAGTACTTCAATCAAAGATAGAGGTGAGTCCCTTTTACACTATATTCTTAATTCGAACCTGGGTATCTGCAATAGGCGTACTAAGCCAACTTTCTTTTTCCCGAGTTCGGATAGATTCCAGGGCTGGGAGGAAGTCCTCGATCTTACCCTATCAACGGATAATGGTTCAGCGCTGGTAAGTAACTGGGAGGTTTCAGACAGAGCCTCCCTATCTGACCATCGCTTGATCTTCTTCGACATAGGGTATGGTCCGGGTCGGCCTCTTCATTTCATTTCATTTCATTTATTTAAAAACAATAATTAGTACAATGAGATTTAACATCTTTTGTAGTACAACAATAAGTATGATAATTTTAATAATAAAAACATTTTAATTAATTTAATTTAATTTAGTTAACAAAAATTTTAAAGTTAAACATTTAATAACAAAAAATACTGAAAAAAAAAATAAATAAATAAAATAACAACAAGTAAAAACTAATTAACTCTAGATGGTCAGTCCGAAATTTGTGTTAAGGTACAGAAATATGTAAGTATAATATTTTTAAAATTGCTTTTGTTCAGCTTACTTCTAATGGCGGATGGTATCGAGTTCCAAGTTCTTATGGTGTTGACAAAAAACAGTCTAGTAGATGCTAGGAAATTGTAGGTAGGGATAATTAGATCATACGATCGCTCAGACCTCGTGAAGATAAGTTTATCGTACAGATAAGAGGGCGACTGAGTTGTAAGTCGAAAAAGAAAAATACAGCTTCTGGCTTTGAGATACTGATCTATGTTACATCCTAAAAGCTCCGCCTCCAGGCGGAGATATGATCATACTGTTTCAAACCATATACGTAACGAGTAATATTATTAAATAATACATCAATTTTGTGAGCAGACTGTGAGTCCAGCTTATTATAGACTAATTCAGAGTACGTAATTGTTGGTAGCAGTAGCTGAATTGCGAGTCTTATGAGCAAAGGAGTAACGGAGGCAGACTGCCTCAGGCTACGTAGGGAGGCATATACTTTACCCACCACAGTATTTATATGGTCTACACAGGTCAAATTTGAATTGATCACAAACAGGTTACTTTCTGGCCAAGGTAGGTTGCTATTGAAAATGAGCGAAATCGGATGATAACCACGCCCCCTTTTTCGATATCGAAAATTTCGAAAATCACATAAATTGACATATCTCGGCAGCTGAAAAGGCTAAAATGATATAATTTTATAGGTATATCCCCCTGGTCATTCTCTTATGATTTTTCCATAAATTTTTTGGAGTGGGCGTGGCACCGCCCACGTTTAAGGGAGGCATTTTTGAAACTTTGACCGGTCGTAACTCTTAAACTGATTACGATAGAACGGTGGAATTTGGCACAAAGCATACTAGTATCGTTGGGAGTATACCTGATGAAATTGGATAAAATCGCCTTCCAACCACGCCCACTTTCTAATATAATTTTATAGGTGAATCCCCCTGGTTACAATATAATGATTTTTTATAAATTTTGTAAAGTGGGCGGAGCCCGCCCACTTTTAAGGAAGGCATTTTTGAAAATTCGACGGGTCGTAATTTTTAAACTGATTAAACGATGATATTTGGCACAAAGCATACAAGTATCGTTGGAAGTATACCTGATGAAACTGGAAAAAATCGCTCTCCAACCACGCGCACTTTCGATATCAAAAATTTCGAAAATCACATAAATTGACATACTTCGGTGACGGAAATGGTTAAAATGATATAGTTTGTGGTAGGATTTTTTGATAAATTTTTAAAAGTAGGCGTGGCATCGACCACTTTTCAGGGAGGCATATTTGAAAATTTCACGGGTCATAAGTAACTTTTAAACTGATTACGGTAGAACGATGAAACTTGGTACAAGGTATACTAGTATAATAGGGAGCATACCTGATGTAATTGGACTTAATCTCTTTCCGACCACGCCCACTTTCGATATGGAACATTTCGAAAATCTAATAAATTGACATAATTCGGTAAGGTAAATAGCTAAGATAGTAAAAACTTTAGGTAAATCCTCCTAGGGCCTATATCTTTGTTATCCCGTTCCGAAAATTACCGCTGGGTATATAATGTTCGGTTCACCGAACTTAGACTTCCTTACTTTTTTTTTTTTTAATTTCTTAATTAAAATTTTGTAAACATTGAACGTTTTCGTCGCGATTTTTAAAATGCGTTTAAATTTTTCTTAAAATAAGTGTTTCGTGTGTGGGTGTATGGATTCTTATGAAAAGGACATGTCGGGAAAATTGGGTGCAGTTCTGAAGCCAAAACATTAGCCAGCACGCCAAAAAATGCAGCGACCACTTTCTTTCTAAAGATTTTGTAATCTTTTAATACTCAACGGTGTTCGAACCTGCTATTTAGTATCCAATGCTGATATACTATCCCCTACAACACGGCTTCTAGAGCACAACGTAAAATTAGCGCTTTATAAGGAGATTTTCACAAAATTTTGCTTATAAACATAAAAATAAAATTACAACCAAAATATTTGTTTGTTTGTTTTCGTTTTTATTTCTTTATTACATTTGAGACATTTAAATCGAAGCAGACATGTTTTTTAAAAACGTGACGTCACAGCTTTTTTTAAACGCGTGATCTTATTAATTGGATCATGATTAATCATGTAGAGTATCAATAAACAAAATTTAGCAAAAAAAATGGATCAAAAACACCAAAAAAAGAAAAATAAATATGATATTTTTTAATTTAATACTAAATAAGTTTTGGAAAGTAACTTTACAAAAAGTGGTTTAACTTTTTTTGTAGCCCACTCAATTTCCTTTAAGAAGCTCTATCTATCTTTGTTGTACATGGATGTTTGCATTTTTGACAATTTTTTAAAGAAAAAATAGGAAATCGAAAAAACATGCCAATTTTTGAGGCTGGAATACTAGAAAATGGCTAGTCTGAGAAAATTTTGGTCAATCCAAATTTTGTAGGGAATTCGATTTCCTTCAAAAATATGTTCAGGTAAATGGTGTTTTACAACAATGGTTTGTCGTTTTTATACCAAATATGAGACTTTAATATGAGACTAAAAGGAAGGCCTATCATTCGCTTCATCCATGGGATCTGGTGGACAAGCCCAACGGTTTCGCCACAACCATCCCGTCGTGGATGTGGAGAATGGTAGGATAGCCGCACCAACACCTTTTTGCGGTAACCCGGGGCATCTCCCTAACGGGGGAACCACGGGCTGCGGCAAAAAACTAATAGGAAAGTCTTCCACTGGTTTCATCTTTGGGCTGGAGCAGACAGGCCCAATGGTTTGTCGAGGCCCAATGGTTTGTCGACCCCCACCCCGGGGATGAGGCGAGTATTAGGATTGCCGCAAAAAAACACCCTAATCCAAGGTGTCAAGGTACCCGTGGCGATGGATGAATGATGGTCAGAGGGCGGCTATTGAATTTCTGATCGCGAACGGTCCCCTCCGATGCCCGGGCAAGGTCGGTTGTATAAGTGCCTTCTCCTTGACCAACCCCTTCCGGCTTAATCGTGGGACCAAAACATGGAAAATTCAAAGAACAAAAACACAAACAAACTAACGAAAACAGAAGACGCAGACGAACACATGGACGTACCGACTCCCTTGACGGACATGGACCTGCAACGAAAAAAACGACGACTATGACAAACGGCGGCTATTGAATTTCTGATCGCGAACGGTCCCCTCCGATGCCCGGGCAAGGTCGGTTGTATAAGTGCTTTCTCCTTGACCAACCCCTTCCGGCTTAATCGTGGGACCAAAACATGGAAAATTCAAACAACAAAAACACAAACAAACTAACGAAAACAGAAGACGCAGACGAACACATGGACGTACTATGGAACGACGACTATGACAAACGCGACGACTTCGACAAGCCTCTACAGGGAACCGTTGCCGGAAGCGACGGAGTATGAAGAGGAGACCCTTCTCGCCTCCAGTCAGGAGATGATTATCAGTGCTTGCGGTGGTACCAACCATAGTACACCGTATGCACAAGCAGTTACACCAGCACCAAAAATCCAGTTGGGTACCAACCAAAGTATCCTAGCACCAACTTCCGACCCCAAGGCGGCCGGCGGTGCCAACCAAAGGGTAGGAAGAAAAAGAAAACTGAAGGCCAGTCAAAATAAACGGCGAGGCAGCCTGCGGTACGAAAGACGCCGAATATTACAAAACGGTGGTGGAGGAGTACGAAAACTTCCAGAAGAAGAATCCGGACCCTCCACGCAAGCAGGACGCTTCTCAAAAGAGAAACCGTTCCAACCAGGACAGTCAAGAAGCGGAACCGAAGAAGCCCAAACGGGCGGAAACGGTCCATGAGGACTACCCTGAGGAAGTAGACGATGCAGGTCAGCTTCTGCAGGGTGTCCACATCCAAGATGGGGAGCACAACCAACAACAATAAATGCGTCCAGGTTAATCTGCAGCACTCAATAAGTGCTACGGATAATCTGAAGGTCCATCTAGGACAGGAGGACTTAGACATCAGCCCCATGCAAGAACCCTGGATCAAAATGAGAGGATCATGTGGTTAGACGTCAACACACACAATCTGTTCTACAAAACAGATGTAGGTAAGCCAAGATCATGCATTTTAATCAGAAAAGGTATAAATGTGTTCCTATGTTCAAATTACAGTACATCAGACGTAACGGTAGTAAAGTTGGAAGGTGATGATATGCAGCCGGTCTTCGTCATTTCAGCCTACGTGGCTCACGACAGGCCGGCCCCACCTACCGAACTCAAACACTTCCTGGATCACAGCAAAAACAAAACGTCGTTATCGGCTGCGACGCAAATGCAAGACACTCTATGCGGGGCAGTACTTCAATCAACGATAGAGGTGAGTCCCTTTTACACTATATTCTTAATTCGAACCTGGGTATCTGCAATAGGCGTACTAAGCCAACTTTCTTTTTCCCGAGTTCGGATAGATTCCAGGGCTGGGAGGAAGTCCTCGATCTTACCCTATCAACGGATAATGGTTAAGCGCTGGTAAGTAACTGGGAGGTTTCAGACAGAGCCTCCCTATCTGACCATCGCTTGATCTTCTTCGACATAGGGTATGGTCCGGGTCGGCCTCTTCATTTCATTTCATTTCATTTATTTAAAAACAATAATTAGTACAATGAGATTTAACATCTTTTGTAGTACAACAATAAGTATGATAATTTTAATAATAAATACATTTTAATTAATTTAATTTAATTTAGTTAACAAAAATTTTAAAGTTAAACATTTAATAACAAAAAATACTGACAAAAAAAAAAAATAAATAAAATAACAACAAGTAAAAACTAATTAACTCTAGATGGTCAGTCCGAAATTTGTGTTAAGGTACAGAAATATGTAAGTATAATATTTTTAAAATTGCTTTTGTTCAGCTTACTTCTAATGGCGGATGGTATCGAGTTCCAAGTTCTTATGGTGTTGACAAAAAACAGTCTAGTAGATGCTAGGAAATTGTAGGTAGGGATAATTAGATCATACGATCGCTCAGACCTCGTGAAGATAAGTTTATCGTACAGATAAGAGGGCGACTTACAACTCATAAGTCTAAAAAGAAAAATACAGCTTCTGGCTTTGAGATACTGATCTATGTTACATCCTAAAAGCTCCACCTCCAGGCGGAGATATGATCATACTGTTTCAAACCATATACGTAACGAGTAATATTATTAAATAATACATCAATTTTGTGAGCAGACTGTGAGTCCAGCTTATTATAGACTAATTCAGAGTACGTAATTGTTGGTAGCAGTAGCTGAATTGCGAGTCTTATGGGCAAAGGAGTAACGGAGGCAGACTGCCTCAGGCTACGTAGGGAGGCATATACTTTACCCACCACAGTATTTATATGGTCTACACAGGTCAAATTTGAATTGATCACAAATCCAAGATTTTTAATTTTATTAACAACTTGCAGCTTAGTCCCGTCAAGATAAAGCGCGGACACATTTTGCAATCTTTTTTTCGCTATGGGCAACATAAACGATTTTTTGGAATTAACGGACAAGCCATTTCTCTCGGCCCAGTGCTTTATGGACGCCAAGTCACTGTTAAGTTCACGAGTTAAGGTACCGATGTTTCCAAAAGTATCTGATAAATACAGCTGAATATCATCAGCATAAGCATGAAGACTAGTGTATTTGCAAGTCGAAAATATGTCATTGATGAATAGACTAAAAAGCAGCGGGCCAAGGATTGAGCCTTGCGGGACACCGGATGCAATAACTTTGAGCGCAGAAACATCAGTACCTGTATTTACTCTTTGGAACCTACCAATAAGGTAACTTTTCATGAGCTTAACAGAACTTTCACTAAAATAAAAATGTGTACTTAGTTTTGAACAAAGTCCGAGATGATTCACTGAATCAAACGCTTTTGTAAAATCCAATAGACACAGAAGCGTCAATTTGTTTTTATCGAATTGTAAACGAATATCATCAAGGATTTTCAGCATGGCCGTAGAGCAACTGTGCCCTGCCCTAAAACCAGATTGATATGGAGATACAAGACTATATCTGTGAACGTGCGATTTAATTTGGGCAGACAGAATGTACTCAAACACTTTAGACAGGGCAGGCAAGATACTTATTGGGCGAAAATCACTGGGGGTGCACGCTTATCTCGTTTTTGCCACAGGGCGTACATATGCAACCTTCCACAGGCTGGGAAAACAAGATGTGGTGATAGCGTGATTAATAATATGCGTTAAGGCTCCAATAACATAAGGAATAAACTTAATCGGCAACCCATCTTCCCCAATAGCATTAGATTTAAGATTAAAAACTGATCTAATAACATCCCTCTCAGACACAGAAAAAAATTCAAAGAGTGAATTAACATAACCAGTAGCGTTTGCGGCAATAGAGTTTGCTTGGCTAACAGTCGAGGAACAATCTTTAAGAAAAACATCATTCAACACCTCAGCACTTAGTTTACAGTCAGAGGCATCACGGGCATAAACATGTAAACTTTAAGATTTTTCCAGAGAATATTAGAAGGGAGAGAAGGATCCAACTTAGCTAAGTAGAATAAGCGTTTCGCACTTCTGATGGTAGACGCGGCATTATTTCGGGAGCTTCGAAAGAGCTCCCAGTTTCGAGCAGTTGGATTCTTTTTCCATTGGGAGCGCAATTTGTTTCTGGTTTTTAGGGCTAGAAGAACTTTCCTATTGAACCACGGACAGCTCGAGGATTTGGGTCTACTTACACGCATAGGTACATGTGTATTAAAAACCTGCAATAGATTGTTACTAAGGTAGTCCAGCTTGTCATCAACGGACGTAAAACGCCAACAATCAGACCAGTTAATACAAGAAAGATGTAAAAATAGCGAATCAATATTCATTGCTCTGTAATCTCTAAAATAGCTTGGTTCCAAGCAAACAGAGTCAACATATATATCAAGAGCGCAACAAATTAAATCACAAACAAAATTTTCAAAAGTGTAAACAAACAAAAGCGCATATTAGCAATTGCAGAACATATACAAAAATAGTACGAAAATAAATAGAAAGCTATTCAGATGGATCACCCTAAAAGTAAAGTTAAAGATAATAATAAAATTTTGGTATAAAAAATATTGCAAAACAATTGGGCTAAGCCCTATAGCAATCCAGGTCACCATCACAAGTGATTTTTGTTGCAGGTGAATCACTTCCAACTCTAACATGTACTTCTCCACGTAGCGTAAAAACATGTTTAATTTTACCAGAGCGGCTGAGCTTAATAGCCTCATGGAGAAACTTTCTTCTATCAATAGGTAGACTTTCGTAAATGGAAAAGGTTCCCTCCACTCCATCCATAGGAAGGGGAATTGCTTGCTTTGTTCTCTTTCTGAAGTCCCGAAAAGCAGCTAAAGTACGGTTTCGTTCAAAAGAAGAATAGAACTTAATAATTACCGCTTCTCTCTGATTATGTTCAGAACTTTTTTTCGACCTGAAAATATCTTTTATGTTTAGCGCGGAGAAGTTTATTGACTGGCAGACCTCAGTGAAGATATTTACTAGATTTTCACGATCAGTTATTGGCAATCCGAAGATTATAGCATCAGCACTATGAACAGGAGGTACACTTGTTTGTAGGCTGTCGATCCGCTTACTAAGATGAGCCATCTTGAGCTCCAAAGAATTAACATTAGCTTCAATGTAAGCAATACGATCAGCCGACTCAACCGATTTCCCAATCAAGGCGGCTACCTCATCGTCAATACGCTTCACCAGTTTGTTCTCAAGGTCAGTAAGCTTAGAGGAGAGCCCATCGAACAGAGACTGTAGCTTGTCAGTTTGTTGCAGTTTTTTCGGTACCAGTGGGACCATCTTCATCCGAACGGAACCCACGAAGAACTAGATGGGCCAAATTCGTCAAACTCTCCGAGAAATCCTTAACGCTAAGAGAGCCCCACCCTGGCATCACCAGCCCGCAAGAGCTGGATGATACAGTGACAAACTGAAGCACGCTCTAGAAATATCGTACAACAAAACTACCCCTGTCAGCATTCTTAAGAAGAAATCTCCTCCGTGGTGGAACGGTGAGCTTAGGAAGCTGAGAACAGCAGTAAGAAAAACATTCAATGTATGTTACACTACCAAGGATTGGCGGCCATGTAGGAAAACGCTCAAAACCTACAAGAAAGCAGGAAGGAAGGCGAAGGCAAACCTTCTGCTCTACAATAGAAAATACCCGGGAAGCCTCCAGACTAGCAAGATCCTGTGAAATGCGAAACAGTATGGCCACAGTGGCATGCCAAACAGGTTCTCAAACGAAGACCTGACATCAGACTACCTCCCTAAAATTCTACAAAAACTATGAAGTGCACTTCCCTTTAACGGGCGAATGGAGAGATGGTAGCGCTTGTAAGCTGGGGATAATCTCTGTATTCACGGACGGGTCCAAAATGGACTGTAGCGTGGGAGCAGGGGTCTTCTCTGAGCAATTGCAAGTCGTAATAGGAAAGTCAATTGAAGGGAGGGAGGTGTGCATATACTCAGACGGTCAAGCGGCGTTTATGGCGCTCGACTCGCCGATCACTTCCTCTAAGGCCATCAGCGACTGCAAAGGGTCGCTTAGGGCAGCAGCAAACTCCGCGACAATCACACTTGTCTGGGTTCCGTGTCCCAGGCACATTGAGGGCAACGAGAAAGCGGATGTACTGGCAAGGACAGGGGCTTCAGCAGACAACTTAAAAGTAGTTAGTGTGCGTCGCCCACTCACAGCAATCAAAAGTGACATACATAACAAATGCAAGGCCATGGCCATTCGTAGGTGGTACACCTCAGATAACTGTAGGATTGCCAAACAAACTTGGCCTGAATACAACAAGAGTAGAACCGAGAGCCTGCTATGCAGATCTGGGAAGGAGATTTTCAGAATCACAGCCACCATAACAGGACACTGGCCACTGGGCCAACATGCGGAAAGAATTGGGCTACCATTAAACGAGGTGTGTAGAAGTTGCGGCCTAGATGGCTGTAAAGAAACTGGTACTCACTTCCTCTGCGAGTGTCCTGCCCTGGCCAATATAAGACACAAGACCTTAGGTTGGTTCGTTCTAACTGACCTGAAGGATGTGTCTAAGTGCTCCATAGTTGGCATAAGCAAATTTATAAGTCTCGCCAAATGGTTTGACCAATATCCATCTAGTCCTTAGAAAATAAACTGTAATTGGTTTCACAGTTAGTGCATCAAAATGGCACCCAGCGCACTACTTGGGCCCGGTCCTTCTGACCGTTCAGCACGGCAACCAACCAACTATGAGACTTTATTTTTAAATATCTGAAAAAATTACAGTAATTTTTGTTGACCTTTCTTAAAAAGAAAATCAATATAATTTTTGAAAAAAAAAGAATTTTTTTATATTTGGCCCAGTCTAATAACTATGATGAAAGTGACTGCAATAATGGCGATTTTCATTTAAAAAAATCTCCATGCATTCGCTAGCAAATTTTAATATGAATAATTTGTTTGACATTTGTAAATGAACTTCAAACTTTAGTGGAAATCATGCAAACGAGATTGAAGTGCACAAAGTCAAAAGGCAGTGTGCGAGACGGATATTGAATTTCCGCTTTAATCATTATGCTTTTCAGCAGCCAATTGCAACAGAGAGACTGTTAGTTATGCGGTGACCCAGCAATCCACTGGGGCGAACTGCATAATCGCAAGCATTATTTTTTTTATATTTCTCAGCTCAAATATTGCATTCAAATTGTGCAGCATTTTTATTTACTGTTCTTTGACGCTTTTTTGATTTTAGTTTTGCGTCAAAGCGCACACATAAGTAACTTTTTTTCTGTTTGAGTTACTTGAAAAGAAAAAAAAAATCACGAATATAAAGTTATATTTATTAGCAAGGAATGAAACCGAACCAATTTCCAACATATTGTAGTAAATCTCAGGAGTCCAACTGACACCTTGACGACAATAATAGGCCAGATTATGTGGGTAAATCCATAATTAGCAAACCAACGCTTTCAATTTTGTGAGGACAGCTACCAGCGTCTGTGTAATATTCTATCCAATATTTTAGAAAGACTTTTAGCCACGATATTCTCCTCTCTTAGAGAACAGAACAAGTTCCATTTTAAGTAAGTAGATCATTCGTCAACCGGGCCACCTAACAATTTCATCGCTTCAATTAGAATGATATTTGGTGAAAGTGAGCTGCTACGTGATACAAAGGTATTTTTTCCGTTATTTTCGAGTATAAATTTAAAAAAAAAAAAATTATTGAAAAATTTTGGTAAAAATTTTATAAAAAAGAACTTTTATCATCTTTTTTCCAAATTTGGACATTCTTAATATTTTTTTTTTTTAATTTTAATTTAAAGCTTGATCTTTTTTCGAACTTTGAAAATTTTGTGGACTTTTGACCACTTGAATAATTTTATCAAATTATTCTTTTGAATTTTTGCGAAAACAAGTTGAAATATGCTACAAACAATACCACCTACGATGATTGCAATTTCGATCTTAGTGAAGGATCTGGTCAAACCGCTTCACACTGAGGCCGAGCGTGTTCAAAATTCAGTTTAGAAATAATGAGTTTTTCAAGAAAATAAAAACCCGGTATTGTTTCCTATAAAATTCTACACTTCTGACCCAATTTTCAGCTTTCTATCGTTTTTCAGTTGGGAGTTATCCATACGCAAACATGGCAAATTTTCCAAAAAATAATTTTTTTCAAAGTGAGAAATTTTAATATGTATTTGAAATAGTTGGTGTAAGAGAAGAATATAAAATTTTATTATTCTGCTTTTTCCATTACATTAAGTGAAGCTTATGTAATTGATTAGTGTTTTTTTTTTTTGGAACTAGATGTTTTAAAAAATTAATTTTTAGTATAAAACTAAACGTGCCTCTTTTTTTAATATTTTTTTCAAAATGGATTTTTTTTTTAATTTGCGCAAATACGTTGCAAATGTAAACATTCAGCAGTAAAATATGATCCTTTGTGACGAAGAATCCGAGTTCAGAACCAAAAATAAAGTGCGCATTTAAAAAAAGTGAGTTTATAAATTGCATTCCAATTTTAGTTAATAAAAAAACATCTACATCTGATTGAATTTGATTCTGTTCTATCCCAAATTTAATTGATCCATTATTTTCCGGTAACTTAAATTACAAATTGTGGTTAAGGTTACTTGCCAAGCCAGGTTTCTTTAATTTAGACTTGTAAGCTGTATTATAATATGAGTTCTTTGAAGCACAAGTTGTGTTACTCCAATTTTGTTTTTTTTTTATGTTAGGCATGAAAATGTGAGGGGAAATCATATATTTAATACTCCTATATTGGCAGTAAAAGCTAGTACCGTTCGAAAACATCACAGTACAGATGGGGTAAAGTACGTCAAGCGGACCCCCAAAAAATTTCATCGCTTCGATTTGAATGAAATTTGGTGAAAGCGATCTGCTATGTAAAAAAAAAAATCTCACTAAAGGTTGCGTATAAATATAGGATGGTTACCGAGATATATGGGTATAAGGAACATGTAAACCGTTTTCTAAAGTATTTTTTCCGTTCTTTTCGAATATGAATTTTAAAAAAAATTTTATTGAAAAATTTTACTAAAAATTTTATAAAAAAAAAATTTTATCAATTTTTTTCAAATTTGGGTATTTTTAAAAAAAAAAATTTTAATTTTAATTTAAAGATTGATCTTTTTTCTTTAAAATAAAACCTTTTTTGGAGTGGGCCGCGAAAATTTCTTGAATGAATTGTTGTCTTAAACAAAAAATGCCATTAATTCACAGAATTTTTTTTTCCTTTTAACACACAGCTCATTACGAAAAATAAAAATTTATTGTAATATAATATGAAAATTTGAACAAATATATAAATATTGCTCAAGATTTTTATTAAGTACTAGCTGACCCGACAGACGTTGTCCTGCCACAAATTTACTTCCCTGCATGTTTCTCTAACCCGATCCCTATATCTATTTTAATCCATATCCCTATCTCCTTCGTATAAGAGGAACCACGCCCCCTTTTTCGTTATCCCCAGTTTTTTTGGAGGTGGCAGGGATTAATCTTGTTTTTATTTCATTCGTATGGGAGGTACCACGCCCCCTTTTTCGTTACCATCAGTTTTTTTTTTTGGATTTGGTAGGGATCGATCCCATATAACCCCTTGCCAAATTTCAGTGGTCTAACATGAATACTTCCAGAGATATGGACTATGAAGTATTTTATTCGTATGGGAGGTGCCACGTCCCATTTTGGTTAACCCCCAGTTTTATGCGTGAGAATGGTGTTGTTATCCTATAGCTCTGTACCAATTTTCAGGTCCCTTTTAGAGATATACACCTTGGAGAAAAAAGTTTGTTCTGATTTTATAACATGACATGCGCGTGGTAATAACAAAAAAAACTCCCCAAATGAAGTATATGATTTCGTTCAGCCGTTTTCGAGTTTTAGCGTAACGACTGAACACCATTTCATTTTTATATATATAGAAGATATATCACAATAAACCAAGACGCATTAAATTTTACATGTTCGATTGCAACACGAAGAGTAACACCAAAGCAAAACTTCAAACTTAATGTGTGTTCGTCTCCAAAAATTTACAATGGAAAATTGCAAAAAATTCGCATTTTTTACACTGAAATAAAAGCCGCATTCTTCTGGAAGATATCGCTCCGGCTTACGCTCATTTCTCACGGGAACAGTCCGGTTACTATAAAGCTAAAGCTAAGGGTACACCTAGCGACGCGACGCGACACGACACGACGCGACCAAGTATTCTTTGCATGTGTTCTTATGGAGCAGAGTTAGATGTACCCGTACCTTAAGACTTCACCAACAGAAGTCGGTGGGCTTTCACGTAGATCCGTGGTATACACATTATTAAAACAAAAATACCCAAAGAATTTTCGTTTAATACCAAATTTCATTAAATCAGTTTTAAATACAATGCTTTTTATTGATTATTAAAAAATATATATGCATTCAAGATGGTAATACGTTAAAAAAAAATTAAAAAAACGACGCAACTTCTTAACATTTTAATTTGTTTAGTATGAAACCCAAAAAAAAAACGACCCAATTTGAACACTGCGTTGAACCATGCAGCGACATCTGTTTCTGAAAAATTTGGCTTGTACGCAGCTACGACAAAAACCAATTCAACACAGAATGAAAATATCGCGGTAGGGGGGAAATAAACAAAAAGGAGATACCTATAAATTATGGTGGAATTAATAAGATGAGATATAAAATATGGTGGAATTAATAAGATTGTAAGGGAGGTACCACGCCCCCCTAATATTTTGCTTTGATTTTAATACATGACCTGCGCGTGGTAATAACAAACAAACCCCCCAAAGGAAGTATATAATTTGGTTCAGCCGTTTTCGAGTTTTCGCGTGACGACTGAACACCATTTCATTTTTATATATGTATATAGATTAACAACCAAAATAATTAAAGATTGTATGGGAGGTACCACGCCCCCTTTTTCGATAACCCCAAGTTTTATGGGTGAGAATGGTGTTGTTATCCTATAGCTCTATACCAATTTTCATGTTCCTACCTTAAACACTTTTGAAGATATTCACCTTGAAAAATTCAGTTTGTATGGGAGGTGCCACGCCCCCTTTTCCGATTACCCCTTCTTTTATGTGTAAGAAGGCTTTTGATACCATATAGGTCTATACCAATTTTCAGGTCCCTACCTTGAACCCTTTCACAGATATTCTGCTTAAAAAATTTAGTTTGTATGGGAGGTACCACGCCCCGTTATTGGATAACCCCCGGTTTTATAGGTGAGAGTGGTGCTGTTATCCTGTAGCTCTGTACCAATTTTCATGTTCCTACTTTAAACACTTTTGAAGATATTCAACTTGAAAAATTCAGTTTGTATGGGAGGTGCCACGCCCCCTTAATATTTTGTTCTGATTTTAAGACATGACCTGCGCGTGGTAATAAGAAACAAATCCCCCAAAGGAAGTATTTCATTTGGTTCAGCCGTTTTCGAGTTTTAGCGTTACAATTATACACCATTTCATTTTTATATATACACTGAGAGAAATGCATTGAATGTTGTGACAATATCGCTATTGATAGCGACGAGTTTGATGCAATATTCATTCAGAATGAGCGAGTTATCAAATATTATTTGCTCCCAATAAAAAGTAAAATGACATGTCAACCATTTCGATATGATGTACTATTTTCTATATTTATCGATAGAATGCTAATATATTTGAACAGCACGTCAATATCTATGGTCGTGATATGAATTTCCATTGTCGCTATATCCATATCCATATTTACTGCATAGTAATAATGGTAGAGACAGCGCATTAATATATATTGGCGAAATATAAATTTTTCTGGGACGCATAATCATAATAGTTCAACAATTTTTACTATGGATTTCCTAACAATATTACAACTTGTTGGAGCGTTTTTTTAAATTCAAAATTTTTTGAATTTCTTATGATTGAACATTTTTCTAAAAATTGTATAATATGCCGTAGCCGAATGGTAGAATACTGGGCTAACGTGCCAGAGGAGCAGGGGTCGAATCTTACTGATTACGAATTATATAAAATTTTGTTTTTTTAAACTATTTAGAATTTATCAATAGTTTATATGGATACCATTTCAATAGTGATTTATCAAAAAAGAATTCATGAAACATCCATATTCATTGATGGGACAGGATTATCAATTTTTATTTAATATGATATCAATAATTATGGATGTTCCATCCATAGATTTCCCTCCGTGTATAGATAGAAAAAAATACTGCAACGGAAAAAATAGTAAGAACATAATAACCAGACAATGCATTCGAAAAATTATTCTTAACCTTTACCCAAGGAAACTCAAGGGCTTAATACTCAATTGTATTGAGTCCTACTAGCGAGACATACAAGTTTCTGGTGAATTCATAGTTAGGCCTGAACACATTGTAACTACCTGATTGTTTTTATACCCAGCTGTACTTGTACACAGGGTATTATAACTTTGTTAGGATAACGGTTGGTTGTACAGGTATAAAGGAATCGAGATAGATATAGACTTCCATATATCAATATGATCAGGATCGAAAAAAAATTTGATTGAGCCATGTCCGTCCGTCTGTCCGTTAACACGATAACTTGAGCAAATAATGAGATATCTTCACCAAATTTGGCATGCGTACTTATTTGGGTTCAGAATAGATTGCTATTGAAAATGGGTAAAATCGGACCATAACCACGCCCCTTTTTCGATATCGAAAATTTCGAAAAACGTATAAAATGGGTTAATTCAATATTAGAAGCAGCTACAATGATAAAATTTGCAATATGTATTGATTTAGATGTTCTAAGGCCGATTTTATAAAAAAATTTGAAAAGGGGGCGTGGTACCGCCCACGTATATTTGAAGAAATTTTAAAATTTTGACTCTTAATAACTTCAGAACAGTTTATGCTAGTATAACGAAATTTCGTAGAGGACATACTATTGTTGTGGTAAATTCAGCTAGAGAAAATAAACGAAATCGCTTCGCGACCACGCCTACTTTTTCATAAAAGTTATATTGAAAGGAGGTGGAAATATTGAAAAGTCCATATCTAATTAACTGATTTCGCTATAATAATATAATTTGGTACATACATCAACTTTCATATTCTTTACATAATTTTTTCAAAATTTTGGAAAGTGGGCGTGGCACCGCCCACTTATGAGTCAAGCAATTTTTATTAATTTTAACACCATTAACTATACAAAACAAAGAATAACAGCATTTTATGTGCACAGCTGGGTATGTAATGTTCGGTTTCACCCGAACTTAGACTTCCTTACTTGTTTTTTTATGTATGCTTTCCAGTGGTTAACGAGCCTTGATCTTGAATTACCTGCATGGTTGTGTCTTTATAAATAGATTACCCGGGTATGGCCGGACATGAGGTTTCCAACTACCTGCATTGTTTTTTATGTAAATATCCTCAATTGAGTATTAAGCCCTTGAGTTTCCTTGGGTAAAGGTTAAGAATAATTTTTCGAATGCATTGTCTAGTTATTATGTTCTTACTATTTTTTCCGTTGCAGTATTTTTTTCTATACTTAATAAAAATCATGAGCAATATTTATATATTTGTTCAAATTTTCATATTATATTACAATAAATTTTTATTTTTCGTAATGAGCTGTGTGTTAAAAGGAAAAAAAAATTCTGTGAATTAATGGCATTTTTTGTTTAAGACAACAATTCATTCAAGAAATTTTCGCGGCCCACTCCAAAAAAGGTTTTATTTTAAAGAAAAAAGATCAAGCTTTAAATTAAAATTAAAAATTTTTTTTTTTAAAATACCCAAATTTGAAAAAAATTGATAAAAATTTTTTTTTATAAAATTTTTAGTAAAATGTTTCAATAAAATTTTTTTTAAAATTCATATTCGAAAAGAACGGAAAAAATACTTTAGAAAACGGTTTACATGTTCCTTCTTTGCACGTCAGTTACAGGACTTCTAATATAAAGAAAAAAGACTTACACAAAAAAAAGTGCGAATTCAAACCCATATATCTCGGTAACCATCCGATATTTATACGCAACCTTTAGTGAGATTTTTTTTTTTACATAGCAGATCACTTTCACCAAATTTCATTCAAATCGAAGCGATGAAATTTTTTGGGGGTCCGCTTGACGTACTTTACCCCAGATATATTAATTCTGAGCGAGGTAGGCATATATTTTTGTTTACAAAAATAATTCAAAAAACCATGAGCGTTTCAAAAAAAATAAAAATATCACTAACGCGGTATAAAGTACAATTTAATTTTTTATAAATTTTAAAAGTTAAAAAAAGGACCTATAAAAAAAAGCTGGGCCACAGAGCTTAGCTCGCTGTGAACCTAGCCTATTATAACAGACTGTAGTTCGTTGTCTGTTTCAAGATCGGTTCTGCCATTATGGAGATAGTAGCGAATATTCCAATAAACAAAAATAGCTCCTTGTTGTTGTTGTAGCGATACCGTGCCCCTCCGACAGTTTGAGACCTTAAAAATTGGGTTTGCTAGGACCATTTATGCTGCAAATGCTCCTATCTCTAGAGCATGTGCTCATCTGATTGTTTTTTAATTCCACAGGTGTTGACTTTACCATCCCCTCTGCAACTATAATTAGTCTTCTAAGATCTTTTTTTTTTTTTAATAAGTTAATATTGTAAGAATTTGTAAATTCAAAGACTTAATTATTAAATAAATAAATAAATAAAAAATTACGTGACAGACCAGACAGGGGTTGTACGGGTGTTGAGAGTCCTTAGGATCTTTACGTATACTATCTTAACTTAACTTAACTTAAGGCCAACCTGGAATACGAGAAATCTATATAAATTTTAATCTGTAAACTTACGAAAGAAAATATTGCCAACTTAGTTAGGTTAAGTATGATTATGCCCTAAGACGAAAAACTATAGATATCTTACCTTTAAACTTGTGACAACAAGCCTCAACATATTTTCAAAAAAATTTTAATTTGGTTTCAATACATTTGGGTCCATATCAATGAAATCCGCTACTTTATTGCTTTGACAATTTTTTAAATTTTTTCGTTTATGAATATACACGTACACAATACATTGACAAAACCGGTACTACCCAATAAACACAACGGATTCGCCTCGGATCCGAGGCGAGCTCGCCTTCTCTTAAAATATTATCGCGGTGATACTTCGCGGCGATAGAGCGGCGAATCCGAATTCTCAGGCGAGTCCCTTATCATAGGCGAATCGAGATTATAGCTCTTTCTCGGATCGTCGCGATTCGAGATTTGAGCTCATAGGCGAAACGATATTATAGATCTTTCTCGGATCGTGGACGATTCGAGATTTTAGTTCATAGGCGAATCGAGATTATAGCTCTTTCGCGATTCGAGAAAACATTGCTTTCTCGGTTCGTGGGCGATTCGAGATTTTAGCTCCTTGGCGATTCGAGAAAACATTGCTTTCTCGGATAGTGGACGATTCGAGATTTTGGCTCATCGACGAATTGAGATTTTATCTCAATGGCGATTCGAGATTTTAGCTCTTTGGCGAATCGAACGATTCTACTTTTTCGGATCGTTGGCAAATCGGTATTTTAGCTCTTTTCCGATTCGAGTACTTGCAATTGTATGGCTATTCGTTAAATAATTATGGAATGCAAAAAAAATTTCTGTTCTTTACATCAAATATGTATTTATTATAATCATTGAAACAAGAAAGACTTATAAAAAACAATTGTGTTCAATTTTCATTTATTTTATCCTCATTTATTATCTCAGCACCTCGCTTAGTATACCTGGATTTTTTACTTAAGCGGTCTCTGCAATACTGAAAGTTTTTCTTTGAAATTTCCTCCACCAAGGATGTTGAAACTGTTTTAAAGTTTAACTGGAATGCAGCTGAAATATATGTATATCATATATATATATCAAGCATTTTATTAAAGTACGGCCAGTTCTAAACTATTTATAGTCCGGGGTATGCTGAATAGCTGAGTTTTTGTGAGCGTCTTCCTTTCACTGAGATGCCCAACTTTTATTGGCGGGTTTCGGGGTTAGAGGTGTGGAATGTGTCAAAACTAGGCGTGTAAAAATTTAAATAATACCGAGCTAATTTTTGTATCACAGACAGCCATGGTCGCAAATAGCATGCAAACATAAAGAGCCCTACAAAAAAGTGTGGTATGGGGCCCGGCTCCCCGCCTCAAATGTGTCTAAGTTAGGTATGTAAATGTTTGAATAATATACATATGTAGAACAAGAGTGAGGTATGTTAGGTAAGCAGAAATATAACATTGTAACAAAGAATATAACATTGTAACAAAAGAAATATAACAAGTAATCATTATTAACAGGTCAGATTCCACGCCCCCTAACTCCAAAACCCACCACTTTCGAAAATTTTCGAAGATACAAGAGTTTGTCGTCTCAGGAGAGGAAGAGGTACAGCGTACCCCGGGCTATTAATGTTGCTGAATTTGGACTTAACAGAAAATGGGATGTATTTCAATATATTTTGAGACAATTTTACGACAAAAAATAGTAAACTAGATATTTGAAGATAACCCCAATTTCGGCTTAACGTTTATTTCAGCAACGTTAAAGCGTGTCGTACTATACAGTTTTGTTCGACACCTAAGCAACTTTTTTCAAGGAAGCCGTTTAGCCAAACTATAATTATTTATATACATATTTTAAAAAATTTTAATCTAAAATCTGGGAAATTCTTATACCGAAACTACATAAAAAAGTTTCCAAATTTATACAAAATTAGGGAAAATTAACCAAAATTTAAAAAACTGTATGCGGTTTTGTAGTTCATTCAGTTTTGTATAGAAGAAAATGTGGAACAGCCTCGACGAAAAAAACTCCAATAATTCAGCGGAATGTCGAAGCAAGTTCTAACTTGCATTGTACTGAAATTGAATGAGCTATAAAACTGCATACTCGAAAAAAGTCTAAAAATTCTGAGAAAAAAGTTAAAAAATTTGATAACAGTTTTTCACATTTTGGTTAATTTTCCTGAATTTTCTTGAATTTCGTATAAACTTTAAAACCTCTTTTTATGTGGTTTCCGCATAAGAATTTCCATATTTTAAATGACAACTATTAAAAAGTAAATAATCATAGTTTCGCTGAAGTACTTTCTCGAAAAAAGTTGCTTAGGTTTCGAACAGTACTGTATATACGACCTTGTCAAAAGATGGGTATGTTTAGAATATTTTGCTATATTTTTAACAGAGTTTGAAAAAAATCAAATCTTAAAGCAGATAACTTTATTTGCAGACTGGAGTGAATACTCTTATTTTTACTCAATACTAACCTCGAATAGCTGCTGTTGTTATCAGGTCTTTGGCAGCTTTTTTTGTTTGGGTTCCCACCCAACAAAAATTTTGAGCAGCGTTGTCATCAATAATTCTTCGCCATGATTTTCTAACAAACTCCTGCGGTGCTTTGCTTGCAAAGCTTGCAAGCTCATGGACCTATAAGCATTAAAAATGTTACGCATATAAAAGGTGATATAAAACTGTGGAGTACTATAAGGACCATGGAAATTACGCCCACGGGCATTAATAATCTAAAAACAAATAAACTGCGCCCACAGCGTAATTTCCTTATCGAAATAGACATAACGCCCTCGGACAAAAAGCAATAATGCCCAGGAATTTTCTTTATTTTTCCAAAAAGAAAAAACGCCCACTGAAAAGATTTGTTAAGCCATGGGCGTGAAAAAACGCTCACGGACAAGATTTTGTGAAACCAGTGAGCGCTTTGCTCGATATGGAAAAGGAAATAAAACCACCCTTGGGCTTTATTTCCATTTCCAAAAGGCCACGGCTGATTTTACACTCACTTGCGAAGCGAATAGTTATGCGAATCAAACCGATTGCGTAAAACATACATACCGCGTTTTGAAAAAAGTCGGCGTCACGTAGCTGTTCCTCAAATTTGTTGAACTGATGTTCTGATGAAAATGGTTGCTCGGGCAAACATTTCACCAAAATATTAGCCCCATCATTTTTTTTCTTTTTCAGTTCTCGCTTTTGGTCGAGAACCTCCTCAGCTAGGCGGCTTATGGCGTTGGCATTCTTTAGATTGGCTTTCTTTAATTCTTTTTGGTTTGATATTATTTTATCCAATTTTGCAAAGATTTCAGCTGTAAATTTAACGTTAATAATTTATAAGTATAAGATTATCTTTTATTCACATGTTATCTGTAATATTATGAGTAATGAAACGATGGAGAATGCCTCAAATTTACCTGCAATGAATGTACAAATTTTGTCGCCAATTTTCATGCAATGAAGTTTTCTAGCATTCGTCATAGGCGCTTTAGCCGCCTTCGCTTCATCACTTATGTATATTGCTGTAAATCATTTACTTACCCTTTACATGCCTAGGCTTCTTGACATCATCGTCGCTTTGTGATTCGGACGCACTCGATTCCGAGTCACTAGAACAGGAACTGGAACGTCGTTTACTCATGTTGAAATAAATTTTTTTCGATTTCACCGGTAATTTATAATTTTTTGATTTTGCGAGTAGAGTTTTTTTTTCAAAGATAACTGCGATTGTTCAAGCAGTATTCATATTTTACTTTTGATATTTGACATTTCTTTCATATTAGGTATGAAAGAAATGTCAAATATCAAAAATAAAATTGAAAATTTGGTGACAAATAATAAGTAATTTCATCCGATATAATGCATCGTAATAAGCAAGCTCTTAAGAAAGAAGTGCATCAATTTTTAAACACTTATTTAGGCCCAAGTAATTTTGAAAATTACGATCAAAATAAGGAAACAAATAATTTGGAAGATCAATGTGAAAAGCAAGCAGAATATAGCTATTGTTCGCAAAGTGATGACTGCGCTGCAAATGCAAACATTGTACATTCTAACGTATGTTTACTATGTCCAAATGCATGCATTTATTGAATACTTTAGTTAAAATAGTTTTTTTAGGCAAGTGAAGAATTAATTCATGATGATATACAATTTGACGATATAAGAACTAAGATTTCGAAATGGTCAATCGAAGAAAATATAGCAGCTATTTCTATCAACAAACTTCTACGCATTCTAAGCCCACATCATCCGACATTACCACTTGATGCACGCACTTTGAGAAACTCACCAAGAAGTACACCGAGAATTCAAATAGGTGGAGGTCATTATATCCATTATGGAATCAAAGATGGCCTTACTGACTTTTTCTTAAATAATTGTCATGAAGCAGATTTGCTTGAACTAAATTTTAATATTGATGGTCTTCCAGTATCTAAAAGTTCTGGTGCACAAGTTTGGCCAATTCTTATGAGTATTAAAAATACAGAAGTTGTGCTAACTGTAGGTGTATTCGAAGGCTATAGCAAACCAAAAAATATGTCCGAGTACGTATTACTTCGCAATTCGTTTCATTTATTCGCAATTTCCAAAAATTTATTTTTCTTTTAAAGGTATCTTGAAATGACGATTTGTGAAATAAATGAATTAGTAAGTAACGGATTCGAATTTAGAGGGAAATACTTTTTGGTCAAAATTGGAGTTTTTGTATGTGATGCTCCGGCAAGAGCCATGATTATGGAAATAAAAGGTCATTCCGGTTACAATTGCTGCCACAGATGTACACTACGCGGAAAGAGATATCAAAATAAAACAATATTTCCATATAGCGAAAATACACTGAGAACAAATGAAGCTTTTAGAGCTCGGATGCACTCAGCACACCACAATAATCAGCAAAGGATTGCTTTAGAAGACCTGCCAATAGATATGGTGCAACAGTTCCCTTTTGACTATATGCACGTTGTGTGTTTGGGTGTTATGAAAACATTGCTTAGATACTGGATTAAAAAACGGAAAAAACCCTTTTCGTTAAGATACGTACACTTAACACTCGACTTGCTAAAAATAAGAAAAATTCACCTTATGAATTTGCGAGAAAGCCTCGTTCGATATATGAATTCGATAGGTGGAAGGCAACTGAGTTAAGAAATTTTCTTTTGTATACTGGGCCAATTATTTTGTTGAATATTTTAAGTCCTGAGAGATATAAACACTTTTTAGACCTAAGCACCGCAATAAGGCTTTTACTTTCGAACGATAATTGTTCTTACGACTCAGCAAACGCACTGTTATGCCGTTTTGTGGAAAAAATTCCACTATTGTACACCAAGTCCTTATTAACTTACAACATGCACTGCTTAATACACTTGACTGCGGATTGCAAAATGCATGGACCACTTCATACATTCAGCGCATTCAAATTTGAAAACTTTCTCAGTAGTATCAAACGACAACTAAGGAAAAAATCACAGTTCGGGGCGCAAATATATAATAGAATGGTGGAATCAAGTCGTAACGGAATAATAAAAAAAAAGCAAAAATTTAGAGTAGAGCGAATTGACGGCACCAAATACTCTTTTATTGGCACCAAATCAAAATTTATCTCACTCAATCACCCTGATAATCTTTTTGTGAAAAATAATCACGTTTATACTGTTCAGTACATCGAAATTGAAAATAATGTTTATTTCGTTTATGGTAAGCCAATACAAACTGATAATTGTTCCTTTTCTAATCATATTAAGAAATGTATATCCAATAATTTTACATTCCAAACTAATGACATTAGCAGATTCACTTTTCATGAAATAACAAAAGTTTTCCAAGTAATGTTAAATGGAAATACTTATTTTGTTCCGTTGCTTCATTAAATAAATATAACTTGTTTGAAAATTTTAATGTTTGGTTTTTTTCTGATACTTCACTGAAAGGGACATAAATCTACGGAATTGTCTACTCAGTCTATAGTAACACCTTTTGAAAAACTTGGCGTTAATCGGCTTTTAGATTTGGCCGTTTGGAAGAGGATTTTACTACTTAATTCTAACCCAAAGTTGTTGGCATGGGTGATCTCCTCGGATATCTAAGCTGAATTAATTTTTGCTTCAAAGTTTCAAATTTGGCTGCCAAGGCGCGTGTGTGCCCGACAGGTCTTTGATGACAGCAGACATTGCAAAGGAGGGAGAAGTTACGTCGTGCCTGTTAAAAGACCAAACAAACTTCCATAACGCAACGCTTAAGTCGAGTCCGAGAAAATACCTTCGAGAAAATAATTTTTAGCGAGTTCGCCTTGAATTCGAGACGAGTCCAAAAATTACACTCGCGAAAACCTACTTTCGCTAACTTGCCTCGAATTGGCGATGAGTCCGGGAAAGTACCTTCGAGAAAATCTACATTCGGCAAACTCGCCTCGAATTCGAGACGAGTCCGAAAATTATACTCGCGAAAACCTACAATCGGCGAACTCGCCTCGAATTTGAGACGAGTCCGAGAAAGTACCTTCGAGAATATATACCTTCGGCGAGCTCGCCTCGAATTCGAGACGAGTACGAGAAAGTACCTTCGAGAAAATCTGCATTCGGCGAACTCGCCTCGAATTCGAGACGAGTCCGAAAATTACACTCGCAAAAATCTACATTCGGCGAACTCGCCTCGAATTCGAGACGAGTGCGAGAAAATACCTTCGAGAAAATCTAGATTAGGCGAGCTGGCCTCGATTTCGAGACGAGTCCGAGAAAGTAACTTGGAGAAAATCTACATTCGGCGAACTCGCCTCGAGTTCGAGGCGATATCATCTTCGCCTGTGTGTTTATTGGGTAGCTTGACTCGAATTGATTTCGTAATTATTACACATTGAGAAGATACCTTGCTGCCAATATAGAAGTATTATATATATGGGGGAAATACGTGTTCTGCTTAAAACGCTAACGATGAAACTCCTTATTCCCATATAAACATACATACTTGTGTCAACAGAAAACTTTTAATATCTCGAAACAAGAAAATTGGAGATACGTTTTATCACTGTTAACGGCCGCTGTTGGCGGCCGCCGTGGTGTATCGGTTAAGTGTTCGGCCTTCTCACCAAGTCGTGGCGGTTCGATGCCCGGCAAAAGTAACATCAAAAATTATTTAGAAAAACAATTTTTCTAAACAAGGTCGCCCCTCGGCAGTAGTTTGGCAAACTCTCCGGGTGTATTTCTGCCATGAGAAGCTTCTCAGCAAAAAATTCATTTGCTTTGCAAGTGCCGTTCGGAGTCGGCAAAAAACTGTAGAACTTGTAGAAAAAATTCAAAAGCAACAAACCACATGTAGGAAAGAGAAGCTCGGCTAAAAATCTCGTTAGAGGTTATGATAACCTGTTGGTATATCGCCGCCATTAGTTTTTTTTTATCACTGTTAACTTAGTTCTTAGTAAAGATTTCAGAATAAAGAGAAAAAAATTCACTAACGAGTTAAAACGTAGTTTTTTATTAGTTATGGCGATTCTGATGCAAATAAATTGATTTCGGGTTTAAAAAAGTTAGCAATGTGTTGCAGGATGGCCGTGAATGGGGTAAAGTGCTACACATCTACAAATCTTGTAGAGACATAACGAATCGTATTCAAATAAGTTGATTTCAGAATTTAAAGAAAAAACATTTGCTATCAATGGGTTAATACATAGCCGCTGATGGGTTAATATAATACACATTGGCTTTTTTTGTACAGACATACAAATGGGAATTTAAATAATTTGGTTATAGATCTTAAAAAAAAACAATTGGTCACCAAAGGGTTAATTCATGACTGTTAATGGGAAAAGATTCCAAAAATGACTCGTTTTAGTGTAGATACTACAAATATGATGTGAATATTTTGATTTAGGAATTAAGTGAAACAAATTTGGGACCACGCATTAAGGTCGTTAAAAGGTTAAAATTCTTAGGATTTACTATTTTAGTATCGATATACCGAATCTGATTCAAGAAAATTAAATACGAAACTAAAATAAAAAACATAGGTCACCAACAGGTTAACCCATGGCCGCCAATGGGTTCAGATGCTATAGATTAACTGATTTAGTGCAGATAAAGCGATTCTGATGTAAAAAAGTTGATTTCAGAATTTTGAGCTTCCCCATATATATAAGTGGCCCCAGTGTGGGCTTTGTATTGTTGCGTAGAAATTTTTCAGATTAGGAATTTCTAAACCGCAGTGTGTATCCATTACACCAAACACTGCTTTTCCTTTAAAATTACATCTTTTTTGCAATAGACCTCGAAAATTTCTTTAATGAATTGTTATCTTAAACAAAAAAGCACACCAAAAAAATTAAAATAGTTTTAATTTTTCATCATGAAATGATGTGTAATGGGTGAATTTTAACTGTAAATTTTTAACAAAGAAGTCGGACACCATATAAGTTCGGAAATTAAAAAAAATCTGCATTTTATGGTATTGTATGTGCTTTTTTGTTTAAGATAACAATTAATTAAAGAAATTTTCGAGGTCCTTTACAAAAAAGGTAAAAAGATCAAGCCTTAAATCAAAATAAAAATAAGGTATTTGTTTCCTTTAGGGGTCAACTGCTAATAAATTAGCTAAAATTATGGGAGATAGTTCAAAAGACGGGTTTTGGGCTCAGGATCACGAATCCGGAAGCGCTTTTTACCACGCTCATTGTGTATAACATAAAGTGTGAAATGTAGCTTTGACAGAAATGTCAAAACACACTTCAACGTCAATCAAAACACACATCCATGTCAAAAATCTGGGTAGCTATTGTGGTTTCTGCAAACCAGGGTTTTGTGCAGGATCGTAAAACAATGAGACAGGGTTCTTGTTTGCAAAAAAGTGTTGCTGTGTTGCACAACTTTTCATTCCAATTTGTAAGGAAATTTTTAAGCGAATCTTTCAGCTTACACTTTTATTAGATATATTTTGCAAAAAAAAAAATACAAAACTTAAAACGATTAAATTTTATTTTTTTACAGGAAAAATTTTAATGTTCGAAATAAGAAACCATGGAAAATGAAAATGAGAACACAATTTTTTGATACACAATGACCACGCTTTTATTAGGTTCACTTGTATGTTTGCTTGTTTGTTTGTTTGCTTGCTTGTATGTATGTGACTCTCGTTCGGTCTAAGCCCCAGTGGCCCAAAAACCGTATGGGTAAAATATGGGTATCAAACGAAAGGGGAAGGTCCCAGGTTTCATTTGGACCTCGACATATTTCGATAAATTTATCGATAACTGAGTTATCAGTCAAAATGTGGTTGCCCGAAAACCTTAAAATTTCCCTACAATATGGGTATCAAACAAAAGGTGAAGGCCCCAGGTCTCATTTGGACTACGATATATTTCGATAAATTTATCGATAACTGAGTTATCGGTCAAAATATCATTGCCCAAAAACCTTAAAAGTTCTCAAACGAAAGGTGAAGACCCCAGGTCTCATTTGGACTTCGATATATTTCGATAAATTTATCGGTCAAAATATGATTGCCCAAAAACCTTAAAAATTTCCTACAATATGGGTATCAAACGAAAGGTGAAGGCCCCAGGTTTCACTTGGACATCGACATATTTCGATAAATTTATCGATAACTGAGTTATCGGTCAAAATCTGGTTGCCCGAAAACCTTAAAATTTCCCTACAATATGGGTATCAAACAAAAGGTGAAGGCCCCAGGTCTCATTTGGACTTGGATATATTTCGAAGGCCCCAGGTCTCATTTGGACTTCGATATATTTCGATAAATGTATCGATAACTGAGTTATCGGTCAAAATATGATAGCCCAAAAACCTTATAAATTTCCTACAATATGGGTATCAAACGAAAGGTGAAGGCCCCAGGTTTCACTTGGACATCGACATATTTCGATAAATTTATCGATAACTGAGTTATCTGTCAAAATGTGGTTGCCCGAAAACCTTAAAATTTCCCTACAATATGGGTATCAAACAAAAGGTGAAGGCCCCAGGTCTCATTTGGACTTGGATATATTTCGATAAATTTATCGATAACTGAGTTATCGGTCAAAATATCATTGCCCAAAAACCTTAAAAGTTCCCCACAATATGGGTATCAAACGAAAGGTGAAGACCCCAGGTCTCATTTGGACTTCGATATATTTCGATAAATTTATCGATAACTGAGTTATCGGCCAAAATATGATTGCCCAAAAACCTAAAAAATTCCCTACAATATGGGTATCAAACGAAAGGTGAAGGCCCCAGGTTTCATTTGGACATCGACATATTTCGATAAATTTATCGATAACTGAGTTATCGGTCAAAATGTGGTTGCTGAAAACCTTAAAATTTCCCTACAATATGGGTACCAAACAAAAGGTGAAGGCCCCAGGTCTCATTTGGACTTGGATATATTTCGATAAATTTATCGATAACCGAGTTATCGGTCAAAATATGATAGCCCAAAAACCTTATAAATTTCCTACAATATGGGTATCAAACGAAAGGTGAAGGCCCCAGGTTTCACTTGGACATCGACATATTTCGATAAATTTATCGATAACTGAGTTATCTGTCAAAATGTGGTTGCCCGAAAACCTTAAAATTTCCCTACAATATGGGTATCAAACAAAAGGTGAAGGCCCCAGGTCTCATTTGGACTTGGATATATTTCGATAAATTTATCGATAACTGAGTTATCGGTCAAAATATCATTGCCCAAAAACCTTAAAAGTTCCCCACAATATGGGTATCAAACGAAAGGTGAAGACCCCAGGTCTCATTTGGACTTCGATATATTTCGATAAATTTATCGATAACTGAGTTATCGGCCAAAATATGATTGCCCAAAAACCTAAAAAATTCCCTACAATATGGGTATCAAACGAAAGGTGAAGGCCCCAGGTTTCATTTGGACATCGACATATTTCGATAAATTTATCGATAACTGAGTTATCGGTCAAAATGTGGTTGCTGAAAACCTTAAAATTTCCCTACAATATGGGTACCAAACAAAAGGTGAAGGCCCCAGGTCTCATTTGGACTTGGATATATTTCGATAAATTTATCGATAACCGAGTTATCGGTCAAAATATCATTGCCCAAAAACCTTAAAAGTTCCCCACAATATGGGTATCAAACGAAAGGTGAAGACCCCAGGTCTCATTTGGACTTGGATATATTTCGATAAATTTATCGATAACTGAGTTATCGGCCAAAATATGATTGCCCAAAAACCTAAAAAATTCCCTACAATATGGGTATCAAACGAAAGGTGAAGGCCCCAGGTTTCATTTGGACATCGACATATTTCGATAAATTTATCGATAACTGAGTTATCGGTCAAAATGTGGTTGCTGAAAACCTTAAAATTTCCCTACAATATGGGTATCAAACAAAAGGTGAAGGCCCCAGGTCTCATTTGGACTTGGATATATTTCGATAAATTTATCGATAACCGAGTTATCGGTCAAAATATCATTGCCCAAAAACCTTAAAAGTTCCCCACAATATGGGTATCAAACGAAAGGTGAAGACCCCAGGTCTCATTTGGACTTCGATATATTTCGATAAATTTATCGATAACTGAGTTATCGGTCAAAATGTGGTTGCCCGAAAACCTTAAAATTTCCCTGAAATATGGCTATCAAACAAAAGGTGAAGGCCCCAGGTCTCATTTGGACTTCGATATATATCGATAAATTTATCGATAACTGAGTTATCGGTCAAAATATGATAGCCCAAAAACCTAAAAAATTCCCTACAATATGGGTATCAAACAAAAGGTGAAGGCCCCAAGTCTCTTTTGGACATCGACATATATTGATAAATTTAGCGATAACTGAGTTATCGGTCGAAATGTGGTTGCCCGAAAACCTTAAAATTTCCGTACAATATGGGTATCAAACAAAAGGGGAAGGCCCCAGGTTTCATTTGGACTTCGATAAATTTATCGATAACTGAGTTATCGGTCAAAATATGATTGGCTTTGCTAAATGACGTTGAGCAATACCAACGGCTCCGTTAGAATCGGGAAGGACCTCTCTCAGCCATTTGAAACCAAACGAGGCTTCAGACAGGGCGACTCCCTTTCGTGCGATTTCTTCAATCTGATGCTGGAGAAGATAATTCGAGCAGCAGAGCTAAACCGCAGTGGTACAATCTTTTACAAGAGCGTGCAATTGCTGGCGTATGCCGATGATATTGATATCATTGGCCTTAACAACCGCGCCGTAAGCGCTGCCTTCTCTGGACTGGATAAGGAAGCGAAAAAAGTGGGTCTTGCCGTGAACGAGGACAAGACGAAGTATTTGCTGTCATCAAAGAAAGAATCGGCGCACCTGCGCCTTGGCAGCCATGTCACTGTTGATAGTTACAAATTTGAAACTGTGAGGGACTTCGTCTATTTGGGAACCAGTATCAACACCGAAAATTATATCAGTCTAGAAATTCAGCGGAGAATCACTCTTGCCAACAAGTGCTACTTTGGACTGAGTAGGCAATTGAGAAGTAAAGTCCTCTCTCGAAGAACAAAGATCACGCTCTATAAGTCTCTCATCATACCTGTCCTGATGTATGGCTCAGATTCATGGACAATGTCAAGAGAAAATGAGATGGCCCTTGGAGTATTTGAGAGAAAAGTTCTCCGGAAGATTTATGATCCTTCCCGCGATGCCAACGGCGAGTATCGAAGGAAATTTAACGATGAGCTCTACGCAGATCTGACCATAGTCCAGCGAATTAAAGCCCAAAGACTCCGCTGGCTGGGCCATGTTATGCGAATGGACAAATAAGCTCCAGCACAGAAGGTTTTCCTATCGTTGCCTGAATTCGGCAGCAGAGGAAGAGCGAGGCCTCGACTGAGATGGAAACAACAGTTGGAGGATGACTTGAACTCCATTGGGGTTTCCAATTGGCGTCAGTTATCGCTAAAAAGGAATGACTGGCGTGCTTTGATATGCAACGGCCAAAATCGCTTAGGCGGTTAGGCGCCAATAAATGATGATGATGATATGGGTATCAAACGAAAGGTGAAGGCCCCAGGTTTCATTTGGACATCGATATATTTCGATAAATTTATCGATAACTGAGTTATTGTCAAAACAATATGGGTATCAAACGAAAGTGGAAGTCCAGAGGTTTCGTTTGGACTGCTGTATTTTTCGATATATTTATCTGTAATTTCATAGGACATCTGACTAAAAAGTAAAAAATAAATATAGTTTAAAAAAACTAAAACTCACGCTTTTAGAGAGTATTGAACTAAAAAGTTGAAAATAATTTTAAAACCCCTACACAGTAGTATTGTGGAAAAAGCGTGGTCAGCTTTGTGTCATAATTTTCGTATATCGAGCCCTCGACGCTTTTCCCACATAATGCTAGTTTCTTTACTACGCTTTCATTAGCTTTACTTGTACATACATTCATATGTATGTTTGCTTGTTTGTATGTAACTCTACTTCAGTCTACCCGATAGTGGCATATGACTGTCACAAAAACCTTGAAATGTGCCTTCAATATGGGTGTCAAACGATAGGAGATTGCATTTGGACTTCGATATATTTATCGATAACTAAGTTATCGGTCATAATGCCTACAATCTGGGTATCAAACAAAAGGGAAGTTCTACAGGTTTCTATTGGACTTTGGAATATATATATATATATTTATATATATACCTATATATATATTTATAACTGAGTTATCTGTCAAAATGAGGTTGTCCAATAATATTTAAAATTGCCTACGGTATGGGTATCAAACGAAATGGAGGCCCAGAGGTTTCGTTTGCACTGCGGTATATTTCGATATATTTATCGATTACTTCATAACACATTTAACTAAAAAGTAAAAAATAAATATAGTTTAAAAAGCGAAAACACGCGCTTTTAAAGAATATTGCACTAAAAAGTAAAAATAATTTAAATAAAAAACGAAGATTATGGAACAAAGCGGACCAAGCTTTTTCCACAATACTACTGTGCAGGGGTTTTAAAATTATTTTCAACTTTTTAGTTCAATACTCTGTAAAAGCGTGAGTTTTAGTTTTTATACCTTTCATGAACATGAAATGGTATTATAACTTTGGTCCGATGTTTGTAAATATGAGAAGAAGAAGAGATAGACCCATCAATAAGTATACCGAAATGATCAGGATGACGAGATGAGTTGATTTAGCCATGTCCGTCTGTCCATCTGTCCGTCTGTCCGTCTGTCCGTCTGTCTGTTTGAACGCAAACTAGTCCCTCAATTTTTGAGATATCTGGCTGAAATTTTGTATGTGGCCACCATTTTGTAATATAGGAATCATTTGTCGGAACTGACATGATCGGACCAGTATAACATATAGCCCCCATACAACCGATTGTTCAGATATAAGGTTTTTTGGCCAAAACTTCTGCAATTAAAAAGTTAGGAACGTAAAATTTTGCAACTCGAGTACTTTCTATTTATGTAGTGTATATAGGGAAAATCAACAAGATCGGACAAATGTAACATATAGCCCCCATACAACCGATTGTTCAGATATAAGGTTTTTTGGCCAAAACTTCTGCAATTAAAAAGTTAGGAACATAAAATTTTGCAACTTGAGTACTTTCAATTTATGTAGTGTGTAGAGGAAAATCAAGAAGATCGGGTAAATATAACATATATTTAGCCCCATACAACCGGTTGTTCAGATATAAGGTTTTTTGGCCAATACTTCCGCATTTAAAAAGTTAGGAACGTAAAATATTGCACCTTTAGTACTTTCTACATATGTAATGTGTATAGTGTAAGTCAGTACAATTGAACACGTATAATATATAGCCTCCATACAATTGATTGTTCCGATAACTCGGATCCTATTATTTTGTAAGTTTTTTTTAAATTATAACAAAGATGTGTAATGTGTGTAGTAAATATAGTTAAATTGAAACAGGCTGTACTGGGGATCGAACAGTGAAAATCGTGACGCTTATTCATGAAAGGTATATAGCCTTCGGCACAGCCGAAGACAACTTTCCTTACTTGTTTTAAACTATATTTTTTAATTTTTTGTTTTAGTGAAAAGTTATGGTCAAAAAACCGAAAAATGACCCGGGTCCGATACCAAAATTGGGGCGGAATCCATGGTATTTATGTGCGAAACACCTTTCTGAGTTGGCGGCCTTCGGCCGCGTTTATAAAAAATAACCCTGGGCTACGCCATCCCAAGTCCGGACGTGTGGCATAACCGTGGCTACCGCCACGGCGCGACTTTTTCTGCACGTTTTTAGGGACAGCCTAATAAAATTACAACAACCACATGAAAACTTGAAACTTTGATTGCAAATATCTCTTCAGAGACGCAAAATATTAAAAAAGCGCTTCCGGATTCGTGATCCTGAGGCCGAACCCCGTCTTTTGAGCATAATTTTAGCTAATTTATAAACAGTTGACCCCTAAGGAAACAAGTAGCAAAAATAAAAAACCGCGTGTAGCAGTGTTGCCGTTGGGGACCCTAAAGGGTGAATTAGACCCTTTTTTAGAGCCAGGACCCCGGACCCTACTTTTCAAAAAAGGAACCATGTTTGACCCTTTTTTAAATTCGTGACCCTTTTTGACCACTTTCAAACTGCAATGAAATGCATTTTTGTCGTTTTTTTGTTAAAAACCAAAAAAATCTCCTTGTTTCTTTTTTTAGTCTTACATCGGGAACTATTGCCGATTTCCAAATATCTTGCCTAACTGAAGTCTTACTACTGGCAATGCTGTATGATGTGACAACCCGTCATACATATGTATGTACTCGTATGTATTAGAGGTTCCAATTTCCGGGATTTCTAGCCTCTCGGTATCCCGGGATTGTCCCGATTTTTTTTTTGCTAAAAATGGCACCTCATATCTATGTAATAAAGTAGACTAAATTATAGTAATTAATTTAAGTATGTATGTATGTATTTATCAAGTAACATTAAATTTGTAACTAAAAGTTACTATTCAGGAACTTGAAACATAAGTTGTTTGTACTACTGGTAAACATAGCCAAATATACATACGTACTTAGACATTTTATTAATAACGACTTACAAAAAATAAAAATAATAAATATAGTTTAAAAAAACTAAAACTCACGCTTTTAGAGAGTATTGAACTAAAAGGTTGAAAATAATTTTAAAACCCCTGCACAGTAGTATTGTAGAAAAAGCGTGGTCCGCTTTGTTCCATAATCTTCGTTTTTTATTTAAATTATTTTTACCTTTTTAATGCAATATTCTTTAAAAGCGCGTGCTTTCGCTTTTTAAACTATATTTATTTTTTAGTTAAATGTGTTATAAAGTAATCGATAAATATATCGAAATATACCGCAGTGCAAACGAAACTTCTGGGCCTCCACTTTCGTTTGATACCCATATTGTAGGCAATTTTGAATATTATTGGACAACCTCATTTTGACCGGTAACTCAGTTATCGATAAATATATCGAAATATTCCAAAGTCCAATAGAAACCAGTAGAACTTCCCTTTTGTTTGGTATCCAGATTGTAGGCATTATGACCGATAACTTAGTTATCGATAAATATATCGAAGTCCAAATGCAACTTCCTATCCTAGTCTTTGATTTTGATTTAAAAAAGACAATGGTGAATGGACATTATTTTCAAATGTTCAAATGTAGATGGCGCGCGGGCGGGTAATTGCCAGTGGTGAAAGTCTTTGCTAAACACCTGTTGCGAATATTTTCCTTATTCTTTCTCACAACAAGTGCAGTTGATTTTATTTGTTAATTGAAAATCTTTTATGGTGTTTCTTATTGGATCTTTTATTATACACCGTGATAAATATATAATTGGTAAGTTCTAAAATGTTTATTTTTACATGAGTTACATGTGCTTACATTCTGTTAATATTGTTAGATTATAATGCCTAGGGCCACCTTAAATCCTTCAACTGAGCGAAGAAGGCGTCAAGAAGCTAGAAGAAGTCGATAGATATAAGATATAACTTTTTCAGCCCAAGCGACATTCAAACAAAAAATTACAAATGATTTTATTTTTACGTCAAATATTGTATTTAATGAAGTTTTGTAAAAAAATACATGTGGCCACTGGGTCATATTTATAGAAAAAATCGATTGCTTTTTATCAAATTTCCGAAAATTTTACATAAGTTTGTATGACGTAAGTAAACGATTTCAAAACATTTGTCCACCTAGTATTTTCATATTTTATGCATATTTTTCATAAATGTGGAATATTATTAGCATATTTTTTACATATTTTTGACATATTTGTTAAGTTATGAATATTGCATCGGTTTCACTTCATCATTTATTGGCTCTTAACCAGCCCGGAGACATACCTTTATAACGACAACTGGGGCCAATTGGAACATACAACGCAAGTTTAAGTCATCCTCTACCTGCTCTTTCTATCTCAGTCCACGCCGTTGTAGCTCTTTTTAGTTGTTAACACTGGTTCGCAAATAGACGATGTGGGGCACAGCTTCTCATTTGTAACTATCAAGACTGACTGTCAAGGTGCAGCTGCGGTGATTCTTTTTTCCTGGTTCACCGCCAGACTCACTTTTCGCTTGCTTGTCCAGGCCAAAGAAGGCAGAGTTTAAGGGGCACCCCTCAAGGCGAGTCTTATCCCCACTACTGTGGAACCTAACGGATAACACCTTTCTTATAAAATTGGAAAGAACGGGTTGCCATGTCATCGCCTATGCTGATGATATAGCTCTAACGGCAACCGGTGAACATCTTCAAGTTTATGAGAGCTACTCCAGACCGCACTGAACCTCGAGGAGGAGTGGTCAAGGGAGAGCTGACTCAATGTTAATTCTGATAATACCAGGCGATACAAAATACCAGTTTTTAAGTCCACACTATTAAATGGAGTGAGCCTCAACTCCCAACCGAAGGTAAATACCGTAATTCTAGACAGCAACCTAACCTGAAACAGGTACGTCGAGGAGAGATCCAGGAAAGCTAGTACTGCTCTTTTTGTCTCTAAAGTGGGAAAAAGGTGGTGTTTAAAGCCAATAATACTAATTTTCTGGAGACCATACGCGGAAACTTACTACACCACTCCGATATTTTCTGTAGACAACAAATTCTTCATAAGGATCACTGATGTGCACGATTGAGAGAACGTACAAACTCTGGACCCGCAGGCCACATCCATCTTCACGGCTGGCTCCAAAATGGAAGGCAACGTTGGTAGCGGCATACACTCTGAAGCCAATGCAGTGTCTTTCGAAACAAACTTCTGTTTCGAAAACCACAATATCTGTTTTAATTTACTCTGACAGTTAGTCGACTATCAATTCTCTTCAAGGTAACAACACAACATCAAGAGATAGCGATCGACTGCAGAGAGTCGGTAAATGACCTAGCCTCGAGGTGCACGACAACAGTTATGCGGCTCCCGGGCGTACCACATAAGTATTTCTACTCCGTTTGCTACGAGTAGATACAAGCTTCTCTCGGTTTTCGCCGAAAAGGCTAATACGAAGTATGAACTGGATCCTACATGAATTCGAAGCGTAGGAAAATATGCATTTTAAGCATAAAAATTACAAATGAGGATGAGACTTTTGCTACTAAATACTTACTACTAAAATAATCTGCTACATTTTCTAGTACCTGGGTGACCAAGCTTGCTCGGTATTCCCCAAAGTTGTCACCAAATCTTACCCTTAACAATATAAACTTCCGATTAAAAAAAAAAAAATCAAATAGGTGGTCACCGCATGACACACCGCAAGTGGCAACACCCAGGTGGAAAAAACGAGAATGAAGCATACTAACATTGTAACCAACCGAAATAGTGGTCGAAATAACAAAGATTAAATAAAATGCGGTCAGGTGGCAACCTTGCTTGAAATTGTCATATTTGAAATACGGTCGAAAATACCTTTCATTTGATACCTAAATTGGCATTCTTGCTCAATATTTAAAAAAAAATCGAGAGAGGCGGCAACCCTGTAAACCGACCGAAGTGGCAACACCCACGTATATAATCCTAAAATGAATCAAATTGTCTATATGCCAAATTGTATCCAAATCGGTCAAGCCGTTCCCGAGATATACTTAAAAATAAATAAATTGCGGTTAAGTGGCAACCCTAAGCGGCAACCCTGCTTTAAAATGTCATATTTGGAATACGGCAGAAAATACCTTTCATTTGATACCCATATTGGCATACCTAGCTCTATATTTACAAAAAAATTGGGATGGGTGGCAACCCTGAAAGCCACCCTAATTGGTAAAACCCATGTATTTAATCTAGGAATGAAAAAAGTTGTCTATATGCCAGATTTTATCCAAATCGGTCGAGCAGTTCCCGAGATATACGGAAAAATAAATAAATTGCGGTTAGTTGGCAACCCTAGTTGAAATTATCTTATTTGGAATACGGTCGAAAATACCATTCATTTGATACACGTATTGGAATATCTGGCCCAATGTTTAAAAAAAATTGGAATAAGTGGCAACCCCATAAACCGCCCTAAGAGGCAACACCCTTGTATGATATCTTAAAATGAATCAAATTGTCTAAATCAAAAACCGTTACATCTCAAAATTTTTTTACGTAGCTTTCTTGGCATAGATTGCCTAATAAAAAGTAGTACAGCCAGTACATACAATTTTTTTCTTTTTGACTATTATCGTTACTCTTTAAAGAGCACAGTGATGCCAAGTTTTTTAAAATCAAATTAATTTTATGCGATCCAGAATCGTTTTACTGAAAGTTACTCCGAGTTGGAGCTGTGTCTCTTTTTGATTTAGTGTGTGTGTTAAAGCAGACGACTAGTTTTAGATTACTTAACCTACTTACCTGAAATATACCTAAATGAAATATAAAATTAAATGAAATGTACCTAATTGAATTTAAATAGAGAAATAATCATATACTTACCCAAATACTTATACTTTCCTTATATTTTTCTATTACTTTCCTTATACTTACCTTAGAATTAAAATACACTTACCTTCTTTTCCCCTTTAATGATTTCAGTTACTTACCAATTTACTTACAGTTTGTATTCTAATGTACCTACCTATGTGCATGCGGTGTGTGTATACCTACTAGCAAGCGCGGCTTTGTCCACGCTCTCTTGTATATATACACACATACGTATGCTCATAGGTGCAGGCGAAGAACTTACCGCTTATTGGAATTGGAAGTTGACAAACTGTAAATTAGATTTAAGAAAATATGATCAAATGAAAAATGAACATTAAATTTACACAGCCTATGAATAATCGACAACGGCGGTGTTTTTAATGCGAGTGACAGGCAATAATTAAAAGTTTAATTTGAGCTCCCAAATTATTTACTTAGCGAAAGTAAATCTTCATACTAAAAAATATTAGTAAAATTTCAGTGCGATATGCTAAAAATCCATATCAGTTAAGCGGATCCCGTGATATACGAAAAAATAAATAAATTGCGGTAAGGTGCCAACCCTGCTTGAAATTATTTTATTTGAAATACGGTCGAAAATACCTTTCATTTGATACACATATTCAAAAAAAAATTGGGAGGTGGCAGCCCTGTAAACCGCCATAAGTGGCTACTATTACCATTTGTACAATGTTAGCAAGATCCTAGAATTTCACCTCCTGTTTGATTTGCACATCATCATCGTGGTGAAAATCGCCTACGACTGAACGTCTGCAACAACTCCTGAAATTCGGCTACAATTTCTATTTAAAAAAAACTACTACTAATGGCAGCGATATACCTCTAACGAGATTTTTAGCCGAGCTTCTCTTTCCAACTTGTGGTGTGTTGCTTTTGAGTTTTCCTACAAGTTGGCGGGACCTACAGTTTTTTGCCGACTCCGAACGGCACTTGCAAAGCAAATGAATTTTTTGCTGAGAAGCTACTCATGGCAGAAATACACCCGGAGAGTTTGCCAAACTACTGCGAGGGGCGACCCTGTTTAGAAAAATTGTTTTTCTAAATAATTTTTGATGTTACTTTTTCTTTGTGACAATTCCAACAAAGAAAAATTTATAAACACAAACGTTTCAAATGATTGAAGAAAAATATTAGTGTTTGAATGTGCTGCTGGCACATTAGCAACTTTAGGTTATTTGAAAGTGTCATACGAGTGGTGGCAGCGGCTACACGAACATCTGCTAATTCCAAGGAATGAAAACCACGGATATATTAAGAACACTTCAATTAGCTTTTAATAGCAACAAATTGTACAATGTAACATTAAATACAGTAGTAGTAGCAAGTGAGGTTTTAATATCTGTAAATTAATAATAAAATTAGAGAAATATTTAAGAGCAAAAAATGGCGGCTTACTTATCCGTGTCCTCGTATGTCTTTCAAATTGCACGCGGTAAAATTCATACCACTTCGGCTAAATCAAAGACATATACACGAGCGAGGCACGGTTGCATTTTAGTGTACACAAATTTTCTTTATGTTACAGGGTTTCATTTTAGCAAATTATGAATAGAAAACATTAAGCAGCAACATTCTCTCCCCCGTGATTCGAATCGCGCTCGAGAGAATCACCAATAACGTCCAGGACTGCAATCTTCCATGCTGGTCGCCGTACATTTCCTGTCGTAGTCTTTACCAGAACTGATCGGACTTGACCGTCTGCAGCTGGCTTGGCTTCGATTACGATACCTCGTTTCCACATGCCACGGCTCTCTTTGTCGTCACAAATGACAACCACATCTCCCGCATTTATCGGTTTTACCCTCTTATGCCACTTTGTGCGCCTAGTTAAACTCGGAAGATACTCCAAAATCCACCGTTTCCAGAACGTTTGCTGGAACATCTCGCGGATGTCTCCACATACACCAACTTGACCTTGTCTGAACTTAAATAAAATAGAAATTAGCAATTTCGGTTGGTATTCGTCTGGCCCTTTCATAAGCGCGCTATTTAAACTCATACCATTGATTTTCACGGCCGCATCAAAAACTAATCTACGCTTATTTTCTTTATTCGGATTGCTTATGACAAAATGCGGCAAATACCATATACGAGGGTCGTCATGGTTTACTTCGTGTGGCAAAAGTTTTCTTGCATATCCCTTTGATTCATACTCTTTAATTTTGTTGTCGTACCAATCTGCATACTCGGAACTTCGTGCCATTTTAGCTTCGAGTTGTTCAAGGCGTTTAAGTGCAGTGGAAAAACTTTCAGGAAACTCAACTTTATCGCTACACCACAACAGACCTGTTTCGCATCTACCATCGTTATATTTAGTCGTTTCCTCTAATAACTTTTGTGCCCTTTTATCTGCTTCAGATTTGATAATCGGTAAATCTTTAGCCTCAAAATTCTCCGCAGCAAAATATTCAGCTATTTGTTTATTTGCCTCAAAAAGCTTGACCATATCTACGTGCGAAACAGTATGCTCGCCTACGTATTCCTCGTTCGACCCAAACACAGTCCAACCTAAATTTGTTTTGTGGACTGCAAAGCCGTCGTCGAAGTTTATTGCTTTAATTGTACGTGTTAAATTCGAATGTGGCATTCCAATAAGAATTTTCGGTACCGCATTATTGTACTCGCAAATGCAAACGTCTTTTAATTGCTTGTGTTGTTGCGTCAACTCGCACAACTTCAAAGTTTGCGGCGGCAGATACAGCTGCTTCGTTGTGCGTACGCCCCTCATATGATAGCGCTCTGCTGCTTCGAAATCGCCACCAATTTCCAATGCTACTTGCCGCGATTGTTCGCTTGTTGTGTGGTTGCCGATCCATTTAAGACAAAGTGTGTCTACTTTGCCCTTCAAACCGATTGCGTTTGCTACGCTCTCCTCTAACAGCGATACTTTCGCTCCTTCGTCAATAAAAGCGATCACACTTATCTCCCCTTTCGGGCCCTTTATTTTCACTAGCAAGTATTTCAGTAACGTCTGACTGCGCTGCTTAGATTCTGCGGTAGCGAAATTTTTAACAGTTTGACAGTCACTGACTGCGGCCACAGCTGTGGTATCGGTGTTGCTTTTCTGCACTTGCTTTATGTAGTAATCGATTATGGAATTTGTTGCACGATGAAATATTACAGGCACGACGCTTATTACATTTTTGTACATTATGCCCGCGCTCTAGGCAACAAAAGCACAATCGATTTGTTTTTACAAAATTCCATCGATTGGAATAATCGATGTCTTTAAATTGTTGGCACTGATACAGGTGATGGTTTTGTTTACACATTGAACATTCTTTGTCAATACTTATTGCGGTCATCACCGAGTTGGATGTATTTCTAATTTTGCGACTGGCCTGATCGTTTCCTGCACTTCTCGGAGGCATTACTTCTGAAACCGAAACCGGAACGTTATTTTAATCGGTTTCAGACCTTGGGTATATGAGTATTTCTAATCTTGATTTTTTATAAGCTCATTAAAATTTCATAAGACATATTTTTATATTTGTGATACTTTTTTGGGAAAAAACTTTCTGCGAATATCTATATATTAATAGGCTAACACTCTCCCCATACAAACAGTCATAACCCAATTTCGTATAGTATTTATGGATAGATCCCTATAAAATTTAAATTGGAAACTTAGAATGGATTAATCTGGTGTCTCACCAAAAAAAAATTTGAAAATTATTTTTAGTTTATTTTGTATTAAACAAAAAAGAGGTCTCCAAACTCTCCAGCTATTTTGTTATCTTCACATTCTGTTATACCCGAACTATACATCACTATTCAGCACTCTTATAAAACTCCCAAAGCCACAACCATCCGCTCATTCCCTTACACACACACGTACATATCTATGCAATGATCCAGCAGTTGCCACTTGCTTTTATTTTTGTGCCAAAAAGGGAACAACAAAATGTACCAAATCATATCATCTTCGGCATCTAAACAACATTTGTAAGCTAAGAAATCCAGCTTCTATATGCCAAATTGTATCCAAATCGGTCAAGCCGTTCCCGAGATATACTTAAAAATAAATAAATTGCGGTTAAGTGGCAACCCTAAGCGGCAACCCTGCTTTAAAATGTCATATTTGGAATACGGCAGAAAATACCTTTCATTTGATACCCATATTGGCATACCTAGCTCTATATTTACAAAAAAATTGGGATGGGTGGCAACCCTGAAAGCCACCCTAATTGGTAAAACCCATGTATTTAATCTAGGAATGAAAAAAGTTGTCTATATGCCAGATTTTATCCAAATCGGTCGAGCAGTTCCCGAGATATACGGAAAAATAAATAAATTGCGGTTAGTTGGCAACCCTAGTTGAAATTATCTTATTTGGAATACGGTCGAAAATACCATTCATTTGATACACGTATTGGAATATCTGGCCCAATGTTTAAAAAAAATTGGAATAAGTGGCAACCCCATAAACCGCCCTAAGAGGCAACACCCTTGTATGATATCTTAAAATGAATCAAATTGTCTAAATCAAAAACCGTTACATCTCAAAATTTTTTTAGGTAGCTTTCTTGGCATAGATTGCCTAATAAAAAGTAGTACAGCCAGTACATACAATTTTTTTCTTTTTGACTATTATCGTTACTCTTTAAAGAGCACAGTGATGCCAAGTTTTTTAAAATCAAATTAATTTTATGCGATCCAGAATCGTTTTACTGAAAGTTACTCCGATTTTGAGCTGTGTCTCTTTTTGATTTAGTGTGTGTGTTAAAGCAGACGACTAGTTTTAGATTACTTAACCTACTTACCTGAAATATACCTAAATGAAATATAAAATTAAATGAAATGTACCTAATTGAATTTAAATAGAGAAATAATCATATACTTACCCAAATACTTATACTTTCCTTATATTTTTCTATTACTTTCCTTATACTTACCTTAGAATTAAAATACACTTACCTTCTTTTCCCCTTTAATGATTTCAGTTACTTACCAATTTACTTACAGTTTGTATTCTAATGTACCTACCTATGTGCATGCGGTGTGTGTATACCTACTAGCAAGCGCGGCTTTGTCCACGCTCTCTTGTATATATACACACATACGTATGCTCATAGGTGCAGGCGAAGAACTTACCGCTTATTGGAATTGGAAGTTGACAAACTGTAAATTAGATTTAAGAAAATATGATCAAATGAAAAATGAACATTAAATTTACACAGCCTATGAATAATCGACAACGGCGGTGTTTTTAATGCGAGTGACAGGCAATAATTAAAAGTTTAATTTGAGCTCCCAAATTATTTACTTAGCGAAAGTAAATCTTCATACTAAAAAATATTAGTAAAATTTCAGTGCGATATGCTAAAAATCCATATCAGTTAAGCGGATCCCGTGATATACGAAAAAATAAATAAATTGCGGTAAGGTGCCAACCCTGCTTGAAATTATTTTATTTGAAATACGGTCGAAAATACCTTTCATTTGATACACATATTCAAAAAAAAATTGGGAGGTGGCAGCCCTGTAAACCGCCATAAGTGGCAACTATTACCATTTGTACAATGTTAGCAAGATCCTAGAATTTCACCTCCTGTTTGATTTGCACATCATCATCGTGGTGAAAATCGCCTACGACTGAACGTCTGCAACAACTCCTGAAATTCGGCTACAATTTCTATTTAAAAAAAACTACTACTAATGGCAGCGATATACCTCTAACGAGATTTTTAGCCGAGCTTCTCTTTCCAACTTGTGGTGTGTTGCTTTTGAGTTTTCCTACAAGTTGGCGGGACCTACAGTTTTTTGCCGACTCCGAACGGCACTTGCAAAGCAAATGAATTTTTTGCTGAGAAGCTACTCATGGCAGAAATACACCCGGAGAGTTTGCCAAACTACTGCGAGGGGCGACCCTGTTTAGAAAAATTGTTTTTCTAAATAATTTTTGATGTTACTTTTTCTTTGTGACAATTCCAACAAAGAAAAATTTATAAACACAAACGTTTCAAATGATTGAAGAAAAATATTAGTGTTTGAATGTGCTGCTGGCACATTAGCAACTTTAGGTTATTTGAAAGTGTCATACGAGTGGTGGCAGCGGCCACACGAACATCTGCTAATTCCAAGGAATGAAAACCACGGATATATTAAGAACACTTCAATTAGCTTTTAATAGCAACAAATTGTACAATGTAACATTAAATACAGTAGTAGTAGCAAGTGAGGTTTTAATATCTGTAAATTAATAATAAAATTAGAGAAATATTTAAGAGCAAAAAATGGCGGCTTACTTATCCGTGTCCTCGTATGTCTTTCAAATTGCACGCGGTAAAATTCATACCACTTCGGCTAAATCAAAGACATATACACGAGCGAGGCACGGTTGCATTTTAGTGTACACAAATTTTCTTTATGTTACAGGGTTTCATTTTAGCAAATTATGAATAGAAAACATTAAGCAGCAACATTCTCTCCCCCGTGATTCGAATCGCGCTCGAGAGAATCACCAATAACGTCCAGGACTGCAATCTTCCATGCTGGTCGCCGTACATTTCCTGTCGTAGTCTTTACCAGAACTGATCGGACTTGACCGTCTGCAGCTGGCTTGGCTTGTTGTTGTTGTTGTTGTTAACAATGCATTGCCCTGTCTAGAGTGTATGATCATTCCGAAGATCTTCATCAAGCTCTTCTAAGGGGAGTCCAAGGAAACGTGCAGTTTCAACAGGGTTTGTCCAGAGGGACAGAGGGGTTAGAAGAGTAGGTTCAAATGAACAATTGAAGAGATGTAGAGTATCATGGGGGGTCCTACCACATGCAGGGCATGTGTTTGAGATTGTGTCATTAAGTCTGGACAAGTAGGAGTTTAACCTTACACTATATCCAGACCTAAGCTGTGCCAGGGTAACTCTTGTCTCCCTTGGTAAGGTGCGTTCTTCTTCAGCAATATCCGGTGGAGGACTGTTCAGAACGGGGTTCACAGGTAGAGATCCTACAAAAGTATCTACCGACTCGGTGTGGATGTCGGTTAGAGCCCGCTTATGATTCTGCAGATCAAACGGCAAGGTAATATGATGCCGGATCTCATCATAATGTTTACGGAGATGTTTCCTTATGTCTCTCGGGGGCGGATCTATGTCCAAAAGATGACGGTTTGGATGTGCTGGCTTGTGGCAGTTCAGAAGGAATTGCTTGCTCAGCATTTCCGCATGCTCTTTTACATTGAGCAGTTTTGCCTCCTGATGGAGGTGAGACTCGGAAGACATGAGGAGACATCCCGTAGCAGTTCTGATGGCAGTATTTTGGCAGACTTGTAACTTCGTCCAGTTGGTGTTATGTACATTAGGCGACCATATGGGTGCAGCATAGTCAAAGACTGGTCGGCCAATGGCCTTATATGTAGTCAACAACGTTTCTTTGTCTTTTCCCCAAGTACTGCCGGCAAGTGACTTGAGGATCTTGTTGCGACCACGTACCTTTGAGACCATTGCAGACACATGACCAGCAAATGAGAAAGTATTATCCAATGTCATCCCTAATAACTTTGGGTGGCTGACAGTTGGTAGCTTAGTGCCGTCAACGAAAATGTCTAATTCATTTCTCACCTGTTGCGTCCACGTCGTAAAAAGCGTCGCCGTTGATTTAGTCGGAGATATCGTCAGATCTCGCTCTGTGAAAAACCTGGAAAGGTCGCAGAGGTAACCGTTGATTTTATTACAGAGTTCATCAGTATAGGGGCCCTTCCCCGTCGCCATTATTGTACAGTCGTCAGCATAAGAAACGACGGAGACACCCTCTGGTGGTGGGGGCATCTTCGATAGATAGAAATTAAACAGTGTCGGGGATAGGACACCACCCTGTGGCACCCCCTGTCTAATTCGTCTTGGTTTTGATGTTGCGTTTCTAAAGTTGACCGACGCCTGCCGCCCATTCAAGTAATTAGCGGTCCATCTCTTTAACCCATCAGGTATTTGTGTTTCTAATAGATCTTGTATGAGAGTGGCATGGTTGACTGTGTCAAAAGCTTTCGACAAGTCAAGTGCCACTAACACAGTCCTGTGATTTGGTTGGTTTTGATTTAGACCGCTATTTATTTGCGTTGTAATGGCATTGAGTGCGGTGGTGGTGCTGTGCAGCTTACGGAAGCCATGTTGATGATTAGCCAGGTGCAGATTTGCGGTGTAATACGGGAGCAAAATGGACTCTAGCGTCTTCACTACCGGCGACAAAAGTGATATAGGGCGATATGAATCGCCTATGTTTGCCGGCTTTCTAGGTTTTAATAATGGAACCACTCTCGCCTTTTTCCATATTTCAGGAATGACGAAAGTGTTCAGTGAAAGATTGAATAGAGCCGCTAAGTATTTGTGTCCCTCCTGGCCTAGATGTTTCAGCATCTTCATGGCAATGCCGTCGGGGCCGATGGATTTTGAGGGCTTAGCCTGTCTGATGGCTTCCTTGACCTCTGAGGCAGTGATGACAATGGGCGTGTTTTGGTTTTTGTATTTACGCGCCTGTCGCATGGTTCTACGTTTAGCTCTATCGGGTGGGGAATGTAGTACAAATTGTCTACAGAAGGAGTTCGCACATCCCCTAGGGTCCTTCTTCACCCTGTCACCGAAAGTAATATCTACTTTATCCTTGTGTTGTGTTGGATTAGATAGAGCTTTGACCGTAGTCCATAATTTGCCAACACCGTCAGAGAGGTTGCATTGCTCTAGGTGTTGTTTCCATTTGGCCAGTTTGTGTTTATCGACCAACCTACGAATTTCCGCGTTGAGATCCCTTATACGGGGGTCTGCGGGATTGAGACTTCGCACTTCATCTCTTTCTCTAGCCATGGCCGCTGCCTCCGCGGGGAAATTTGGTCTTATTCGAGATATTCGACCCGCAGGAATGAAGCGTCTAGAGGCCAAGTCAATGATGTTGCGGAAGTCTCGTTCGCCTTTGCGTACGTCCGTAGGAATGGATAGAGCAGCCAAGGATTCGTCCGTATATGTCTGAAAACTGTCCCAGTCCGCCTTGGTAAAGTTGATGTATGTACCATGCTCAGGTGTTATAAAGTCCGTCGGTCGTTCGATGGTAATGACTATTGGGAGATGGTCAGACGCCAACGTGAGTATGGGTCGCCAATTGGTGTTGTTCAATAGTCCTGCACTTACGATAGAAATATCTGGCGAACTATAGCAGTTACCCGATACTCTCGTAGGGGCGTCTCCGTTCAATGTACAGAAAGCCGTATCATCTATTTGTTCTGCGAGTACATGCCCCCTACTGTCTGCTGGCAAGTTTGAGTGCCACATATCGTGGTGCGCATTGAAGTCGCCCAGGATCACGCGGTTATCTCCTCGTAATAGCAAGCTAATGTCGGGGTGATAACCGGTGGGGCAACTTGAGACAGGGGGTATGTAGATGTTTATGATTTGCAGATCGACATCTCCTGTACGGATGGTAATACCTTGGCTTTCTAAGATATCATCCGTTCCTTCGATGTCGGTATCAAATAGATGATACTGTACAGAGTTGTGCGTTATGAACGCTAGACCACCTCCCAGACCTCCTGTTACTCTATGACGGTCCTTCCGGTGAATGTTATATCCACCATAGGTAATGAGGTCCGACCTTGGACTGAGCTTGGTTTCTTGGATTGCGGCAAGTTTTATGTCATATTGCGTCATCAAGTTGGTTATCTCTGCGATCTTACCAGTTAATCCGTTACAGTTGTGCTGTAAGATTTGGAAGTGCGCCGGTGGGGTCGATGTCGAGTTAACCAAAGGCGTGAGAGACGGATGTGTTCGCCCAGGTGTTGGTAGGCGAAGACCAAGGCTGTGCCTCAGCCTAGTTAGCTGTGGACCTGGTGTAACCGGGTTGGCTGGCGTCGTAGGCTGAGGCGTGTTACAGCATGGTGCAATGAACGCATCCGTCCAAAGATTCCTGTTCGCGAGCCCAGAGCATAGATGCACGTGGCATTGGCCTAAGCAGTTATTGCATTTGACCGATGACGCGAGCGTGTATAATCTTTGCCGACAAACAGTACACGTCGAGACAGGTGCAAGAAGATGTTGATCCTGACTCACGTGTAAACGGGAGGGGGGGTGTAACGAAACAGACAGAGACTGATGCTCGGAGTTGCTCATGTCTAAACTGCTCCGGTGGGAGCAAGAGTGTTGAGCTGCTGCGCGTGATGTTGACGCCATAAGGCACGAGCAACAGTCTGGAATTTGTGTGGCGGGTATAGCAGAAATGCTGCTAGTCGTTAAGACATTATTATTATTAGTATTGCTACTAGAAGGTGGCGGTAGGGGTGCGCTTGAACGGCGCTTACCGCGGGACGCCCGACGGCGCAAACAGCAAGGGGCCACGAAAGTACTAAAGAAAGTACGGGGTCTGTGGATGTTAGGGTTAAGCCCTGAACATCCAGATTTATGGAGCCATCTCTTACACGAGAAGCATTGCACAGAATGCGACCGTTTAACATATATTTTTTTGCAACAGACACTGCATATCCATTCTTTTGGTCCGGGGTTCGGCTCAACGCCCGCCCGTAACAAAAGAATATCTTGCAGCCCTGCTTCAAGGGGGGAGGATGATAGTTTCGGAATGGGACAAAACATACTAAACAGGGTTACATTGAAAGTGACAGTCCTTGGCCGAGGTAAAACCCCGGGTGGTTCCACTGCGCAGAGATCCATGGCGATGTCCTGGGTTTTCTGCTCTGAGAAGTGACTGTACTGAGAAGTGGCTTCGATTACGATACCTCGTTTCCACATGCCACGGCTCTCTTTGTCGTCACAAATGACAACCACATCTCCCGCATTTATCGGTTTTACCCTCTTATGCCACTTTGTGCGCCTAGTTAAACTCGGAAGATACTCCAAAATCCACCGTTTCCAGAACGTTTGCTGGAACATCTCGCGGATGTCTCCACATACACCAACTTGACCTTGTCTGAACTTAAATAAAATAGAAATTAGCAATTTCGGTTGGTATTCGTCTGGCCCTTTCATAAGCGCGCTATTTAAACTCATACCATTGATTTTCACGGCCGCATCAAAAACTAATCTACGCTTATTTTCTTTATTCGGATTGCTTATGACAAAATGCGGCAAATACCATATACGAGGGTCGTCATGGTTTACTTCGTGTGGCAAAAGTTTTCTTGCATATCCCTTTGATTCATACTCTTTAATTTTGTTGTCGTACCAATCTGCATACTCGGAACTTCGTGCCATTTTAGCTTCGAGTTGTTCAAGGCGTTTAAGTGCAGTGGAAAAACTTTCAGGAAACTCAACTTTATCGCTACACCACAACAGACCTGTTTCGCATCTACCATCGTTATATTTAGTCGTTTCCTCTAATAACTTTTGTGCCCTTTTATCTGCTTCAGATTTGATAATCGGTAAATCTTTAGCCTCAAAATTCTCCGCAGCAAAATATTCAGCTATTTGTTTATTTGCCTCAAAAAGCTTGACCATATCTACGTGCGAAACAGTATGCTCGCCTACGTATTCCTCGTTCGACCCAAACACAGTCCAACCTAAATTTGTTTTGTGGACTGCAAAGCCGTCGTCGAAGTTTATTGCTTTAATTGTACGTGTTAAATTCGAATGTGGCATTCCAATAAGAATTTTCGGTACCGCATTATTGTACTCGCAAATGCAAACGTCTTTTAATTGCTTGTGTTGTTGCGTCAACTCGCACAACTTCAAAGTTTGCGGCGGCAGATACAGCTGCTTCGTTGTGCGTACGCCCCTCATATGATAGCGCTCTGCTGCTTCGAAATCGCCACCAATTTCCAATGCTACTTGCCGCGATTGTTCGCTTGTTGTGTGGTTGCCGATCCATTTAAGACAAAGTGTGTCTACTTTGCCCTTCAAACCGATTGCGTTTGCTACGCTCTCCTCTAACAGCGATACTTTCGCTCCTTCGTCAATAAAAGCGATCACACTTATCTCCCCTTTCGGGCCCTTTATTTTCACTGGCAAGTATTTCAGTAACGTCTGACTGCGCTGCTTAGATTCTGCGGTAGCGAAATTTTTAACAGTTTGACAGTCACTGACTGCGGCCACAGCTGTGGTATCGGTGTTGCTTTTCTGCACTTGCTTTATGTAGTAATCGATTATGGAATTTGTTGCACGATGAAATATTACAGGCACGACGCTTATTACATTTTTGTACATTATGCCCGCGCTCTAGGCAACAAAAGCACAATCGATTTGTTTTTACAAAATTCCATCGATTGGAATAATCGATGTCTTTAAATTGTTGGCACTGATACAGGTGATGGTTTTGTTTACACATTGAACATTCTTTGTCAATACTTATTGCGGTCATCACCGAGTTGGATGTATTTCTAATTTTGCGACTGGCCTGATCGTTTCCTGCACTTCTCGGAGGCATTACTTCTGTGGACATAGATACATAAGCGGCAATTTGTTGCAACCAATCGGAAAAATCCCTAACTGTGGGATATGGCTTTTCTATGTTAAATGTATGACGATACCATTCTTCTCTTTTGCTTATAGGCAATTTACAAACAAGTTCATCAAGAAGCGTTGGGTTGTTGAGATGCGGCAATGCACCGGAATTTTCCAAGAATGATGTCAAATTTGAAACTAAAGCGCTGAAGTTAAGAATTTCTGAAATTCTTCCTCCGACGACTGCAGGAAACAAACGAGCCTTTGATATTTGACTACGAATCAATAAATCTGGCCTACCATAGTGAAATTCGAGCGTTTTCATTACGGCACTTACACTGCTTGGGTGGATGAGCAACGATTCCACCTGTTGACGAGCTTTAGCGCCTTCTGTAGGCGTAGCAGGTTCTCTAAATTTGTGTACAAATATCTATCTGTCGTTTCTCTATAGGCGACGGAAAACATAGGCCACTCCTCGGGCGATCCGTGGAACTCGGGTAAATCTAAAACCTTTCGTGGTGCGTGTATCTGCGTATAGTACCCTGGCGACGAAGATTGTGGTGCGGCGGTGACCACAGGTGGCAAAAACGTATTTGGCGTGTAAACGTTGGGCACGTTAGTGTTAATTGATGACGTTGTGGCGTTGGCATAGGTTGATGGCACACCCGTACCCGGGCGAGCGTCTACGAAGCTTTGGCTAGGTTGTATAGAAAAATAATAATTAGGAACAAAATTACCGTGAGTGGAGGGAACTACATAGCTTGTCCCGGCTGAGGTTACTATTGCGTTTGCGCTGGCGGGCATAGCGCTGATTTGGTTGCTGGCAGCATCCTGATTCGAAGCGACTCCTGTTGAGTGGCTGGTAAGACTGTTGGTGGAGTTTCCGGCACTTTTGAAGGTGGCAGGTGTGCCTCCGGCGGCGTCGACCTCTGTGGCTTGACGATACATTTCGTTTCTCAGTTGGAGTCTTTCTTGTTCCGATGCAGCAAGTGACTCTTGTAGGATTTTCAGTTGTTCTCGCAATTCTTCAACGGTGTTGTCCTGTTGTACAGGTGTGCTGTTATTTTCATCACCGCCGTTAGAGCTGCCCTCGCCATTGGCGTCGGCCATATTGGATTCCCGAATATTCGATGTCACTGTTCTGTTGCGAAGGCGGTAGCGCGTTTCTTCTCCTGGAATCGTTGGCTTGACTTGTTGCAAGTCCGATGATTTCATAGATAGTCGCAATATTGGTCTGCTAAATTTGCAGGATAAATATTAAAATAAATGTTGCTGGCACATTAGCAACTTTAGGTTATTTGAAAGTGTCATACGAGTGGTGGCAGCGGCCACACGAACATCTGCTAATTCCAAGGAATGAAAACCACGGATATATTAAGAACACTTCAATTAGCTTTTAATAGCAACAAATTGTACAATGTAACATTAAATACAGTAGTAGTAGCAAGTGAGGTTTTAATATCTGTAAATTAATAATAAAATTAGAGAAATATTTAAGAGCAAAAAATGGCGGCTTACTTATCCGTGTCCTCGTATGTCTTTCAAATTGCACGCGGTAAAATTCATACCACTTCGGCTAAATCAAAGACATATACACGAGCGAGGCACGGTTGCATTTTAGTGTACACAAAGTTTCTTTATGTTACAGGGTTTCATTTTAGCAATCTATGAATAGAAAAGATTAAGCAGCAACAGAATGTATGTTCATAGCATCCCAGCTAGCATTTTCTAAAAATTTTGAACAAAAAATATTCAAATATCATTCTACAGATGATTAAAAACGATCAAATTTAAGGACATTTTTTTATTCGAATATGATCGTATTGTCGGGAGAAAAGTGTACCCTAAATGTTATTATTCTAAAATACTCATTTATGATGTATAAAAATAATCAGTTTCGATTCATTTTCGGGAACATTTAATGATAGCTTTGTAATCATTTTATGATCGAGTTAAGTTCGCTCACGTTACCTATTTTGAATATTATTTGAATTTCGTTTTTGAATACTTTTTGGAATCATACATTGATCATCTATTATATTAATAGGCTAACAAATTTTACATATAAATATTTGCCAAGCTTAAACCCATACTAAATATGCATAAATATTTATGAAATGCATATGGATTTGTTGGCATACCTCTAAAGCAGTGCACAATTATCTAATATATAACCAATCCTGCTTCATTTATCTGTAATAAGTGAATGAAAATTTCTCATGCCACTTGAATTGGTTATCTGACAATCAATTTGTACATAAAGCGATAGCCCAGTGGGAAGCGTCGGGGGTAGTGGTCGAGCGGTTAATGGTTCAAGTACAGCTATCGGCCACATTTTTTTTTTTGTCATTTTTTGTCATTGAAAATTGTTTTTATTTTTTCAATATATAAATATTTCTTATCTTGACTTCTTTAAAAATTTTATGTTTGTGATCGCTATTTTCGAGAAAAAAAAATTGCTGAATATTTTTAGTTGACGGAAAGCATATGCATACATACCACCCATTATAGAAATGCGATAACCGCTTGTTCAATTTGGGTTTTTTTGTCAAATTTTTGATGATATAAGATCGAAGTTGCGAAATTTTTTCAAACACAGTAGTCTATTTATCGGACTTCGGTAGATTAGTTCTATAAATTTTAGTGATTTCTACCGTTTGAGACAAAGTTTCTGATAGACTCCCTATTTAAAATATAAAAATCGACAACATATTTAATATGTACTTAAATTTTGAACTAAATCAAGTGGTTAGCGGTCGTCTTAAATTTTACTGAAGGCAACAACTGATTTCTATTCATATGTACATATGTATTAACTTTTAAAAGAGCAGATTTGCAACCCGAGCCCCAAACAAGACTAGACCAAATTGAATAGAAAAATTAATATATATTTTTTCTTTAAATCAAATAAAAAATCCATATGAATTGTCTTAAATATTGCTAAGTTATGGTTAAAGAAAAAAGCTAGAAAATCCTCAAAGGTTTTTTGACCTAACCAGAATTTGTAATTTACTCCCTCTAAAAAAATTTAAAAACACGCCTTTATAATAAATTTCTATAAAAAGAACTAATTTTCTGCAAAATGAACCTTTCAATCTTTCACTCAACAAGCTCCTCCTTTTATTAGAGAAACTATTTTCATTTTCTCGCTCATTGCCCATACAGCTTGAATTGGTGATTTGACAATAAATTCGTAGATAAAGCAGTAGAGCAGTGGTTAGCGCATCGGATAGCGAGCGAACTGTTGTAGATTCGAGAACAGCTCCGGGCTACAATTTTTTTTTTCATTGAAAATAGTTTTTTCTTTTTTAAAACATCTTTAGGTATATGAGTATTTCTAATCTTGATTTTTTATAAGCTCATTAAAATTTCATAAGACATATTTTTATATTTGTGATACTTTTTTCGGAAAAAACTTACGCGAATATTTTCATAAATATACATACATAAATATACATACATACTACCGTTTGAGACAAAGTTGCTGAAAATATAAAAATCGACAACATATTTAATATGTACTTAAATTTTGAACTAAATCAAGTGGTTAGCGGTCGTCTTAAATTTTACTAAAGGCAACAACTGATTTCTATTCATATGTACATATGTATTAACTTTTAAAAGGGCAGATTTGCATCCCGAGCCCCAAACAAGACTAGACGAAATTGAATAGAAAAATTAATATATATTTTTTCTTTAAATCAAATAAAAAATCCATATAAATTGTCTTAAATATTGCTAAGTTATGGTTAAAGAAGAAAGCTAGAAAATCCTCAAACTTTTTTTGACCCAACCAGAGTTTTTAATTTACCCCCTCTAAAAAAATTTAAAAACACTCCTGTATAATAAATTTCTATAAAAAGAACTCATTTTCTGCAAAATGAACCTTTCAATCTTTCACTCAACAAGCTCCTCCTTTTATTAGAGAAACTATTTTCATTCTCTCGCTCATTGCCCATACAGCTTGAATTGATGATTTGAAAATAAATTCGTAGATAAAGCAGTAGAGCAGTGGTTAGCGCATCGGATAGCGAGCGAACTGTTGTAGGTTCGAGAACAGCTCCGGGCTACAATTTTTTTTTTCATTGAAATAGTTTTTTCTTTTTCTTTAGGTATATGCAAGGACTAAACCGAAACCGAAACCGTAACCGTAACCGATTAAAACCGATTCATTTTTAAAAACCGAAACCGAAACCGTAACCGTTATTTTGATCTGGAAAAGACCGAAACCGAAACCGTTTCAAAAGCCGTAACCGGTTCCAAACGGTTTTCAATTTTTTCAAAACATTACTTCTATGAGTGGGCACTTAGGTACTTCCTTTTACAAACAGGTACCCTGAATGTTTTCATGGAAGATTGTCGAGCCACGTTTTTACATCAGTATCAAAATTCTGAAAGAGGAAGTTTGACTATAGTTGAATGAAGCGATCGAAACAAAATTTACGAGATCCGAAAAAGAAATGTTCAGGCTTGTCTCAGAAAGCGCCACTAATACTAATGTTTTTAACGATTTATACATTTCATTTGGCTTCCATTTTAATATATTTTTAATAAAAAGTAGTTATTTTTAGGAATTTGTTTTGCAGAAATTTCATCCATGCATAGCGTTAATAAAATGTATTATTATATTGGAGAAATCCCATCATGGCCGCAGGAAAAAAGTTATGAAAATTCAGACCTATTTCGTAGCTACATAGCTACTTGAGTATTTTAGTGGTAAAATTTTTTTTTTCGTGTTTTTATTTGGAAACCGGAACCGGAACGAAGCCGAAACCGAAATAAATTTTGAAGAACGAAACCGGAACTGAAGCCGAAACACGTTGCAAAACCGAAACCGAAACCGGAACGTTATTTTAATCGGTTTCAGACCTTGGGTATATGAGTATTTCTAATCTTGATTTTTTATAAGCTCATTAAAATTTCATAAGACATATTTTTATATTTGTGATACTTTTTTGGGAAAAAACTTACTGCGAATATCTATATATTAATAGGCTAACACTCTCCCCATACAAACAGTCATAACCCAATTTCGTATAGTATTTATGGATAGATCCCTATATAATTTAAATTGGAAACTTAGAATGGATTAATCTGGTGTCTCACCAAAAAAAAATTTGAAAATTATTTTTAGTTTATTTTGTATTAAACAAAAAAGAGGTCTCCAAACTCTCCAGCTATTTTGTTATCTTCACATTCTGTTATACCCGAACTATACATCACTATTCAGCACTCTTATAAAACTCCCAAAGCCACAACCATCCGCTCATTCCCTTACACACACACGTACATATCTATGCAATGATCCAGCAGTTGCCACTTGCTTTTATTTTTGTGCCAAAAAGGGAACAACAAAATGTACCAAATCATATCATCTTCGGCATCTAAACAACATTTGTAAGCTAAGAAATCCAGCTTCACTTCTGGCTTTATATATTTAACTTTTTGCCTATTGGTAAAGTTTATTTTTTAACGATATGATTTTGTAAGAAAATTCCACAATGTTAAGATCGAAATTTAAATATCGTACGGACTTTAACTAAAGAACAATTTTACATGACACTAATGCTGATTTCGTGGAACATGTTTACACCCTTGCACAGAATACTGTAAAAGTGTGATAAAAGTGTACCCGTTCTACATGAAACTGCTATATCGATAAAACGAACAAAAAACATTGCCCGTTTGCTATGCTATGTGCATGAATAATTAGGTTTCGCTTATCAACCATATTCAATTGTTATTGCAAAATCCAATTTTTTTCACCAAATTTATCCGTCAAATAAAATTTTCGTCAGCTGATTTTCAGTGCAACCAACTACCCTGTCAAAGCTTCAGTGGGTAAAAAGTGTGAGTTTTTTAGGAAATGAAAACATATTCTGTTTGACGTTTTACCTTCATTTTGCAAACGAAAACGGAAAATTTAAGAGTGCAAAAAATGCGCATTTTTTGATGAAATCACCATAACTCTACTTTTTTTTACGAAAAACACATTTTGGGTATTTGTTTGTTTAGGGGTCAACCGCTAATAAATTAGCTAAAATTATGGGAGATAGCTCAAAAGACAGGTTTTGGCCTCATTTGTTTCTATGGAAAGTTATGGTCAAAATATCGAAAAATGACCCACGGCACGCATTTTTTCGCACGTTTTTAGGTACAGCCTAATAAAATTACAACAACCACATGAAAACTTGCCACTTTGATTGCAAATATCTCTTCAAAGAAGCAAAATATTAAAAAGCGCTTCCGGATTCGTGATCCTGAGGCCAAACCCCGTCTTTTGAGCTATCTCCCATAATTTTAGCTAATTTATTAGCAGTTGATACCTAAGGGAAACAAATACCCATTTTTACTTTGATTATTTGATGCTCTAAGCTTTTCTCGATTTTTTTAAAGTTTAATTCACTTATGAAATTTTTAGGGGGTTAAATATTGGAAAAGTATATTTTCTAAGCAGAAAATATATTTTTCAAACAGTTGAAGATTGCCCAGAAAAATATCCCCAATCGTCTCATTTAAAGCAAAGCTGTAATTAGACGCTGGCAAGTATAAGTATAATTGACAGAACTCTGATTTTTTTCAATTTTCCTTGCTTAAAAAATAAAATAAGAACGAAAAATTATAAAAAAGAAACAGTTTTCAATTTTTGCTTCCACCGAGAATCGAATATAGGTGTCCTGCAAGTAGTAAACATTTATACCCATTCTGGTATAAAAAGGGTACAATTAGTCTCTTCATAAGACATGCTCGAAGAAATGTGACCAATTTATTCCATCTAAAAGAGACTAAAAAAGTAGTAGTCTACTTTTCCTCTGGATTGATCCCGGACCAATCGTATTTTTTGCAGGGAAACACCAAACGAACTTTTACTAATGCACCTTTTTACATAAGTAACTCCACTTTTTGTATGAAGCCACATTTTTTACTTTGATAATTTAATGTGCTAAGCTTCTTCGATTTCTAAATAGTTTTTTTACTTATCAAATTTTTAGAGAAATAAAATATTGGAAAAGTATATCTTCGAAGCAGAAAATGTATTTTTCATACAAAAAAGTGAAGTTAGTTATATCGAATTAAAAATTTTGATCCCAACATCAAAAAATTTGTTTAAAAGAAAAATATTAAAATGCATGCACAGGAATGTAAAGCAGGAGTTATTAGCTTTCAAATGTTGGTAAAAAAAATCTGTAGCAATACTACAAGCCGAAACATAATAATTTCAGTTGGTACATGTTTTCATCACCTTAGGAAAAATTGCAGTATCTATATATTAATAGGCTAACACTCTCCCCATTCAAACAGTCATAACCCAATTTCGTATAGTATTTATGGATAGATCCCTATAAAATTTATATTGGAAACTTCCCTGCAAAAAAGTCTGCGATTAATCCCTAAAGAGAATTGTCCTCGATTAATACCTTTTGGGTACAACTGGTCTACAATTGTGCCCAACACATGCCTTACGGGTAGAGTTGGAGATTAATGAAACTGATATCATGGGGATTTGGAAGGTTATACCTTATCCCATCTTATAGGACACTATAATTTCCACCCCACTTACCCGTGAAGGCTCCTAGGAGCTTTTACAAATATGAATGTACTCGTATGCAAACATTTTGAGCAAACTTTACAATAATGCATCATACTTTTGGAAACATATCTTTGGGGGAATGGTCTAGGGGGTCGGAAATGTTACAACTGTGAAAGCAGAAAATAAACATAGTTATATTTTAATGTATATATTTATAGAAAGGTACCCGTCGAACCTGAAGTCGGAAATAAAATAGCTCCATTTGCGCATCACCTACCCCCGTGACCATGTTTACTTCCTGGCAAAAAGGAAAATAAATACACTTGATCGATAAGAGACCGGTGGCTTAGTCCACTCTATTATAGTGTGGAACAGCTCCGACGGCGGCCACACGGCCTTTTTATTAATGTGCTTCTTTCAACTGCTAATAAATTAGCTAAAAGACGAGGACTCAGGATCACCAACCCGGACTTGGGATGGCGTTGCCCAAGGTTATTTTTAATAAGCGCGGCCGAAGGCCGCCAACTCAGAAAGGTGTTCTGCACATAAATACCATGGATTCCGCCCCAATTTTGGTATTGGAACCGGGTCAATTTTCGGTTTTTTGGCCATAAATTTTCGATGTAGACTGAATTTTTGTCAATGCATTATTACTTGATATTTTTTTGTACCAGTTCCGTATGATAGGTTGTTTAGTATTATAAGTTCTTGCCACACGTTGGCTGAAAATGCTTGAAGCATATCATACATATATACATACATATGTACTTTTGTTTTGTATAACTTTGATCTTTCGTTTTTTATGCGCAATTAAATAACTTTATTATATTATTATATTATCATGGCAATTCTAAACAATTTTTCACTAGTGAATCGAGTAGTATACATTTATACCCGATCTGGATATAAAAGCGAGTAGTATACATGTATACCCGGTCTGGATATAATAGCGAGTAGTATACATTCATACCCGTTCTGGTATGAAAGGGGTACAATTAGTCTCTCCATAGGACATGCTTGAACAAATGCGATCAAAACTCTCCATACAAAGAGACTAGAAAAAGTAGTAGTCTCCTGTTCCTCTGCGATTGATCCCGGATGCATCCCGGACTAATCGCATTTTTTGCAGGGTTAGAATGGACTAATCTGGTGTCTCACCAAAAAAAATTTTGAAAATTATTTTTAGTTTATTTTGTATTAAACAAAAAAGAGGTCTCCAAACTCGCCAGCTATTTTGTTATCTCCACATTCTGTTATACCCGAACTATACATCACTATTCAGCACTCTTATAAAACTCCCAAAACCACATCCATCCGCTCATTCTCTTACACACACACGTACATATCTATGCAATGATCCAGCAGCTGCCACTTGCTTTTATTTTTGTGCCAAAAAAAAAAACAGAAAAATGTACCAAATCATATCCTCTTCGCCATCGTAACACCATTTGTAAGCTAAGAAATCCAGCTTCACTTCTGGCTTTACATATTTAACTTTTTGCCTTTTGGTAAAGTTTATTTTTTTAACGATATAATTTTGTAAGAAAATTTCACAATGTTAAGATCGAAATTTTAATAACGTAGGTACGGACTTTAACAAAAGAACAATTTTACATGACACTAATGCTGATTTCGTTGAACATGTTTACACCCTTGCACAGAACACTGTAAAAGTGTGATAGAATATACCCGTTCTACATGAATCTGCTATCGATGAAACGAAAAAACAAACACTGCCCCGTTTGCTACGCTATGTGCATGAAGAATTAGGTTTCGCTCATCACCCATATTTAATTCTTAATTCTTAACTAAAATTTTCGTCAGCTGATTTTCAACCAGCTATCCTGTCAAAGCTTCTACCTTTTTTTACGAAATACCCATTTTTACTTTGATTATTTGATGTTCTAAGCTTTTCTCGATTATTTAAAGTTTAATTCACTAATAAAATTTTTTGGGGGATAAATATTGGAAAAGTATGTTTTCTAAGCAGAAAATATATTTTTCATACAGTTGAAGATTGGCCAGAAAAATATCCCCAATTGTCTACTTTAGAACAGAGCTGTAATTAGACGCTGACAAGTATAAGTAGTTCCTGGCGTCATGGTGGACACCTCGATTGTCAGAACTCTGATTTTTTCAGTTTTCCTTGCTTTAAAACATAAAAATTACAAAAAAAAAACAATTTTTAAATTTTTGCCCTCGCCGAGAATCGAAGTCAGGTGTCCTGCAAGTAGTAAACATTTATACCCATTCTGGTATAAAAAGGGTATAATTAGTCTCTTCATAGGACATGCTCGAACAAATGTGACCAATTCATTCCATCTAAAAGATACTAAAAAATTAGTAGTCTACTATTCCTCTGCGATTAATCCCGGACTAAGCGCCCTTTTTTGGAGGGAAATACCACACGAACTTTTACTAAAGTACCGTTTTAGCTCCACATTTTTGTATGAAAAAACTTTTTCAACTTTGATAATTTGATATGTTAAGCTTTTTCTATTTCTTTGTTTTCCACGTATGTAATTTTTAGAGCAATAAAATATTGGAAAATTATATTTTCTAAGCAGAAAATGTATTTTTCAAACTAAAAATATGTATGCGTGAAGCAAGAAGAAAAAACGGTACCTTGCAAATTGCACATTCATCGAAACTCCGACAAACACTTCCCGCATAAACTCTGCGCTTCGAAAACCGTCCCCACCCTTTTTCGCGCTCATTACTCTCACATGAACGTACATAAGTATACAGCGATCCAGGCAGCTGCCACTTGCCTTCATTTTTGTGCCAAAAAAAAGAAAAAAACAAAGTGTAGCAAATCAAATAAATATCTTTGCATCCTCGCCATCTTCACACCATCATCATTCACATAATTCACATAATCCAAGGTTTTTCGCTGAGCACTTCTTTATTTAGTTTTTTGTCCATTAAAAAGTTTATATTTTTAACGATATGGTTTTTTTTAAGTAAAATTCCACAAGGTTACGATAAAAAAGTACCATTATATATCGAAATATTATAAGCCCATACCGGGTTTTGGTGCAATTTAAATTAAAAACTTATTTTTTATGTAAGAATTAATGTAAGTTTAATATAATTTGTAATAGTAGGTGTCTGCTGTACCTTAGACATAAACAAACAAATAAAAAAATAAATAAAAAAATAAAAAAAAAAACAATAAAAAAAAATCTGTTGTAGATATATCCTAATGTATTGTCGTCAGCTTTTCTGTTGTACTACTTTGCTGCACCACCCTAATGTGAAGATTTTTTGTATGGTATCACTTAATCCAAATTTGCATTTGTCACGAGGGAGCCACTTACTTGGTTTTGTTGTGAACGGGGAACATGTATATTAAGGGAGAGTTGAAGAAAATTTCAGATGGTCGAATTTCGACCACGGGCGATCCTAGTATTTTTTATTGTTTTATGATCACAATTTGATACTTTTTTGGGGATGTTTTGAAGTCATGTGCAGAAGACCACGTATGTGGGGAAAGTCTCTGGAGTCTTTCAGCTATTTCGATGGACCTTCAAAAAAGTCAATCGACATCAAGAAATTCGCCAGTCTCGTCGGAATTGCTGATATAGCCCTCTGACTTCCACTTACCAGCGTTTAATCAGCTCATGACTTCCAGGAATTTTGAGACGAGGCAAGGAAAAAGCCAACAGCATGCAGGTATCCTTCATTTGGAGGCAAATGTGACCTATAATCGTATATATATGTGCAGAGCAGATCCCTGAACTTATACATAAATAATATTTCTTTTTTCCAAATAAATGTTTGTATTTTTTTCTGAATTTTATGATATGAAAAAATGTGGGTATATTACAGAAAGAAATGTGCACAGCAAAGTAAAAATTTAAAAGATAGAAAATTGATTTTGAGTCTCCAAAAAATTATCAAAGGGAATTCCAAAATTTCTTGAAAAATTATTATCAGTTTTTGTTCACCTAAAGTAAACATATTTGATTCTTTTTCCTGTTTTATTTCAAAGTTGACTCAGAATTTAATCATTAGAGTTATTGAAAAATTATTCATAATGTTGACTGAAAAATGATAATAAGTTTTTTATCATCATATGGAATCATGTTTTATTATTCCGCCTGTTCATATTGATGATAATTCAGTATTTCGTCACTGAAAGTAATCAAAATGTATTCAACTTAAGATATTTTCAAAATTCATTCATTCAAATGCTGTGTGGGATGGTTCAATTATACAGGTTGAGTCAAGGCGAATTCATAAATGGTGGTAGAACGGCGAATTGGGCAATATTCGCTTCAGTTCGCCGTACATAAAATGTCAAAGTGAAAGAGGATACAAAATATCAACAATCACGTGTTTTCTTTTCAATTACAAACAATTGCTGTTAGAAAAGTAAATTTATTGCGTGTTTCGGCAATAAATGCTATTAAATATATACCATTTACTTAAACCGTGGTCATCGCGCACATTTCGTGAGTTTTATTATGTTTTGTGTAAATAATAACGTAAATAAACGTGTTTCCGATTTCCTCTTAATGACAATTGCTGTATGCGAAAACAAGAAGAACAAGCAATCAGCTGTTCACTTGCGGGCACCATGTAAATGAATTCGCCTTGGGTTGAGTTATCAACAAGACGAACTAAAACTTTTTTTATTTACAAAAATGGGCATATTGTCAAACTCAAGACGAATTCTAATTTAGTTGTGTTCATTGAAACAAATCAGTAATAACTTTGGCTCACTTTTTTTCTGAGCAGTGTTCGTTGAAACGAAGTAGTAGTCATCAGCAGGGGGAAACTTTCTGAGAGTGCACCACGCTTTGCGAGAATGGTAGAGGAGGTCCTACACATCTCAACTGTGAAAGTAGAGACTAAAGTAAATTTTATTTTAGTGTGTACATATGTATATGTACATATATGGGTACCTTCCGAAAATCGGATAAAATATATCAAATGAAGTACCCAAAGACGCGCATTTACGTCTTAATTAAGAATCTGAAAACAGAAATAAAATATTTCAATTCTATCAAAAGTTATGCGAGAAAAACCGCGCGAAACCCCAAAAAATTACACTTTCCTATAAAAGACCGGGGGCTTAATCCACAATTTGTTTATGTAAACAACTTCGACGCACTTTTTTATCTTGACATGTTTCCTTTTTTCCAAAGCATAGTGCACTGTGCGAAAGTCAACTCGTTTATTCTAATGAGATAACTTTTATTTTCAATTTTTACGGGAAAAATGCAGAAAACAAAACTGATTCACATAACATTTGGTGGAAGATTACTGCCAATAGCATCAGTGTTCCTTCGACGAGCACTGAAGATACACATGTTATTCACCAAACGAGCCGAAGGCGAATTTAGATTTTGTCCAGGGCGAATATTTATTTTGACAATCTGCCCACAAATTTACAAAAACAAAATACATGGGAATTCGCCTTTGCCTCAACCTGTATTATTGAACCATGGTTCATAGAGAACAAAATGTTTTTTTAGTTTTGTTTTTCATTTTGGATGTAAATTTCAAAAAATGTATTTTACAGTTTTCAAAGTGAACTCAGCTTTTGGATTTTTTTTTGTACTGAACTATGAAAGTAATAAACAACCGTACAATAAAGTTTATTCGTACACTGATTTATATTCGAAAAGAACGGAAAAATACTTTAGAAAACGGTTTCCATGTTCCTTCTTAGGACGTCAATTACATGACTTCTAATTTAAAGAAAAAACGCTTACACAAAAAAATTTTTATCTTACATAGCCGATATCTTTCAGTAAATTTCATTCAAATCGAATTTTTAGGTGGTCCGCTGAGGAATTTTACCCCTTATAAAATCGGGCCGTGTGTAGAAGTCCACGCAAGTGGGGAAAGCTTCTGATCGCCATTCAACTGGGAATGGCCAGAGCGATTCTTCTATGTGCGGTCCAAGCAGCTCACTACGTCCGGGAAAGCCCACGTATCTCTGGACAGCCACTGAACACCCGTTCGGTGCTGACCTAAGTGAGAAGGCGACAACCTGACAAGGCCACTCCGACATAATCGGTTTAAGGGCTTGCCAGGGGACTTCATCAGCGGCGTCTGTCACCATGAGGTGCGGCTGCAAGCGGGCGTCTGTCTTGAACCAAGCGGCTCGCTATATAAATGTGTAATTTAAATCCAACCCACCGAGAAACGGGTTGTGCGTAGGGTTTGGGACCCACCACATAAAAACAAACTTCCAATGAGATCCAATAATCAGGCATCGGATACGATAACTCACTCTTTAGATAACGACCACTGCAAACGAAATAGGAATATGATTAAGGAAATCAGGGCATGTTCTTGGAATGTCCGAACCCTTAGCAGGGAAGGTGACGATGCCCGCGTAGTTGGGGTCCTCAAAGAGGCAAAAGCTGACATCACCGCTATAAAAGAAATGCGATGGACGGGGCAAAGTTATAAGACCATCCAAACCTGCAATGTCTACTGGAGCGGCCACACTAATGAGCGCAGATTCGGCGTCGGTTTTGTGGTGGGAAAGAGGCTTGTGAAACAGGTAGTGTCTTTCACAGCCGTGAACGAGCGTCTCGCCACAATCCGAATAAAACTACGATTTTTCACCATATCGTTTATCTGTGCGCACGCACCGACCGAGGACAAGGACGACGTGGAAAAAGATGCATTCTACGCAAAATTAGAAGAAACTTATGAGCGCTGCCCCCGTCATGATATCAAAGTCGTGCTTGGCGACTTTAACACCAGGGTGGGCAAAGAGGGTGTATTTGGCCCCACTGTCGGAAAGTTCAGCCTCCATGAAGAGACTTCGCCGAATGGATACAGGCTGATCGACTTCGCCGGTGCACGAAATATGGTCGTAGCCAGCACCAGGTTCAAGCATAAAAAGATCCATCAAGCAACATGGCTATCGCCAGATCGGAAAACAGGCAATCAGATCGATCACTTTGTGATAGACGGACGGCATGCTTCCAGTGTTATGGACGTACGTACGATGCGGGGTCCAAACATCGATTCCGATCACTACTTGGTGGCACCAAGATTCGTACTCGCCTAAGTACAACGAAAGAGGCACCACAAAAAACGCAAGGAAAGCTGGACGTCGAAAAGCTGCAGTCACAACAGATAGCCAATGATTTCGCATAACGACTCGCGCACCTGCTCTCTGAGAGCGCAATTCAACCCAGCGGAGTGCACGAGCAGTGGGAGCATATCTCCGGATCACTTCGTACCGCAGCCGAAGAAGTAATTGGATTCCGGCAAATGCGAAAAAACAGCTGGTACGAAGATAGAGAATGCAAAGGCGCAATGAAAAGAAAGGACGACGCCTATAAGGCAACGTTAAAAGCGAATGCAACGAGGAGCGTGTGTGAACACTACCGCGAGATGAAGAGGGAAGAGAGACGGCTTTTTCGGGCGAAGAAAAGGGAAGCGGAAAAGCGTGAAATCGAAGAGCTTGAAATGCTAGCCAGCAGAAGCAACGCACGAAAATTTTATCAAAGAATTCGACGAATGACGGAAGGTTTTAACCCCGGGCCAAACTCCTGTAAAAATGACAACGGCGACCTGGTGACAGATGTTCAAAGAGTACTAGGGTTATGGAGGGATCACTTCTCTGCCCTTCTAAACGGAGGAACGGAGCAACAATCCAGAGAAGAGGACGAACCCGACCCCACAATCGAACACGATGGAATCGAAGTTTCACAACCCGACTATAACGAGGTGCGAGTAGCTACATCACGCCTAAAAAACAATAAAGCGGCGGGTGCTGATGGCCTGCCCGCCGAGCTATTTAAATGCGGCGGCGAGGAACTGGCAAGGTGCATGCACCAGCTCTTGTGCAGAATATGGTCAGATGAATGCATGCCTGAAGATTGGAACCTTAGAGTTCTCTGCCCAAACCATAAGAAGAGTGATCCCGCAAACTTCGCCAACTATCGCGGAATCAGCCTTTTGAGTATCGCATATAAGGTCCTATCAAGCGTATTGTGCGAAAGACTGAAGCCTGCCGTAAACCGACTGATTGGACCTTATCAGGGTGGCTTCAGACCTGGTAAATCTACCATCGACCAGATTTTTACAATACGCCAAATCTTGGAAAAAAACCCGTGAGAAAAGGATCGACACACACCATCTCTTTATTGATTTTAAAGCCGCCTTCGACAGCACCATACGCCGCTATGTCTGATTTTGGTTTCCCAGCAAAACTTATACGGCTGTGCAAAATGACGCTGAACAACACCACCAGCTCGGTTAGAATTGGGAAGGACCTCTCCGAGCCGTTCGAAACTAAACGAGGTTTCAGGCAGGGCGACCCCCTATCGTGCGATTTCTTTAATTTAATGCTGGAGAAAATAATACAAGCTGCAGAACTTAACCGCGCTGGAACAATATATTACAAGAGCGTACAACTGTTGGCGTATGCCGACGACATCGACATCATTGGCCTCAACAACCGCGCCGTAACTTCTGCGTACTCCAAATTAGAAAAGGAAGCGGAAGAAATGGGTTTGGTGGTGAACGAAGGTAAAACGAAGTACCTGCTGGCATCAAGCAAAGAGTCAGCGCATTCGCGCCTAGGCAACCACGCCACTGTTGGCAGCCATAATTTCGAGATATTAAGGGACTTTGTATACCTGGGAAGCAGCATTACTACCAACAACAATGTACGCCTGGAAATCCATAGGATAACTCTTGCAAACAAATGCTACTTTGGGCTGAGTAGAAGAAGTAGTTAGAAGTAAAGTCATCTCTCGACGAACAAAAACAACACTCTATAAGTCACTTGTCGTACCCGTCCTGCTATATGGTGCAAAAACATGGACACTGACAGCATCTGATGAGGCGGCTCTGGAGAGAAAAATTCTTCGAAAGATTTATGGACCCCTAAAAGTTGGCGACGGCGAGTACCGAAGAAGATATAATGATGAGCTGTATGAGCTTTATGCAGACGTGGACATAGTTCAGCGAATTAAAACCCAGCGGTTCCGCTGGCTAGGACACGTGGTGCGAATGAACGAGGACGCTCCGGCCCAGAAGGTATTTTTATCGGCACCCGCCGGTGGAAGTAGAGGAAGAGGGAGACCACCACTTCGATGGCAGGACCAAGTAAAGGCAGACCTGCGAGCACGCGGTGTCTCTAATTGGCGCCAGTTGGCTCAACAAAGAACCGACTGGCGTAACATGTTGGACGGCCAAAATCGCCTAGGCAGTTAAAGGCTATTTTAAGTAAGTAAGTAAAATCGTAGATATTTTTCCTCAATTTTCATCTGACAAAACCGGAATGAAAGATTTTTAGACGGTTTCATTCCTTTCCGCCAAGCTTACGCGCACTGAAAATAAAATTTCGTAAAAAAGCTACGAAAAAATTTCGTAGTGTTAATTTTCGTATAATGTACGAAATTTCGTTCATAATACGAATGAAAATTTGACAAATACACTACATTTTACGAAACCTTTCTTAAAATATACGAAATGACTTTCGTAAGGAATATTTATAATTTACGAAGTCGTGCGTACTATTTACGAAGCCATGTAGTAAACTATGATACAAATCTTTGTACGAATCATTTTGTATAATGTACGAATCATTTTCGTAAAATATACTAAATTGCTGCTACACTAGATTTTACGAAACTTTCGTAAAATATGCGAAATGACTTTCGTAGGGAATGTTACGAATTCGTGGGTACTATTTACGAAGTAATTTAGTAAACTATGAAAAAAAGAACCTTGTACGAATCACGCGTATTATTGTGAAATTCTATTCAAAGAAACAAGTTGCAAAAAGATTAATTTCTAATAAATATAGATATGGTTTTTTTGTAGGCTTTTTGACCAATTTTGGCTTTAAGTGCAAAATAAGAAATTTTATTCCACTTTCATACCCAACGTTTCGCTAGACTTCCTAGCTTCATCAGGGGTGATCTGTATTTTATTTTTCAACAACAAATATAGAAACATATACACGAAATTAATAATTTTGGAAATTTGTCGATATATACATAAATATAACAAAGACGACAAACAACATAGAGGTCAAACACTTACATTTTATTTATTTATTTCCTAATGCTAAAAACATATTAGTACCAGTAATTACTGGTAGCATTGTCATACTAAAGCTAAGTTACAAACATAAAAGGTATGAGACCGCGATGTGTTGTGTATCTTCTTTTTTATTTACAGTATTTTCTCTTTTTTCTCAGATTCTCAAGCTCTCCAGCGTATATCGTGCTCTCCCTAGTTTATTTTTGTCTATTATCTTTGTGTGAGTTAGGTTTGCAGAGTGTCCACTTGTTGTGACGTGTTGTGATAATGCGGTGGTGTTTCTCTTCTTATGTATGTCCGCTTCGTGCTCTTTTATTCGCACCCCCAGTGCACGTTTGGTGGTCCCAATGTATACCCTGTTGCAGTTTTCGTTTTCGTTTCCTTGACATGTGATTTCATATATTAAGTTGTTTTGTTGTAATTTATCGATAGGGCTTTTCGTGTTCGTGAATATATTGGACAATGTTTGATTAGACTTGTATGCTAATGTTATGTTTTCGTTGTTGTTGGCTATTGTTTTTTTAAGGTTTTCAGTAAGTTTTGGAATATAGGTTACGCCGAAGTATTTTTTTGGTTCTTTTATTTTTTCCGTTGTTCTTTTATTTTGTTTATTAGTTATTTCTTTTATTTTCTGTTCGGTAAGATTTTTTATAAGTTTGTATGGGTAACTGTTATTTTTTAATATTTCATTAATTTTTTTTTTTTTTTTTTTTTTTTTGTAGGTTAGTGCTCCAGAACTCTTTGTCGCTTATGGTGAGTACTTTATGGATCAGATTTTTTGCGGTCTTGATCTTGTATTTAAGTGGTTGCGACGAAAAAAAGTTTATTAATCTTCCCGAGGATAACGACTTTGTATACCAGTCAAAAAACAATTTTCCATTTTTCGTGTTTTTGTGGATTTCAACGTCCAGGTAGGGGATTTTGCAGTTCTTCTCCATTTCTATTGTGAATTGTATCTTGCTATGGTAGTTATTTAGAAATTTTTGGATGAGTTCCACGTCCGTGTATTTTACTATTGCTAAATATAGTTTAAAAAAACTAAAACTCACGCTTTTAGAGAGCATTGAACTAAAAAGTTGAAAATAATTTTAAAACCCCTACACAGTAGTATTGTGGAAAAAGCGTGGTCCGCTTTGTTCCATAATCTTCGTTTTTTATTTAAATTATTTTTACCTTTTTAGTGCAATATCCTTTAAAAGCGTGTGTTTTCGCTCTTTAAATTGTATTTATTTTTTACTTTTTAGTTAAATCTGTTATGAAGTAATCGATAAATATATCGAAGTATACCGCAGTGCAAACGAAACCTCTGGGCCTCCATTTTAGTTTGATACCCATATTGTAGGCAATTTTGTGACAGTCATATGCCACTATCGGGTAGACTGAAGTAGAGTTACATACAAACAAGCAAACATACATATGAATGTGGGATAATGCGTCCGCAATATGATTTTCTTTTCCGGCTATATACTCCACTTCAAAATCGTACTCTTCTAAATCGAGTCTTACTCGTGTCAGTTTAGATGAAGGGCTCTTCATCGAGAATAGGTATGTTAAAGGACGATGGTCGGTTTTAACTAGAAATTTTCTGCCATAAACATATGGTCTGAAGAAGGTTATGGCCCAATGGATTGCGGCCAATTCTTTTTCTATTGTGGCTTTGTTGGTTTCACCTTTTGTGAAGGACCTAGAAGCGTAAGCAATTGGTAACTGTTTGCCATCGTGTTCTTGGCTAAGGACTGCCCCATAAGCGTACCCACTAGCGTCTGTTTTTATGCAGAATTTTTTATCGAAATCTGGGTATTGCAAAAGTTTTGGGCTAATTAATGCTTCCTTTAAGTAGACAAAAGCTTTTTACATTCTTCTGTCCATTCGAAGGAAACATTCTTTTTGCAAAGCCTAGTTAATTTTCTTGAATGTTCTGCAAAATTCGGTACAAATCTTCTGTAATAGTTACAGAAAGCTACGAATCTTTTAACTTCATCGGCTGTTTTTGTGTTGGGTAATTTTGGACTGTTTCAAATTTGCTCGGGTCGGGTAATATTCCCTTGTTTGTACATTTATGCCCTAAATATGTTACTTCTTGGCTGAAAAATAGGCATTTATCTGGATGTAATTTTAGGTTGAATTTTCTGCAAGAGGAGAATACGTCTCTTAAATTTTTTAGCATGTGATTTTCAGAACAACCTAATACAACTAAATCATCCATGTAGAGGAATGCTTGAGATGGCTTTAGGCCTGCGAATGCTAGCGTCATCATTCTTTGGAATGAATTCGGTGCTACTTTTAATCCGTAAGGTAGTCTTTTGAATCTATATGTGCCATTTTCGGCTGCAAATGAGGTTATATCCCTGGAGTCGGGGTGTAATTCGATTTGATGAAAACCTGACATAAGGTCTAGGCATGAAAAATATTTTGCTCTTCCAAGTTGATCTAAAATATCGTCAATCCTTGGAAGTGGGAATTTGTCTGCTGCTAGCTTTTTATTTACCTGTCTGTAGTCTACCACTAATCTCCATCTTTTTTCTGTTTTTCCTGGGAGTGATTTTTTGGGGACTAATAAGATTGGGCTATTATATTCCGATATGGAGGGTTCTATTATGTCATCTTCGATTAGCTTATTTACTTGTTTGCTTATTTCTCCTTTTTGCGTTTGAGGCAATCTATAGTTTTTTATGTAAACAGGAGTGTCCTCCTTCATGTATAATTTTTGTTTGTAAAAGTTATAAGAAGAAATTGGTTCTGTTTCTAGTGCAAATATGTCTATGAATTCTGTGCATAATGTTGTTAGCTGAGAATTGACAAATTTTGGAAAGTTTTTGGTTAATCTTTTCAATTTTTCTGTATCGTTAAATTTTTTATTGTGTGTGTTTGTTTTAATTAGTGTGTAATCGTCTAAATTTTCGGTATTAATCTTGTAATTTTGAATAGTTGTATTTTTATGTGTTGTGTTGATAATTCTAACGAAAGTTTGATCTTTATCTGTGATAGTGTTTGCTATGAAAATGCCTTCAGATAATTGTTGGTGTGGTATGAAGATGTTTTTGTTATCGGTATTTACTTTAACTTGTCTAATGACTTCAGATCTAGCAGGGATAGTAAGTGTGTTGACAGACAGACAATTTGTTAGGTGCATTGTTATTGTTTGGGGAAAATCATATGGCTTTAGGATTAATTTATCCTCTGTTTTGCTATAATCTAAGATACAATTGTATTTCTTTATGAAATCTAGTCCTATTATTCCGTCGCATGGGATTGGAAAGTCGTCTTCTACAACATGGAATTTGTGGTAAATTAGAAGGTCATCACCTTTTAAATCCGCTTTAATTGTGCCTAATGTGCTGGTTATTCCCTGACCGATGCCCTTTAAATCTGTAATTTGTTCTTTATTAATTTTGTGAGTTTTGCTAATTTGATGCATTTTTATAATGGAAATGTCTGCTCCCGTATCAATTAAAAATTTTGAAATCGAATTATTTAGGGATGTCCTTGTAGATATATAGCTGTTTAGATTTAGGTTTAGTACGCATATTTTTCTTTCTATTAATTTTGAAGTGGAGTTTCCTGGTTTTCCGTCTGGGTGCAGCTGCGCACGTTACGGGTCTGGTTGTAGGATCTATTGCCGTTTTGGGCTTGTGATCCTCTTCGGTTATTATTATTGTTGTTGGATCTCGAGTTATTGTTGTATCTCGGTTGTGGTCTAAATCTCCTACTTTGGTAGTTCCCATAATTGTTACTTCGGTAACCACCGCGGAAATTACTCCGGTACTGACTCTGTTGGTGTATATTTAAAATTTTGTTTGAGCTGCCCATTATTTCGGTACAGCTGTTGGTGAACTTAGAGATTGCATCGTTCATTGTTGTGAACGTTCCCGCTTGCATTATCATTTTGACCTTGTCATTAGAGCAGTTTTTGCACATAGCTTTGACTGCTGCTTGTGTTGAATATCTCGTTGCCAAGTCTGGGTTAAGTCCATCCGAGATATAAGCTCCTTCTAATGATTTGGTAATTTTTTCTATTTCTGTTGTGTATTGGTTAGCCGTTTTACTACGTTGTTGAACGTTTAGGAGTTTGGCGGTTAAAACCTCTACCGATTCACCTTTTATCGCGCTTTTCAGCTTTGTTTTTATTTGTTCAATCGTGTTTTCATTACTTATAAAATTTCTTGCCGTTCCTTTTAGTTTGGTCTTTATCATTGTTACTGCAACGGCTTCGTGAGTATCTTTGATTTGATCAAGTAGATCAAGGGCGTTTAAGAAGCTGTGTAAATTCTCCGGCTTACCATCAAACTCTGGTAGCACTGATGAAGCAGATTTAATAAATTCAACTACGGATTGTGGCATTGTGACGTTTATGATTGGGATGATTGGGGTTTTTAGTTCCTTGTTTTTGTCCACTGGTGGAGTCTGATTCAAAGAAGGTGATGGAGTTCGGCTCCGACCACGTTCTGATAAAAGTAAAGTAAAATCAACCTGGAGTTCTTCCTTTACTGTGGTTGGTATTGTTATTTCTATATTGTGCCTAGCTAGAGAAGATACCAATCTATCTCGTACGGCGTAAAAAAATTGGTAAGCTTCTTTTTGGTGTTCTTCGGTAAGTATAAGAGTTCCTACCTTGATAACCTGTCTTATACTATTTAAGGCTTCCAAAATTATGTTCAAATGCTTTACTAATGTTTCTGTTGTTATGGGGTACTTTTATTTATACATTTATATGACTTATTAGCTTTTGTTTTTTCTTCAGTTAATGTATCGTGGATTTCTTGCCAATTATTCATTTCTTGCATATACAATTTTTGTTTAGATGCGTTGTTGCACATTGTTCAATTGTCTCAATTTATTCTTTATATAATTTTTTATTAAAATTGCAATTGCGACAATTAAACATGCAGCAACGCATGCGAAAATAGTCAACCATTTATCAGGGAGCTCTTCTTTGTTTTCTATAATTTGATTTGGTTCGTATTTAACTACCCTGTTTTCATAACTCTTTTCTGCCGAATTTTCTTTACCTACTTCGTATCCTGCTATTCCTATCAAGATACCATTTAGTGCAATTTTCACCAAGTCATTTTTATATTTTACGGTTGAAAAAAAAATATGAATTAGAAAAACAGTTTTCCCTGATTGTTAGTTCTGTTTTTTTTTTTTTTGCTAAAAATATAAATATATTTTTTTTTTTGTACTTATAGCAGTCTCAAATTTTAAATTTCTTAATTATCCTTTTGGTGGTTTTGTGTTTTTGTCTTTGCTGGGTTCCACCCATTTTTGCGCATGTCTTTCAGCTTATTTATTAAAACCTTCCTTTGTTCGCCGCGACTGATGGTGATTATGCGTCGTAGTTCAGCGCACTCTTTTTGATATTTTCGTTTTTTGCCTCCCCGTTTTTTTTGTTTAATTTCACCGCTTATGCTCTCTCGAAATTCCATAAGGTTTGCTTTTTGGCGGTTTTGCCTTTGCCTGTATTCCTCTAATGTTATTGGTTTGGGACCTACTACGTTTTTAGTGGGGGTGTATTTGGGATAGTTTTTAATTTCGGGATGTATTCTTCTACCATAATGGTAGTGTTCGATTTCGGTTTGGTAGGATCTCGATTTGGGTAACGTTGGCAAAGTCTAATTTTGAGCTTTCAGGAACTAGCCTTGAGCTTGTAGGATCTAGTTTTAAGCTGGCAGGATCTAGCCTTAAGCTGGCAGGATCTAGCCTTAAGCTGGCAGGATCTAGTCTTAAGCTGGGGGTATAGCAAGTATTATCTGAGCTCTTCAGCCGTATCAGTCCGAGCATTAAAATGCACGATTTGATTCAAGGACTAAGTAAAACAATAGGATTGCGTCTTAGACCAAGAATGAATTTATTTCGGCTCATCGCCGTCTTTTATATGTTTACAATCTACCTTATGAGCAATCTACTTTACAAACTTACATTTTTAAGTCGTTAGTCATCTACGTTATTGTGCAATAATAATATGGGTTCAATCGACTTTATGTTATTGGAGAAGTGCAGCGCAAGCTAAATTCATTTGAATACTTTGGCCTAGTTATTGCCAAAAGTATATTGAACTTATTTATTGTGTGAACATTTTGTTTTGCTTAGCTGTCATGCTACAATAAATTTATCGAAATATATCGAAGTCCAAATGAAACCTGGGGTCTTCCCCTTTCGTTTGATACCCATATTGTAGGGAAATTTTAAGGTTTTCGGGCAACCACATTTTGACCGATAACTCAGTTATCGATAAATTTATCGAAATATATCGAGGTCCAAATGAAACCTGGGGTCTTCCCCTTTCGTTTGATACCCATATTGTAAGGAATTTTTTAGGTTTTTGGGCAATCATATATTGACCGATAACTCAGTTATCGATAAATTTATCGAAATATATCGAGGTCCAAATTAAACCTGGGGTCTTCCCCTTTCGTTTGATACCCATATTGTAAGGAATTTTTTAGGTTTTTGGGCAATCATATATTGACCGATAACTCAGTTATCGTTAAATTTATCGAAATATATCGAGGTCCAAATGAAAACTGGTGTCTTCCCCTTCCGTTTGATACCCATATTGTAAGGAATTTTTTAGGTTTTTGGGCAATCATATATTGACCGATAACTCAGTTATCGATAAATTTATCGAAATATATCGAGGTCCAAATGAAACCTGGGGTCTTCCCCTTTCGTTTGATACCCATATTGTAAGGAATTTTTTTAGGTTTTTGGGCAATCATATATTGACCGATAACTCAGTTATCGATAAATTTATCGAAATATATCGAGGTCCAAATGAAACCTGGGGTCTTCCCCTTTCGTTTGATACCCATATTGTAAGGAATTTTATTAGGTTTTTGGGCAATCATATATTGACCGATAACTCAGTTATCGATAAATTTATCGAAATATATCGAGGTCCAAATGAAACCAGGGGTCTTCCCCTTTCGTTTGATACCCATATTGTAGGGACATTTTACGGCTTTTGGGCCACTGGGGCTTAGACCGAACGAGAGTTTACATACATACAAACAGACAAACATACAAGTGAACCTAATAAAAGCGTGGTAAAAAGAGTGCGCTGTAAGTGTGTTTTGCTAAACGTTTGGTTAAAATCTTGCAATTGCTAGTTTTGTGTGCATTCTTGGAATGAATTGCTTTATTTGCAGTGTTAATATGGACTCGCTCCATAGCATGTCCAAGCATTTTCGCCTTGTACACAACATGAATCAACAAAATAAATGCACATAAAACTACTCGTGGGCAAATAATGATTCGCCCAACACAATTTTGTTAAAAATTAAAATTAATCTCAAAATTAATAGTTGTAATTAGTTCTAAGAAATAATTGCTTTAGCAAGACAGTAAAACTTGATGTCATGGAATCAGATGAATCATGCGCAGTTGTTATTTCCGAGGAAGTATGTAGTCCTATATTCAGATACTGATAGCTTCGTGAACTTAACTCAAACCGTTAGCGACGCAAATTCAAACAAAATTGTTTCGATCAGTGCCGGGCAATTTGTGTGTGACACTACAAAGCCAATGTCAGAAGAAGCGCACGAGCCTTTCGGATTAGTCCATCGCTATGGAAGCAACGAAGATTTGGCTGAATTGGCAAATATTTTGGTTTGCTAGAATTTGGGGCATATGCTAGACTGTTTTGTTCGTAAGTATTACTCATTCTTTTCCATTAATTTTTCATTTCAATTTCTATTTGATTCATTTATGTAGATGAAGAATTGTATATCGGAGTCCTAAAGCACTTAACAAAAACAATGGCTGAGAATCTTTTTGCTAACACGGATTTTTCCCTTGGCATTAGAGTCGAGTTTGCCTACCAATGGACGCAATGGATAAAATCCTTGAATCGTTCTCAATGGGAAACATGCATTCTAAGCGTCACCAATTGATTGACGTTAATATATTAATTAAATATATGTATTAAATTATTTTAAACCTGCATTTATTTTTTCTCACAGTGTAGAACCGAGTAAATTCGTAAGTAAATAGTACAAATATATTCGTAAAATTTACTAATTTACTTTGGTAAATAGTACCCATATATTCGTAAAATGTAATTTTGTATCATGCCACATTTTCGTAGTATGTACGAAAACAATTTTGTAGAATTTACGAAATCTTTCGTGGCTCAAAACAACGAATAATTTCGTAATATGTACGCAAGTTTTCGTTATATTTACACAGATTTTATTTTGAGTGCGGTGTACAAATAAACATATTCGGCCAACTCCAATTCTACTACAAGTTTTAAAATAATTCAAAGTTGCCATAAATCTCAAGGATTGCGAGAAATTGCTAAAGAAATGTAAATATTTCAACTACCTACGCTTGCGGAAAGTTGAAAGCATGAAGATTGCACTCGCCTTGGCATAAATCTCTGCTGACTACAAACAATATCCCTGCAGTCAAATTCCGAACTACTCAGCAAACATACTAGTTCATTGACTAACCATTTTGTGGCTTATGCATACCAGTTCATTGTTGATTAGTTTTAAAACCAGTCAATGCCAAACTACTCAGCGAAAATTCTAGTTCATTGACTATACATTTTGTGGTGTATTTATACTAGTTCATTGCTGGTTAGCTTCCAACCAGTCAAGGCCAAACTACTCAGCAAACAATATAGTTCAATGACTATACATTTTGTGGTGTATTCATACTAGTTCACTTCTGATCACCTTTAAACCAGTCAAGGCCAAACTACTCAGCAAACAATACAGTTCAATGACTAAACATTTTGTGGTATATTCATACTAGTTCACTTCTGATCACCTTTAAACCAGTCAATGTCGATCTACTCAGCAAACAATATAGTTCACTGACTATACATTTTGTGGTGTATTCATACTAGTTCATTTCTGATCACCTTTAAACCAGTCAATGTCCAACTACTCAGCAAACAATATAGTTCATTGACTATACATTTGGTGGTGTATTTATACTAGTTCATTGCTGATTAGCTTCAAACCAGTCAAGGCCAAACTACTCAGCAAACAATATAGTTCATTGACTATACATTTTGTGGTGTATTCATACTAGTTCATTTCTGATCACCTTTAAACCAGTCAATGTCGAACCACTCAGCAAATAATATAGTTCATTGACCATACATTTTGTGGTGTATTCATACTAGTTCATTTCTGATCACCTTTAAACCAGTCAATGTCGAACTACGCAGCAAATAATATAGTTCATTGACCATACATTTTGTGGTGTATTCATACTAGCTCATTTCTGATCACCTTTAAACCAGTCAATGTCCAACTACTCAGCAAACAATATAGTTCATTGACCATACATTTTGTGGTGTATTTATACTAGTTCATTGCTGATTAGCTTCAAACCAGTCAAGGGCAAACTACTCAGCAAACAATATAGTTCAATGACTATACATTTTGTGGTGTATTCATACTAGTTCACTTCTGATCACCTTTAAACCAGTCAAGGCCAAACTACTCAGCAAACAATATAGGTCAATGACTAAACATTTTGTGGTGTATTCATACTAGTTCACTTCTGATCACCTTTAAACCAGTCAATGTCGATCTACTCAGCAAACAATATAGTTCATTGACTATGCATTTTGTGGCATATGCATACCAGTTCATTGTTGATTAGCTTTAAACCATTCAATGCCAAACTACTCAGCGAAAATTCTAGTTCATTGACTATGCATTTTGTGGTGTATTCATACTTGTTCATTTCTGATTAGCTTTAAACCAGTCAATGCCAAACTACTCAGCAACATTATAGTTCTACGCCTAAACATTTTGTGGTGTATTCATACCAGTTAATTTCTGAATACCTTCAAACTAATCAATTCCCAACTACTCAGCAGACACCTAGCTCGTTTACTATACATTTTATGGATGTTTTTATACTAGTTCTTCGCTGATTACCCTTAAACCAATAAATGCCAATCTAATCAGAAAACATACTAGTATACAACTATAATTTGCTGGGCAAAATCATACTAGTCACAAAAATCCTGGTTCGTACTAGTATGCAAGTATGTATGAATCTCGGGTTGAAATTATACTACATCTTTTTCAGTTTATAGTCAGAAAGTTTTCTGAATATCAATTGTAATTTTCTGAATGTCAATTGTATTTTTCTGAATATCAAATGGAAATCCTGAATATGAATTGTAATTTTCTAAATATAAATTGTTACTTTCTGAATATAAACTGAAAAGGTGTAGTCAGAAAAAGCCTAATCTATTTTAGAAAAATACTAATTAGAAAAATTCCATTTCATACTACATTATTATTATAAGGCCTTATTACACCGCAACCATTAGTACGATCTATTGTAGTACATGGTACTATGCAAACATTATTTGAAATTTTAGGGTTGCTTCTTTTTTTCTCTTGTAATTCACAGATGCTTTTTCGTGTTTGGCTAAATACAAATATTATGCTGATGTATATATGATCTAGTATGTCAACTGCTATATTTCTTGTGTACTTATATACACAGAAAAAAGGCACTGGTAAAATTTTGGTTGTTTGAACGGTATTTTTTGTTGAAGTAACTGTATTCAGATCTTTTATGATCCCTCTAGATCTTTTATAATCCCATTTTGGCCAGGTTTGTTTGGATGTCCGGCACCCTTGGGATTGTTGCTACCTTTCGTTGGCTTGACGGAGTGTGTACTCCAAGCCAACGAAATGTGGCAACAATCCCCAAGGTGCCGGACATCCAAACAAACCTGGCCTAAGAAGGAGAGAAATATCCATATTAATAGGTGTTCTAACTGGGCACTGCCTTATTGGTAGGCACGCAGAAGGTGTGCCCTACCGACGATGCTGTAGGAGCTGCAAAAATGATGAGGAAGAGGAAACGGTGAAACACCTCATCTGCAACTGCCCGGTCTTAAGCGGCGCGAGAACGCGCTTTTTGGGAGTTCCCTTCCTGGATAGCCTAAACCAGACCGCTGAACTGGACATAAAGGACTTGATGGCCTTCATAAAGTCATCTAAGTGGTTCGAGGAGGAGTAACGGTGTCGGTTTAGGAGTGTCAGTCCCGGGATACTACTATGTGGAAAATCCCAAATAAAATCAAAGCAGCACACTATAAGTTGGAAGAGAAGTTCGGCAAGAGTCTCGTTAGAGGTTATGACAACCTGTTGGTATATAACCGCCATTTTTTTTACGTTGCGGCATAAACTTGAGTATATTGACAACAACAATATAAATTGACTCTAACAATGCTCCTTTAACTCGAGTGTATGGCCCAGCATGAAAGCAGTCTTACTTTGACTCTTTTTGATGTAAAAATAAGACTTACTTTTATCTATATATACATACATATGTGGGACCGGAACTGCGCAGTGGACGACAAACTTAACCTTGAGTAACCTTAATTTACCCTACCTAAAAATACAACACCAAAGCCCCAATTACATAAAACTTTGACAAATGCGCGCCTCGTTTTTGAGCATTTGCAAAAATTTCGCTTCGCTTTACGTTTAAAAAATTTTGAATGAAAGTGGATCCTACAAAGTTGAATACAATTGGGCCTTCACCTATATAATCAAACTTGACGAACGCGGAATTTGAAAGGAGCCATTGCAAGTTGAATTCAATAATTAAATTAAAAATACAATAAACAACATAATTTAAAAAATATAGAAAAAAAAAACTTGTGTCAACTTTACCGAGAATCGAACTCAGAGCCTTTAGCTCATTTTTGGCTGTGTATGAACTAGTATATAAACTGGTATAATGCTGATGCAGAGGCTGACTAGTATACCAATTGGTATGGTGCTGATGCAGAAGAGGACAATTGCTTTTCTTTTTCTCTTGTTACTGCTTCTTTTTTATCTTGTAATTCACAGATGCTTTTTCGTGTTTGGGTAAATACAAATAGTCGCTGCTTTCTAAAGAATAAACTGGTATATTGCTGATGTAGAGGCTGACTATGATACTGGTGCATAGACCGACTAGTATACCAACTGGAATGAATGTCAAATTCGTGGACTAGTATGACAAGTGGTACGATCTGAATGGGCATAATGATTAGTATGTCCTGCCGCATAGACTGAGCAGTATGTCAACTGGTATGATTCTGATGTATATATGAACTAGTATATCAACTGGTAATATTCTGATGCATATATGAACTAGTATGTCAAATGGTATATTTCTGATGCAAATTTGAACTAGTATGTCAACTGATATGATTATGATGCATAAGTGAACTGGTATGTGAACTGGTATGATTCTGATGCATAAATGAACTACTATATCAACTGGTATGATTCTGACGCATATATGAACTACTATGCCAACTGGTATGATTCCGATGATTTTTTTAACTAGTCTGTTAATTGTTTGATTCTGATGCATATATGAACTAGTCTGTCAACTGGTATGATTCTGATGCAAATAAGAAGTAGTCTGTCAACAGGTATGATTCTGATGCAAATATGAACTAGTCTGCCAACTGTTATGATTCTGATGCATATATGAACTAGTCTGTTAACTGGTATGATTCTGATGCATATATGAACTAGTCTTTCAACTAGTATGATTCTGATGTATATATGAACTAGTCTGCCAACTGGTATTATTCTGATGTATATAATAACAAGTATATCAACTGGTATATTCCTGATGCAGAGGCTGGCTAGTCAGCCAATTGGTATGGTGCTGATGCAGAGAAGGACAATTGCCATCTCGTAGGACATCGCCGTGTTAAAAATACCAGTTGGTAATATGGAAAAATTACAGAACTCGAACTAGTTGAGGCCGCCCGGCTGACTGGTATTTGATTAGTATAAAACTAGTTAAGTTGACTGCAGGGATGTTAAAGATACAATTTAATTTTAGAATAGTGAAGTTGTTAAATCTCAGACATCTGCAATCGGAAGTAAGTCAAACAACTTAGCTAACTGTGCAACCAATTACAAAAATAATAATAAACAAGTAAGGAAGTCTACGCTCGGGTAAGCCGAACATTAAATACCCAGTGTATGGAAACAATAGTAGTACCTATAAGGTATATATTTTCTATATATATTTGGGAAAAACGAACTCAATAAATTTATTAGTTAGTTTATAAAATTAATATTTATATATGCTACGTTATAACATATATGTACGAGTACATTGTTCGTGTGCCCTCAAAATCTTACTTATAGTTGGAATATATTTCTTACTTCTAATATACTTACGCCCAATTTGTGACAAAGTTTTAAATTGAATTCGTTTGTGCCAGTTTTTCGAAATTCGAATTATTTTCAAAGTTATAGCTATCACCACTTTTCGAAATTCCTTACTTTTTGATTATTTTCTCACGATTGGTCAAACCGATGGTATCTTCTACCAAACGACGATTCTAACTTTTGTAAAAAAAAATTTTTTGCAAACATTATTCGCAATTTTTAACTTCTCCATCGTGGTCAGATGGCGCTTTTGTATGATGTTGTTGGGCATTCCATTAGTAACTATTGGCAAAAAAAATTTTTTTTGGCACTTTAAGGGGGCGGGAGTTATTTACATTTTTTTACAGACTAGTAAATTTTTTATGAAATTTGGTTTTTCTCAACGTACTGTGGACTATGAAGACAAAAAATGTAAGTAACTTCCGCTCCCTTAAAGTGCCCCCAACAACATCATACAAAAGTGCTATCTCGCCACGATGGAGAAGTTAAAAATTGCGAATAATGTTTGCAAAAAAAAATTTTTTGCAAAAATTGGAAATGTCCTTTTGTAGAAGATACCATCATTTATATATATTTAAAAAATTAGCAAAAGCGGTTTCACCAATCGTGAGAAAATCATCAAAAAGTGAGGAATTTCGAAAACTGTTGATAGCTATAACTTTCAAAATCATTCGAATTTCGAAAAATTGTATACGTATTTTTGTTTAATCGTTCTGAGCCATACTACCAACTTTCAATAAAATACATGGCCGTCGAAAAAATTATAGGTGGCTCACTTAACAAAATTAACTCATCTTTTAAGACTCGTTAATAGTAGACAATTCCTTACAAATTTAACTATCAAATTATACTATAATTATACTATTTTAGTTATTTACCTTACCGAATTATGTCAATTTATGTGATTTTGGAAATTTTCCATATTGAAAGTAGACGTGATTGGGAAGCGATTTCGTTTAATTTCAACAGGTATACTTCCTATAACTCTAGTATACCTTGTGCCCAATTTCACGACTCTACCGTAATCAGTTTAAAACTTACGACCAGTCTTTTAGGTGATTTTCTAAATTTTCGATATCGAGAGTAGCCGTGGTTGGACGGGGATTTTATCCAATTTCATCACGTATACTCCCAACAGTACCAGTATTATTTGTGCCAAATTTCATCGTTCTACCATAATTTGTTTATAAGTTACGACCAGTCGAATTTTCAAAAATGCCTCCCTTGAAAGTGGGCGGTACAACGCCCACTTTTTAAAATTAAACAGAAAATCATAATAGAATGATAAGAGAGATTCACCTATGAAATTATATCATTTTATCAATTTCAGCTACCGATATATGTCAGTTTATGTGAACTTCGAAATTTTCGATATCAAAAAAGGGGGCGTGGTTATCACCCGATTTCGCCTACCTACCTTGGTCAGAAAGTAAGGTTTAAACCAAAATTAATGCAAATATCTAAATTTTTAGTCAAGTTACGTCAGTTTATGTGATTTTCGAAATTTTCGATACCGACAAAAGGGACGTGGTTATAATCTGATTTCGCCCATTTTATTATTACTAGTATATCCCGTGGTCGAAATTCGACCAATTTAAAATAGTTGAACTTATTCAAACATCTGATCAACTTTTTGTCAATAGCTGCCTTTAGGCCCGTGGCCTAACCTCGACCAACTTAAATGTATACATTAAAAACTCATCTATAGGCAAAATGAGGCCATCAAAGAATTTAAAAAATAACGGCTGTTATTATATAATAAAAATATTAAATTACAGCAGCCCTTTCCAAAATTATTTATGGCAAATGCCATGCAAATATTCGGTTTTCGAGATTTTATGTTGCACTTGAATAATCGGATGATGAGATTGTGCTTAACAAATAGCCACTAATTTATGCGATCGTTTTGTCTCAAACGGTAGAAATCACTCAAATTTATAGAAGTAATCTACCGAAGTCCGATAAATAGACTACTGTGTTTGAAAAAATTTCGCAACTTCGATCTTATATCATCAAAAATTAGACAAAAAACCCAAATTGAATAAGCGGTTATCGCATTTCTATAATGGGTGGTATGTATGCATACACAGAGCCAAAAATGCCTAATAAAATTAATAAGATTGTCTTTATGAACGGTTTTCAGGCTCAGGGGTAGTCAAGACGGCGGAAACGAAAAAAAAACCATACGCAAATCTATTTGGTTTAATGAGGAAATTCTTATTGATATTATCAAGTGCAATTTCTTCTTTTTTCTTTGCGATTTCTTTTTATATGTGTTATTAATAAGAAAATCTTCTCGAAATTTCTGTCAAAATATTGAAAAAAAGCTGAAAGAGAAAATCTTCTTATTTTAATAAGATGATCTTAGGGTTCCTAACAATAAGATTTGACTTATTAATGTTTTCAAAGGAAAATCTTGCAGAAAACGTACTGATTTCTTAGGGTTCCTAACAAGAAGATTCGACTTATTAATGTTTTCAAAGGGAAAACATATTTCCGCGTAATTGTATGTGTTAATAAGACGATCTTAGGGTTCCTAACAAGAAGATTTGACTTATTAATGTTTTCAAAGGGAAAACATATTTCCGCATAAGAAGATCTTAGGGTTCCTAACAGAAGATTTGACTTATTAATGTTTTCAAAGGGAAAACATATTTCCGCATAATTGTATGTGTTAATAAGACGATCTTAGGGTTCCTAACAAGAAGATTTGACTTATTAATGTTTTCAAAGGGAAAACATATTTCCGCATAATTGTATGTGTTAATAAGACGATCTTAGGGTTCCTAACAAGAAGATTTGACTTATTAATATCATCAGCAGACATCATGTAGAACAATTATACGCTGAGAAGCAGAACTACCCGATAGCTCGATGGTAAGCACCTGTGTTCAGCATTCAATATGTGGTTAGTTCGATTCGCGGTGGAGGCAATATGGCAAGTGTGGAAGGCAATGTAAGGAAGAGTGCGGTGAGATGGCTTGAAGGAAATATAAAAAGGCAACATAAGAAGGTAAAGGCAATACAAGAGAAATCTAAAACTGAATCGTAACTGATAATCTGAAGTTCTCGAAGACAATATAAGAACTCTGAAATATAATTTTTATTTTCTTCTCAATAATATGTGATTTCATTTTGAAAACATTAATAAGTCGAATCTTATTGTTAGGAACCCTAAGAAATCAGTTCGTTTTCTGCAAGATTTCCCTTTGAAAACATTAATAAGTCAAATCTTATTAACACATACAATTATGCGGAAATCTGTTAATAAGTCAAATCTTCTTGTTAGGAACCCTAAGATCGTCTTATTAACACATACAATTATGCGGAAATATGTTTTCCCTTTGAAAACATTAATAAGTCGAATCTTCTTGTTAGGAACCCTAAGAAATCAGTACGTTTTTTGCAAGATTTCTCTTTGTAAAGATTAATAAGATTTTCTCTTCAAAAATAAAAAGAACTTCTTCTTGAAGAAAATCTATAGAGATATCATATGACTTTTGTTCTATTTTATTAGGCAGTGTTGGCTCTGTGTATGCTTTCCGTCAACTAAAAATATTCAGCAATTTTTTTCTCGAAAATAGATATCACAAACATAAAAATTTTAAAAAAGTCAAGATAAGATAAGATAAGAAGATAAGAAATTTTTATATATTGAAAAAATAAAAACAATTTTCAATGACAAAAAATAAAAAAAAAATTGGCCGATAGCTCTACTTGAACCATTAACCGCTCGACCACTACCCCCGACGCTTCCCACTGGGCTATCGCTTTATGTACAAATTGATTGTCAGATAACCAATTCAAGTGGCATGAGACATTTTCATTCGCTTATTACAGATAAATGAAGCAGGATTGGTTATATATTAGATAATTGTGCACTGCCTTAGAGGTATGCCAACAAATCCATATGCATTTCATAAATATTTATGCATATTTAGTATGGGTTTAAGCTTGGCAAATATTTATATGTAAAATTTGTTAGCCTATTAATAGGTTTGTTTATTGGGCTGCTCTAGCTTACGCCAGATTGAGATATTTCACAAAATTGTGTTTAACGAACACTTTTCTTACTCTAGGTTGCTCTATCTTTTGTGTCATGAGTACGCTCAAAACAAAACTAGAGTAATCCAGATCACAAATTTCTGCTCTAGCTTTTTTTATGGAGTAAGTTAGAGCAGAGAAGCAATTGTCAGTCAGGAAAAAGTTAATTTTTGAAAACTTCAAAAAAGTTAGCTGGCAAGAAAAGCAATGTGTTTGTTAACGTGAATTTGCCTTAATTTTGAATATTTAAATAAAAAAACCAAATAAAAAGAAACTATCGAGGTTCAAGTGTTTCATGGCATTTCTGCTCTGAGTTGCTCTAAGTTGCTCTATTTCTATTTTGACAGCTGCCCTGCTCTGCTCTGCTCTAACCTGCTCTGAACTTTTTTTTGGTCAGTAAACAAATCTAATATAAGGTTTGTTTACTGACCAAAAAAAGTTCAGAGCAGGTTAGAGCAGAACAGAGCAGGACAGCTGTCAAAATAGAAATAGAGCAACTTAGAGCAACTCAGAGCAGAAATGCCATGAAACACTTGAATCTCGATAGTTTCCTTTTATTTGTTTTTTTTTGTTTAAATCTTCAAAATTAATGCAAATTCACGTATACAAAAATATTGATTTTCTTGCAAGCAAATTTTTTTGAAGTTTTCAAACATTTATTTTTTCCTGACTGACAATTGCTTCTCTGCTCTAACTTTCTCCATAAAAAAAGCTAGAGCAGAAATTTGTGATCTGGATTACTCTAGTTTTGTTTTGAGCGTACTCATGAAACAAAAGATAGAGCAACCTAGAGCAAGAAAAGTGTTCGTTAAACACAATTTTGTGAAATATCTCAATCTGGCGTAAGCTAGAGCAGCCCAATAAACAAACCTATAATAGATAATGGAACGAAGTACTCAATGAGCGAGGGAGTGAAAATAATTTCTCTAATAATAGGAGGAGCTTATTGAGTGAAAGAATGAAATTCATTTTGTAGAAATATGAGTTCTATTTATAGAAATTTATTATTTAGTGTTGGTAAATTACAAATGCTGGTTAGGGCAAATCTAGGCTTTTGCAAAAACAGTTAAAGGTTTTTCTAGCTTTTTTCTTTATCCATAACTTAGCAATATTTAGAAGACATTTTAATTTGATTTTTGATTTGTTAAAAAAAAAAAAATGTAGGTATATTGATTAAAAAAAAAATGTATTCAAAGTGGTAAAATCAGCCAAAATCTAGTTATTATTATTATTTTATACCAAATTTCATGCAAATTCCTCAATTTTTACTCAAGTTATGTTAATTTGTATGATTTTCGATATCGAAAAAGGGGGCGTGGTTATCATCCGATTTCCCCCATTTTCAATAGCAACCTACCTTGGCCAAAAAGTAACCTATATATAAAATTTCATGCAAATATCTTAATTTTTACTCAAGTTATCGTGTACAAAGACACGCCTGAATAGACTCGTCTAGGATCTTGATTATTTTGAGCCGGTACGTAGTACCGTTATGTGGAAAAAAATTATAATACACCTGTACTAGTACGCTGGCTATAAAAATGGCTCCCTTAAAAGTGGTCGGGGCCACGCCCACTTTAGAAAATTTATCAAAAATATTTATATAATGACCATGGGGATTCACCTATAAAATTATACAATTTTACCCATTTCGGTTAGCGAAATATGTCAATTTAGGTGATTTTAGACATTTTCGATATCGAAAGTGGGCATGGTTGGAAGGCGATTTTATCCATTTTCATCAGGTGTACTCCCAACGATACTAGTATGCTTTTTGCCAAATTCCATCGTTCTATCGTAATCAGATTAACAGTTACGACCAGTTAAATTTTCAAAAATGCCTCCCTTAAAAGTGGGCGGTGCCACGCCCCTATAAAAAATTCATGGAAAAATCATAAGAGAATTACCAGGGGGATTCACCTATAAAATTATATCATTTTAGCCATTTCAGCTACCGAGATGTGTCAATTTATGTGATTTTCGAAATTTTCGATATCGAAAGTAGGCATGGTTGGAGGGCGATTTTATCCATTTTCTTCATACTAGTATGCTTTTTGCCAAATTCCATCATTCTATCATAATCAGTTTTTTCAAATTTTCAAAAATGCCTCCCTTAAAAGTGGGCGGTGCCACGCCCCCTATACAAAATTAATGGAAAAATCATAAGAGAATTGCCGGGGGGATTCACCTATAAAATTATATCATTTTAGCCATTTCAGCTACCGAGATATGTCAATTTGTGTGATTTTCGAAATTTTCGATATCGAAAAAGGGGGCGTGGTTATCATCCGATTTCGCCCATTTTCAATAGCAACCTACCTTGGCCAAAGGGTAACCTGTGTACAAAATTTCATGCAACGGATGGACATGTCTTAATGGACTCCTCTTTTCAACCTAAGAACTTTCATATGTATATGGAACTCTTTATCTATCTCGATTATTTTGTGCCGTTACGTACTACCGTTATGTGAACAAAATTAATATACCCTTGTACTAGTACTAGTACACTGGGTATAAAAAAGACGAATAAATAATGTTAAATGCGAAAAAGATACTTGCCAACTTACCAACAACATACCTATCGTGTTAAAAATTTACATTTGAAGCAAACTTAAGTGAGCGCATTTTATTTACTTACACATTTATATATACATATTTACCCATAAATATACATATTTTTAAGTATATATTAGGGTGGGCCAAACACAAATCGATTTTTTTTATTTTTCGAAGGGTAAACAGAAATTCTGACCATAGATGGAGTATAGTGACCAAATATGATTTTTTTATGTAAAAAAAGCTACTATGTAAATAAATATATCTTCTCATCCCAAAATCGTACAGCAAACTTTTACCCCAGTATTTGCACGAAATCGCACGAAAGTAAGGTCTGATGAACTTTTTCAATAATGTGACCATTAGAATGTTTTTCGAGGTTGAAAATTGACTAATTTCGCCATTTGTCACCAGTTCCCCGTAACATTGCGGAGGTTCTACCGAGAACATGATTCCAATGTATCATCACTATCGACGCGTTGCCGCTTGTTGTTATTGCTGAATCTCTGGCTGTTGGTTACTGTTTCTTCTCTGTGCGGCGAGACCAGCGATTGAATTTCATTCTCACCAGCTCCGGGTTAATCATCTCTAGAGGTGGACTCTGTTGTCTGCGACGTAACTGTTCGAGCCGTTCTCCTTCTTTCCTCGTCTCCTTTAAGGGCCAAATACATAAAGCTATGTTTACCTCGCCTGACATTTGCAACCTCAAAACTTTGCGCTCAACTTCAGAGGTATGCTACAATGAACGCTTTGACGCTTCTCTTTCATACATTCGTTTTCGTTATTTGTTTCTTTGCATTCAGAGTGTTTTGGTTAATTTATTAATTTAATAGAGAAAAAATGAATTAATTATTATTACGTTCAAGAGCGTATGTTCAATTCAAAAAGATTTATTAAAACTTCATATATAATATACAATTTTACATTAATATTAGATAATGAATTAAGAGACAAAAGTTAGTGGTTCTATATAGTAAGCAGCTGTCAACCGAATGCCGAATCATGCGGTTTTATGTTTTGACTTTTGCAATTTCTAGGGTTGCCAACACCTCCCCTTTTTGGTTTGGTGCGTTAGGTAGGAACAAATCGTTCCACTGGTCGGCGTGTGCGCTGTAGACGCTCCTTCAATGTAGGTGATGGTTCCTTTGGCGATGCTTTGGATTTAGTCTCACTAGCAATGAGTTCTCTTTGAGCTTCTGTCTCAGACTGAGTGCCGTCATATAGACCAAACGCATCGATCAACATCTTTTTTGCATTTTCTTCTGCAGCTGCAGCTGACACTGTGGTGTGAGAGCGCTTTCGTAACGGGTTTGCGTGCGCTCTTATGAGCTTTCCATCGCTAAGCAGAACGTTGTAAATAACATTTCCAACCCGCTCAATTACTTCGCCAGGTACCCATTTGAATTTGTTTTTGCCTTTGTACACGCTAGCATATACTTTGTCTTTGGGTTGGAAGGATTTTTTTTCGCCCCGTGCGCTTTGTCGAATTGCCGTTTCATACTTTGTTGCTGCTGGTCGAGTTCCCGATTACCAATCGGTTTTGGTTTTATCAAATCTAAGTTGGTGTGTATATTTCTACCTAATAAAACTTCAGCTGGAGTTTTGTTGTTTTCGTTGGGTGTTGAGCGGTAGCACTGTAAAAATATTTGTAGGATTTGGTGAGTAGTTCCCTCTTCGTTCAATTTAGTGAGAGCGCGCTTGAAGGTGTCGACGAATCGCTCTGCTTGTCCATTCGACATTGGGTAGTACGGACTGGAACGCAGATGTTCGATACCATTGCCTTCTAGGAACTGTTGAAATAACGCGCTAGTGAATTGCGTTCCGTTGTCGGACACTATTGTTCTTGGAGTTCCAAAGCGAGGAAATATCTCGGTCAAGATATCAATAGTTTGTTGCGCTGTTATCGACTTGGTCGGAACTATCTCTGGCCATTTTGAGTACGCGTCCACGAGAACTAAAAAATATTCATTTTCGATCGGTCCTGCGTAGTCGATGTGTAGCCGTTCCCAGGCGCATGCTGGTTTCGGCCATGGATGAAGTGTTGTTTTATTTGGCATCTTTAAAAGTTCGTCTAATGGGCCTCTAAGTTGGCGCATTTTATTTATAAATTTACCGTAGAAATTAATTGCGCCCAAAAATGATCGCAATTCGGTTACGTTGGTTGGTTCTGGCATATCTTTTATGGCTGAAATGCGCTCGGGGTCTGGTCGAAGTCCGTCCGGACTTATAATGTAACCTAAGTATCTTACTTCAGTCACCGCAAATTTACACTTTGCGAATTTGACTTTGAATCCATACTCTTGGATTCTTCGCAAAACCTCGCTTAAATTACGATCATGCTCAAGTTCGTTTTTTCCCGAAACAAAAATGTCATCTATATATGCTGCTGCACAGCCTAGGCCAGCGAGCATCTTGTCCATTACCTGTTGGAAGATGGCTGGGAAGGTTTTAATACCGAATACCATTCCATTATACCGAAATAGGCCTAAATGCGTGTTTATCGTAAGTAATTCCTTTGACTTGTCATCTACTTCGATTTGAAGAAACGCATCAGACAGATCAATGTGGCTAAAAAACTTGGCATTTGCGAGCTTCGAAAATATGTCTTCTGGCAGAGGAAGCGGGTATTGGTAGGCTTCGAGGGCAGCGTTGAGCCCGGTTGAAAAGTCGGCGCAAATACGTATGCTGCCATTTGACTTTTTCGTAACCACTATTGGTGCAGCCCAATCAGAATAAGATATTGGCGATATTACATTAATATCCTGAAGTCTTTGTAACTCCTCCTCGACTAGATGCTGGATAGCGTAAGCCACTGGTCGTTTTGGACGAAAAATTGGAGAACGCCCAGGCTCAACCACCAAATGAGCTTTCGCGTGTTTGCAGAGACCCAGCTTTTCTTCGAATACATCTGGAAAAGATTGCTTTAAAAGTAAAATGTTTTTATTTGTATTTGTAACTTCACTTCCCAATGGTTCTGCTTTCACATGGTTGCAGATTGCGTTGATGGATATGTTTTCGAGACCAAGAGCGGTGATCCAATCTAGTCCCAGCACGTTCAAATCCCGGACAGGTGTGACGAAACATGTAAGTTCTAATTCTTGCTGCTTGAATGTTACCTTACACTGAAACTGCAAAGTAACCGGCAGCTTCCCTGTTGCGCTACGGGCTGTATCTTTGACTTCGACTCCATTTGACGTGTTTATTTTTTTATAATTTTGTTCTGATATAATTGTGATATCAGATGCGGTATCGAGTTGAAGGGTTAATTTTGTATTGTTAATGCTGATGTTTACAAATTTTCGCAGCGATGTATTGATACGGTTGACAACACAAATGCGTGAGGCTTTGGATTTATTATTGTGCTTCTGTTTTTTTCTTTGTACACTCTTCTTTGAGTGACAGTAGCCCTCTTTGTGACCTGTTTCTTTACACTGTTCCCATTTATGTTTACTATATGAGCATTCACGAGAGTAATGCATGCCGCCGCAAAACCAGCAAGGTGTTTTTGGTACCTGCTTAGCTTTTGCATTGCCAGTATGTAAACGTTTAACTAGCGCTTCGCTTTTTGGATTCTCTATTAGTTTTGTATCTGTTTTTAAATTGATGAGGCGCTGGCACTCTTTTGATAACCCGTCGAGGGTGAGCGCAGTATCGGTATCCAATTTACTTAACATTTTGGTCCGTATGTCAAAGTCTCCTTCGGACTTCAGGCCCATTACGAAAATTAAGCATTTAAATTGGTCCAATGTCAGCTCTTTGAGTTTGAAATTTTCGCATTGTCTATTTACGGTTCCAGCGTATGTAACGAAGTCGGTCGTATGCGCCTTTGTTAATTGCAAACAGTTGAACCTAATATTAAACAATGATGTTTGTAGTCCAAAAAGCTGCTTAAATTTTTCCACTGTCTCTTTAAAGGTTAAATCGCGCGGATGCTTAGGCAATATGTAATTGATATACTTATTGTGTATGATAGTGTTAAGTTTGCGCAAAAGTAGTCTGACTTTAGCTGCGTCATTTAATTTAGCAGCGTCGACGGTGAACAAATCTTCGTATCTAGCATACCACATGTCGAAAGTTAGGTTAGATTCAGGGTCAAAGCAGAATTCTGTAATATTTGACGAAAGGGCTTCTATGGTGAATTCCTGGCCCTTTTCCTCTGACTGTGGAGGTTTTTGTGGAATAAGCTGCTTTATTAACTCCTGTATAATCTGTGTGTCGCGATCATGTTGTTCTTTCATATGACTAAGTAACGAGTGCGATTGTTGAAAACCAATATCCTCGTCGCCACTATTACGTTCCTGACTTCAAGAGCGTATGTTCAATTCAAAAAGGTTTATTAAAACTTCATATATAATATACAATTTTACATTAATATTAGATAATTAATTAGGAGACAAAAGTTAGTGGTTCTATATAGTAAGCAGCTGTCAACCGAATGCCGAATCATGCGGTTTTATGTTTTGACTTTTGCAATTTCTAGGGTTGCCAACAATTATTATTTCCTCCAACTTTTTATTCTTAAATTAAAACAAAGTCATCAATATCTGATTGTCAAAGCAAGCAAAATTTGAGAGTTTGCCAAATTTTAACCTTGCTTTAACTTTGAGGTCTTCTATTTGCCATGCTTCGTTTAAATACGTATACTGAACTTTTCTGTCAAAGTCAAAGTTCGAGGTAAAGCAAAAATAAAGTATTATGTAATTGACCCTTTAGTGCGTCACCTGACGCTTTCAGATATTTATACCTTTCATGAACATGAAATGGTATTATAACTTTGGTCCGATGTTTGTAAGTATGAGAAGAAGAAGAGATGGACCCATCAATAAGTATACCGAAATGACCAGGATGACAAGCTGAGTTGATTTAGCCATGTCCGTCTGTCCGTCTGTCTGTCTGTCTGTTTGAACGCAAACTAGTCCCTCAATTTTTGAGATATCTGGCTGAAATTTTGTATGTGGCCACCATTTTGTAATATAGGAATCATTTGTCGGAACTGGCAATATCGGACCAGTATAACATATAGCCCCCATACAACCGATTGTTCAGATATAAGGTTTTTTGGCCAAAACTTCCGCAATTAAAAAGTTAGAAACGTAAAATTTTGCAACTCGAGTACTTTTTATTTATGTAGTGTATATAGTGAAAATTAACAAGATCGGGAAAATGTAACATATAGCCCCCATACAACCGATTGTTCAGATATAAGGTTTTTTGACCAAAACTTCTGCAATTAAAAAGTTAGGAACGTAAAATTTTGCAACTCGAGTACTTTTTATTTATGTAGTGCATATAATGAAAATCAACAAAATCGGGCAAAAGTAACATATAGCCCCCATACAACCTATTGTTCAGATATAAGGGTTTTTGACCAAAAGATCCGCAATTAAAAAGTTAGGAACGTAAAATTTTGCAACTCGAGTACTTTCTATTTACGTAGTGTATGGAGTGAAAATCAACAAGATCGGGCAATTGTAACATATAGCCCCCATACAACCGATTGTTCAGATATAAGGTTTTTTGGCCAAAACTTCTGCAATTAAAAAGTTAGGAACGTAAAATTTTGCAACTCGAGTACTTTTTATTTATGTACTGTATATAGTGAAAATCAACAAGATCGGGCAAATGTAACATATAGCCCCCATACAACCGATTGTTCAGATATAAGGATTTTTGGCCAAAACTTCTGCAATTAAAAAGTTAGGAACATAAAATTTTTCAGCTTGAGTACTTTCAATTTATGTAGTGTGTAGAGGAAAATCAAGAAGATCGGGTAAATATAACATATAGCCCCATACAACCGGTTGTTCCGATATAAGGTTTTTTGGCCAATACTTCCGCATTTAAAAAGTTAGGAACATACAATTTTGCAACTTGAGTACGTTCTATTTATGTTGAGTGTAGAGTGAAAATCGATAAGATCGAGTCATTATGACATATGTATACCTCCCATACAATCGATTGTTCCGGTATAAGAAATTTCGGCACAGCCGAAGACAGCTTTCCTTACTTGTTTTATTTATAAATTAGTAGTTAGTAGTTTATTTCCTTAAGGCGAAAACAGAAACAACTTTAGCGTCGTGTTGCGTGACATTTCATTTTTGACAGCTGGGACAAAATGTACGAAGTTCAAAGTAACCTGCCTCATAACCACTTTTTAACGCACGTTAAAGCAGAGATTTGACCAAGTTCTATCTTTTTGCGTGCGATGACATAATCAGCTGAAAAAAAAAATATTCTTAACATTCATAGCGGAACCATTTCTTCATCCCTTCCTATTCCACTCACTAATTCCATTCATACACGTCGTCCGTTTTCTTACTAAGAGCATTCCTACTGGGTGCATTACTTATTTTCTTGATTTATGGACAGAATTCTTTAACAAGATGGTGTTTTTATAATTTTTTTATTTCATTTCCTACACATTTTTAAGAGGATATATCATAGCAGAATGTGAAAAATAACAACAAGATCGCAAGCACAGAATTTTGTGTTGTAAAATAGTCTCGCCACAAAAACGATAGAAGAAGTTTTGCGAAAACTTTTTTTCGACTCAGTGAATTGCATTGAATACTTGTGTGCAGCAAGTAGCAGCAGCAGCAACATTTTTGTTTTTATTGTTACTGCTGTTATTGCTCACTACTTGCAATCGCTTCTGTTGGTGTTGCTGATACCGTAAAGATGCAAAATAGTCTCCTGTTGTAAAGTTAATGCCAGCGCACAAACAAACAACACCTTAAGCATATACATTTTATTTACTCTCAGTAAAGCTTTCGGCAGAATCAGTCCGCCAGTACGTCAGCTGCGTCACGTACGTCAATTTTAGAGCAATTTCTACTTTGACGTATCCGTCTTATCTGGCGTTACGCATACAAACATCCGCAGTCTACTTTGCTGTCAGTTATTTCGACGTACGTGACGTACGTCACGGATTGATTCTGCTGAACGCTTAACGGTTGCTACCGCTGCTGCTCCTGCTGTCTCTTCCAGGGTTGCCAAGCATGGGATTTTCCAACCAAACCTGGTAGGTAGATTTTTTCCCATTTGGTAGGATGGTACTTAAGATTCAGTTTTGCGAAACAAATAGAAAACGCAGAAGTATGTATTTCCAAACATTTGTCAATAAAAATAAATTTGTGAGTTGGATCACTAAAAATTGTGCCAACTTAGGAAAAATTTTAGAAAAAAGTATTTGGTAATGGTTGGATAAGGGCCCTCCTGATACCAAAACTACAAATTTTTACTTAAGGAATTTTATGGATTTTGTATAATTAAAGTTTGAGGGGAAAGTTTGTACAGAAATTACTGGATATTAAGAAACTTCATGGCCTTTTTTGTTAATTTCGGACCATACATTTGATAAAATTTTGGAAAAGTTTAAAAAAGAGACAACTTAAACAACAAATTATTTACACTACAAAACTGAATTATCAAACATATGGATGCCAGACAGGCCCGAGCGCAGGAATTTTCTATACGGGGGGTGGTTTTTTTGATAACGACACTAAATCGTAGGCCGGCAAACACTTTCCTGGGAGGAAAATTTTAATGCTTAAACATAGTGAGCGCTCTCTCTGTGCCGACGACTGCACTAAATACGAGTATGTTTAAGGTGTCACCGGACTTGAAAATTTTATTTGGTGGTAGTAGTTGCAAAAAAAAGTGGAATATTTAAGAAAAAAAGTGTTATATTTTTGTTCAATGTTCTAAAGTCTTAAACAAAAGGTATCATTTTATAAGACGCCCGATCTTCATAAAAAAATGTCCAGTTTGGTGCGTCTAATAATTGAACCGCTTTTGGCCATGTTTTACTTTTTTGCAGATAATTCTTCACAGACATACAATTTTTAATTTTATTTATTACTACTGAGTTCAAGACGCATCTTTTGACAAAAATCTCGGCAATTTGGTATGAAAAGTAGGCATTGAACCATCTTGTAAAATGTTACCAAACAAAATTTGTGCTAAAAGTAAGTACTCACAAAACTTTTATTTCAACAACTTCATTTTCCTTTGACTAATATGCTGCCAGCCTGCTCCTTTTGTGAGCAATTTAAGTTTTATAGAGCTATAAAAAAGTAAGAGATTTTCAAACTTTCAAGCGATTTGAAGTTTTTTTTTGATAATGAAAGATTTTGATACAGGTTGTCGATCGGTCGAATAGCTATTTACACGTTGGAATGATAAAAAATTGACCAGGCAATCCACTCGTGCAAATCAGACTTTATGCTAAAACTTAAATACAGGAGGCAAACTTAGATTTAAAATCAAATATTTTAACCCTAGTTCGGCCGACGAGTCACCCGGGTGACTATTTCACATTTGAGGCACAAAAAGACCAATTTTTAATCAACTCAGTTAGCTTATTTTCCCTGACATCTAAGAATAATGAATTTCAAGTAGAAAAACTACAAAACAAAGTTTAAAGAATTTATTTATAGCCAAATATTAGAAGTTGAAAATTTTTTTTTCTTGTTCTGGCCGACGTAGTCACCTGGGTGACCAAATCAGAAGCTATATAGATATGAATATATATATACGTATATATAACAGCTGATAAGGTTACCAGATACTGATAATGTTACAATATACTCAACTGCACTATTTATTTATAGCCAAATATTAGAAGTTGAAAATTTTTTTTCTTGTTCTGGCCGACGTAGTCACCTGGGTGACCAAATCAGAAGCTATACAGATATGAATATATATATGCGTATATATAACAGCTGATAAGGTTACCAGATGCTGATAATGTTACAATATACTCAACTGCACTATTTCCGCATACTTGTTTTTACCTGTTGTTCAATTACATCTGACTTTGCATTTTATTAAATACAGTCACCCGGGTGACTGCGTTGGCTCAAATGAGTTATAAAAATCGTCGGCCGACTAGGGTTAAAAAATAAAAATAAAAATTTGAAACAATCTTCAATTGAAGTTTCAAAAAACTTTTGAGTATACAGTTTTATAGTCCATAAAATTTTAGTATAATAATATGCAAGCCTCAAGTACCTAGAAACTCACCTTGATTTTCAGGGATTTTTTCTGCAGCGAGAAAGACCTTGAACTTAAAATATATAATGTTTTTATTTTAATTAAAATTTCTTTTGTAGTTATATTTTGTTTTTGGCATGAAAATACTTATACTTTTAACTAGTTTTTGATACATAATATTTTATCAGCGGCTGAAAGAAAATCGTTTTCTAAAAATTTTCGATACTTTGATCAACAACCAGTCACTTTCACTATAAAAAAATTTCAAATCGTTTTAAAATTACGACCTGCAGTGTAACCTTTTTTGTTTAATTCCCTCACCGTGTGATGTTTCTTACATAAATTTGTAAATATAGTTGAACCTATTTACAGCAACTTACTAAAAAAATGCACTGTTAAAAAAATTGTTTGTTTGGTTTCAATTACCGACGACTGGTCCATATTTCTTTACTGTTGACTGAAAAAAACCAAAAAATATCAGAGTTATTGAACATTAGTCAACAAAAGAATCTTCGATATACCAGTTTTCATGAAAAAATTCAGTCGTTAAGAGCCAATGAACCCCCACCCCTGCACACGGGCCTGATGTCAGATATAAAACCTTGAAGGTTTTCTTGATGCTGTTTTCAAACAGATTTTGGTAGGTTTTGGATGGAGTACCTACCAATTTTTGGTAGAAAAAAAAATTGTCTCCGGCAGCCCTGACCTCTTCGCCTTTTGCACAATTTGGCGTGAAAGTCAGTAAGCTTCAAACTTTGTTGTCTACGAGGCAGTCAAAAATGTGAATAGACTCGTATCTTTTACATTTCGTTTAGTTGCAAATGCTGCAATATTTTTGCTGTTCATCCTGCTGTCGTTATTGCAATGCACAAATTTGTGTGTTTTGCTTGCTTGCGCCTTTAGCCACAGTTGTACTCGTATTACCGCATTAGCCAATTTGCCGCTTGACTCACTCATGATATTCTAAGATTTGTAAATAGATATGTACTAAAAGGCTTCAGCATTTTACTTTATAAAAATATTATTTTCGGTTTTATTACTTATCTATTATATTAATAGGCTAACAAATTTTACATATAAATATTTGCCAAGCTTAAACCCATACTAAATATGCATAAATATTTATGAAATGCATATGGATTTGTTGGCATACCTCTAAAGCAGTGCACAATTATCTAATATATAACCAATCCTGCTTCATTTATTTGTAATAAGTGAATGAAAATTTCTCATGCCACTTGAATTGGTTATCTGACAATCAATTTGTACATAAAGCGATAGCCCAGTGGAAGCGTCGGGGGTAGTGGTCGAGCGGTTAATGGTTCAAGTACAGCTATCGGCCACATTTTTTTTTTTGTCATTTTTTGTCATTGAAAATTGTTTTTATTTTTTCAATATATAAATATTTCTTATCTTGACTTCTTTAAAATTTTTATGTTTGTGATCGCTATTTTCGAGAAAAAAAATTGCTGAATATTTTTAGTTGACGGAAAGCATATGCATACATACCACCCATTATAGAAATGCGATAACCGCTTGTTCAATTTGGGTTTTTTTGTCAAATTTTTGATGATATAAGATCGAAGTTGCGAAATTTTTTCAAACACAGTAGTCTATTTATCGGACTTCGGTAGATTAGTTCTATAAATTTTAGTGATTTCTACCGTTTGAGACAAAGTTGCTGATAGACTCCCTATTTAAAATATAAAAATCGACAACATATTTAATATGTAGTTAAATTTTGAACTAAATCAAGTGGTTAGCGGTCGTCTTAAATTTTACTGAAGGCAACAACTGATTTCTATTCATATGTACATATGTATTAACTTTTAAAAGAGCAGATTTGCAACCCGAGCCCCAAACAAGACTAGACCAAATTGAATAGAAAAATTAATATATATTTTTTCTTTAAATCAAATAAAAAATCCATATGAATTGTCTTAAATATTGCTAAGTTATGGTTAAAGAAAAAAGCTAGAAAATCCTCAAAGGTTTTTTGACCTAACCAGAATTTGTAATTTACTCCCCCAAAAAAAAGTTAAAAACACGCCTGTATAATAAATTTCTATAAAAAGAACTAATTTTCTGCAAAATGAACCTTTCAATCTTTCACTCAACAAGCTCCTCCTTTTATTAGAGAAACTATTTTCATTCTCTCGCTCATTGCCCATACAGCTTGAATTGGTGATTTGACAATAAATTCGTAGATAAAGCAGTAGAGCAGTGGTTAGCGCATCGGATAGCGAGCGAACTGTTGTAGATTCGAGAACAGCTCCGGGCTACAATTTTTTTTTTCATTGAAAATAGTTTTTTCTTTTTTAAAACATCTTTAGGTATATGAGTATTTCTAATCTTGATTTTTTATAAGCTCATTAAAATTTCATAAGACATATTTTTATATTTGTGATACTTTTTTCGGAAAAAACTTACGCGAATATTTTCATAAATATACATACATAAATATACATACATACTACCGTTTGAGACAAAGTTGCTGCAAATATAAAAATCGACAACATATTTAATATGTATTTAAATTTTGAACTAAATCAAGTGGTTAGCGGTCGTCTTAAATTTTACTAAAGGCAACAACTGATTTCTATTCATATGTACATATGTATTAACTTTTAAAAGGGCAGATTTGCATCCCGAGCCCCAAACAAGACTAGACGAAATTGAATAGAAAAATTAATATATATTTTTTCTTTAAATCAAATAAAAAATCCATATAAATTGTCTTAAATATTGCTAAGTTATGCTTAAAGAAGAAAGCTAGAAAATCCTCAAACTTTTTTTGACCCAACCAGAGTTTTTAATTTACCCCCTCTAAAAAAATTTAAAAACACTCCTGTATAATAAATTTCTATAAAAAGAACTCATTTTCTGCAAAATGAACCTTTCAATCTTTCACTCAACAAGCTCCTCCTTTTATTAGAGAAACTATTTTCATTCTCTAGCTCATTGCCCATACAGCTTGAATTGATGATTTGAAAATAAATTCGTAGATAAAGCAGTAGAGCAGTGGTTAGCGCATCGGATAGCGAGCGAACTGTTGTAGGTTCGAGAACAGCTCCGGGCTACAATTTTTTTTTTTTTCATTGAAATAGTTTTTTCTTTTTTAAAACATCTTTAGGTATATGAGTATTTCTAATCTTGATTTTTTATAAGCTCATTAAAATTTCATAAGACATATTTTTATATTTGTGATACTTTTTTGGGAAAAAACTTTCTGCGAATATCTATATATTAATAGGCTAACACTCTCCCCATACAAACAGTCATAACCCAATTTCGTATAGTATTTATGGATAGATCCCTATAAAATTTATATTGGAAACTTAGAATGGACTAATCTGGTGTCTCACCAAAAAAAAATTTGAAAATTATTTTTAGTTTATTTTGTATTAAACAAAAAAGAGGTCTCCAAACTCTCCAGCTATTTTGTTATCTCCACATTCTGTTATACCCGAACTATACATCACTATTCAGCACTCTTATAAAACTCCCAAAGCCACAACCATCCGCTCATTCCCTTACACACACACGTACATATCTATGCAATGATCCAGCAGTTTATTTTTGTGCCAAAAAAGGAACAACAAAATGTACCAAATCATATCATCTTCGGCAACTAAACAACATTTGTAAGCTAAGAAATCCAGCTTCACTTCTGGCTTTATATATTTAACTTTTTGCCTATTGGTAAAGTTTATTTTTTAACGATATGATTTTGTAAGAAAATTCCACAATGTTAAGATCGAAATTTAAATATCGTACGGACTTTAACTAAAGAACAATTTTACATGACACTAATGCTGATTTCGTGGAACATGTTTACACCCTTGCACAGAATACTGTAAAAGTGTGATAAAAGTGTACCCGTTCTACATGAAACTGCTATATCGATAAAACGAACAAAAAACATTGCCCGTTTGCTATGCTATGTGCATGAATAATTAGGTTTCGCTTATCAACCATATTCAATTGTTATTGCAAAATCCAATTTTTTTCACCAAATTTATCCGTCAAATAAAATTTTCGTCAGCTGATTTTCAGTGCAACCAACTACCCTGTCAAAGCTTCAGTGGGTAAAAAGTGTGAGTTTTTTAGGAAATGAAAACATATTCTGTTTGACGTTTTACCTTCATTTTGCAAACGAAAACGGAAAATTTAAGAGTGCAAAAAATGCGCATTTTTTGATGAAACGAAATCACCATAACTCTACTTTTTTTTACGAAAAACACATTTTGGGTATTTGTTTCCTTTAGGGGTCAACCGCTAATAAATTAGCTAAAATTATGGGAGATAGCTCAAAAGACAGGTTTTGGCCTCATTTGTTTCTATGGAAAGTTATGGTCAAAATATCGAAAAATGACCCACGGCACGCATTTTTTCGCACGTTTTTAGGTACAGCCTAATAAAATTACAACAACCACATGAAAACTTGCCACTTTGATTGCAAATATCTCTTCAAAGAAGCAAAATATTAAAAAGCGCTTCCGGATTCGTGATCCTGAGGCCAAACCCCGTCTTTTGAGCTATCTCCCATAATTTTAGCTAATTTATTAGCAGTTGATACCTAAGGGAAACAAATACCCATTTTTACTTTGATTATTTGATGCTCTAAGCTTTTCTCGATTTTTTTAAAGTTTAATTCACTTATGAAATTTTTAGGGGGTTAAATATTGGAAAAGTATATTTTCTAAGCAGAAAATATATTTTTCAAACAGTTGAAGATTGCCCAGAAAAATATCCCCAATCGTCTCATTTAAAGCAAAGCTGTAATTAGACGCTGGCAAGTATAAGTATAATTGACAGAACTCTGATTTTTTTCAATTTTCCTTGCTTAAAAAATAAAATAAGAACGAAAAATTATAAAAAAGAAACAGTTTTCAATTTTTGCTTCCACCGAGAATCGAATATAGGTGTCCTGCAAGTAGTAAACATTTATACCCATTCTGGTATAAAAAGGGTACAATTAGTCTCTTCATAAGACATGCTCGAAGAAATGTGACCAATTTATTCCATCTAAAAGAGACTAAAAAAGTAGTAGTCTACTTTTCCTCTGGATTGATCCCGGACCAATCGTATTTTTTGCAGGGAAACACCAAACGAACTTTTACTAATGCACCTTTTTACATAAGTAACTCCACTTTTTGTATGAAGCCACATTTTTTACTTTGATAATTTAATGTGCTAAGCTTCTTCGATTTCTAAATAGTTTTTTTACTTATCAAATTTTTAGAGAAATAAAATATTGGAAAAGTATATCTTCGAAGCAGAAAATGTATTTTTCATACAAAAAAGTGAAGTTAGTTATATCGAATTAAAAATTTTGATCCCAACATCAAAAAATTTGTTTAAAAGAAAAATATTAAAATGCATGCACAGGAATGTAAAGCAGGAGTTATTAGCTTTCAAATGTTGGTAAAAAAAATCTGTAGCAATACTACAAGCCGAAACATAATAATTTCAGTTGGTACATGTTTTCATCACCTTAGGAAAAATTGCAGTATCTATATATTAATAGGCTAACACTCTCCCCATTCAAACAGTCACAACCCAATTTCGTATAGTATTTATGGATAGATCCCTATAAAATTTATATTGGAAACTTCCCTGCAAAAAAGTCTGCGATTAATCCCTAAAGAGAATTGTCCTCGATTAATACCTTTTGGGTACAACTGGTCTACAATTGTGCCCAACACATGCCTTACGGGTAGAGTTGGAGATTAATGAAACTGATATCATGGGGATTTGGAAGGTTATACCTTATCCCATCTTATAGGACACTATAATTTCCACCCCACTTACCCGTGAAGGCTCCTAGGAGCTTTTACAAATATGAATGTACTCGTATGCAAACATTTTGAGCAAACTTTACAATAATGCATCATACTTTTGGAAACATATCTTTGGGGGAATGGTCTAGGGGGTCGGAAATGTTACAACTGTGAAAGCAGAAAATAAACATGGTTATATTTTAATGTATATATTTATAGAAAGGTACCCGTCGAACCTGAAGTCGGAAATAAAATAGCTCCATTTGCGCATCACCTACCCCCGTGACCATGTTTACTTCCTGGCAAAAAGGAAAATAAATACACTTGATCGATAAGAGACCGGTGGCTTAGTCCACTCTATTATAGTGTGGAACAGCTCCGACGGCGGCCACACGGCCTTTTTATTAATGTGCTTCTTTCAACTGCTAATAAATTAGCTAAAAGACGAGGACTCAGGATCACCAACCCGGACTTGGGATGGCGTTGCCCAAGGTTATTTTTAATAAGCGCGGCCGAAGGCCGCCAACTCAGAAAGGTGTTCTGCACATAAATACCATGGATTCCGCCCCAATTTTGGTATTGGAACCGGGTCAATTTTCGGTTTTTTGGCCACAACTTTTCGATGTAGACTGAATTTTTGTCAATGCATTATTACTTGATATTTTTTTGTACCAGTTCCGTATTATAGGTTGTTTAGTATTATAAGTTCTTGCCACACGTTGGCTGAAAATGCTTGAAGCATATCATACATATATACATACATATGTACTTTTGTTTTGTATAACTTTGATCTTTCGTTTTTTATGCGCAATTAAATAACTTTATTATATTATTATATTATCATGGCAATTCTAAACAATTTTTCACTAGTGAATCGGTGCAAACCGTTTCACTTTTTCATACATTTTTGCTCACAAATTATATGAGAGTGAGAAAATCCGCAAAGTGAGAAATTGTTTAGAATCGGCCTGTATAAGTTCTTGCCACACGATGGCTGAAAATGCTTGAGGCATATCATACATATATACATACATATGTACTTTTGTTTTTGTATAACTTTGATCTTGCGTTTTTTATGCGCAAATAATTAACTTTATTATATTATTATAACTATAATAAATTCGATCAAATTGAAATTGTCTCACATTTCTGTGAACTTTGATAAAACAACTCGTGTAAATATGGCCGAGTTTTTTTTTCAAAAGTATGGAGATTTCTTTCTGTTCACTGGAAAAAGAGAGGAAGGAGGAAGGGTGTAGAGCTGGTATAGTTACAAAAAGCCACTAGGCCCATTTTGTATACTTTTGGGTATAGTAAAGGGAGGACTCTACAAGTAGACCCATTTGGATATAATGGCGAGTAGTATACATTTATACCCTATCTGGATATAAAAGCGAGTAGTATACATTTATACCCCATCTGGATATAAAAGCGAGTAGTATACATTTATACCCGATCTGGATATAAAAGCGAGTAGTATACATGTATACCCGGTCTGGATATAATAGCGAGTAGTATACATTCATACCCGTTCTGGTATGAAAGGGGTACAATTAGTCTCTCCATAGGACATGCTCGAACAACTGCGATCAAAACTCTCCATACAAAGAGACTAGAAAAAGTAGTAGTCTCCTGTTCCTCTGCGATTGATCCCGGATGCATCCCGGACTAATCGCATTTTTTGCAGGGTTAGAATGGACTAATCTGGTGTCTCACCAAAAAAATTTTGAAAATTATTTTTAGTTTATTTTGTATTAAACAAAAAAGAGGTCTCCAAACTCGCCAGCTATTTTGTTATCTCCACATTCTGTTATACCCGAACTATACATCACTATTCAGCACTCTTATAAAACTCCCAAAACCACATCCATCCGCTCATTCTCTTACACACACACGTACATATCTATGCAATGATCCAGCAGCTGCCACTTGCTTTTATTTTTGTGCCAAAAAAAAAAAAACAGAAAAATGTACCAAATCATATCCTCTTCGCCATCGTAACACCATTTGTAAGCTAAGAAATCCAGCTTCACTTCTGGCTTTACATATTTAACTTTTTGCCTTTTGGTAAAGTTTATTTTTTTAACGATATAATTTTGTAAGAAAATTTCACAATGTTAAGATCGAAATTTTAATAACGTAGGTACGGACTTTAACAAAAGAACAATTTTACATGACACTAATGCTGATTTCGTTGAACATGTTTACACCCTTGCACAGAACACTGTAAAAGTGTGATAGAATATACCCGTTCTACATGAATCTGCTATCGATGAAACGAAAAAACAAACACTGCCCCGTTTGCTACGCTATGTGCATGAAGAATTAGGTTTCGCTCATCACCCATATTTAATTCTTAATTCTTAACTAAAATTTTCGTCAGCTGATTTTCAACCAGCTATCCTGTCAAAGCTTCTACCTTTTTTTACGAAATACCCATTTTTACTTTGATTCTTTGATGTTCTAAGCTTTTCTCGATTATTTAAAAGTTTAATTCACTAATAAAATTTTTTGGGGGATATCTAAATATTGGAAAAGTATGTTTTCTAAGCAGAAAATTTATTTTTCATACAGTTGAAGATTGGCCAGAAAAATATCCCCAATTGTCTACTTTAGAACAGAGCTGTAATTAGACGCTGACAAGTATAAGTAGTTCCTGGCGTAATGGTGGACACCTCGATTGTCAGAACTCTGATTTTTTCAGTTTTCCTTGCTTTAAAACATAAAAATTACAAAAAAAAAAACAATTTTTAAATTTTTGCCCTCGCCGAGAATCGAAGTCAGGTGTCCTGCAAGTAGTAAACATTTATACCCATTCTGGTATAAAAAGGGTATAATTAGTCTCTTCATAGGACATGCTCGAACAAATGTGACCAATTCATTCCATCTAAAAGATACTAAAAAAGTAGTAGTCTACTATTCCTCTGCGATTAATCCCGGACTAATCGCCCTTTTTTGGAGGGAAATACCACACGAACTTTTACTAAAGTACTAAAGTACCGTTTTAGCTCCACGTTTTTGTATGAAAAAACTTTTTCAACTTTGATAATTTGATATGTTAAGCTTTTTCTATTTATTTGTTTTCCACGTATGTAATTTTTAGAGCAATAAAATATTGGAAAATTATATTTTCTAAGCAGAAAATGTATTTTTCAAACTAAAAATATGTATGCGTGAAGCAAGAAGAAGTCTCTCGTCTTTTGCACTTAAAACCTTCGAGAGGATAATTAGCGATTATCTCTCCTCTACTATTGATAGCAACCTTATTTCTAGCTATCAACATGCATACACCAAAGGTAAATCAACGGAAACTGCGCTCCACAGCCTAGTCTCTATTGTTGAAAAATCATTGCACGAAAAGGAGTACTGTCTCGTGGCCTTTCTGGACATCGAAGGGGCTTTCAACAATATAAGGCCGGAGGCTATTAACACTGCTTTAACAAACCTGGGCATAAATAGGTCTCTTATTGGACTAATTGATCAACTACTAAAGGGAAGGAAAATAGTTTCTTCACTGGGAACAGTTGATCTTTCACGCTATGTCACAAGAGGAACGCCTCAGGGTGGTGTTCTCTCCCCGCTCCTATGGAACCTCACCGTAAACTCGCTGCTACGAGACACAAGGTGGGGGGGCGGGAAGATAGTGGCATATGCAGACGATTTAGCTATTGCATATAGGGGCAAATTCCCACAAACCCTGTGTGACTTGATGCAAGTAGCACTGCGAGAAGTTTCTTCATGGTCCTCTCGCTGCGGACTTAGCATCAACCCGGGAAAGGTGGAGCTTGTCCTTTATACCAGGCGGTACAAGATACCACCGCTGAACCTACCAGAACTAGATGGCGTGCGCCTGAACTTAGCTGATAAAGCCAAATTCCTAGGCACAGTTCTAGATAGAAAGCTTAACTGGAAGGAGAATGTCATCCAGCGCCAGAGGAAAGCGTGCATTGCACTTTACACGTGTAAAAGAGCCATTGGCAAAAAATGGGGGCTCAGCCCCAAAATTTGCAGATGGATCTACACTGCGATAATCCAGCCAATTATGCTGTATGGAGTCGTGGTATGGTGGCCTGCGCTAGGAAAGGCAACAAACCTAAATCTGTTAGGAAAAGTCCACAGATCGAGCATGATCTGTATAAGCGGGGCGTTAAGAACAACGCCCAATGAAGCTCTCCAGGCCATTCTTGGCTTTTTGCCACTCGATCTGGAAGGGTACCGGGCAGCAGCAGCATCGGCTCTGCGTCTAAGGGAAACGTCCGTCTGGGGCGCAAGCACTATTGGACACTCCTGTATTCTAAGATCTTACAGCTTTCTCCCTCTGAGCACAGATCGGTGTGCGACCACAACAGTCGGAGATTGTTGTTTTAGAATAAACATTCCCAGCAGGGAAGACTGGGAGAACATAGATCGGTGTCCCGCTACTAATGGCGGCACTTTTATATACACCGACGGCTCGAAGTTAGACGGCAGAGTCGGAGGAGGGGTTTACTCAAGGGATTTGGACCTAGAACTCTCCTTTAGACTACCTGATCACTGCAGCGTCTTCCAGGCTGAAGTTTCTGCAATCATGGACGCCGTGACTTGGATAGGTAAACGCACCATCGGACAGGATATCTGTATTTTCAGCGACAGCCAAGCGGCCATCAAATCCCTTGGCTCTTACTCGTTCAACTCTGAACTGACGCTCAGCTGTCGTCGATCTCTTCAAGAGATGGCCCAACAGAACCGCGTGAACCTCACATGGGTCCCGGGACACAGGGACATTGAGGGAAACTGTAGGGCAGACGAACTTGCCAGGCAGGGCACGACCAAGCAGATTCTTCAAGATAAAGAGCGCATAGGTATGCCGTTTGCCACGTGCAAGCTAATGCTGAAGGAGCATACACTCCGCGAAGCCAACGAAAGATGGCTACAAGCCCCAGGGTGCCGGATATCCAAGCAAACCTGGCCAAAATGCGATCTTAAAAGATCTAGACACATATACGCCCTAAAAAGGAAGGAAATCTCCATATTAATAGGTGTTTTAACCGGGCACTGCCTTATTGGTAGGCACGCTGCAAGCCTAGGCGTTCCCTACCGACGATGCTGCAGGAGTTGCAAAGATGATGAGGAAGAGGAAACGGTGGAGCATCTCATCTGCAACTGCCCGGCCTTAAGCGAAGCGAGAAGGCGCTCTCTGGGAGTTCCCTTCCTGGTTAGCTTAAGCCAGGTCGCGGAGCTAGACATAAAGGACTTGATGGCCTTCATCAAGTTATCAAAATGGTTCGAGGAGGGGTAGCGGTGTCGGTTAGGAGTGTCAGTCCCGGGTTTCGGCTATATGGAGAGTCCCAACAGCACTGGGATTTTCCATATGGCCGGGCCCCGGGACTGACTTTCCTAGTGTTTGGTGGTATCACAACGGGCCTTTTATTACTGGCCTAGGTGTGCCTTTGCGGCAGCCACTTCTACCTACCTAAGAAGAAAAAACGGTACCTTGCAAATTGCACATTCATCGAAACTCCGACAAACACTTCCCGCATAAACTCTGCGCTTCGAAAACCGTCCCCACCCTTTTTCGCGCTCATTACTCTCACATGAACGTACATAAGTATACAGCGATCCAGGCAGCTGCCACTTGCCTTCATTTTTGTGCCAAAAAAAAGAAAAAAAACAAAGTGTAGCAAATCAAATAAATATCTTTGCATCCTCGCCATCTTCACACCATCATCTTTCACATAATTCACATAATCCAAGGTTTTTCGCTGAGCACTTCTTTATTTAGTTTTTTGTCCAGTAACACAAGGTTACGATAAAAAAGTACCATTATATATCGAAATATTATGAGCCCATACCGGGTTTTGGTGCAATTTAAATTAAAAACTTATTTTTTTATGTAAGAATTAATGTAAGTTTAATATAATTTGTAATAGTAGGTGTCTGCTGTACCTTAGACATAAACAAACAAATAAAAAAATAAATAAAAAATAAAAAAAAAAAACAATAAAAAAAATCTGTTGTAGATATATCCTAATGTATTGTCGTCAGCTTTTCTGTTGTACTACTTTGCTGCACCACCCTAATGTGAAGATTTTTTGTATGGTATCACTTAATCCAAATTTGCATTTGTCCCGAGGGAGCCACTTACTTGGTTTTGTTGTGAACGGGGAACATGTATATTAAGGGAGAGTTGAAGAAAATTTCAGATGGTCGAATTTCGACCACGGGCGATCCTAGTATATATTACTAGCTGACCCGGCAGACGTTGTTCTGCCACAAATATAGTTCCCTGCATGTTTCTCTAACCCGATCCCTATATCTATTTTATTCCATATCCCTATCTCCTTCGTATAGGAGGAACCACGACCCCTTTTTCGCTATCCCCTGTTTTTTTGGAGGTGGCAGGGATTGATCTTGTATAACTCCTCACGAAATTTCAGTGGTCTAACCTAAATACTTCCAGAGATATGGACTATGAAGTATTTAATTCGTATGGGAGGTGCCACGCCCCCTTTTTCGTTAACTCGAGTTTTTTGGGAGGTGTTAGGGATCGATCACATATAAACCCTCACCAAATTTTAGTGGTCTAACATAAATACTTGCAGGTATAGGTAGGTAGGTAGAAGTGGCTGCCGCAAAGGCACACCTAGGCCAGTAATAAAAGGCCCGTTGTGATACCACCAAACACTAGGAAAGTCAGTCCCGGGGCCCGGCCATATGGAAAATCCCAGTGCTGTCGGGACTCTCCATATAGCCGAAACCCGGGACTGACACTCCTAACCGACACCGCTACCCCTCCTCGAACCATTTTGATAACTTGATGAAGGCCATCAAGTCCTTTATGTCTAGCTCCGCGACCTGGCTTAAGCTAACCAGGAAGGGAACTCCCAGAGAGCGCCTTCTCGCTCCGCTTAAGGCCGGGCAGTTGCAGATGAGGTGCTCCACCGTTTCCTCTTCCTCATCATCTTTGCAACTCCTGCAGCATCGTCGGTAGGGAACGCCTAGCCTTGCTGCGTGCCTACCAATAAGGCAGTGCCCCGTTAAAACAGCTATTAATATGGAGATTTCCTTCCTTTTTAGGGCGTATATGTGTCTAGATCTTTTAAGATCGCATTTTGACCAGGTTTGCTTGGATATCCGGCACCCTGGGGCTTGTAGCCATCTTTCGTTGGCTTCGCGGAGTGTATGCTCCTTCAGCATTAGCTTGCACGTGGCAAACGGCATACCTATGCGCTCTTTATCTTGAAGAATCTGCTTGGTCGTGCCCTGCCTGGCAAGTTCGTCTGCCCTACAGTTTCCCTCAATGTCCCTGTGTCCCGGGACCCATGTGAGGTTCACGCGGTTCTGTTGGGCCATCTCTTGAAGAGATCGACGACAGCTGAGCGTCAGTTCAGAGTTGAACGAGTAAGAGCCAAGGGATTTGATGGCCGCTTGGCTGTCGCTGAAAATACAGATATCCTGTTCGATGGTGCGTTCACCTATCCAAGTCACGGCGTCCATGATTGCTGAAACTTCAGCCTGGAAGACGCTGCAGTGATCAGGTAGTCTAAAGGAGAGTTCTAGGTCCAAATCCCTTGAGTAAACCCCTCCTCCGACTCTGCCTCTGCTTCTAACTGCTTCTCTGCTTCTAACTACGAGCCGTCGGTGTATATAAAAGTGCCGCCATTAGTAGCGGGACACCGATCTATGTTCTCCCAGTCTTCCCTGCTGGGAATGTTTATTCTAAAACAACAATCTCCGACTGTTGTGGTCGCACACCGATCTGTGCTCAGAGGGAGAAAGCTGTAAGATCTTAGAATACAGGAGTGTCCAATAGTGCTTGCGCCCCAGACGGACGTTTCCCTTAGACGCACAGCCAATGCTGCTGCTGCCCGGTACCCTTCCAGATCGAGTGGCAAAAAGCCAAGAATGGCCTGGAGAGCTTCATTGGGCGTTGTTCTTAACGCCCCGCTTATACAGATCATGCTCGATCTGTGGACTTTCCCTAACAGATTTAGATTTGTTGCCTTTCTTAGCGCAGGCCACCATACCACGACTCCATACAGCATAATTGGCTGGATTATCGCAGTGTAGATCCATCTGCAAATTTTGGGGCTGAGCCCCCATTTTTTGCCAATGGCTCTTTTACACGTGTAAAGTGCAATGCACGCTTTCCTCTGGCGCTGGATGACATTCTCCTTCCAGTTAAGCTTTCTATCTAGAACTGTGCCTAGGAATTTGGCTTTGTCAGCTAAGTTCAGGCGCACGCCATCTAGTTCTGGTAGGTTCAACGGTGGTATCTTGTACCGCCTGGTATAAAGGACAAGCTCCACCTTTCCCGGGTTGATGCTAAGTCCGCAGCGAGAGGACCATGAAGAAACTTCTCGCAGTGCTACTTGCATCAAGTCACACAGGGTTTGTGGGAATTTGCCCCTATATGCAATAGCTAAATCGTCTGCATATGCCACTATCTTCCCGCCCCCCACCTTGTGTCTCGTAGCAGCGAGTTTACGGTGAGGTACCATAGGAGCGGGGAGAGAACACCACCCTGAGGCGTTCCTCTTGTGACATAGCGTGAAAGATCAACTGTTCCCAGTGAAGAAACTATTTTCCTTCCCTTTAGTAGTTGATCAATTAGTCCAATAAGAGACTTATTTATGCCCAGGTTTGTTAAAGCAGTGTTAATAGCCTCCGGCCTTATATTGTTGAAAGCCCCTTCGATGGCCAGAAAGGCACGAGACAGTACTCCTTTTCATGCAATGATTTTTCAACAATAGAGACTAGGCTGTGGAGCGCAGTTTCCGTTGATTTACCTTTGGTGTATGCATGTTGATAGCTAGAAATAAGGTTGTTATCAATAGTAGAGGAGAGATAATCGCTAATTATCCTCTCGAAGGTTTTAAGTGCAAAAGACGAGAGACTGATCAGTCTTTAGGCTCATAGTGTGAGGCCTTCCCAGCCTTTGGAATAAAGACTACCGTGGCACTTCTCCAGGAGCACGGAATGTAATTAAGAGCCAGGCAGGCTGAATAGAGAACTACCAGCCATTTAGCTGATATTTCCAGCGTGTTTATGAGTTGTGCGGGGAAAATCCCGTCTGGCCCAGCTGCCTTGAACGGCTCAAAGCTTTTGATTGCCCACCTTACCCTTTCCTCCGTAATGGGTATGTTTACCGCCAGGTTTATTGCAGATGCTACAGGTGCATCATACAAGTTCCCCGGAAAGTGTGTGTTCAGGAGCAGCTCCAGGGTTTCCCCTTCCGTGCTGGTCCAAGATCCGTCAGGCTTCCGCAAATAGCTAATGGCTGTTTGAGTTTTTGATAGCACTCGTCTAAGTCTCGCTGTATCATCGACTTTTTCGACCCCGGTGCAGAAATTTCTCCACGAAGTTCTCTTCGCTTGCCTTAGAGCCTTTTTATAGGCCCTCAGTTTAGCTTTATATTCGAGCCATTCAGGCTCCGTACCGATGCTCTTGGCCTTGTTAAATTGCTTCCTGCATGATATACGGAACGAATCCAGGTCGTAAGAACACCAGTGGGGTCTATGTTTGCCGCGTGGTTTTGGTACTGGACAAGCCTGCTCTAGGGCATTTGAGAGCGCCGTTGTAAAGGTCGTTACCAGATCATCCAGTTCTCCCACTGATGAGGGGGCTTGTGGAGGTAATACTGGTAGGTCCCTAGCTAATATTTGGTTATGTAGCTGCCAGTTAGTGTTGCGTGGATTTCGTTTCATAACTGGCTGCTCAACAATAAAGTCTAACACAATTTCTATGTACCGAAGGTCAGAAAATGAATGCTCATCAAGAACACGCCATTTTCTGACCCACTCATAAGCGCCTTCGCTACAAACAGTGAGGTCTATAACCTCCCTACGAGCTTTAGTTATAAAAGTAGGCTCGTTACCCACGTTACAAACCACCAGGTTAGTTGTTAGTAGGTAGTCAAACAGAGACTCGCCCCTAGCGTTAATATCGGAGTTTCCCCACTGGACGTGGTGAGCATTAGCGTCAGCTCCAATAATAAGATGGCCCGTACGGAAATTATTCACCAGATCTTTCACCTCCTTTTGTGGAGGAGGTTCTTCGGCGCCATAGGGCATATAGACCGACGCCATCGTTAGGCTGGTGCTGCCGACTGTTAAGCTGGCAGCTGTAACGTCACCATTTGAGTAATTGGGTAATAGAAAGGTGTCTAGCTCAAACTTTACCAAAATACAGGTTCTGACCTTGCCCTCATCATTGGCTTGGATGAGCTTGTACCCCTTAGTCCCCAATCCACAGATCCTAGAGATATTGACCCAGGGCTCTTGGATAAGGACCACGTCTACGTCGCCTTTAGAAAGACGACTGCTTAAAACAGCCGAGGCTGCTTTAGATTTGTGCAGATTTATCTGAAGCACCACCAACATGAGAGAGCTCAGACTTCCCTGCCGCCAGCGTGTCGTCGTGGTCTGGCCTGTTCCGGGGGCTGTCTCTCAACGAGGAGTTGTTCAGAGCACCTGCACGATTTGGCGTGGCGGGAACTCTGCTGTCTGAAGCAGCATCAACGTTAGTGTGCTCAGGTTTAGCCACGATCGTGACGTCGAGGCCTTCTTCGTCAAGCAGGCTTTCTTCTATCGCCGAGTTGTTCGCAGCACCATCGCAATTTGACGTGGCGGATAACATACTTTCCGCGTCGGACTCCTCTGCTTCCCCTTCCGATGCCTCGATCTCCGAGTCCTCCGGAGCGTCCGGAATAGCAGCACGCTGTGCATCGCCACGGTACACGTGGATCACGATCTGACCCAAGCCGTAATGCACTCGTCCGTTGCACCGTTTAAGGGGCTCGAGCGCCTCCTTATTCAGAGTGATAACCACCTGTCTATTGGGCCCAACCACATCATCCACCAGATTGACGCCCCAATCCTGCGTCGGGAGAGACGGATTCCAGACCTGCAGCATCTCAAGAATATTCTCGGGTTCTGCAGGGACGGCAGGAATCCATGCCCTTGCCCTTGGCCGAGCAGGAATGTCCTTCCAGTCGACGACATCTAGTCTTGCCCCTGGGTAGACTTCACCCAGTCTTGCAACTGCTGCCTTATACAGTGCGACAGTTCTTGCATCCTCGCACGCGAATATTTTGATCTGACCTTGGTGCCAGCCCGCGTCAGTACCTCGCGGCGGACTACCCGGAGACTCACGCATTAAGTCGAGCAGGGCCCTGCCCATTTCATTCCGGACATACAGCCACCGGTCTTTGGTGATGGACCAACGGTCGTTACCTCGGTCAATGAAACCTATAAGGATTCTGTCCTTGGTTACTTCAGCAAAGCTGAGTTTTCCCACTACGGGGTTGAACTGAAGCCGCTTCGGATGGGGGTTTACCTCTCCGTCCGATCTCTGGCGTTTGAGGGGATTACCGTTCACCCTCTTAGGCACATAGGGCCTCTGGAAATTTGGTATCAGAGCTTTCGCTTCCTCCACCATCTTCCTTTCTTCCGGCGACAGCTTCTCCTGCGATGCTCCCTCATATTTTTTAAGGATCCTTGCGGCCTTTCTTTTATCCCAGTACGCAAAGCGTCGGGGAGATGCCTCTTGGGGGGGATTCAGACTCGTAGTTGCCATCGCGGTCTCTCCCTTTGCGGCGTCGTCCTTCTCTTTCGAAACTCTGAAACCAGGTCGTGAGACCATTGCCCCAGCTGTGAAGAGATTGGGTTTCGTACCAGCGCTTGATGGAAGTTTAGCTTCCGCCGTTTTCTGCTTGACTGCGTAGGCAGCCGCACTGCTGCTTGCTCCCATCAAGTCACTCTTACTTGATAGCAGTTTGGGGGATGACTGACCCGTAGTTTCCATCGCTGTCGGCCTCCCAGTTAACTTTGAGGCGGAGTTTGTCCTCCGGCGTTGTGTTTTCGCTTGCTCCAGCATAGTTCTTCTCTGCTGCGGAGTAAACGAGGTCGTTAATTGCTTTGTATTTTGTGTGTTCTTCATCTTGTTCGTACGACCCCTCGCCGGACAAGGCCAGCTTAGGGTCAAGGGTAGTGTAAGGGGAAGTGTGTCGTCCGCCGCGGCAGAGCCCCATACCGCGGTTAGGCCATAGTTACTCCCTGAGGCGGCCCGGTATCAGTGAGGCTCCGTTCGACTACAGCCACGATTTGCCTCCCGGCTGCAAACGTCCAATGGGCACGGTATCGCATAACACCCTGGATTGGGAGGGAAAAGTTTTGCACATTTATATAGCGAGCCGCTTGCTTCAAGACAGACGCTCGCTTACAGCCGCACCTCAAGGTGTACAGACGCTGCGAAAAAGACCCCGATGATCCCTTAAACCAAGTATGTCAGAGTGGCCCCACCGGGGCTCCCTCTCTTTCTGTCGCGAGCCTAGGTAGCTCAACGTTGCCCAGAGTGCACGAACGAGGACGCAAGAGTCGGGATTGAGCGCGGTCACTCAGCAACCACACCCCATTACATACACACAGGTATAAGGACTAGGAAATGTTTCCATTGTTTTGGAGGTGCCACGCCCCCTTTTTCTTTATCTCCCGTTTTTTTGGAGATGATAGGGATTAATCTTCTTTAACTCCTCATGACATTTCAGTGCTATAACCTAAATACTTCCAGAGATATCGACTATGAAGTATTTCATTTGTATGGGAGGTGCCACTCCCCCTTTTTCGTTATCCCCATTTTTTTGGAGGTGGTAAGAACCGATCTCATAAAACCCCTTGCCAAATTTCAGTGGTCTTACCTAAATACTTCCAGAGATATGGAATATGAAGTATTTCATTGTATGGGAGGTGCCACGCCCCATTTTGGTTAACCCTAAGTTTTATGGGTGAGAATGGTGTTGTTATCCTATAGCTCTGTACCAATTTCCAGGTGCCTACCTTAAACCCTTTTAGAAATATTCACCTTGAAGGAAAAAGTTTGTATGGGAGATGCCATTTTTTTTTTGGAAAACATCATTTTGGAAAAACATCATTTGAGAGCTAGATAAGAAATATTCTAAAAAACTTGAAAATCTGTGAACTTGATGGGGTACATACCTCCCTTGCACCTCATCATTATTTATTGGCGCTTAACCGCCTAAGCGATTTTGGCCGTTTCGTATCAAAGCACGCCAGTCATTCATTTTTAGCGATAACGGACGCCAATTGGAAACCCCAAGGGAGTTCAAGTCATCCTCCACCTGTTGTTTCCATCTCAGTCGAGGCCTCCCCCTTCCTCTGCTGCCGAATTCAGGCGACGATAGGAAAACCTTCTGTGCTGGAGCTTCTCCCTTGCACCTACTTACATACATATTAAGGCGGGTCGATTTATTAACCTATATCGCGCCATCGATTTTTTGATAGGTTTTGGGTTCAGGAAAAAAAAGTTCCACTACGCCTACCCAAAAAAATAATTTTCGAGCCTGCAAAATTTGAGTTTTTTGGAATTTTTTTTCGTTTATTTTTAAGGTTTTTTTAATGACCTACTTAAAAAATTTTCATTTGACTTAAAAATTTTCATACATACCCTGTCCGACTCAAAATTGTCCGCTAAAAACTTTGGCGATAACAGTTTTTTGAAAAAAAAAAAATATTTTTGGGGTTTTGAGGAGTGTTTTGGTGAAAAAAAAACTTTTCCGCCATTTTTTTTTAAGGGTTTCTTCAAAAACGTGCAAAGGTGTTGCCGATGAAAACAAATTTGTCTCGTAGTTCCTATCCCACTTAAAATTATGCGATAAAAACGTTGGCATTAACAGTTTAAAAAAAAAAAAAATTTTTTTTTGTTTTTGAGACTTGTTCGAAATAGATTTTTTTCATTTTCAAGGCTCCAAATCATTTTTGATGTATATGTTTCCGTTAGACCCACCAATAAATATACCAAAATGGGCAGAGGACGAGCTGAGTTGATTTAGCCATGTGCGTCTGTCTGTTTGAACGTAAACTAGTCCCTCAGTTTTTTAGATATCTCGATGAAATTTGGCATACAGATGTATACTGGCATTATAGGAGATATATGTCGGATCCGGTAGGATCGGACCACTATAGCATATATCTCCCATATAACCGATCGTTCAGATAAAAGGTTTATTGCCATTTCTCCCTCATTTTTAGAGATTAAAGCATGAAACTTGGCAAAGTACGTGCTTATTGACCATTAAAAATGTGTTCAAAAAATTATCAAATTGGAAATTAAAACATAAAACTTTTGAACTAGTTTGAACTATTTATTGAAATTATGAACAGTTTGCAGTTGCAGTTTATAAAAAGTGTGAAAAATATGGGAATTCATTTTAAAGTTCACAGATTTCCTTGCAAATCCTGCTTGCCGCCATAATCTCTTCGCGATTTTTATGAATGGCACGTTTAGATACGTTGGATACTAGCTAAACGTACCGCTCGGTGCCTTGAATATGGCATGGAAGCGGTGGATCTTCTTCGTCTTCAAAATAAGCTTTCAAATGTTCATACGGTATGCCTTTTGGGAATGGCGGTTCTGACAGCTCATTATCGTCGTTCAAATCAATCATATGAACGTACTCAGTGCAATCAAAATTAATTTTTGGTTTTACGTAGGCACGGAGAGATGGATCAAATAAATTATCCCGAATATATAAAATTTTTTTCAGTGCATAATTCCGAATATGTTTTCGGTCGTCGAAGAGCATGCTGAATTATTATCAATTGTGCTGTTGATCACTTTACGTAAATTGTTTGGCAAATATTGCGTCCATCGTATGAATTTTCCAAGCAAAGCACTACCGTATACAACCGACTTATAATATTTGACGTTAGAATACATGGGAACGTACACGCACATTATGTATGTGCCAAGATTTTCAAATTCTTGGATGGAGTGTTGGTTGTAGCGTAAAGACGAAGGATTCTACTGGCTTTTGTGAGCCATCTAGCATGATTTATAGGGCCCGGTGTAATCATAGCCAGTGAAGTTGGAACGTAGCCATTCGAAATAGCATTAGCAATTTTGTATAGATACTTCGCATCCGTTGATAGTTCTTCTCTTCATCTTCATCCAAGCGTGGTGGCATGTTTTCAAGTGGAATCGCTTCAAAATTCGTAACAACCGTAAGTACCTGTTGGGTATGGCAATTGTGAAGATCTTTTTTGAGTGATCCAGTTGAGGTTCTTGGCCCAGACGATCGCGATTTTTCCAGTGTTTCATACAAATGACGAAACGGCAATTCGTTGAAATGTAGTAAACAAATCCACCAGTGTAATGCTCTGTTCAGTTGCATTTCAAATCGTCGCAATATACCTCTGCCCTCCCCAGTGTTTGTAACTTCGCCGTCAGAGCAAATGCCAATTAAATTATCCAGAGGAATCTGCTTTTCTTCAAAAAATTCCTTCAAAGCTCCATGTTTCGCTTCAGCAGAATCATTTTTGCCTGCCAAGTTGCCATAACCAAGCAATTGGTTGTTCGGCTCTTGTACGACGACTAAATGTGATTCTTTCTTCATTTCCGAATAGTAAGTTTCGCCAACTTTTATTTGATTCAATGCGTCGTATTTTCGACCGTCAAACGAAAATGCTTTCAAACACCCTGTTTTGCTTTGGCGGAGAACATCCAATCTAAGTTTTTTCCTTTCCCTGTCTACTTTGTTTTTGTCACAAACAATGGTTCGGCCGTGTTTATCTCTCCATCCAATGTCTTCAAACAAAGCTGATGCTAGGCAAGATGCAACTCTGCTTGTCACGCCCAATCTATCGCACATCATTGAAAACTTTGGTATACTGTATCTTGGAGAATAATGTGATTCGGTCGATGTATGAGCCACATCCATTGGAGTATCACCTTGCAAATCTGAGGGAGTTGGCTGATACGTTACATCGACGGTTAATGCCAATGATGGTTGTATTGTAAACACTTCTGTCTCTGAAGGATCCTCAACAACAGGTATTGATAGTGTTCTATCGTTGTGCTGGTCAAAAATAAAGTTTTTCAGGTTATCGGGAATTTTACCACAGTTACAAAGATTTGTTAGCAGCGGGCATTTGCATTTTGCGATGAAAAATATTTTCTTTGTACCGTCAACGAAACTTTCAAATTTTTCCAAATATCGTCCGGCCATTGACATTTCCTTGTATTTGTCAAGTAATGCATGTAGTTTTTTTGTGATGGCTCTTTTATCCAATAAATCAATATTCAGTTTGCTCCAAATAATTAAACTACTTTATGTCGAAGTAAAAAATCCGGATTAACAAAAACGTTTAAATAGAACGGAATAGTAAAACTTGTTTTGAAAAAAACACAATTTTAAAATTTAAGTGAAGTTAAGCTTTGAACTCGCAATATCAACTGAAACAACTTCCTACAATATCTCAATAACGCTAAGAGTCAGGTAGAAATAGTTTTTGCCTACAATCTTCAGTTTTTATTGTGCTACCTAAACGAGGGATGTAGGGTAGAAGGGGGTACATTCGCCACTGGGGCACATATGCATGAGCTGCAGTAAATCAACAGTAATGGTGAGTTCATCTTTTTACAAACAGGTAGAAAGTTTTTTCGTTGACAATGTTACCACTCATGAATATGGTTGGTAAAGACTAACATTGTCATTCTAACTCCAGAAAAAAAGGAATTACAACATCGTTTATTTAACTCACCTTAGCCCGAGGAAACTATAGGAGTAGCGCCTACTCACTCATTATGCCTTTCCATAAAATGAGCCAAACCGATTTCATTTCATTGTTTTCAATATTGGTATGACAAAATATCTTTAATGCAAAAATGGTTAACTTTAAAAATAGTTTTACATTTATGTGACTATATAATTTTATACAAAAAAAAAATTGTACTTTTTTTTTTTTTTTAAAGAAATATGATGTTTTTAAACTAAGTGAAAAAAAAATTTTTCGGAGGAAAGGGTTAATCGTAACTAATTCACTCGGCCGTATTATGTTTTTATTAAATTATATGTTTTGACGTATTTACTTTAGCTGATTACCCAAAGAAATATGCTTCGCATTAAAAAATTTCATGCGACCTAAATTATAACTCGCAACATAATAAGGTAGATACAAACGTAATGCAAGAAATTGTTATGTTTACATCTGATTTTCTGAGTTTGTCATTTGAGCGTGATGAGAGATCACCACGATTCGCAAAAAAAACAATGCGAATACTCTCGCTTACGTATCAAATGATAACTCAGAACAGATAACGATAAAGCAACATAAAACGTAAAGAAAGAGAGCACTTACCGATCCACAGCAACACGTTGAAAGGGGTCCCGTACGATATGTCGAAAAAAAAAATGTCGAATTTCCAAGACCGAATTTAAAAAAATTTTAAAATACCGAAAAGATTTTTGACCGAAAAAAAAAATGTCGAAAAAATGCAAATGACCGAAAAAGGTCGAAATTTGGATGCTTAATGTGAAACTTCGGAAATTTGAGTTTAACAACGTGTTTTATGACAGTATACAATTATTTATCACTTCCTTACCTCTTACCAAGAACTTTTCAACCATTTTCCAATACAAAGTCTATTCAAATTTTCCCCTTGTTAGAGGTAACAACAGAAATATTCTCAGACATTTTCGGGCTACAAACTGCACATGTAAAAATTAAGATTGAGAATGACTTATGATTTGTACTTATTAAAAGCATAACACTAATCATTTGGTAATGATCATTTCGAGAAAGTTACCGTTATCTTCTTGAGCTAAATTATGCTGGAGTCACCAATGGCAAAAATAAATCGATGTTTCTTTGATGCGAAGTCTATGTACATTTGCTTCGCTATATATGTACATCGATACTTCGACTTGGTTAGTTTTCTAATATGTGTATATTTTTCTAATTACGTGCATATTTTTGAACAAGGAAAAGATGTTGGTCCAATTTACTTTTGTTGTTGGACAAGTGAGAACCCGAAATAACGTTTAAACGTTCAAAACTTCACAATTTTTATAGAAACATCGATACATCAAATATTTACGTGACTATAAAAGTCGCCAAAAATCTAAATTTTTCTGACATCTTTAAACCGGAGATTCGTTTCTGTGAGGTTGTTGTTAATTATATTGAGAAGAGCTTAAGAGTTTGTGATTGTAACTTTACCGTCAGGTTTTATATTTGCTTGCAAGAGCTATTGCAAAACACTAGAAAAATAATACTTAACCCTAATATATAAGATGTAGAAACAATGTAATGAATGATGTGTTAAATTCGCGCGATTTTTACACATCATTCATTACATTGTTTCTACATCTTATATATATTTTTTTCGACATTTTTTCATTCGACATTTTTTTTCGAGACATTTTTTTTTTCGACCTTTTGTGTTTTCGGCAAATTTTTTTTCGACATTTTTTTTTCGACATTTTTAGTTTCGACTTCTTTTTTTTCGACATATCGTACCAGACCCGTTGAAAGGCCTTTCGCTGGTCGTTGTAGAGCAGGTACAACTGCTGCAAAGTTTTAATGATGGTTTTTTTTTTATGTTGCTTTTACTCGACTACGTTGTCATAGTATGATAACATTTTCGCGATCATGTGTATGTGTTTTTTTTTTTTTTTTAGTTAACTAGTTGGTTTTTATTTTGGGTTTGTTTTATGGCCATTTATTTCTGATTTTTATACCCAGCTGTACTTGTACACAGGGTATTATAACTTTGTTAGGATAACGGTTGGTTGTACAGGTATAAAGGAATCGAGATAGATATAGACTTCCATATATCAATATGATCAGGATCGAAAAAAAATTTGATTGAGCCATGTCCGTCCGTCTGTCCGTCCGTCCGTCCGTCCGTCCGTCTGTCCGTTAACACGATAACTTGAGCAAATATTGAGATATCTTCACCAAATTTGGCATGCGTACTTATTTGGGTTCAGAATAGATTGCTATTGAAAATGGGTAAAATCGGACCATAACCACGCCCCTTTTTCGATATCGAAAATTTCGAAAAACGTATAAAATGGGTTAATTCAATATTAGAAGCAGCTACAATGATAAAATTTGCAATATGTATGTTCTAAGGTCGATTTTATAAAAAATTTTGAAAAGGGGGCGTGGTACCGCCCACGTATATTTGAAGAAATTTTAAAATTTTGACTCTTAATAACTTCAGAACAGTTTATGCTAGTATAACGAAATTTCGTAGAGGACATACTATTGTTGTGCTAAATTCAGCTATAGAAAATAAACGAAATCGCTTCGCGACCACGCCTACTTTTTCATAAAAGTTATATTGAAAGGAGGTGGAAATATTGAAAAGTCCATATCTAATTAACTGATTTCGCTATAATAATATAATTTGGTACATACATCAACTTTCATATTCTTTACATAATTTTTTCAAAATTTTGGAAAGTGGGCGTGGCACCGCCCACTTATGAGTCAAGCAATTTTTAAATTCGACTGCTAACAACTTCAGAACGGTGTGAGATAGATTTACGAAACTAGGTACCAGGCATGTTATGTTTATGTAGAGTACTACCACAGAAAATAAGAAAAATCGGTGAACGATCACGCCCACTTTATGTGCACAGCTGGGTATGTAATATTCGGTTTCACCCGAACTTAGACTTCCTTACTTGTTTTGTTTTCACTTTATATATTCTGTATGGTATGTATATTTTTATGTACATCTATACTATATGGCAATAAATGTAACACTGGCTAATTGCAAAATTTTTTTATTTTTTTTGTTTTGGAATTTATGTTTTACGGTATATATATGTACCTTGAGGCATCTAAACCATACCTATAATATATATATATAGACCTTTTTTCAAATATTTCAAAAATTTGTAGTTTTCTCTTCTTTTGTAACTTTTCTGTTTTCAAATTTTATAATTTTTTTGTCTTGCACTAAATTTCCTATATTTTGTTTTGTTAAACTTAGTACTTCGAAACTTAAAAAAAATATTATTTTAAAAGTTGAAACATTTAGTGGTATGGAAATTTCCCTAGGCAAGGCAAAAACCACTTGCACTATTTTTTTTTCTTCCTTTTTGGTTTATAGATTTTGTTTTTTAATAATTAGATTTACAAATTTTTGAATTCAAATTCAATATTTTTTCTTTTTTTTTTTAAATGTTTGTTGTTTTTCACTGCCACGACACCACGCACAATAGCACACGTATCACATCACGACGTTTCCTTGGTTAAAGTTGCCTGGTGACTGAATATGCAGCATGCTGGTTTGGGGGTTGAGAGAGCATTGGCGTGGGAGGAAAATGCTCGCCTTTTGGGTCTTATTGTTTACCATATACTAGTGGATAGGAAAATGAAAATGTTTTTGAGCAATAATTATAGAACAGGAACAGGATTGAAAGAGTTAGGTGATTTACCTTTTACAGGTTTTTTTTTTTTTTTTTTTGCACGTAGGCAAGAAGAAGAAGAATATAGAAAAATTAGGTACAACTCAGTTTTATTTTGTTTTTTCTCTATTTTTGTTTATTGGGAATTTAGGTCGAAGATATGACCAAGAATAAATGGAGAATGATATAAAAATAGCAAAAGGTAGATGAGGGGTATTCAGACACCAATGGTGTCACTTAAAAATTTGGGTAACTTTCCATTTAGGTACTTACATGATGATATAGGTGGGTATGATCGAAGACATCCGGTCAGGTCCGTGGTTCAAAAATAAAGGAAGTCTTTTCGTTTTTGAACGAAGGCATAGACCGACAAAATGATCGGCTGCCATTAGAAAAGGTTGGCAAAACTGTTTGCTGGCAAAAGGTAAGTACTTCCAAGTTTTATTTCTAGCGCCCAAAATTGCATGCGAGAAAAAAAAGGTCAACTTGTAGTCGTTACGGCCGTAAGAGTTTAATTTGGAAACTAAGATATTTGAAAGTTAAATAAAAAGAAAGGTCTCTGGGGCATGCTACAACAAGCCGATTATATACTCGTGGTTCCAAGGTCATGATCATTATTACAAACGCAAAACAGTTTTCAACTGTGTTGGAGGTAGGCTTTAAACATTCACAGAAATATAAATTAATTTGTCTCAACATATTGCAGATATATAACAATTATGCTAAGAGACGCCTACCCCTTGCCTCTAGCATTCATTAAAAAAGGCTGTTAAACTATCAACAATGGGGAGTTATCAAAAAAAAATATCTTATATGAACAATTGGTTCTAACCTAATAAACCTTTTATCTGAACGATCGGTTATATGGGAGATATATGTATGCTGTAGTGGTCCGATCCTACTAGATCCGACATATATCTCCTATAATGCCAGTATACATCTGTTCACGAGTAGGTTAAGAATCCGAAAGCGGAAATTAATTTGCATGCTAAGACCTTCTGCGTAGTACACCCTTATACGTAGGCGGCCTTCGGCCGCGCTTACTATGAATAACCCTGGGCTACGCCATACCAAGTCCGGGTGGTTGCCTGAACCGTGGCAACGTGCCACGGTACCCCGAAATAAATCCCACCAAAAAATGAAATAAGTCCCATCTTTTAGAAATGAAACAGTTCCCAAAGAAGGAAATGAAATAAGCCTCAATATTTGGTAGTTATTTCATAATGAGGTGCGGTACGACGCGGCGGTACGTATGCCTGCCTTTTCATAATCTCTACATATAATAAAATTGTAAATTTCTGTCTGTCTGACGGTCTGTATGTATCTCTAAGTTATCGGGCCAATATTTGGAACAGTCCTTTTCAACCTTTTGGGGATCAAAATCAACTGTTTAAAACACCCCAGCGGTGAAATTGAAAATGTGTCATCGATCAAAATCTTTTTTTGTTGTTGTCCAAAGTTAATGAAAATACTTATGTTCTTTTTGGAACATATTGCCACAACAATATCAGTTTCGATGTAATAAAACTGTTGGTTGTTTTGCTAAAATCTTACCTTACAACAGTTACAAAAACGTGAAAGCTTGTTAAATTGCAATTTTAAGAGAAATGAAATAAGTCCCAAAAAAAAAGGAAATAAATCACAAAGGTAAAAAATAATAAATTGTAGTTTTAAGAGAAATGAAATAAGTCCTAACAAATATGAAATAATTCCCAACGAAATCCCCTTGGTAGTTATTTCATTTGGGAGTTATTTCATTATGAAATAATTCCCAACCAAATTTTATGAAATAAGTTCCAATTTGTATGGAAAATATTTGGGAATTATTTCACATAAATACCATGGATATCGCCCCAATATATTATACATTAGTTTCGTACCGTGGCACGTTGCCAAGGTTCAGGCAACCACCCGGACTTGGCATGGCGTAGCCCAGGGTTATTTAAAATAAGGGCGGCCGAAGGCCGCCTACGCAGAGGGGTGTACTACGCAGAAGGACTTAGCATGGTGTAGCCCAGGGCTGTTTTTAAAATATGAATTATTTCAAAAAAAAAATTTGAATGTGAAATAACACCATAATGCCTTTATTTCATTCCTTACATGAAAAAAAAAACATATGGCCTTATTTTACACTCAATTGAGTTATAAGGCCATATGGCTTTGTTGCCTATGGCTTTATAACACTGCACCTTTAACGACAGGGGCAGACCAGAGCTTTCCTTTGGACTTTGGTTCAGGATGTAATCAAAGGAATGGAGAGGAAAGTAAAGGAAAGAAAAGAAAAGAAAAGAAAAGAAAAGAAAAGAAAAGAAAAGAAAAGAAAAGAAAAGAAAAGAAAAGAAAAGAAAAGAAAGGAAAGGAATGGAAAGAAAGTAAAGCAAAGGAAAATAAAGGAGCGGAAAGGAAAGCAAAGCAAAGTACAGCAAAGGAAAGAAAAGGATAGGAAAATAAAGAAAGGAAAGGCAGGGACAGGGAATGATGACATTGGAAAGGAAAGGAAAGGAATGGAACGAAAATGAAGAGTTGGAGAAGGTCAAGGAAAAGACACTTTAGAAAAAGCAAATTAAAAAGTTATATGAACTTAATAAATAAAAATAAATATTGAGACTGCGTTACTTAATGGTGTAAAGTAGGTAAACGGCTAAGGAAGGAAGAATGTGAAGAAAGGGAAAGGTAATTGTATACTTTAGCTGTCAACTGCTAATAAATTAGCTAAAATTCAGGGGGTTCAAAAGACGGGGTTTGGCGTCAGGATCACGAATCCGGAAGAGCTTTTTTAATATTTTGCTTCTCTGAAGAGATATTTTCAAACAAAGTTGCAAGTTTTCATGTGGTTGTTGTAATTACATTAGACTGTGCCTAAAAACGTCCAAAAAAGTCTACATAGAAGGGTGTACTATGCACACGGACTTGGGATGGCGTAGCCCAGGGTTATTTTTTTAAGCGCGCGGAAAGGCCGTATTGCACACAAATACCATGGATCCCGCCCCCAAATTGGGGTCAGACCCGGGTAATTTTTCGGGTTTTTGACCATAATTTTTCACTGAAACAAAAAATTAATAATTGAACTAAAAAGTTGAAAGTAATTTTAAAACCCCTACACAGTCGTATTGTGGAAAAAGCGTGGTCCGCTTTGTTCCATAATCTTCGTTTTTTATTTGAATTATTATTACCTTTTTAGTGCAATATTTTTAAAAACGTGTGTTTTCGCTCTTTAAACGATATTTGTTTTTTACTTTTTAGTTAAATGTGTTATGAAGTAATCGATAAATATATCGAAGTATTCCAAAGTCCAATGGAAACCTGTAGACCTTCCCTTTCGTTTGATACCCAGATTGTAGGCATTATGACCGATAACTTAGTAATCGATAAATATATCGAAGCCCAAATGCAACCCCCTATCGTCAGACACCCATACTGAGGGCACATTTCAAGGTTTTTGTGACAGTCATATGCCACTATCGGGTAGACTGAAGTAGAGTTACATACAAACAAGCACTCATACATATGAATGTATGTACAAGTAAAGCTAATGAAAGCGTAGTAAAAAACTAGCATTACGTGGGAAAAGCGTCGAGCGCTCGATATACGAAAATTATGGCACAAAGCGGACCACGCTTTTTCCACAATACTACTGTGTAGGGTTTTTAAAATTATTTTCAACTTTTTAGTTCAATACTCTATAAAAGCGTGAGTTTTAGTTTTTTTTAACTATATTTATTTTTTACTTTTTAGTCAAATGTCCTATGAAATTATCGATAGGTAGGTAGGTAGGTAGAAGTGGCTGCCGCAAAGGCACATCTAGGCCAGTAATAAAAGGCCCGTTGTGATACCACCAAACACTAGGAAAGTCAGTCCCGGGGCCCGGCCATATGGAAAATCCCAGTGCTGTCGGGACTCTCCATATAGCCGAAACCCGGGACTGACACTCCTAACCGACACCGCTACCCCTCCTCGAACCATTTTGATAACTTGATGAAGGCCATCAAGTCCTTTATGTCTAGCTCCGCGACCTGGCTCAAGCTAACCAGGAAGGGAACTCCCAGAGAGCGCCTTCTCGCTCCGCTTAAGGCCGGGCAGTTGCAGATGAGGTGCTCCACCGTTTCCTCTTCCTCATCCTCTTTGCAACTCCTGCAGCAATAAGGCAGTGCCCGGTTAAAACACCTATTAATATGGAGATTTCCTTCCCTTTTAGGGCGTATATGTGTCTAGATCTTTTAAGATCGCATTTTGGCCAGGTTTGCTTGGATATCCGCGCACCCTGGGGCTTCTAGCCATCTTTCGTTGGCTTCGCGGAGTGTATGCTCCTTCAGCATTAGATTGCACGTGGCAAACGGCATACCTATGCGCTCTTTATCTTGAAGAATCTGCTTGGTCGTGCCCTGCCTGGCAAGTTCGTCTGCCCTACAGTTTCCCTCAATGTCCCTGTGTCCCGGGACCCATGTGAGGTTCACGCGGTTCTGTTGGGCCATCTCTTGAAGAGATCGACGACAGCTGAGCGTCAGTTCAGAGTTGAACGAGTAAGAGCCAAGGGATTTGATGGCCGCTTGGCTGTCGCTGAAAATACAGATATCCTGTCCGATGGTGCGTTCACCTATCCAAGTCACGGCGTCCATGATTGCAGAAACTTCAGCCTGGAAGACGCTGCAGTGATCAGGTAGTCTTAAGGAGAGTTCTAGGTCCAAATCCCTTGAGTAAACCCCTCCTCCGACTCTGCCGTGTAACTTCGAGCCGTCGGTGTATATAAAAGTGCCGCCATTAGTAGCGGGACACCGATATTTGTTCTCCCAGTCTTCCCTGCTGGGAATGTTTATTCTAAAACAACAATCTCCGACTGTTGTGGTCGCACACCGATCTGTGCTCAGAGGGAGAAAGCTGTAAGATCTTAGAATACAGGAGTGTCCAATAGTGCTTGCGCCCCAGACGGACGTTTCCCTTAGACGCACAGCCGATGCTGCTGCTGCCCGGTACCCTTCCAGATCGAGTGGCAAAAAGCCAAGAATGGCCTGGAGAGCTTCATTGGGCGTTGTTCTTAACGACCCGCTTATACAGATCATGCTCGATCTGTGGACTTTTCCTAACAGATTTAGGTTTGTTGCCTTTCCTAGCGCAGGCCACCATACCACGACTCCATACAGCATAATTGGCTGGATTATCGCAGTGTAGATCCATCTGCAAATTTTGGGGCTGAGCCCCCATTTTTTGCCAATGGCTCTTTTACACGTGTAAAGTGCAATGCACGCTTTCCTCTGGCGCTGGATGACATTCTCCTTCCAGTTAAGCTTTCTATCTAGAACTGTGCCTAGGAATCTGGCTTTGTCAGCTAAGTTCAGGCGCACGCCATCTAGTTCTGGTAGGTTCAGCGGTGGTATCTTGTACCGCCTGGTATAAAGGACAAGCTCCACCTTTCCCGGGTTGATGCTAAGTCCGCAGCGAGAGGACCATGAAGAAACTTCTCGCAGTGCTACTTGCATCAAGTCACACAGGGTTTGTGGGAATTTGCCTCTATATGCAATAGCTAAATCGTCTGCATATGCCACTATCTTCCCACCCCCCACCTTGTGTCTCGTAGCAGCGAGTTTACGGTGAGGTTCCATAGGAGCGGGGAGAGAACACCACCCTGAGGCGTTCCTCTTGTGACATAGCGTGAAAGATCAACTGTTCCCAGTGAAGAAACTATTTTCCTTCCCTTTAGTAGTTGATCAATTAGTCCAATAAGAGACCTATTTATGCCCAGGTTTGTTAAAGCAGTGTTAATAGCCTCCGGCCTTATATTGTTGAAAGCCCCTTCGATGTCCAGAAAGGCCACGAGACAGTACTCCTTTTCGTGCAATGATTTTTCAACAATAGAGACTAGGCTGTGGAGCGCAGTTTCCGTTGATTTACCTTTGGTGTATGCATGTTGATAGCTAGAAATAAGGTTGCTATCAATAGTAGAGGAGAGATAATCGCTAATTATCCTCTCGAAGGTTTTAAGTGCAAAAGACGAGATACTGATCGGTCTGTAGTCTTTAGGCTCATAGTGTGAGGCCTTCCCAGCCTTTGGAATAAAGACTACCGTGGCGCTTCTCCAGGAGCACGGAATGTAATTAAGAGCCAGGCAGGCTGAATAGAGAACTACCAGCCATTTAGCTGATATTTCCAGCGTGTTTATAAGTTGTGCGGGGAAAATCCCGTCTGGCCCAGCTGCCTTGAACGGCTCAAAGCTTTTGATTGCCCACCTTACCCTTTCCTCCGTAATGGGTATGTTTACCGCCAGGTTTGTTGCAGATGCTACAGGTGCATCATACAAGTTCCCCGGAAAGTGTGTATTCAGGAGCAGCTCCAGGGTTTCCCCTTCCGTGCTGGTCCAAGATCCGTCAGGCTTCCGTAAATAGCTAATGGCTGTTTGAGTTTTTGATAGCACTCGTCTAAGTCTCGCTGTATCATCGACTTTTTCGACCCCGGTGCGGAAATTTCTCCACGAAGTTCTCTTCGCTTGCCTTAGAGCCTTTTTATAGGCCCTCAGTTCAGCTTTATATTCGAGCCATTCAGGCTCCGTACCGATGCTCTTGGCCTTGTTAAATTGCTTCCTGCATGATATACGGAACGAATCCAGGTCGTAAGACCACCAGTGGGGTCTATGTTTGCCGCGTGGTTTTGGTACTGGGCAAGCCTGCTCTAGGGCATTTGAGAGCGCCGTTGTAAAGGTCGTTACCAGATCATCCAGTTCTCCCACTGATGAGGGGGCCTGTGGAGGTAATACTGGTAGGTCCCTAGCTAATATTTGGTTATGTAGCTGCCAGTTAGTGTTGCGTGGATTTCGTTTCATAACTGGCTGCTCAACAATAAAGTCTAACACAATTTCTATGTACCGATGGTCAGAAAATGAATGCTCATCAAGAACACGCCATTTTCTGACCCACTCATAAGCGCCTTCGCTACAAACAGTGAGGTCTATAACCTCCCTACGAGCTTTAGTTATAAAAGTAGGCTCGTTACCCACGTTACAAACCACCAGGTTAGTTGTTAGTAGGTAGTCAAACAGAGACTCGCCCCTAGCGTTAATATCGGAGCTTCCCCACTGGACGTGATGAGCATTAGCGTCAGCTCCAATAATAAGATGGCCCGTACAGAAATTATCCACCAGATCTTTCACCTCCTTTTGTGGAGGAGGTCCTTCGGCGTCATAATGGCAGCTGTAACGTCACCATTTTAGTAGTTGGGTAATAGAAAGGTGTTTAGCTCAGACTTTACCAAAATACAGGTTCTGACCTTGCCCTCATCATTGGTTTGGATGAGCTTGTACCCCTTAGTCCCCAATCCACAGATCCTAGAGCTATTGACCCAGGGCTCTTGGATAAGGACCACGTCTACGTCGCCTTTAGAAAGACGACTGCTTAAAACAGCCGAGGCTGCTTTAGATTTGTGCAGATTTATCTGAAGCACCACCAACATGAGAGAGCTCAGACTTCCCTGCTGCCAGCGTGTCGTCGAGGTCTGGCCTGTTCCGGGGGCTGTCTCTCAACGAGGAGTTGTTCAGAGCACCTGCACGATTTGGCGTGGCGGGAAACCTGCTGTCTGAAGCAGCATCAACGTTAGTGTGCTCAGGTTTAGCCACGATCGTGACGTCGAGGCCTTCTTCGTCAAGCAGGCTTTCTTCTATCGCCGAGTTGTTCGCAGCACCATCGCAATTTGACGTGGCGGATAACATACTTTACGCGTCGGACTCCTCTGCTTCCCCTTCCGATGCCTCGATCTCCGAGTCCTCCGGAGCGTCCCGAATAGCAGCGCGCTGTGCATCGCCACGGTATACGTGGATCACGATCTGACCCAAGCCGTAATGCACTCGTCCGTTGCACCGTTTAAGGGGCTCGAGCGCCTCCTTATTCAGAGTGATAACCACCTGTCTATTGGGCCCAACCACATCGTCGACCAGATTGACGCCCCAATCCTGCGTCGGGAGAGACGGATTCCAGACCTGCAGCATCTCAAGAATATTCTCGGGTTCTTCAGGGACGGCAGGAATCCATGCCCTTGCCCTTGGCCGAGCAGGAATGTCCTTCCAGTCGATGACATATAGTCTTGCCCCTGGGTAGACTTCACCCAGTCTTGCAACTGCTGCCTTATACAGTGCGACAGTTCTTGCATCCTCGCACGCGTCAGTACCTCGCGGCGGACTACCCGGAGACTCACGCATTAAGTGGAGGAGGGCCCTGCCCATTTCATTCCGGACATACAGCCACTGGTCTTTGGGGATGGGCCAACGGTCGTTACCTCGGTCAATGAAACCTATAAGGATTCTGTTCTTGGTTACTTCAGCAAAGCTGAGTTTTCCCACTACGGGGTTGACCTGATGCCGCTTCGGATGGGGGTCTACCTCTCCGTCCGATCTCTGGCGTTTGAAGGGATTACCGTTCACCCTCTTAGGCACATAGGGCCTCTGGAAATTTGGTATCAGAGCTTTCGCTTCCTCCACCATCTTCCTTTCTTCCGGCGACAGCTTCTCCTGCGATGCTCCCTCATATTTTTTAAGGATCCTTGCGGCCTTTCTTTTATCCCAGTACGCAGGGCGTCGGGGAGATGGCTCTTGGGGGGGATTCAGACTCGTAGTTGCCATCGCGGTCTCTCCCTTTGCGGCGTCTTCCTTCTCTTTCGAAACTCTGAAACCAGGTCGTGAGACCATTGCCCCAGATGTGAAGAGATTGGGTTTCGTACCAGCGCCTGATGGAAGTTTAGCTTCCGCCGTTTTCTGCTTGACTGCGTAGGCAGCCGCACTGTTGCTTGCTCCCATCAAGTCACTCTTACTTGATAGCAGTTTGGGGGATGACTGACCCGTAGTTTCCATCGCTGTCGGCCTCCCAGTTAACTTTGAGGCGGAGTTTGTCCTCCGGCGTTGTGTTTTCGCTTGCTCCAGCATAGTTCTTCTCTGCTGCGGAGTAAACGAAGTCGTTAATTGCTTTGTATTTTGTGTGTTCTTCATCTTGTTCGTACGACCCCTCGCCGGACAAGGCCAGCTTAGGGTCAAGGGTAGTGTAAGGGGAAGTGTGTCGTCCGCCGCGGCAGAGCCCCATACCGCGGTAAGACCATAGTTACTCCCTGAGGCGGCCCGGTATCAGTGAGGCTCCGTTCGACTACAGCCACGATTTGCCTCCCGGCTGCAAACGTCCAATGGGCACGGTATCGCATAGCACCCTGGATTGGGAGGGAAAAGTTTTGCACATTTATATAGCGAGCCGCTTGCTTCAAGACAGACGCCCGCTTACAGCCGCACCTCTTGGTGTACAGACGCTGCGAAAAAGACCCCGGTGAGCCCTTAAACCAAGTATGTCAGAGTGGCCCCCCCGGGGCTCTCTCTCTTTCTGCCGCGAGCCTAGGTAGCTCAACGTTGCCCAGAGTGCACGAACGAGCACGCAAGAGGCGGGATTGAGCGCGGTCACTCAGCAACCACACCCCATTACACTCCAAAATTATCGATAAATATATCGAAATATGCAGCAGCCCAAACGAAACCTCTGGACCTCCACTTTCGTTTGATATCCATATTGTTAGGAAAGTTTAAAGTATTTGGGCCTCACATTTTGACGATAACTCAGTTATCGAAATATATTGAATCCAAATGAAACCTGCGGCGTTCCCCTTTCGTTTAATACCCTTATTGTAGGGCCTTCCCTTTTCGTTTGGTACCCATATTGAAAGGAAATTAAATGGTTTCTGAGCATTCACATTATGAACGATAATTCAGTTAACGATAAAATTATCGAAATATATCGAAGTCCAAATGAAATTGGAGCCTCCCCTCTCGTTGATATCCATATTTTAGGGAAATTTTAAGGTTTTTTGGCAGTCACATTTTGACCGATAACTCATTTGTCCATAAATTTATCGAAATATATCGAAGTACAAATGAAACTTGGGGCCTTCCCCTTTCGGTTAATACCCATGTTGTAGGGAAATTTTAAGGATTTTGGATATTCACATTTTGACCAATAACTCAGTTATCGATAAATTTATCGAAAAATATCGATGTATATTGTAGGAAAATTTTAAGGTTTTCGGGCAATCATATTTTGACCGATAACTTATCCATAAATTTGTCGAAATATATCGAGGTCCAAATGAAACCTGGGGCCTTCCTCTCTCGTTTGATACCCATATTGTAGGGAAATTTTAAGGTTTTTGGGCATTCACATTCTGACCGATAACTCAGTTATCGATAAATTTATCGAAATATATCGACGTCCAAATATTGTAGGGAAATGTTAAGGTTTTTGGGAAATCACATTTTGATCGATAACTCAGTTATCGATAAATGTATTGAAATATACCGAGGTCCAAATGAAACCTGCGGCCTTCCCCTTTCGTTTGATACCCATATTGTCGGGAAATGTTAAGGTTTTGGGCAATCATATTTTGTCCGATAACTCAGTTATCGATAAATTTATCGAAATATGTCGAAGTCCAAATGAAACCTGGGTCCTTCCCCTTTCGTTTGATACCCATATTGTAGGAACATTTTAAGGTTTTCGGGCATCCACATTTTGACCGATAACTCAGTTATCGATAAATTTCTTCATGAAACTTGGCGTATAAGTAATTCTCATGAAAAGTATTGACTGTACTAAAAATAGTTGGAATCGACCATTCCCTACCTTATACAAAGAGTTTTACAACATTTTTTTTTCTTCCAAAAAATTACATATCCTCACGAAATTTTAAATCAGTTACTGGCATGAAGTGTCTCGACAGCGACATGAGGCGGGATGAGGCTCGATTAATCCATGATTTGTAACCTTATACATAAATGTTTATCGATACCAGAGCAAAGAGATCTAAGGAACAGTTCCACTGCAGCCATAATTATGTTGTGACACAACATAACCTTTGGACGGGCCTTACAAGAAATGTTCAGGGAGACGCTGGCAAATCTGGCTACTGTGACAGGTTAAAGATTTGCTGTAAACCAACATCAATTCCCTTCAAATCACACACGAAGTTAAGATAAAGAACCGCTGTAGAAGGTATCCTCAGCTTATGGTACAGTTCTAGACCAGTCGTGTTGGCATAACTATAACCATATCCATGTGGCAAGAGCGCTAGGAAACTGAACAGCGAGACAGAAGCACCTACAAGTCGGATCGATCAGAGACCCAAAGGTATTGAACATTAGAAAATTCTACTAAATACTACTTTATGGAATGTAGACGAAGACGAAGCTGAACACACCTTCTTCAATTGATCGTGATGGATGCAGAAGCAGAGTCGGAGAAATCACAATCGATGATATTAGAAAAAAAAAGCGTGTAGCCAGTACACGTGAAAGAATGTTAACTTCTTAAATTCAGAAATAACGAAATATGAATAAGGTGTATTCGAGAATGGTTTAGAATCCGTAGTGACTACATGAATGTCCTTTGGTAAATAAAATGCAGAATGACTAAACGATAAATTCGAAAATATCTTATACATGGTGCGTTTACCTTCAAATTTGGTACGTGGGTAGAAATATATATGCCTAAATTAACAGGGGCCAATACGAATGGGATATAGAGGAAGAGGGGCTTGGTAGAAGGAAAGAGGGGAATCAAGAGAAAAAGTTAGGGAGATAGTGTGAAGGCGAAGAATGATAGGAAGGAAAGTTGTAAAAGAGGGACAGTGAGCTAACATTTAGAGAGGACGTCTTACTCTACTAGGTAGGGAGGTAGAAGTGGCTGCCGCAAAGGCACACCTAGGCCAGTAATATAAGGCCCGTTGTGATACCACCAAATACTAGGAAAGTCAGTCCTCTACTACATAAATAATATACAAGATTCAAATACTGTATTTGCGCATGTATGCATAATTTAAGTTGCGTTCTAAACGGATTGACCGATCATAAATAACTTTAGAACAGAAACTGAAAACCATCGATGAATTAAGAAGGATAGGGGAAAAGGTGCGGGCACCTCATATACAAATGGAATTTTTCATGTTGGAAGTATTCATGCTAGGCCACTAAAATTCAACAGAGTTATATGAGGATTTTATGAAACCACTCGTATAAGGATTTGAAGAACCTAATCTCATTCCCCCCATTGTCTGATCATCAAGCACAAAAGAAGAAGAAGACAAAATTTGACAAAATCAAAGTTTTTGGGGTCTTTCGTTTTGGAAACGATTTTATGATGCCATTGCATCGAAGTAATTCAATGCACATTTGAAAGTATTTGAGAAATTGCCAAAAATCATCGAAGTTTTAACATTTCATATCGAACTTAAATTATAAATTAAATAAAAACATTTCAAATCGGGCAAAATGTCGTCCGCTGCCTAATTTAAATGTTTGCCTGGTAGTCCAAAATATTGCTTCTTCAAAATTCGAATCGTAGGAAAATAAGCATTTTAAGCATGACAATCAAAATGTATTCAATAAAGTGTGATTGACAGTTAAATATGTTTCTCTTGTAAGGGGCTATAATGTCAACAAATGAATTAATCCTTTATGGTGCACCACATGTAAATTGAGCATCATCTTCTTTTCTTTAGTATTAGCAATAATTAACTCTTATAACATCCGCAATATTTTTGTTAAAAATTTTCGGTTACAGTTTTTTTACCTTAACCTACAAAACAGTTGAATTCCAACCGTTCTTCACTGGTCCCGAAGTTTTTTTACTATTAATAGACGTGTACTTGTCATTTCACTGAGCACGAGTTTCCCTGCGTCTCAAGATTTGCACACGACGCTACAGAAAAAAAGCACACAACGAACTGTCAAAATTGCAGTTTTAACTAATTAATAGATTTGTTTATTGGGCTGCTCTAGCTTACGCCAGATTGAGATATTTCACAAAATTGTGTTTAACGAACACTTTGGTTGCTCTATCTTTTGTTTCATGAGTACGCTCAAAACAAAACTAGAGTAATCCAGATCACAAATTTCTGCTCTAGCTTTTTTTATGGAGTAAGTTAGAGCAGAAAAGCAATTGTCAGTCAGGAAAAAATAAATTTTTGAAAACTTCAAAAAAAATTAGCTTGCAAGAAAATAAATGTTTTTGTATACGTGAATTTGCATTAATTTTGAAGATTTAAACAAAAAACCAAATAAAAAGAAACTATCGAGATTCAAGTGTTTCATGGCATTTCTGCTCTGAGTTGCTCTAAGTTGCTCTATTTCTATTTTGACAGTTGCCTTGCTCTGCTCTGCTCTAACCTGATCTGAACAACAAAGAAGTGAGGTCATTACATGGAGCAAAGTTGCGTACGGCGACTGGTGAGGACACCCAAGTCCAAGGAGAAGTAACATGTGAAATCGCAATTGGGAATGTCACCGTACTGCACAATTTTATAGTGACAGATATTGTTGATGAGATCATAGTTGGTGTGGATTTCTTAAGCGACCAAGGCATCAAGATCGACATGGAAAACAGGACTATGAGCTATAAGAACATGGATGTGCCCCTCAATTTTGGTTACGAGAACAAGTACATCAGTAAGCGGGTCCTCGTGGAAGAAAGCCAACAAATTCCACCGAAGTCGGAGGCGATCGTTTGGGCAAGGATTGATGGAAATTACGGGACAAACAAATTGTGGGTGGTAGAGGCAGCAAACAAATCAAAGACGGATATTCTAGTAGGAAAAACACTGGCTATGACAAAACAAGATGAACGTTTACCGGTAAGAGTACTAAATGAGTTCAGATCGTCGATTAAGCTTTCCAAGGGAGCTATATTGGGACAATGTCAGGAGGTGGAGGTGATTATAAATTGTGAACAGCTCCAGGAAAATGTTTCTACCAGCAACATTAATCTTTCAGATGATATCACGGCGTGGACGCAAGAGCTCGAAGAAGACCACCAGAATAAGGCGAAACTACTTCTACTAAAGTACTCTAGCATATTTGACAAGGATGGTTCTAGACCAGGTCGAACCAATGTAGTAAAGCACCAAATTGATACCGGCGATGCGAGACCAATCCGCCAAGCTCATCGAAGTGTTCCATTGGCCAAACGCCAAGTGGTAAGAGAAATTATACAGGAAATGAGTGAGAGTGGTGTGATCGAACCATCAGCTAGTCCATGGAGCTCACCGGTAGTGCTAGTAAAGAAAAAGGATGGAAAAATTCGGTTCTGTGTGGACTACCGGAAATTTAACGACGTAACGAAAAAGGACAACTATCCATTACCCAGAATTGACGATACTCTGAACCATGGGTCGGCAGGTTTGTAAATGCAGGTGTATAAGTGAGAACGCTTATACACGCGCTGTGATCGTCCGAACTATATTTTTAACAATCGCTGACCAAACAAGCGACACCCCCACGCGATGTGGTTTCGCCCCTTGCCCAGCGACGACTAAATCATTTATTAAACAAAGAGCACAACGTGTCTGTGTGATGAATCCAACTTGTTTGACTGATCTTAAGATCTATTGGGCGCCGATGCTTGCTCTGGACTCAATATCTGGTACGAAATGGTTCTCTACACTGGACTTGAAAAGCGGCTATTGGCAAGTGGAAGTTAAAGATGAGGATAAGGAATAGACAGCCTTCACCGTTGGAGAGGGGCTGTGGCAATTTATGGTAATGCCCTTTGGGCTATGTAACGCACCAGCTACATTTGAGAGACTCATGGATCAAGTATTGAAAGGACTGCATTGGAAAACATGCTTGGTGTACCTCGACGACATCATCTTGTTGGGAAAAAGCTTTGAGGAACACCTTAAGAACTTAGAGGAAGTTTTCCAAGGATAGCTGGCGCCGGTCTGAAATTAAGTCCCAAAAAGTGTGCAGTGTTCAAGAAGGAAGTAAGTTACTTGGGTCACAAGGTTACTACGGAGGGAATTTGCACGGCTAAAGAGAAGATCGAAACAGTAAAGGATTGGCCAAGACCCAACGATTTGCATGAGTTACGAAGTTTCCTTGGACTGTGCACGTATTATCGCCGATTTGTACCGAATTTCGCCAGCGCAGCCAGTAGCCTTCATGAGTTGACGAGAAAGAATATGTCATTTAATTGGAAGAAGGAACATGAAGTGGCTTTCCAAACCTTGAAAGAACGGCTGTGCACTGCCCCAATGTTAGCGTATCCAATGCCAGGCTCAACATTTATTTTGGATACAGACGCCAGCGGTTATGCTATTGGAGGAGTTTTGTCACAGATTGTCGATGGGCAGGAGAAGGTAGTGGCGTACTATAGCCGCACAATTGGGAAGCCCGAAAGGAACTATTGTGTAACACGGAGAGAACTACTGGCATTGGTGGAGTGCATCAAGCATTTCCACAAGTATCTCTATGGACAGCGATTCCACGTCAGGACAGACCATGCAGCGTTGAAATGGCTCTTGCAGTTCCGTAATCCGGAAGGTCAATTGGCACGGTGGATAGAGCGACTACAATGTTATGACTTTTCCATAGAGCATCGCAAAGGCAGCAACCACGGTAATGCTGATGCAATGTCTCGGCGACCATGTAACCTGGAATGCAAGCATTGTTCGAAAGCTGAGGCCAAGGAAAATGTTATAGATGTAAGGCTGATGACTATAACATCTACGGACGAATGGAGCATAGATCAACTAAAAAAGTCTCAGCTAGAGGATCCAGATCTGGTACGTGTGATGCAGGGGATCGAACAAAATGAACGACCAACAAGAGAGGAGATGTCAGCAGAGAGTCCTGTTGCCAAGTCATATTGGGCACAGTGGAACAGTTTGAAATTGGTATCCGGTTGCTTACATAGAGTATGGGAAAGTGAAGATGGTCAATGCGCCCGGAAGCTGGTAGTTGTCCCAAGGAAGAAAGTCTCTGATGTTTTGAATGAGATACATAATGGTCCAAGTGGAGGTCATCTAGGAGTCACAAAAACATTGGAGAAAGTCAAGCAGAGATTCTATTGGGTTGGTTGCCGGTTGGGTCGATCGCGGAGTGGTTTACCAACTGTGGGGTGTGCATCAAAGCGAAGGGTCCGAAGTCGAGAATACAATACCGGTGCACCTTTTGAGAGGATTGCCATGGATTTTCACTATATACACTACATAAATAGAAAGTACTCGAGTTGCAAAATTTTACGTTCCTAACTTTTTAATTGCAGAAGTTTTGGCCAAAAAACCTTATATCTGAACAATCGGTTGTATGGGTGCTATATGTTACATTTGCCCGATCTGGTTGATTTTCACTATATACACTACATATATAGAAAGTACTCGAGTTGCAAAATTTTACGTTCCTAACTTTTTAATTGCAGAAGTTTTGGCCAAAAAACCTTATATCTGAACAATCGGTTGTATGGGGGCTATATGTTACATTTGCCCGATCTGGTTGATTTTCACTATATACACTACATAAATAGAAAGTACTCGAGTTGCAAAATTTTACGTTCCTAACTTTTTAATTGCAGAAGTTTTGGCCAAAAAACCTTATATCTGAACAATCGGTTGTATGGGGGCTATATGTTATACTGGTCCGATCTTGTCAGTTCCGACAAATGATTCCTATATTACAAAATGGTGGCCACATACAGACGGACAGACGGACAGACGGACATGGCTAAATCAACTCATCTCGTCATCCTGATCATTTCGGTGTACTTATTGATGGGTCTATCTCTTCTTCTTCTCATATTTACAAACATCGGACCAAAGTTATAATACCATTTCATGTTCATGAAAGGTATAACAAGTAAGGAAAGATGTCTTCGGCTGTGCCAAAGGCTATATACTTTTCATGAATAAGCGTCAAGATTTTCACTGTTCGATCCCCAGTACAGCCTGTGTGAATTTAACTTGAGCTCATACCGAAATTATCGGAGCGATGTGTTTTATTTTTCCAATCTCGTTGATTTTTAACATCGACATTCCACATTCTAACAGAGCAATGATTACAAAATTTCACGTTCCTACCTTTATAATTACAGGAGTTATAGCCCAAAACCCGTTTATCGGAACTATCGATTTCATGGGGGCTATATGAAATATTTATCCCATCTCAATTATTTTCAACATCGATATGTCACATATAAAAATAGCAATACTTACAGAATTTCACGTGTAATGGAGTGTGGTTGCTAAGTGACCTTGCTCAATCCCGACTCTTGCGTCCTCGTTCGTGCACTCTGGGCAATCGGGAGCTACCTAGGCTCGCGGCAGAAAGAGAGTGAGCCTCGGTTGGGCCATTCTGTTATACTAGGTTTAAGGGCTCACCGAGGTCTTTTTTTGCAGCGTCTGTTCACCACATGGTGCGGCTGCAAGCGGGTGTCTGTCTTGTAGCAAGCGGCTCGCTATATAAATGTGTGAAGATTTTTATCAAAATCCCGGAGACGGGTTGTGCGCTGGGTTTGGGACCCGCGACGTAAAAACTTTATTCCAATGAAAAGCAAAAAAAAGCCTCGGATGAGAACCCCCTTTAATGTTGACGACCCGGCAAAACGAAATAAGGACTAAGAGAAGGATATTAGGGCATGTACCTGGAATGTCCGGACCCTTTCAAGGGATGGTACCGCTGCCCGACTGGTTGATGTCCTCGTCAACGCAAAGGCTGACATCACCGCCCTGCAGGAAATGCGATGGACGGGACAAGGAAAGACGACCATCGGTCCTTGTGACGTATACTACAGTGGCCAGACACGCGGCAAAGCGCGTGGTGTAGGATTCGTGGTGGGAAAGAGACTTCGCCGCCAAGTACTAGCTTTCACTTCTGTGGACGAGCGTCTCGCCTATACGCCGACTGAGGAGACGGACGACGCAGAGAAGGACTCCTTCTACGATAAACTTGAACAAACTTATGATCGCTGCCCACAACATGATATCAAAGTCGTGCTCGGCGACTTTAATGCCAAGGTGGGCAAGGAAGGAGTCTTTGGTCCTACAGTTGGAAAAATTTTGTCTCCACGATATAACATCACCCAACGGCACTAGGTTGATTGACCTCGCCGCTGCTCGCAATATGGTCATCAGTAGTACTAGGTTCCAGCATAAACGAATATACCAAGCCACCTGGCTGTCCCCTGATCAAAGAACAAGAAACCAGATTGATCATGTCATGATTGGCGGCAGACATAGCTCCACCGTTCTGGACGTGCGTACACTGCGTGGTCCCAATATTGTCGCAGCCAAGATACGCACACGCCTCTGTGCAACGAAGAAAGTGCGCACAGTAACGGAAGGAAAGTTTGACGTCGAGAAGCTGCGCATGACACAGAAAGCTGAGGGCAATCCTCGACCTAACGATGTAACCGAGCAATGGAAGCATATCTCTCACTCATTGCGTACCGCAGCTGAGGCCACTATAGGGTTCCAGCGAGCCCGCAAGAACAACTGGTACCATGAGGAATGCAAAACTGCCTCGAAAAAAAAAGGACGATGCCTACAAGGAGACGTTGGGAACGGGCGCAACCCGCAGTGTATGGCAACAATATCGTAAAGGCGTGAGTGTGAGGAGCTTGAGATGCTGGCTGACAGGAATGATGCCCGAAAATTCTATGAAAAGATTCGGCGGATGACGGAAGGTTTTAAGACCGGGGCAAGCTCCTGTAAGGACAACTAAATCGCAATGGTACAATCTTTTACAAGAGCGTACAATTGCTGGCGTATGCCGGTGATATTGATATCATTGGCCTTAACAACCGCGCCGTAAGCGCTGCCTTCTCTGGACTGGATAAGGAAGCGAAAAAAGTGGGTCTTGCGGTGAACGAGGACAAGACGAAGTATTTGCTGTCATCAAAGAAAGAATCGGCGCACCTGCGTCTTGGCAGCCATGTCACTGTTGATAGTTACAAATTTGAAACTGTGAGGGACTTCGTCTATTTGGGAACCAGTATCAACACCGAAAATAATATCAGTCTAGAAATCCAGCGGAGAATCACTATTGCCAACAAGTGCTACTTTGGACTTAGTAGGCAATTGAGAAGTAAAGTCCTCTCTCGAAGAACAAAGATCACGCTCTATAAGTCTCTCATCATACCTGTCCTGATGTATGGCTCAGATTCATGGACAATGTCAAGAGAAGATGAGATGGCCCTTGGAGTATTTGGGAGAAAAGTTCTCCGGAAGATTTATGGTCCTTCCCGTGATGCCAACGGCGAGTACGAAGGAAATTTAACGATGAGCTGTACGAGCTCTACGCAGATCTGACCATAGTCCAGCGAATTAAAGCCCAAAGACTCCGCTGGCTGGGCCATGTTATGCGAATGGACAAAGAAGCTCCAGAACAGAAGGTTTTCCTATCGTCGCCTGAATTCGGTAGCAGAGGAAGGGGGAGGCCTCGACTGAGATGGAAACAACAGGTGGAGAATGACTTGAACTCCCTTGGGGTTTCCAATTGGCGTCAGTTATCGCTAAAAAGGAATGACTGGCGTGCTTTGATATGCAACGGCCAAAATCGCTTAGGCGGTTAAGCGCCAATAAATGATGATGATGACCTCTGGTTCCGACAAATTATTATTCTCATATAAAATTACGCCTCCATACCAAATTTCATCGAGATATCTCTAAAATTGAGGGACTAGTTGCGTACAAACAGACGGGCATGGCTAAATGGAATCAGCTCATCGTCCGGATCATAACGGTATACTTATTAGTGGGTCTATCTCTTCTTCTTCTCATACTTACAAACATCGGACCAAAGTTATAATACCATTTCATGTTCGTGAAAGGTATAAAAAAATTAATTTCAATTTTAATGCATACGTTCACACTCATTTGTTATACCCGTTCCACCGCATATCTACTAAATCAACATTTCAATTAATTTCGTTTTCGTAAAACCTCAGCTAAAGTTCCAAATAAATGTAAAAACAATAAATGCCAAAACACAACGATGTTAGCAATATCAACAACTAAAAATTAAACTACAACCAAATAGCATTTATAGAGTTGAATTCAGCTAAAATTTATTATAGACCAAAGGCCGCAGCAGCAACACATCATTCGCCACACACACACCCTCTAAACTCCGTTTTGTGCAAGTAATTGTGATCACTGTGTGAAACCCAACCGTGCAACCGAGCATGATCCACTGGCAGGCGGTGCAGCTTCAGCGAGAGTTTATAGCTCCAACCTTAATTAGAATTGGAATCAAACGAACGGAAAAGCGGGTGAAACCATAATAAAAGGCGAAACGTAACGGTGTGAATAAAAACAACTGCAAAAATTCACGGACATTTCAATGCGGTCCGTTCACTCCCGCCACGTGCCCACACCAACGGTGATGTTGTGTCAGGAGGCAATTATTAAAATACGGAATTGAAATTTTAAAATACAAAAAGAATGCGCGTGCAACAGCATAAATTGCTGACCGACACTGAACGGACAAAGCATTCGAGTACAAACAGAGAATGGCTGTTGGCTGTGGCTGTAGGCGGGGAAGTGTATGCTGTGCACTTTGGGTTACTTGAGACACCTTTTGAAAATATTTCGATACTAGAGCTCAAAATTAATATTTTCATGACTTTTGTCCATAAACCCTTTAGTTTATTAAACCTTTCATGAAGATGAAATGGTATTATAACTTTGGTCCGATGTTTGTAAGTATGAGGAGAAGATGAGATGGACCCATCAATAAATAGACCGAAATGATCAGGATGACGAGATGAGTTGATTTAGCCATGTCCGTCTGTCTATCTGTCTGTTTGAACGCAAACTAGTCCCTCAGTTTTTGAGGCATTTGGCTGAAATTTGGTATGTGCACAGCTAAAAATTTGAACCTAAATTTTAAACTTTTTTGGACTACATATATGACCAAACCAAATTTGGATTCAAATTCAATATAGACCAGTTTTCATGAAAATTGGCTAAATGAATCGGGTTTCAATTATAAACAAGAAATGTTTTAACAATTTTTTAAAGATAAAATAAATTTTTTGTCCGTTGGCGGGAATTCGAACCAAGACTCCCCGCATCATGCCCGTCTGCTCTACCACTGAGCTACATCACACACATAAATGTTGTTGGCAAAATTCAATCTTGAATAAGCTTTCAAAAATAAATTTGAATGTTCAAACACAAAAGTTTACATTTTAGACCGAAAAGTTTTAAGAATAAAATAAAACTAAAAAAATGTGGCAGCTGGTAGGATTCAAACGAAAACGCTCAGGAGTCACAGCCGACTGCTCTACCGCTGAGCTATGACGCACATGAAAATCTTGTGGGCAAAATTCAATTATATTCAAACAAAACAAAAATAAAAAATTTAGACTGCTTTTTCATTTAGATTTTAAATCGAAACCAAAAGAAATTGAAAATCTTTGTAGGTATTTGGACGGTTTGAAATATTGTACAAAAAGGTTTGAAAAATTGATTAAACTTTATACGGGTTTAAAATTTAGGTTCATTTTTTTAGCCGTGTGGTCACCATTTTCTAATATAGAAATCATTTGTCGGAACCAGAAAAATCGGACCGATATTACATATAGCTCCCATACAATCGATTGTTCCGATGAACGTATTTTGGGCTATAACTACGGTGACCATCCGTTCCGTTTTTGGCAGAACAGTTCTGTTTTTAAGGAGCTTGTTCTGCGTTTTTTTTTCTAAGGAAATTAATAGAAATGTTCTGTTTTTAAGCAAATGTTCTGTTTTTGTTCTGGTTTTTTGTGCCGGCAACCTTTTTTAACAAATGTGATGAGTAGCTCTGTAAAGTTAGTTTGCTCAATAATTTCAAAACTTTATGAAAAATTTAAAATCTTTCAAAATATTTTAAAAATAATTTAGTTTATGTTTAACACGGCCAAGTGCTTCAGCGAAATCAAAAATTGAGTACGTTAAAATGGCAAAAACTTGCCAAATTTGGAAGTTCCGTACCCGGAAAAAAATTCGTACCAAAAACGGTACATTTCGGCCAAAACGACAACCGTGGTTATGGTAGGTTTTAAATTAACAAGGAACTGTCTCTCACCATCAGGAAATACTATTCACAAAACGGAAAAATATACTTAAAAAAATGACTTTCAATTGATGCACTTTGGTTGAAATTATTTGAGATTGCAATTTCAATGTTTCACAGACGTTTTTATTCCAAATATTGAGAGTGTAACCCCAAATAGTTTATAGCCGGGTAGCGAAATTTTCACGTGAAGGCAATATAAAGCCTCAAGTAATAGAGCGAGATCCCAGAGCCTCGTCACTTATTTTATAATGGATGAAACCAATACCGATCGATAGTCCTCCCCGAATCTAGAAAGAATGTGAAAATTTCAAAGCTGTACCTATGACAAGGGCCTAGGAATCGGGGGTCAAAGTCGCCAAAAAACGACCCTAACTTCACTTATTTTATAATGGATGAGTTTCACATATTTGACGTAGATTCACGGCTAAAAATTTGAACGTAAATTTTAAACTTTTTTGGACTACATATATGACCAAACCAAATTTGCATTTAAATTCAATCTAGACCAGTTTTCATGAAAATTGGCTAAATGAATCGGGTTTCAATTATAAACATTTTTTAAAGATAAAATAAAGTTTTTGTCCGTTGGCGGGAATTCGAACCAAAACTCCCCGCATCATGCCCGTCTGCTCTACCACTGAGCTACATCGCACACATAAATGTTGTTGGCAAAATTCAATCTTGAATAAGCTTTCAAAAATAAATTTGAATTTTCAAACCCAAAAGTTTAAATTTTAGATCGAAAAGTTTTAAGAATAAAATAAAACTAAAAAAAATGTGGCAGCTGACAGATCTCGAACGAAAACGCTCAGGAGTCAAAGCCGACTGCTCTACCGCTGAGCTATGACGCATATGAAATTTTTGTGGGCAAAATTCAATTACATTCAAACAAACCAAAAATAAAAAATTTAGCCTGCTTTTTCATTTAGATTTTAAATCGAAACCAAAAGAAATTGAAAATCTTTGTAGGTATTTGGACGGTTTGAAATATTGTACAAAAAAGTTTGAGAAATTGATTAATCTTTATACGGGTTTAAAATTTAGGTTCATTTTTTTAGCCGTGCAAAATCAAAAAATCTGTGAGTCAACCAAAGCAATTTTGTGAGTATGAGGGTTCTTAGAAGTTATTCCGTAGAACTTTGTTCTTAGTATCCAAGGTCAAAAGTTATATGTCAGTTACTAAGGAGAAGTGATGTCAGGTCAGGCAAATGATTTATAATTTTTTTACTTTTCTACTTGTAAATTGATATGGAAAGAAGAAAAAAAATTCAAAATTCAAATTCGTATGGGGTTAGCACTTTTTCATTTCATTCGGATCATGTATTACTACCATGAAAAGAAATGCTTACATAAAAAAGTCCACTAGGTGGAGCTGAGACTGAAGTAATAAAAACTAAAATCCAAATTATAGACCGATTTGGCTGAAATTTATTGTGTGTATTACTTAATTAACTTTCGAATGTGAAACAAAAATTTGGACCAGCTAGGTGACGCGTAGGTCGTTCTATTTAAGAAATGCGAACGTCTGGTGTCGTCGCTTTCGCTTTTCAGCCAACTTTCCGTTTTGGTAGGATCTTAAAATTTTCATCGTCGCACAGTGGTCGGATAGACATGGTTTTACAAGAAAAATTAGAAGTACTGTTACGATCTTAATGAAAATCTGGGATGATATTATTTATGTAATGCTGAATACGATTATGCCAACAAAATTATAATTTGACAGTTGACAGCTGTCAAATAGCTGTAAATTTTCCAAAATTCAAAATATCAATTTGATAATTGCCCAGATTAAGTCTTTTTAACCCCTGACCACAATTTTTATGTCATATTAAAAAGTTGACAGTTGTCAAGCTGTCTTCAAGTTATCATAAAAAACGAGGTCTCAACTCACTCTGTTCACAAATTGTTATTAAAAAAATTTTTAATTGACTGCTGTCAGATAAACTGACCATTATTCTATAATTTAAGAAATGTTTTTTTTTTTTAATAACGCTGCTTAGGTTGTTTTAGAACTGTGAAAAAATAATGATAATATCGAAAATTTAACTTTTTAAAGATTTTTCTAAAAGCTGAATAACACAATAGGGGGATTCATCAAACCTTATAAGTTTACGAAATGCGTAAGTTTATACATTTATCAGCTCAGTTAGATGAACACCCTAGATAAATTTATGTGTACTTGATGTCAAACAAACACTTTTTATTTCGAAATTCTCATTACAAAGTAATTTGCGACCCATTTTCAGCATATTCTTATATTTTTGTCCAGTGGGCATTGAATGCATTAAAAAAATACATGTCGCCCTCGTCTTTGCCTTGGATAAATTTACGCACTCTTTTACACACCAAAATCGACGCGGAAGTTTATCAAATTTGTGTAAACTGCGTTCCATACAAATTTTGACAGTTCATTTACACACTTGATAAATTTATACGTTTACACGTTTTATAAGGTGTTTATAAGCTTTGATGAGTCCCCCTAATGACTCATGTTTAAAAGTGATAGACAAAGAGCCGGTGACTGCGAGACCTTCGTCATTTTATGAAATCTGAAAGCTCCTTCTGTGGATATTTCCGGCAGAGCTGGGAATGATGCTACATTATGAAATTCGAGTCATCGTGACATTAAAAGATACACCGAAAAAAATTTGCAAAATCTAAGGCCTTAGTTTCTTTCTTTAAAGCACCAGAAATCATGTGGAAACCATCGCAATGCTTGTCTGTTATTGCTGGCTATATTTACTGAAGGTCTTCTAAGACGAGAGGCTGGTGATCCGTTTTTATTATGAACTGACGGCCCACCAAAATATGACGAAAGAAGGGGTGTAAGAGTAGGTCGCCTCCCCGTTGGTGCACCCTGGGTAACGCTAAATGACCTACACGGCCTACACGGCTAGTTTCTTGTATTGCCGGTTCTACGAGAACGGTACCAGTACTTGTGCTGTTTGGTTTTCTTATATCGACCCGGCCAAGAGCAATACACTCGGGGTGTATTTGACATTTATTCAGGGCTCGTTACAACAACAACAACAACAACAAACAACATTAATTCTGATAGAACGAGTAGTATATGTACCTCTTAAAAAACTGGTTTTTAAAACGTACTTATGATCAGGGACCCCCAATAATGATTATATTTGTATTTTTAAGGTAAAAACTCAAAGGCTTCCTCCTATCGTATAACAGTTTCAAGTACATGAATGGGCATGTCTCTTCATGCTCAACCGAAATCTACAATGATTGAAAAAAGTTTGAGTGAAACCTATGTAAATTACAACTTAATCATTACTTTTGAGTTTTATTTTTTTGATTAAGCGTAATGATCACTTTTTGAGTTTTATTTTTTTGATCAAACGTAAAACTTATTTCTTGAGTTTTATTTTTTTGAGAGAAAATAAAACGTACTCTTGAGTTTTATATTTTTGCTCGACAGTAAACGTTATTCTTTGAGCGATATTTTATCGTTCAAGGATAAAAATTAAGTTCCGAGTTTTAAGTTGTTTTACGGGTCAAAAAACTCAAAAGGCCGCTGCGCCTTTTTGGCAAGTATTTGGTCATTATTATTGGTTGGTATAATCTCGTCAACATATGTACTCAATAATTGATTAATTAATTAATTATTATTTAAACATACTTTTAGGCACATTCAGATGTATATGTACATAAATAGTCATGTACGTAGTAAAGGGACATGAAATAAATATTGTCCACCATGAAAAATGCAAATTTCAGAAAGAATTACCTGTTTCACAAATTTCGCTATTTTGTTATTCAAGTATGTGTAAAAATACAATACAAGTACTGCTTGTTAAGGTTTACAACTTTGTGGAAAATTCAGGAAAATTCAAATTTTTTCATCAAAACTTTATACTAAATTACTTATTTCACAAATTTCGCTATCATTTTGTTCAAGTATGTGAAAAATACAATACAAGTACTGCTTATTAAGGCTTACGACTTTGTGGATAATTCAGGAAAATTCGGACAATTTTCGTCAAAAATTAAAATTGTATACTCAATTTTTTAGATTTTTTTCGAGTATGTAGTTTTGTAGCTGTTGTTGTTGTTGTTATTAACAATGCATTTCCCTGCCTAGAGGGTATGATTATTCCGAAGATCTTCATCAAGCTCAACAGGGTTGGACCAGAGGGACAGAGGGGTTAGAAGAGTAGGTTCAATTGGACATTGAAGAGATGTAGGGTATCAGGGGTCCTACCACATGCAGGGCATGTGTTTGAAATTGTATCATTTAGTCTGGACAAGTAAGAGTTTAACCTGACACTGTATCCAGAACGAAGCTGTGCCATTGTCACTCTTGTCTCCCTTGGTAAGGTGCGTTCTTCTTCAGCAATATCGGGGGGGAGACTGTTTAGAACGGGGTTCACAGGTCGAGATCTGACAAAAGTATCAACGGACTTGGTGTGGATGTCGGTTAGAGCCCGCTTATGATTCCGCAGATCAAACGGCAAAGTAATATGATGCCGGAGCTCGTCATAATGCTTACGGAGATGACTCCTTATGTCTCTCGGGGGCGGATCTGTGTCCAAAAGATGTCAGTTTGGATGTCCCGACTTGTGGCAGTTCAGAAGGAATTGCCTGCTGAGCATTTCCGCGTGCTCTCTTACATTGAGCAGTTTTGCCTCTTGATGGAGGTGAGACTCAGGAGGCATGAGTAGACATCCCGTAGCAGTTCAGATAGGTGTATTTTGGCAGACTTGTAACTTCGTCCAGTTGATGTTACGCACGTTAGGCGACCATATGGGTTCAGCATAGTCAAATCCTGGTCGGCTAATGGCCTTATATGTAGTCAGCAACGTTTCCTTGTCTTTTCCCCAAGTACTGCCGGCAAGTGACTTGAGGATCTTGTTGCGACCTCGTACCTTTGAGTTGTGTTGCCGCTGAAAAATTTCAAAAAGGGTCCCTTTTCCATTTTTTTTTTTTTTGATGTTGAATGACTGAGTTTTGTACTATTGCAAGTAATACATACAAAATATAAAAATTTTTAAATGGTTGTAATTAGTTTAATAATAATGATAATCGCATAATAATAATAAGATTTTAAACTTAAAAACCTCCACTTTAAGGATATGTTTTTGCAAAAGGTTTGAAATACCTAATAAGAAAACTCACTTTAAAAAAATTTAATTTTTTCCCGCAAAAAAATTATGGGAAAGGGCGAAAAAGCGAAAGCTAAGGGACGGCCAAAATTGCCTAACTTTCTCGAGGCTTATTTTCCCATCATTTACTAACTTTGTAGGGGGTAAGACCCAAAAAACTAAAACATTTTTATTTGAATCACCCCAATGTATACATACATACATATGACGGAGTTGTCACATTATACAGCGTTGCCAGAAGTAAGACTTCAGTTAGGAAAGACATTTGGAAATCGGCAAGAGTTCCCGATATACATAAGAGTAAAAAACGGAACAAGGAGATTTTTTTGGGTTTCAACAATAAAACGACAAGAATGAAGAAAAAAAATTCAAAATTCAAATTCGTATGGGGTTAGCACTTTTTCATTTCATTCGGATCATGTATTACTACCATGAAAAGAAATGCTTACATAAAAAAGTCCACTAGGTGGAGCTGAGACTGAAGTAATAAAAACTAGAATCCAAATTATAGACCGATTTGGCTGAAATTTATTGTGTGTATTACTTAATTAACTTTCGAATGTGAAACAAAAATTTGGACCAGCTAGGTGACGCGTAGGTCGTTCTATTTAAGAAATGCGAACGTCTGGTGTCGTCGCTTTCGCTTTTCAGCCAACTTTCCGTTTTGGTAGGATCTTAAAATTTTCATCGTCGCACAGTGGTCGGATAGACATGGTTTTACAAGAAAAATTAGAAGTACTGTTACGATCTTAATGAAAATCTGGGATGATATTATTTATGTAATGCTGAATACGATTATGCCAACAAAATTATAATTTGACAGTTGACAGCTGTCAAATAGCTGTAAATTTTCCTAAATTCAAAATATCAATTTGATAATTGCCCAGATTAAGTCTTTTTAACCCCTGACCACAATTTTTATGTCATATTAAAAAGTTGACAGTTGTCAAGCTGTCTTCAAGTTATCATAAAAAACGAGGTCTCAACTCACTCTGTTCACAAATTGTTATTAAAAAAATTTTTAATTGACTGCTGTCAGATAAACTGACCATTATTCTATAATTTAAGAAATGTTTTTTTTTTTTTAATAACGCTTCTTAGGTTGTTTTAGAACTGTGAAAAAATAATGATAATATCGAAAATTTAACTTTTTAAAGATTTTTCTAAAAGCTGAATAACACAATAGGGGGATTCATCAAACCTTATAAGTTTACGAAATGCGTAAGTTTATACATTTATCAGCTCAGTTAGATGAACACCCTAGATAAATTTATGTGTACTTGATGTCAAACAAACACTTTTTATTTCGAAATTCTCATTACAAAGTAATTTGCGACCCATTTTCAGCATATTCTTATATTTTTGTCCAGTGGGCATTGAATGCATTAAAAAAATACATGTCGCCCTCGTCTTTGCCTTGGATAAATTTACGCACTCTTTTACACACCAAAATCGACGCGGAAGTTTATCAAATTTGTGTAAACTGCGTTCCATACAAATTTTGACAGTTCATTTACACACTTGATAAATTTATACGTTTACACGTTTTATAAGGTGTTTATAAGCTTTGATGAGTCCCCCTAATGACTCATGTTTAAAAGTGATAGACAAAGAGCCGGTGACTGCGAGACCTTCGTCATTTTATGAAATCTGAAAGCTCCTTCTGTGGATATTTCCGGCAGAGCTGGGAATGATGCTACATTATGAAATTCGAGTCATCGTGACATTAAAAGATACACCGAAAAAAATTTGCAAAATCTAAGGCCTTAGTTTCTTTCTTTAAAGCACCAGAAATCATGTGGAAACCATCGCAATGCTTGTCTGTTATTGCTGGCTATATTTACTGAAGGTCTTCTAAGACGAGAGGCTGGTGATCCGTTTTTATTATGAACTGACGGCCCACCAAAATATGACGAAAGAAGGGGTGTAAGAGTAGGTCGCCTCCCCGTTGGTGCACCCTGGGTAACGCTAAATGACCTACACGGCCTACACGGCTAGTTTCTTGTATTGCCGGTTCTACGAGAACGGTACCAGTACTTGTGCTGTTTGGTTTTCTTATATCGACCCGGCCAAGAGCAATACACTCGGGGTGTATTTGACATTTATTCAGGGCTCGTTACAACAACAACAACAACAACAAACAACATTAATTCTGATAGAACGAGTAGTATATGTACCTCTTAAAAAAAACTGGTTTTTAAAACGTACTTATGATCAGGGACCCCCAATAATGATTATTTTTGTATTTTTAAGGTAAAAACTCAAAGGCTTCCTCCTATCGTATAACAGTTTCAAGTACATGAATGGGCATGTCTCTTCATGCTCAACCGAAATCTACAATGATTGAAAAAAGTTTGAGTGAATCCTATGTAAATTACAACTTAATCATTACTTTTGAGTTTTATTTTTTTGATTAAGCGTAATGATCACTTTTTGAGTTTTATTTTTTTGATCAAACGTAAAACTTATTTCTTGAGTTTTATTTTTTTGAGAGAAAATAAAACGTACTCTTGAGTTTTATATTTTTGCTCGACAGTAAACGTTATTCTTTGAGCGATATTTTATCGTTCAAGGATAAAAATTAAGTTCCGAGTTTTAAGTTGTTTTACGGGTCAAAAAACTCAAAAGGCCGCTGCGCCTTTTTGGCAAGTATTTGGTCATTATTATTGGTTGGTATAATCTCGTCAACATATGTACTCAATAATTGATTAATTAATTAATTATTATTTAAACATACTTTTAGGCACATTCAGATGTATATGTACATAAATAGTCATGTACGTAGTAAAGGGACATGAAATAAATATTGTCCACCATGAAAAATGCAAATTTCAGAAAGAATTACCTGTTTCACAAATTTCGCTATTTTGTTATTCAAGTATGTGTAAAAATACAATACAAGTACTGCTTGTTAAGGTTTACAACTTTGTGGAAAATTCAGGAAAATTCAAATTTTTTCATCAAAACTTTATACTAAATTACTTATTTCACAAATTTCGCTATCATTTTGTTCAAGTATGTGAAAAATACAATACAAGTACTGCTTATTAAGGCTTACGACTTTGTGGATAATTCAGGAAAATTCGGACAATTTTCATCAAAAATTAAAATTGTATACTCAATTTTTTAGATTTTTTTCGAGTATGTAGTTTTGTAGCTGTTGTTGTTGTTGTTATTAACAATGCATTTCCCTGCCTAGAGGGTATGATTATTCCGAAGATCTTCATCAAGCTCAACAGGGTTGGACCAGAGGGACAGAGGGGTTAGAAGAGTAGGTTCAATTGGACATTGAAGAGATGTAGGGTATCAGGGGTCCTACCACATGCAGGGCATGTGTTTGAAATTGTATCATTTAGTCTGGACAAGTAAGAGTTTAACCTGACACTGTATCCAGAACGAAGCTGTGCCATTGTCACTCTTGTCTCCCTTGGTAAGGTGCGTTCTTCTTCAGCAATATCGGGGGGGAGACTGTTTAGAACGGGGTTCACAGGTCGAGATCTGACAAAAGTGTCAACGGACTTGGTGTGGATGTCGGTTAGAGCCCGCTTATGATTCCGCAGATCAAACGGCAAAGTAATATGATGCCGGAGCTCGTCATAATGCTTACGGAGATGACTCCTTATGTCTCTCGGGGGCGGATCTGTGTCCAAAAGATGTCAGTTTGGATGTCCCGACTTGTGGCAGTTCAGAAGGAATTGCCTGCTGAGCATTTCCGCGTGCTCTCTTACATTGAGCAGTTTTGCCTCTTGATGGAGGTGAGACTCAGGAGGCATGAGTAGACATCCCGTAGCAGTTCAGATAGGTGTATTTTGGCAGACTTGTAACTTCGTCCAGTTGATGTTACGCACGTTAGGCGACCATATGGGTTCAGCATAGTCAAATACTGGTCGGCTAATGGCCTTATATGTAGTCAGCAACGTTTCCTTGTCTTTTCCCCAAGTACTGCCGGCAAGTGACTTGAGGATCTTGTTGCGACCTCGTACCTTTGAGATGTGTTGCCGCTGAAAAATTTCAAAAAGGGTCCCTTTTCCATTTTTTTTTTTTTGATGTTGAATGACTGAGTTTTGTACTATTGCAAGTAATACATACAAAATATAAAAATTTTTAAATGGTTGTAATTAGTTTAATAATAATGATAATCGCATAATAATAATAAGATTTTAAACTTAAAAACCTCCACTTTAAGGATATGTTTTTGCAAAAGGTTTGAAATAATAAGAAAACTCACTTTAAAAAAATTTAATTTTTTCCCGCAAAAAAATTATGGGAAAGGGCGAAAAAGCGAAAGCTAAGGGACGGCCAAAATTGCCTAACTTTCTCGAGGCTTATTTTCCCATCATTTACTAACTTTGTAGGGGGTAAGACCCAAAAAACTAAAACATTTTTATTTGAATCACCCCAATGTATACATACATACATATGACGGAGTTGTCACATTATACAGCGTTGCCAGAAGTAAGACTTCAGTTAGGAAAGACATTTGGAAATCGGCAAGAGTTCCCGATATACATAAGAGTAAAAAACGGAACAAGGAGATTTTTTTGGGTTTCAACAATAAAACGACAAGGATGAAGTTTGAAAGTGAAAAGGGGTCAAAAAGGGTCACGAATTAAAAAAAAAAGAGTCAAAATGGTACTTTTTTGAAGAAGTAGGGTTCCGGGGTCCTGGTCTAAAAATGGGTCAAATTGACCCTTTGGGGTCCCCAACGGCAAGACTGGTACATATAGTGTACTAATTTCATGCCCCTTTACAGTGTACATGCCAATTTATGTATATTAGAGCGTCTCGGGCTTACACGCAAAAAAAAAAGTCGGCCGTACATTTAAAATTTTTTTTTTTTTTTTTTTTGTGGCAACCAATTACATTTTACATTTTTCTTCAAATCTTTGGCATTTGTTGTCGGATTTTAAAGTTTGACGCATCAATTTTTTCGTCTCAAAGAGGAGGGTTTCTCTCCAGAAAGTTCATTGAGCTCATGCGTTTCGTTGTGGTACCACACTTTAAAATCCGACAAAAAAATGCCGAAGATATGAAGAAAAATGCAATTGGGCGACATCTAGGGTTGCTAGAAAAAAAATATAACTTTTTTGAAATGATTTTCAAAAACACTTCATATGAGGGGAGGTACGTTGGGGTATCATACTTTAAAATTCGACAATAAATGCCGAATATATGAAGAAAAATGCAATTGGGAGACATCTAGGGTTGCTAGAAAAAAAATATAATTTTTTTTTAAATGATTTTCAAAAACACTTCATATGAGGGGAGGTACGTCCGACGTTTTTTTGGTGATACGCTCTAAAATACATATATATACGTATGTGGCTTAAACTATGTTTAAATAATTGAGTACATATGTTGACGACATTATACCAACCAATAATTATGACCAAATACTTGCCAAAAAGGCGCAGAGGCCTTTTGAGTTTTTTGAACCGCGCAAAAACTTAAAACTCAGAACTTAATTTTTATCCTTGAACGATAAAATATCGCTCAAGGAATAACGTTTACTGTCGAGCAAAAATATAAAACTCAAGGGTAAGTTTTATTTTCTCTCAAAAAAATAAAACTCAAGAAATAAGTTTTACGTTTGATCAAAAAAATAAAACTCAAAAAGTGATCATTACGCTAAATCAAAAAAATAAAACTTGAGTGTAACGATTATTGTTGATTTTTATTGAAAAAAATCAGAAAATAATGATCAAATGTCGAGTTCTATAATTAAACTTATAACAGTTACGGTCCCTGCTTATGATATCCTAGTGAATTTTTGTGAAATCGTGGTTTTCCATAAGCAAAAACCCAGACCAGACTGAAGAACTGCAGTTGTACTTCAAACTTGAGTCATCTTGCCTTTAAATATGCACCAAAAAGAAGGCCTTAGCTTTTTTTGCCGCCATTTTTTTTGTGTGAGTATATGTGGCTAATTTTTTCATGGATCTTTAGGGTATCCTTTGTTGTATTCTCCGCTAAAGAAATTAGGGCCGACCTCAACCGATCTTTTTAGTTATATCTTTCTAAAAAAAAAAACTTCTTCGAAAAAAGCCTTGTTTTCATAGTATTGCTAAAATGGAACAAATTTTTGTTTGGTAAAATTTTTTGTTAAATCGTGGCTTTGCATATGCAAAAAGTAAGACTGGATCAAAGAATTGCAGTTGGACTTCAAACACTATGCAAAAAATTTAGGGAAATCTATCCTCAAATAATGGTAAAAATACTTCACGATCTAGTTTGTGGATTTAGACGAATTTAACGGATGTCTCAGCAGATATTTTGGAAAATACTCTTTGGACATTTTTTAGTAAGAATGGCTTTTTTCCGGGTAATTTATCACAACTTTAAGAAACCGACTTTTCCGACCACTGTGCGTCGTTTAGTTTTCTACCACAGCGAAATATAGCAAAAAAATAAGAAAAGTTATGAAGAATTTATGAAGGCAGAGGAGAAGTTTTTAATCCATTGTAAGTATAAACATTTAAATATTTTTTTTTAAGTTTATTTCATTTTATTCAGGTCACTTTATTTTAGTTTATATTACTTTATTTAACTTTGATTTCTTACATTTTATTTAATTATTTTATATTTTATTTTGTTTTATATTATTTTTATTTAGTTTAACTTTATTTAGTTTAATTCTTTTTATTTTGAGCTGTATTTTTTTCTTTTATTGAATTCAATTTTATTTTGTCCTGCTTTACTTTACTTAATTTTGTCTTTTTTATTTTACTTGTTATTTAGTATTACTAGGTGGATTCGGTTTGAAATCGTTTACTTACGTCATACAAACTTATGTAACATATTCGGATATTTGATAAAAAGCAATCGATTTTTTCTATAAATATGACCCAGTTGCCACATGTATTTTTTACAAAACTGTCTTAAATACAATATTTGACGTAAAAATAAAATCATTTGTAATTTTTTGCTGACTGTACAAACCGGCTTTATCAAATGTTTGGCCTTGGGCTTTGTGGATAGTCATAGCGAAAGCTACTTTTAAGGGAAACTGTTTCCTAGTCATCTGGAATGGTACTGTTGGATCTGAAGGAGTTAGTTTAACTCGCGGTATTATAGCAATTTTTCCCGAACCGATTAATTTGACACTGATTGCGTTCTCGCCTAAATAACAGACGACCATCCTGGCACCATTTATAAGTCCTTCTTTGGCATTAAGATTACAAATCAACATTACGTTTGCATTTTTCTTCAAAATTAGTTTATGTGGAGGTAAGCCGGAAGGATTTAGAGAGTTAAGAAACTCAGTTGGATAATACTCGGCATTATTAGTTTCATTTTTTTCGACTGTATCACAACTTAGATAAACTTTATTATCCCCGGGTAATAATTTTGATACTATACACTCATTAAAAGTAGAGCATTCGTCATTTTTAGGCATAAAAGAGCTGTTGAGTAAAAATTTGATACGTTACTGTCATTTATTTCATTTGTGCCGTAAACCTTAGCAATTAGGCTATCATAATCAGCGTAGTATTGTCGTGGTATTTTAATAGTATCCTCGGATATTTCATGTTGGATTTTTAAGTCACCATTTCACAGTTTCAGTAGCCAGTTCTTAAACTCAGGGTCATTATTGGCTCGCATATTTTGAACTAATCTACGAATTTTCGCCTTTGACCACAGCGGTGAGCGTTTAATGCACGGTGTATAATAAAAGATCCAATAAGAAACATCCATAAAAGATTTGCAACTGTGCGAAAGAATAAGAAAAATATTCGCAAAGACTTTCACCACTGGCAATTACCCGCCCGCGCGCCATCTACATTTGAACATTTGAAAAGAATGTCCATTCACCATTGTCATTTTTAAATCAAAATCAAAGACTTGCACCACTACCAGTCCAGCGCAGTGTTGCCACTCACATTTATTTTTTGTACCAAAACAGTTTCAAGAGTGCCAAAGAACAATGGCGCGATAAATGTACAGGTAATCATTAGAACCTTCAAAAACATTTCTCTTCAAATAAAAAAACTTGTATTGGCCGCAGGATCACGAATCCCGGAGCGCTTTTTTAATTTTTTGTTTCAGTGAAAAATTGTGAGCAAAATCCCGAAAAAGGACCCAGGTCCGATCCCAATTCGGATCGGGATCGGTATTTGTGTGCAGAACACCTTTCCGAATTGCTTATAAAAAATAACACTCGTCCGTTCCAACATAGGCTACGCCATCCTCAGCATTTCTGCGCAGAACACTTTTTTGGACACTTTTAGGGACGGCCTAATGTGATTATAACAACCACATGAAAACTTGCAACTTTGATTGCAAATAACCCCTAAAGGAAACAAATACCAAACCATTTCGAAATTACATTGGCAGACGGAAAATCCCCGAAAAAGGGCGATATCCCCGATTCTGGCAACATCGCTCTGAAGTCTGATGAATGTCAGTCACAATAGCGTTGCAGTACAAATTGATTTTTTTGTGAATTCACAATGGTTTATTTAAACAAATTAATTTTTATAAAATACGCTTAAACAAAAGCAATCCGCTAAATAATATATGGTTTCGCATGTAGATCTAACCCTCACCTTTAAAACGATACCTTATTTATTAATATTGGTTTCAAATGAGAACAGAAAATTAGGAGCAAACACAAAAAGACCTTACAGAAATAATATATATGGATTTGAAATTAGTTTTCTTTATTTCTCTCAAAGATTTTTAGTGAAGACTTTTAAGCAACCAAACCGCATAAGTTACCCCACAGTTCCTTTTCGGTGCAGCGCAATTGGCGGGTGTTATTGTTAGCGCCGTTGGTGGTATCGGGTAGCCACAGCGTGAAAGTAATTGCGGTGCTGCTGGAGTTACCGATGTCACTTTGGCGCTTACTCTATGCGCACATTTAGTAGCTCAGCTGCCATCATTGTTTATCCCTACTATAGTTTGGCAACTTATTTTCTTCTTCTTACGAATTTGAGTGGAAGGCACTGGCTGAGTGACTCCAAATGAAATGGAATGAATGAATAGTATGAAGCCGAATAAGCCATTTTGTTTGATATCAACCTGAGACGCATTTGAGATGACACCTTCAACGTGAATTCTCACTTTTTGAAAACTTAATATCAATTAATCAATCAATTAATTTTCGAATTAATGATAAACTACCAGTAGCAGATCAACTTTTTTGCTAAATGAGTATTAACTTGAGGTAAATATAAAAATTATAATACAAATGTCCGACAGTTTCTATCTTCACAGTTTTTATATATACGACCCTCTCTACCATTCCCTAAAATAAATTTTGTCCAAATCGTGGTACATTATTCTAAAGTTTGATCCTAATTATTTACACGGCTAAAAAAATGAACCTACATTTTAAACCCGTATAAAGTTTAATAAATTTTTCAAACCTTTTCGTACAATATTTCAAACCGTCCAAATACCTACAAAGATTTTCAATTTCTTTTGGTTTCGATTTAAAATCTAAATGAAAAAGCAGTCCAATTTTTTTATTTTTGGTTTGTTTGAATATAATTGAATTTTGTCCACAAGAACTTCATGTGCGTCATAGCTCAGCGGTAGAGCAGTCGGCTGTGACTCCTGAGCGTTTTAGTTTGAATCCTGCCAGATGCCACATTTTTTTAGTTTTTTTTTATTCTTAAAACTTTTCGGTCTAAAATTTAAACTTTTGTGTTTGAAAATTCAAATTTATTTTTGAAAGCTTATTCAAGATAGAATTTTGCCAACAATATTTATGTGTGCGATGTAGCTCAGTGGTAGAGCAGACGGGCATGATGCGGGGAGTCTTGGTTCGAATTCCCGCCAACGGACAAAAAATTTATTTTATCTTTAAAAAATTGTTAAAACATTTCTTGTTTATAATTGAAACCCGATTCATTTAGCCAATTTTCATGAAAACTGGTCTATATTGGATTTGAATCCAAATTGGGTTTGGTCATATATGTAGTCCAAAAAAGTTTAAAATTTAGGTTAAAATTTTTAGCTGTGTACCAAACGTTTCAGAATATATTTTTCTGTGCTTATGGGGAATATACTGTGCGTGTGTTTAGTGTGTTTTTTGCGATCAGCTGTGAGTTGCGCTACTATATAAGATATACAATGGCTGCCATTCTGTTATTGTTCATACTCCGCTTCTTATTAGTGTTGTGTGTTTTAGACATTTTTTGTTTGTTATTGTTTTTTTTCGCATTATAGTTGTTGTTATGACATCGAATGTTGCAGGCATGCAAATGAACTCACAAAAAAAGAGACGCCGTAATGTGAGCTTAAATGACAATTTAGCGCTCACAAATGCAGTTTTGCACTTGACCACATTGCATGCTGCGGACTGTTGGCCGTGTAGCCGCATCGGTCGCCTTCTGACGCACCCACGCATGCACTTCGCTTGCCGTTTTCACTTCATACGTTGCACTAATTTACGCGGGCACAAATGTTGGAAACCACAACCTAAGAGGTGTCCTCTTGTTACGCTGGAGGTTTTTGCATTTAAATTGCAGATGTTATTAATTATCATGTATATGTTTACTTTGTTTTATTTTAATTGAAGCTTTAGTAGATATTATCAACGTGGGCACCACCAAATAAATTAGAGAATACTAGCAGACCCGGCAGACATCCTGCCTTAAAAAAATTTCCCCCACATCTCTATTCCTATCCCTACCCCTATCCCTATCCATATATTGAAAACGGGTTCCTACACGGCTAAAAAAATGAACCTAAATTTTAAACCCGTATAAAGTTTAATCAATTTTTCAAACCTTTTTTACAATATTTCAAACCGTCCAAATACCTACAAAGATTTTCAATTTCTTTTGGTTTCGATTTAAAATCTAAATGAAAAAGCAGTCTAATTTTTTTATTTTTGTTTTGTTTGGCGGCCGCCGTGGTGTAGCGGTTAAGTGTTCGGCCTTCTACACCAAGTCGTGGCGGTTCGATGCCCGGCAAAAGTAACATAAAAAATTATTTAGAAAAAGAATTTTTCTAAAACGGGGTCGCCCCTCGGCAGTAGTTTGGCAAACTCTCCGGGTGTATTTCTGCCATGAGAAGCTTCTCAGCAAAAAATTCATTTGCTTTGCAAGTGCCGTTCGGAGTCGGCAAAAAACTGTAGGTCCCGCCAACTTGTAGGAAAAACTCAAAAAGCAACACACCACAAGTTGGAAAGAGAAGCTCGGCTAAAAATCTCGTTAGAGGTTATGATGATAACCTGTAGGTATATCGCCGCCATTAGTTTTTTTTTTTTTTTTTTTTTGTTTGAATATAATTGAATTTTGCCCACAAGATTTTCATGTGCGTCATAGCGCAGCGGTATAGCAGTTGGCTGTGACTCCTGAGCGTTTTCGTTTGAATCCTGCCAGCTGCCACATTTTTTTAGTTTTATTTTATTCTTAAAACTTTTCGGTCTAAAATGTAAACTTTTGTGTTTGAACATTCAAATTTATTTTTGAAAGCTTATTCAAGATTGAATTTTGACAACAACATTTATGTGTGCGATGTAGCTCAGTGGTAGAGCAGATGGGCATTATGCGGGGAGTCTTGGTTCAAATTCCCGCCAACGGACAAAAAATTTATTTTATCTTTAAAAATTGTTAAAACATTTCTTGTTTATAATTGAAACCCGATTCATTTAGCCAATTTTCATGAAAACTGGTCTATATTGAATTTGAATCCAAATTTGGTTTGGTCAAATTTTTAGCTGTGTAGATGAACCTGAAAACCGCTCCTTGTGAAAACTTTTATCAACACCTTTCATTTGATACCCATATCGTATAAACATATTCTGGGTCACTTCTAGTCCTCATTTTGGTCAATGTCTCAGGAACCACTTATTCTCATTAGGTTAGGTTAGGTGAGGTTCAAGTGGCTGCCGCAGAGGTACACTTAGGCCAGTTTTGAAAGGCCCGTTGTGATACCACCAACACAAGGAAAGTCAGTCCCGGGACCCGGTCATATGGAAAATCCCTGAGTTGTTGGGATTTTCCACATGGCAGAATCCCGGCACTGAGACTCCTAAACCGACACCGTTACTCCTCCTCGAACCACTTAGATGACTTTATGAAGGCCATCAAGTCCTTTATGTCCAGTTCCGCGATCTGGCTTAGGCTATCCCGAAAGGGAACTCCCAAAACGCGCATTCTCGCGCCGCTTAAAGCCGGGCAGTTGCATATGAGGTGCTTCACCGTTTCCTCTTCTTCATCATCTTTGCAGCTCCTACAGAACCGTCGGTAGGGCACACCTAGCCTTTCTGTGTGCCTACCAATAAGGCAGTGCCCAGTTAGAACACCTATTAATATGGAGATTTCTCTCCTTCTTAGGGCGTGAATGCCTCTAGACCTTTTATGATCCCATTTTGGCCAGGTTTGTTTGGATGTCCGGCACCCTGGGGATGCAACACCTTTCGTTGGCTTGACGGAGTGTGTACTCCTTCAGCATTGGCATGCATGTGGCAAACGGCATACCTAAGCGCTCTTTATCCCGAAGAACCTGCTTGAACTGGCAAGTTCGCCTGCCTTACAGTTTCCCTCAATGTCCCTGTGTCCCGGGACCCATGTGAGGTTCACGCGGTTCTGTTGGGCCATCTCTTGAAGAGATCGACGACAGCTGAGCGTCAGTTTAGAGTTGAACGAATAGCTTTGATGGCCGCCTGACTGTCGCTGAAAATATCGATGTCCTCGCCGATAGTGCGTTTACTTATTCAAATCGCGGCATCCAAGTTTGCTGAGACTTCAGCCTGGAAGACGCTGCAGTGCTGCTGGGAATGTTTGTTTTGAAACAGCTGTCACCGACTGTTGTGGCCGAACATCGATCTGTGCTCAGATGGAGAAAACTGTAAGATCCTAGAATACTGGAGTGTCCAGTTGTGCTTGCGCCCCAGCCAGACGTTTTCCTTAGGCGCAGAGCCGCTGCCGCTTCTGCCTGGTACGCTTCCAGATCGAGTGGCAGAATGCCTACAATGGCCTGAAGAGCTTCGTTGGGCGTTGTTCTTAGCGCGCCGCTTATACAGATCATGAGAGATCTATGGACTTTACCTAAAAGATTCCGATTTGTGGCCTTGCTCAGCGCAGACCACCACACCACGACTCCATATAGCATGATAGGTCGGATAATTGCAGTGTAAATCCATCTGCATATTTTGGGGCTGAGACCCCACTTTTTGCCTATAGCTCTTTTGCATGTGTAAGCTGCAACACACGCCTTCCTCTGGCGCTGAAGAATATTCTCCTTCCAGTTTAACTTCCTGTCCAGAACTATGCCCAAGAATTTGGCTTTATCAGCCAAGTTCAGGATCATGCCATTAAGTTCTGGTAGGTCCAGCGGAGGTATTTTGTACCGGTTGGTGTAGAGAACGAGTTCCACTTTTCTTGGGTTGATACTAAGTCCGCAACGAGAGGACTATACCCAGACTTCACGCAGTGCTACTTGCATCAAGTCACACAGAGTTTGTGGGAATTTGCCCCTGTACGCAATGGCTAAATCGTCTGCATATGCCACTATCAACGGGTTGACAGTGAGGTTCTATAGAAGAGGGGAGAGAACTCCACCCTGAGGCGATCCCCTTGTGACATAGCGTGATAAATCAACCGTGCCAAGTGTTGAAGATATTTTCCTCCCCGTAGTAGTTGATCGATTAGTCCAGTTAGGGATCTGCTTATGCCCAGATTAGTAAGAGCGGTGTTAATAGCCTCCGGACTTATATTGTTAAAAGCCCCTTCAATGTCAAGGAAGACCACAAGGCAGTAATCCTTTTCATCCAACGATTTTTCAATGCTAGAGACTAGGCGGAGTGTAATGGAGTGTGGTTACTAAGTGACCTTGCTCAATCCCGACTCTTGCGTCCTCGTTCGTGCACTCTGGGCAACGGGAGCTACCTAGGCTCGCGGCAGAAAGAGAGGGAGCCCCGGTGGGGCCACTCTGACATACTTGGTTTAAGGGCTCACCGAGGTTTTTGCGTAGCGTCTGTTCACCATGAGGTGCGGCTGCAAGCGGGCGTCTGTCTTGAAGCAAGCGGCTCGCTATATAAATGTGTAAATATTTTCCAAAACCCCGAAAAGGGTTGTGCGCTGGGTTTGGGACCCGCCACGTAAAAAACTTAATTCCAATGAAAAAATATACAAAGCCTCGGATGAGAACCCCCTTTAATGTTGACGACCCGGCAAAACGAATAAGGCATAACGATTTGGATATTAGGGCATGTACCGGGAATGTCCGGACCCTTTCAAGGGACGGTACCGCTGCCCGACTGGTTGATGTCCTCGTAGGCGCAAAGGCTGACATCACCGCCCTGCAGGAAATGCGATGGACGGGGCAAGGAAAGACGACCATCGGTCCTTGTGACGTATACTACAGTGGCCAGACACGCGGCAAAGCGCGTGGTGTAGGATTCGTGGTGGGAAAGAGACTTCGCCGCCAAGTATTAGCGTTCACTCCTGTGAACGAGCGTCTCGCTGCGATCCGCATCAAGGCGAGGTTTTTCAACATAACATTTATCTGCGCCTATGCGCCGACTGAGGAGACGGACGACGCAGAGAAGGACTCCTTCTACGATAAACTTGAACAGACTTATGATCGCTGCCCACAGCATGATATCAAAATCGTGCTCGGCGACTTTAATGCCAAGGTGGGCAAGGAAGGAGTCTTTGGTCCCACAGTTGGAAAATTCAGTCTCCACGATATAACATCCCCCAACGGCACTAGGTTGATTGACTTCGCCGCTGCTCGCAATATGGTCATCAGTAGTACCAGGTTCCAGCATAAGCGAATACACCAAGCCACATGGCTGTCCCCTGATCAAAGAACTAGAAACCAGATTGATCATGTCTTGATTGACGGCAGACATAGCTCCACCGTTCTGGACGTGCGTACACTGCGTGGTCCCAATATTGACTCTGACCATTATCTTGTCGCAGCCAAGATACGCACACGCCTCTGTGCAACGAAGAAAGTGCGCACAGTAACGGAAGGAAAGTTTGACGTCGAGAAGCTGCGCATGACACAGACAGCTGATAATTTCACAACTCGACTCTCACACCTGCTAGCAGAGGGCAATCCTCGACCTAACGATGTAACCGAGCAATGGAAGCATATCTCTCACTCATTGCGTACCGCCGCTGAGGCCACTATAGGGTTCCAGCGAGCCCGCAAGAACAACTGGTACGATGAGGAATGCAAAACTGCCTCGAAAAAAAAGGACGCTGCCTACAAGGAGACGTTGCGAATGGGCGCAACCCGCAGTGTATGGCAACAATATCGTGAGGCAAAGAAGGAAGAGAGACGCCTTTTCAGAAAAAAGAAAAGTGAGGCCCAAAGGCGTGAGTGTGAGGAGCTTGAGATGCTGGCTGGCAGGAGTGATGCCCGAAAATTCTATGAAAAGATCCGGCGGATGACGGAAGGTTTTAAGACCGGGGCAAGCTCCTGTAAGGACAATAATGGCGACCTGGTAACCGACGTACAAAGTGTACTTAAATTATGGAGGGAGCACTTCTCCTCACTGCTAAATTGCGAGGGAGACGTCGAACCCGATACCCCAATCCCTGACGATGGAAAAGTCGTCCCACCACCTGACTATGATGAAGTGAGGATAGCTATATCCCGGCTCAAAAACAACAAAGCGCCTGGAAAAGACGGACTACCCGCCGAGCTGTTCAAACACGGAGGCGAAGAGCTGGTAAAAAGCATGCATCAGCTCTTATGCAGAATATGGTCAGACGAATGCATGCCTCCGGATTGGAATTTAAGTGTGCTTTGCCCAATCCACAAGAAAGGCGATCCCGCTAACCGCACCAACTACCGCGGAATTAGTCTTCTTAATATTGCATATAAGGTTCTTTCTAGCGTGTTGTGTGAAAGGCTGAAGCCCATCGTAGACAAACTGATTGGACCTTATCAGTGTGGCTTTAGACCTGGTAAGTCTACCATCGACCAGGTTTTCACGATACGCCAAATCCTGGAGAAGACCCATGATAAAAGAATCGACACACACCATCTCTTTGTCGATTTCAAAGCCGCTTTTGACAGCGCAAAAAGGAGTTGCCTGTATGCCGCCATGTCTGAATTTGACTTCCCTGCAAAGCTTATACGGCTTTGCCAAATGACGTTGAGCAATACCAACAGCTCCGTCAGAATCGGGAAGGACCTCTCTGAGCCATTTGAAACCAAACGAGGCTTCAGACAGGGCGACTCCCTTTCGTGCGATTTCTTCAATCTGATGCTGGAGAAGATAATTCGAGCAGCAGAGCTAAACCGCAATGGTACAATCTTTTACAAGAGCGTGCAATTGCTGGCGTATGCCGATGATATTGATATCATTGGCCTTAACAACCGCGCCGTAAGCGCTGCCTTCTCTGGACTGGATAAGGAAGCGAAAAAAGTGGGTCTTGCCGTGAACGAGGACAAGACGAAGTATTTGCTGTCATCAAAGAAAGAATCGGCGCACCTGCGCCTTGGCAGCCATGTCACTGTTGATAGTTACAAATTTGAAACTGTGAGGGACTTCGTCTATTTGGGAACCAGTATCAACACCGAAAATAATATCAGTCTAGAAATCCAGCGGAGAATCACTCTTGCCAACAAGTGCTACTTTGGACTGAGTAGGCAATTGAGAAGTAAAGTCCTCTCTCGAAGAACAAAGATCACGCTCTATAAGTCTCTCATCATACCTGTCCTGATGTATGGCTCAGATTCATGGACAATGTCAAGAGAAGATGAGATGGCCCTTGGAGTATTTGAGAGAAAAGTTCTCCGGAAGATTTATGGTCCTTCCCGTGATGCCAACGGCGAGTATCGAAGGAAATTTAACGATGAGCTGTACGAGCTCTACGCAGATCTGACCATAGTCCAGCGAATTAAAGCCCAAAGACTCCGCTGGCTGGGCCATGTTATGCGAATGGACAAAGAAGCTCCAGCACAGAAGGTTTTCCTATCGTCGCCTGAATTCGGCAGCAGAGGAAGGGGGAGGCCTCGACTGAGATGGAAACAACAGGTGGAGGATGACTTGAACTCCCTTGGGGTTTCCAATTGGCGTCAGTTATTGCTAAAAAGGAATGACTGGCGTGCTTTGATATGCAACGGCCAAAATCGCTTAGGCGGTTAAGCGCCAATAAATGATGATGATGATGATGATGATGATGAGAGACTAGGCTGTGAAGCGCAGTTTCTGTTGATTTACCCTTGGTGTAAGCATGCTGATATCTAGAGATAAGGTTGCTATCAATAGTAGTGGAGAGGTAGTCGCTGACTATCCTCTCGAAAGTTTGGGTTGTGGTACTGGTAGGTCTCTGGCTAAAATTTCATTGCGTAGCTGCCAGTTGGTTGACTCACTCATAAGCGCCTTCACTACAAATAGTAAGATTATGAAATAAGTCCAAAAAAAAAAAATTAAATAAGTCCCAAATATTTTCCATACAAATTGGGACTTATTTCATAATGAAATAACAACGCATTGGGACTTATTTCAAAAAATTTTGTTGTGAATTATTTTATAATGAAATAACTCCCAACGAAATCCTTCATTTTCTAGCATTGGGAGTTATTTCATATTTCTTGGAACTTATTTCATTTCTCTTAAAACTACAATTTATTATTTTTTACCATTGGGATTTATTTAATTTTCATTGGGACTTATTTCATTTCTCTTAAAATTGCAATTTAACAAGCTTTCACGTTTTTGTAACTGTTTCTATAACTGTTGTAAGGTAAAATTTTAGCAAAACAACCAACAGTCTTATTACATCGATAGCTTTCGCGGCATCTCCGAAGACTGCAACCAATATTGTTGTGTCAATATGTTCCAAAAAGAGCATATTTTCAATAACTTTGGACAACAACAATAAAAAGATTTTGATCGATGACACATTTTCAATTGTACCGCTGAATTGCCCTCGTGAAGGGTGGATACCTTGCCGCGGTACGAGGGCTTAAGTCGATAGCCACAGGGCTACGCTGCCCTTGTGATCATAGCTCCGTACGGCACTTCATCACGAGAGCAGCCTAGCCTCTCTGGCGCGACGACAAAGATCTTCCCCCTCCCAATCCAGGGTGTTATGCGAAACCGTGCCCATTGGACGTTTGCAGCCGGGAGGCAAATCGTGGCTGTATTTGAACGGAGCCTCTCTGATACCGGGTCGCCTCAGAGAGTAAGCATGGCCTTACCGCGGTACGGGGCTCTGCCGCGGCGGACGACACATTTTCCCCTACTCTTCCCTTGACCCTAAGCTGGCCTTGTCCGGCGACGGGTCGTACGAACAAGATGAACTCAAATAACCCAAATAAAAACGATAAAACTAAAAAACAAACAACGCCAAATTTCACTCCTCAGCAAAGGAGAGCTATGGAGGAACAGGCGAGAAAGCAACAACAACGCCGGAGGACAACCTCCGTTCCACAATCAAGGGGGGGATCGACAGCGATGGCAACTACGAGTCGGTCAACCAACCCTCTATCGACTAAGATTGACTTGATGGGAGCTAGCACCAGTGCGGTTGCCAACGCAACTAAGCGGACAACGGCGGATGCTAAACTCCCATCAACCGCTGATATGAAAACCAGTATCTTTACGTCTGTGGCAGCGGTCTCACGACCTGGCCTCGGAGTTTCGAAGGAGAAGGAAGCTGCAACTGAGATTGCGGCAAGGAGAGCGACCGCGATGGCAACTACGGGTCCGCACTCCCAGGAGACATCTCCCCGCCGCTTCACATACCACGAAAAAAGATTGGCTGCAAAGATCCTGAAGAGGTATGAAGGGGTACCGCAGGAATCGCTGTCGCCGAATTCCAGTAAATCGGTAGAGCTAGCGAAAGCTGTGATACCGGATTTCCAAAATTCGTACATGCCAAAGAGGTTAAAAGTTAACCCTTTCAAGCGCCAGAGATCGGACCTGGAGTTAAATCCCCCTCCCAAGCGGCATCAGAAGACCCCTGGAGCGGGCAAACTAAGCTTTGCTGAGGTAACCAAGGACAGGATCCTTATAGGCGTCCTTGACCGAGGCAATGACCGTCTGGCCATCCCTAAGGACCGGTGGCGTTACGTGCGAAATGAACTCGGCAACATTCTTCTCAATGTTGCTCCAGAGTTTCCGGGTAGTTCGGCGCGAGTAACGGATGCGGGTTGGCACCAGGGTCAGATTAAATTACTCGCATGCGAGGATGCAAAAACCGTAGCACTGTACAAGGCAGCAGCTGCTAAGCTGGGTGAAGTCTACAAGGGCGCAAAGATAGAGGTCGTCGACTGGAAGGACATTCCAGCTCGTCCAAGGGCAAGGGCGTGGATTCCGGCCATCCCTGACGAACCCGAGAGAATTCTCGGGATGCTACGGCTAATGAATCCGTCCCTGCCAACGCATGACTGGAGTGTCAATCTGGTCGGGGATGCGGTAGGGCCCGACAGACAGGTGGTGTTCACCATGAATAAAGAGTCAATCGAGCCCCTCAAAAGGTGCAATGGCCTAGTACATTACAGCGTAGGCCAGATCGTTATCCACGTATATCGTGGTGATGCTCAGCGCGCTGCCTTCTCGGCTGCTCCGGGGGAACCGGAAAACGAATTACCAGAAGAGGAAGCGGAGGATTCCGATGCGGAAAGCATGTTATCCGCCACGTCCCTTGGCGATAGTGCTGCGAACAACTCGGAGATGGAGGACAGCCTACAGGACGAGGAAGCCCTCGACGTCACGGTGGTAGCAGCCAACGCTGAGCGATTAACATCTAACGCTACAGACAGCAAGACACCTGCAACGCCATATCGGGCAGTTAATCGGAACAACTCGTCGTTGATAGGCAACCTCCGGGATGGGGCAAACCTCGACGATATCTGGACGGCAGGGAAGTCTGTGCGCTCTCATGTTGGTGGTGCTTCAGATTAATCTGCACAAATCTAAAGTAGCTTCGGCTGCTTTAAGTAGTCGTCTTTCTAAAGGCGACGTGGATGTGGTCCTCATCCAAGAACCCTGGGTCAATAGCTCGAGAATCTGCGGATTGGGGACTAAGGGCTTCAAGCTCATTCGAGCCAGCGAGGAGAGCAAAGTCAGAACGTGTATTCTGGTCAAGTCTGAGTTGAACTCCTTTCTCCTACCTAATTACACCAATGGGGATATTACCGCTATCAGTCTAACGGTCGACAGCACCCGCCTGACGGTGGCTTCGGTCTATATGCCCTACGACGCCGAAGAACCCCCACCACAAACGGAGGTGAAAGACCTGGTGTCAAATTTCTGCACGGGTAATCTTATTATTGGAGCTGACGCTAATGCTCACCATGTCCAATGGGGGAGCTCCGACATCAATGCCAGGGGCGAGTCTCTGTTTGATTACCTCTTAACAACCAACCTGGTGATTTGCAACGTGGGTAATGAGCCTACTTTTATCACTAAGACCCGCAGGGAGGTCATAGACCTCACAATCTGTAGTGAAGGCGCTTATGAGTGGGTCAGAAAATGGCGGGTTCTGGAAGAACATTCTTTCTCCGACCACCGTTACATAGAAATGGTTTTAGACTTTATTGTAGAACAACCAATCATGAAGCGCAATCCACGTAACACTGATTGGCAGTTACACAATGAAATATTAGACAGAGACCTACCAGTACTGCCCTCACAAGCCCCCTCATCAGTAGAGGAGCTGGAGGATCTTGTTACTACATTTACATCGGCGCTCTCAAATGCTCTAGAACAGGCTTGTCCAGTGCCAAAACCACGCGGTAAACACAGGCCACATTGGTGGTCCTACGATTTGGACTCGCTCCGAATATCATGCCGGAAACAATTTAACAAGGCCAAGAGCTTCGGCTCTGAGCCTCATTGGCACGAATATAAAGCTAAACTAAGGGCCTACAAAAAAGCTGTGAGACAGGCGAAGAGAACCTCGTGGAGAAATTTCTGCACTGGCGTCGAAAAGGTCGACGACACAGCGAGACTTAGACGAGTCCTCTCGAAAAGTCAAGCAACCATCAGCTATCTGCGAAAACCTGACGGATCCTGGACCAGCACGGAAGAGGAAACCCTTGAGCTGCTCTTGAATACTCACTTTCCGGGGAATCTGCATGATGCACCACTAGCACCTGCAACAAACCTGGCAGTAAATATACCCATCACTGAGGAAAGAGTAAGGTGGGCAGTTAAGAGCTTTGAACCGTATAAGGCTGCCGGGCCGGACGGGATTATCCCCGCGCAACTTATAAACACGTTGGAGACATCAGCTAAATGGCTGGTATTTCTCTTCACAGCCTGCCTGGCTCTCAACCACATTCCGGGCTCCTGGAGAAGCGCCACGGTAGTGTTTATCCCTAAGGCTGGGAAGGCATCCCACTACGAGCCAAAAGACTACAGACCGATCAGTCTCTCGTCCTTTGTACTAAAAACCTTTGAGAGGATACTAAGCGACTACCTCTTAACAACTATTGATAGCAACCTTATCTCTAGCTATCAGCATGCATACACCAAGGGTAAATCAACAGAAACCGCTCTGCACAGCCTAGTGTCTGTCATTGAGAAATCGCTGTGTGAAAAGGACTACTGTCTCGTGGCCCTCCTAGACATTGAGGGGGCTTTCAACAATATAAACCCGGAGGCTATCAACTCCGCTCTAACTAATCTGGGCGTAGATAGACCTCTAACTGATTTAATTGACCAACTTTTAAGGGGAAGGAAAATAGCTTCTTCACTAGGTACGGTTGAGTTATCACGTTATGTCACAAGGGGAACACCCCAGGGTGGTGTTCTTTCCCCGCTTTTATGGAACCTCACAGTCAACTCGTTGCTACGTGACACAAGCTGGGGGGGCGGGAAGATAGTGGCATACGCTGACGATTTAGCTATTGCATTCAGAGGCAAGTTCCCACAAACTCTGTGTGACCTGATGCAAGTAGCACTGCGAGAAGTTTCGACGTGGTCCTCTCGCTACGGACTTAGTATCAACCCAGGGAAGGTGGAACTTGTCCTCTTCACCAACCGGTACAAAATACCGCCACTAAGCCTACCAGAACTAGATGGCACGCGCCTGGGCTTGTCGGATAAGGCCAAGTTTCTAGGCATAGTTCTGGACAGGAAATTGAATTGGAAGGAGAATGTTCTTCAGCGCCAGAAGAAAGCTTGTATCGCTCTTTACACATGCAAAAGAGCCATTGGCAAAAAATGGGGGCTCAGCCCTACAGTATGCAGTTGGATCTACATGGCCATCATTCGCCCAATCATGCTTTATGGAGTCGTCGTATGGTGGCCTGCGCTGAGCAAGGCAACATACCTGAATCTGTTGCGGAAAGTCCATAGATCCAATATGATCTGTATAAGCGGTGCGCTAAGGACAACGCCCAACGAAGCCCTCCAGGTCATTCTGGGCATTTTGCCACTTGATCTGGAAGGGTTTCGGTCAGCGGCGGCATCAGCTCTGCGCCTAAGAGAAACCTCCAGTTGGGCTGCGGGTACTATTGGACACTCCAGTATTCTGGAATCTTACAGCTTTCTCCCTCTAAGCACAGATCGCTGTGCGACTACTACAGTCGGGGATAGCTGTTTCAAAATAAACATTCCCAGCAGAGAAGACTGGGAGAGGACGGATTGGTGTCCCGAAACAAATGGTGGCACTTCCATATACACCGACGGCTCGAAGTTGGACGGCAGAGTTGGAGGAGGAGTTTATTCAAGGGATTTGGACCTTGAGCTCTCCTTCAGACTACCTGATCATTGTAGCGTCTTCCAGGCGGAAGTCTCGGCAATCCTGGACGCCGCGGCCTGGTTAAGCAAACGTGTTATCGGAGAAGATATCGCTATTTTCAGCGATAGTCAAGCGGCCATCAAATCCCTTGGCTCATACACGTTCAACTCTGAACTGACGCTCAGCTGTCGTCGATCTCTTCAGGAGATGGCCCAACAGAACCGCGTAAACCTCATGTGGGTCCCGGGACATAGGGACATTGAGGGAAACTGTAAGGCAGACGAGCTTGCCAGGCAGGGCACGACCAAGCAGGTTCTTCAGGATAAAGAGCGCTTAGGTATGCCGTTTGCCACATGCAAACTAATGCTGAAGGAGCACACACTCCGTCAAGCCAACGAAAGATGGCTGCTATCCCCAGGGTGTCGCATATCGAAACAAACCTGGCCAAAATGGGATCTTAAAAGGTCTAGACGCATTTATGCCCTAACTAGGAGGGAAATCTGCATATTGATAGGGGTATTAACCGGTCACTGCCTCATTGGTAGGCATGCAGAAAGGCTAGGTGTGCCCTACCGACGATGCTGCAGGAGTTGCAAAGATGATGAGGAGGAGGAAACAGTGGAGCACCTCATCTGCAACTGTCCGGCTTTAAGCGGCGCGAGAACGCGCTTTTTGGGAGTTCCGTTCCTGGATAGCCTAAGCCAGATCGCGGAAATGGACATAAAGGACTTGATGGGCTTCATAAAGTCATCTAAGTGGTTCGAGGAGGAGTAACGGTGTCGGTTTAGGAGTGTCAGTCCCGGGATTCTGCTATGTGGAAAATCCCAACAACTCAGGGATTTTCCATATGGCTGGGTCCCGGGACTGACTTTCCTTGTGTTGGTGGTATCACAACGGGCCTTTCAAAACTGGCCTAAGTGTGCCTCTGCGGCAGCCACTTGAACCTAACCTAACCTAATTGTACCGCTGCACAGAGGCATTTTTGGCTAATCTGGGAGGGAAAAATTAATTACACGCAGAAATATGAATATATTTTGTTCAAACCAAGTGCATATGGTAGGGTGGTGAAGTGCGCAGCCAACACATATGGTGGCGGGGGGGTCATGGGGGGTCGCTTACCCCTTACCCCCCATCCTTAAATTCCTAAGACGCTCCTGAAAAAAAGTTGCATTATAACTGAAATTACGTTCTTTTATTGTTCTTAAGTAAGAAATGAAAAACAAATTGTCTTTTCTAAACAAAATTTACATATTTACTTAAAACAAAAAAAAATTTTCACAATAACTTAAAATTCTTTCAGAGAAATTATAGTGTGTTCTCATTAGTAACTGATACATAACTTTTTTAGCTTGGATAGTAAAGACAAATGTCAGTTCTATCATATTCAGCCTTCCAAAGGCTGATATCACTTTTACTTGCCGAGCTATGGACCTCGAAAAAGTTGGAACTTTGACTCTCTATTCCTGCCTCTGTCTTCCAGTAGGAGTTCTGACGGCTTGGCTGACGTTTAGTTGATAACAGTCGAGCTCCGAAATGTCGAAATTGACCTTGCACCGAATGACCAAATTTTTTATGTTGCCAGCTCTCAGTCTATTATGATAGTTTAATACTATTTAAGGAGTGAATGGACTTCATCTTCTATATAAGTTTCTTTCTTACAGACTGACTTACGATTTCTAGATAAAAAAGTAATATACGGATCGGAAGTTAATAATAAGGCATGTATGAGATCTTCCATTGTGTTTATTCGTGAAGATTTTCTGGTATTATGCTCTCGATAACGTCGTATATCTTTGCTGCGAGCCTCTAAAGCTTCCTCCGACATCATACCTATTGGTAACGAGCAAGATTTTATAGCTTCAGCCCCATGAACTAATAACCTGCGCACGCTAGATGGCATTGGATACCACCCATAAAGCTGAACATAGTGATAGGCTGTGTCTTTGCAGTACTTTTCAAATTTTTCAAATGAAATTTCGCATCCACTGGACATACAGCTTAATATTGTGCCAAATCGGCGAATGAGCTCCTCATCTATACCAGTTGCTTCAGAAGCTAAAGTATAATTTTCAAAGAAACGACTAGCAGTATTGCCAGTGTTGGTTGTGCCAGAGCCGTGTTTTGGCATGTCTAAGCATGAAGCAAATCTTTAATTTTTTTACGAACCTCACGTTTCTCATTTTCAAAAATTTCCTTATGTTCTGTAGAAGTAACCGTCCACACTTTTATTTTGAGGCGATATGCAATATGTAGGATGCATTCCATAAATCGTATGTATGCTTGCAAAGTCGATAAACCATATTGATAATATGACTCGTCACTCCTTTGCTCGAAAATTTCATCTAAATTATTCATTGTTTTAGGCGTTGCCTGGCAGATTGGACACGATTGTACCGATGTATCACTAACGACACTAAAAGTCTTTCCATCTATCATTGTAAGTTGCATGTTGTAGTTTATTTGGATGCTTTCGCTTGCCACTGAAATTACTGTAGAATACAGTGCGGAAATTTTCTCTTGCATTTGTGAAAGCTCTCTTCTGATAAAAGCTTTATAGGGCGGCACAATCTCTTGGACGAGGGTACATCATTTTTCCAAATAATTACGTTGCCATCGTTTGAACTTAGCTGAAGTGGAACCAAACAAACAATATACAAACTGCTGTCGCTCAAGTCTGGGTTATTGCTTTCAAATCTTTGATTATAATTCGAGTGATCAGAAGACCCACCACAACCCCATTTTACGAAAAGAGTTAGACCATGTCTTAGCTGTTCTATGTTTTGCTCAAAAACACTACTTAGTGATTGTATTATTCTCTTCACCGTGTGGTCAAGAAGTGATTGGAGATCTATTTCAGCTTTTGAACCTGTAATCGTTATGCCCTCTGGATAGCACTCTTTCTTAACTGGAATAAGTGAATTATACGGTGGATAAATGTTTGCCTTCTTTTCCTTGGCACCTTTCTGTACTAGCGTGTATGAATACTTTGATAAACGCGCGTCAATATATAAGGACAACGCTTCACTACCAGTATATTGAACGCAATGATCCGATGAAGGATGCATTTTTTTTTAATTTCTTGAACTTTATCCGGTGATGACTCTGTTAATTCTTTAACCATATCCGCAACATCACGAAATCCAGATGCATTCAACCTCATTCTTGTAGCAAATACGAGCTCTTCACAATAGTAGTTCTTAACTAAATAGGCGACTCTCTTCTGCTTCCCTGAGTATGTCATCTCATTAAAGCTTTTTTTTTGGTCTACCTTGATATTCCTGATGAGTTTTCTCTAGGAAATTTATAGATTGTTGAAGCCATGAAGCAAACTTGGCAAGAAACCTCTTCTTCGATCTACTTGCCTGAACCCACTTCGCACGAAGCGCCACTAAAAACGATCGAACTTGAGTGAAGCATTTAGCATACACTTTCGTCTCATTAATCTCAATGCAATGAAAAGCTGATAATTTAACTTAAAAAAAATAGTCGCAACAATTTCCAAACACTTGTAAACAAATGTACTTACATAGAACTTCAAAATAATCCACAAATATTTTAACTTTTACTTCACAACACAATTTTTTTTAATCTTCAATTCTAACGTCCATTTACTCCTGCTAATAGCGCGTTTTAGTATACTTACGGTGACCATCCGTTCTGTTTTTGGCAGAACAGTTCTGTTTTTAAGGAGCTTGTTCTGCGTATTTTTTTTCTAAGGAAAATAACAGAAATGTTCTGTTTTTAAGCAAATGTTCTGTTTTTGTTCTGCTTTTTTGTGCCGGCAACCTTTTCTAACAAATGTAATGAGTAGCTCTGTAAAGTTAGTTTGCTCAATAATTTCAAAACTTTAAAATCTTTCAAAATAATTTAGTTTATGTTTAACGCGGTTAAGTGCTTCAGCGAAATCAAAAATTGATTGTTAAAATTGTTTGTTAAAATGCAAAAACCTACCAAAATTGGAAGTTCCGTACCCGGAAAAAAATTCGTACCAAAAATGGTACATTTCGGCCAAAACGGAAACCGTGGTTAAGGTAGTTTTTAAATTAATAAGGAAATGTCTCTCACCATCAAGAAATACTATTCACAAAAAGGAAAAATATACTTGAAAAATGACTTTCAATTGATGCACTTTGGTTGAAATTATTTGAGATTGCAATTTCAATGTTTCTAGGACGTTGGCAACATTTTTTACTGCAAAGAGATGATTACGTCATGAAAAACACTTTTTTATTCCAAATATTGAGAGTGTAACCCCAAATAGTTTATAGACGTGAAGGCAATACCAAGCCTTAAGTAAAAAGAGTTCTGTTTTTTCAAAAAAAAATTATGGTCACCGTAAGTATACTGTCACAAATAACTGTTTGACAGCATAGAAAAATAAGAATTAAAAGAAATGGTAATTACCGTTATAATCTAGGGACATTTTGTGTACAAACCACATAAAAAACTTTTAAAAATTTAACCTTAAAAAAACACCCTTTTTCCCTCCCAGATCAAGCAAAAGTGCCACTGTGCGCTGGGGTGTTTTAAACAGTTGATTTTGATCGCCAAAAGGTCCTTTTGGTTCAAATATTGACCGATAACTTAGATAGCGACCGATAACTTTGAAATCGGTTGAGTTATCGGAATAATCGATATCTTAAATTTAAACTTAAAGTGGTACGTCCACAAACATACATACATACATACATATTATGTATATGTAGAGATTATGAAAAGGTAAGATATAACCCGCAGGAAGGAAAAAAAGAGTTGGGAGAGGAAAGGGGGCACGGCGCGCGGCGTACCGCGGAGTGGTTCACAAATATGGACTTTTTGGAAATTCTAAAACGCTACCCCCAATTATTGTTCCTTATGACAAAAAAAGAGGCTGCTATTTTTTTTTTTTTTTTAAAGGTGGTTTAGAGGTCGCGCTACTCGTTTTTATAAAAAATATGAGATACATGCAATTTTAATTTCATTTTAACATGTTTAAGTGCAGTAAAAATTTGGGTTTTTGTGTGTTGTTATTCTGTTTTCATTGGCGAATATTCCTGCAATTCAATAGCCTTCTTGGATGAGTAGAAAGGGTTTAACTCCTGAAAATATGCTTCGAAATAGAAAACGGTGCAACTAAAACGCCTACACTGATCTCATTGCGCATTGGTTTTTTGGATATATTTCGCATCTAGAAGGTTTATGACATCGCTGATTATGAATCCGATGACAGTTTTTTTAAATTCAAAATGGCGGGTCCAATATGGCGGTGATTTTTTTGAAAACTAATTGGATTTTATTGAAACTTGGTACTCGGGGGTTTATGCGTTGTCTGATTACGAATCCGATATCGGTTTTTTTAAATTCAAAATTGTGGATCCAATATGGCTGTGCATTTTTGAAAACTAATTCGACTGTGTGAAACTCGTCACTGATGGATTTGTGACATCGATTTATATGAACTAGTTTCGCTTGTGATCGAAAATTCTCACCAATAAAAACCTTAGAGGGTCGTGGGGTTGCTAGCCCCGTACCCCCATCCTTAAATTTCGGAGACGCCCCTGAAAATATACCGCCTACTTATACCTCAGTTTTTTTCAATTTTCTTTCCATCGTTGCATATTTCATTCCAATCGGTCAAACGGTTCGCTCACAGGAGGTTCCTAAAGGTTTTCATGTGGCGTATTTATTGACATCGGATTCCTATGCATGTTTGGCAAAACTGGCATCTTATACATTATATATTAATATATATAAATGAAATATGCACCGATGGAAAGGAAATTGAAAAAACTGACGGTATATTTTCAGGGGCGTCCCCGAATTTTAAGGATGGGGGTACGGGGATAGCGACCCTTCGACCCTCTAAAGTTTTTATTGGTCGAATTTTCGATCACAAGCGATACTAGTTCATATAAATCGATGTCATAAATCCATAAGTGACGAGTTTCACACAGTCGAATTAGTTTTCAAAAATGCACCGCCATATTGGATCCACCATTTTGATATTAAAACAAGTAAGGAAGTCTAAGTTCGGGTGAAACCGAACATTACATACCCAGCTGTGCACATAAAGTGGGCGTGATAGTTCACCGATTTTTCTTATTTTCTGTGGTAGTACTCTACATAAACATAACATGCCTGGTACCTAGTTTCGTAAATCTATCTCACACCGTTCTGAAGTTGTTAGCAGTCGAATTTAAAAATTGCTTGACTCATAAGTGGGCGGTGCCACGCCCACTTTCCAAAATTTTGAAAAAAATTATGTAAAGAATACGAAAGTTGATGTATGTACCAAATTATATTATTATAGCGAAATCAGTTAATTAGATATGGACTTTTCAATATTTCCACCTCCTTTCAATATAACTTTTATGAAAAAGTAGGCGTGGTCGCGACGCGATTTCGTTTATTTTCTATAGCTGAATTTACCACAACAATAGTATGTCCTCTACGAAATTTCGTTATACTAGCATAAACTGTTCTGAAGTTATTAAGAGTCAAAATTTTAAAATTTCTTCAAATATACGTGGGCGGTACCACGCCCCCTTTTAAAAATTTTTTATAAAATCGGCCTTAGAACATCTAAATCAATACATATTGCAAATTTTATCATTGTAGCTGCTTCTAATATTGAATTAACCCATTTTATACGTTTTTCGAAATTTTCGATATCGAAAAAGGGGCGTGGTTATGGTCCGATTTTACCCATTTTCAATAGCAATCTATTCTGAACCCAAATAAGTACGCATGCCAAATTTGGTGAAGATATCTCATTATTTGCTCAAGTTATCGTGTTAACGGACAGACGGACGGACGGACGGACGGACGGACGGACGGACGGACATGGCTCAATCAAATTTTTTTTCGATCCTGATCATATTGATATATGGAAGTCTATATCTATCTCGATTCCTTTATACCTGTACAACCAACCGTTATCCTAACAAAGTTATAATACCCTGTGTACAAGTACAGCTGGGTATAAAAACCGATATTGGATTCGTAATCAGACAACGCATAAGCCCCCGAGTACCAAGTTTCAATAAAATCCAATTAGTTTTCAAAAAAATCACCGCCATATTGGACCCGCCATTTTGAATTTAAAAAAACTGACATCGGATTCATAATCATCGATGTCATAAACCTTCTAGATGCGAAGTATATCCAAAAAACCAATGCGCAATGAGATCAGTGTAGGCGTTTTAGTTGCACCGTTTTCAATTTCGAAACATACTTTCAGGAGTTAAACACTTTCTAGTCATCCACGAAGGCTATTGAATTGCAGAATATTCGTCACTGAAAACAGAATAACAACACACAAAAACGCAAAATTTTACTGCACTTAAACATGTTAAAATTAAATTAAATTTGCAAGCATCTCATTTTTTGTATAAAAACGAGTAGCGCGACCTCTAAAGCACCTTAAAAAAAAAAAAAAAAAAAAAAAATAGCAGCCTCTTTATTTGTCACAAGGAACCATATTTCGGGGTAGCGTTTTAGATTTTCCAAAAAAAATTTTTTGAACCACTCTACTGAGCATAAATGCAAAATATATTTTATTAATAAGATGGAGGTACAAAACGATTTTTTTTACCTAACTTTGTTTGTAAACAAATTCTTTATTTTCTAAACACCCACATTTGAATATGTAAAAAAAAACATTATTTTTAGTTGTTGACAAAAAAAAATTAAAATAATTCTGCCAATATTTAGGTTATGTCGTCAAAATTTATTTGTTAAGTTATACCAAGTACAGGTACTTTTCGTATTACAGAACTTACATAAATTTATAGTGCTTGAAGCACCCGTTTATTTCGTTGAAAACCAGCATTTTAATTTTTAAAACAAATTCTTATTCATTCTTAAAAAACTTAAAAGAAAAATCAAATAAACACACAAGCATTTTTGAGCGTAGTACACTAATACTTCCACATATTGCGTCCTCTCTGTTTGCCGGCTACTGATGTACATACATAGAATTTCAAATCACACAAAATAGGCTTAAATAAGCATCTTCTTCTAAATATTGTGAGTATACATATTTTGTACACAGCTAAAAATTTTAACCTAAATTTTAAACTTTTTTGGACTACATATATGACCAAACCAAATTTGGATTCAAATCCAATATAGACCAGTTTTCATGAAAATTGGCTAAATGAATCGGGTTTCAATTATAAACAAGAAATGTTTTAACAATTTTTTAAAGATAAAATAAATTTTTTGTCCGTTGGCGGGAATTCGAACCAAGACACCCGCATCATGCCCGTCTGCTCTACCACTGAGCTACATCGCACACATAAATATTCTTGGCAAAATTCTATCTTGAATAAGCTTTCAAAAAATAAATTTGAATTTTCAAACACAAAAGTTTAAATTTTAGACCGAAAAGTTTTAAGAATAAAAAAAAACTAAAAAAATGTGGCATCTGGCAGGATTCAAACGAAAACGCTCAGGAGTCACAGCCGACTGCTCTACCGCTGAGCTGTGACGCACATGAAGTTCTTGTGGGCAAAATTCAATTATATTCAAACAAACCAAAAATAAAAAAATTAGACTGCTTTTTCATTTAGATTTTAAATCGAAACCAAAAGAAATTGAAAATCTTTGTAGGTATTTGGACGGTTTGAAATATTGTACGAAAAGGTTTGAAAAATTGATTAAACTTTATACGGGTTTAAAATTTAGGTTCATTTTTTTAGCCGTGTAACAATATAATGATTGAATTTCGCATACATATGTACATACCCTTCGAATTTATCGTAATTAGACTACTTGAAAGAAAATAGTGAAATTCTCTTGTATGGCGTTAGGTTAATTGAATTCCAAACTTTCAAATAAAAAATAAAAAAAAAAAAAACCAATAAGAAAAAGAAGCCAGCCTCGAACCCGCTTCCTTTGCGTGCTCATTCGCACGCTTACCACCTGTGCAATATAGACCTTTTTATTTTTCATTTCAAATGCCGTACTTAAAGGTTGTCTATGGTGCTTTTGCTATATGAGTGTGGTGTGGGTTGGTTAGTTCGTAAAATTCCACACACTCATACTCGTATACACGGCTAAAAAAATGAACCTAAATTTTAAACCCGTATAATGTTTAATCAATTTTTCAAACCTTTTCGTACAATATTTCAAACCGTCCAAATACCTACAAAGATTTTCAATTTCTTTTGGTTTCGATTTAAAATCTAAATGAAAAAGCAGTCTAATTTTTTTATTTTTGGTTTGTTTGAATATAATTGAATTTTGCCCACAAGAACTTCATGTGCGTCATAGCTCAGCGGTAGAGCAGTCGGCTGTGACTCCTGAGCGTTTTCGTTTGAATCCTGCCAGCTGCCACATTTTTTTAGTTTTTTTTTATTCTTAAAACTTTTCGGTCTAAAATTTAAACTTTTGTGTTTGAAAATTCAAATTTATTTTTGAAAGCTTATTCAAGATAGAATTTTGCCAATAATATTTATGTGTGCGATGTAGCTCAGTGGTAGAGCAGACGGGCATGATGCGGGGAGTCTTGCTTCGAATTCCCGCCAACGGACAAAAAATTTATTTTATCTTTAAAAAATTGTTAAAACATTTCTTGTTTATAATTGAAACCCGATTCATTTAGCCAATTTTCATGAAAACTGGTCTATATTGGATTTGAATCCAAATTTGGTTTGGTCATATATGTAGTCCAAAAAAGTTTAAAATTTAGGTTAAAATTTTTAGCTGTGTACGTACATTACGGCGCACAGTGGGAGAAATGGCCAATCTAGCGGCGCTTTCTTAATAGCTTCGTAAATACAATGAAAAAATGCATTACTTTATTCTAAAAATATGTGTTAATTATTTATTTATATGTTTTTATGTTTTATTAGAAAAAAAAAACTATTCAGAGTCGGAGCTCTCAGAATTACTGCACGGCTAAAAAAATGAACCTAAATTTTAACCCCGTATAAAGTTTAATCAATTTTTCAAACCTTTTTGTACAATATTTCAAACCGTCCAAATACCTACAAAGATTTTCAATTTCTTTTGGTTTCGATTTAAAATCTAAATGAAAAAGCAGTCTAAATTTTTTATTTTTGTTTTGTTTGAACACGGCTAAAAAAATGAACCTAAATTTTAAACCCGTATAAAGTTTAATCAATTTTTCAAAACTTTTTGTACAATATTTCAAACCGTCCAAATACCTACAAAGATTTTCAATTTCTTTTGGTTTCGATTTAAAATCTAAATGAAAAAGCAGTCTAAATTTTTTATTTTTGTTTTGTTTGAATATAATTGAATTTTGCCCACAAGATTTTCATGTGCATCATAGCTCAGCGGCAGAGCAGTCGGCTGTGACTCCTGAGCGTTTTCGTTTGAATCCTACCAGCTGCCACACTTTTTTAGTTTTATTTTATTCTTAAAACTTTTCGGTCTAAAATGTAAACTTTTGTGTTTGAACATTCAAATTTATTTTTGAAAGCTTATTCAAGATTGAATTTTGCCAACAACATTTATGTGTGTGATGTAGCTCAGTGGTAGAGCAGACGGGCATGATGCGGGGAGTCTTGGTTCGAATTCCCGCCAACGGACAAAAAATTTATTTTATCTTTAAAAAATTGTTAAAACATTTCTTGTTTATAATTGAAACCCGATTCATTTAGCCAATTTTCATGAAAACTGGTCTATATTGAATTTGAATCCAAATTTGGTTTGGTCATATATGTAGTCCAAAAAAGTTTAAAATTTAGGTTCAAATTTTTAGCTGTGAATATAATTGAATTTTGCCCACAAGATTTTCATGTGCGTCATAGCTCAGCGGTAGAGCAGTTGGCTGTGACTCCTGAGCGTTTTCGTTTGAATCCTGCCAGCTGCCACATTTTTTTAGTTTTATTTTATTCTTAAAACTTTTCGGTCTAAAATGTAAACTTTTGTGTTTGAACATTCAAATTTATTTTTGAAAGCTTATTCAAGATTGAATTTTGACAACAACATTTATGTGTGCGATGTAGCTCAGTGGTAGAGCAGACGGGCATGATGCGGGGAGTCTTGGTTCGAATTCCCGCCAACAGACAAAAAATTTATTTTATCTTTAAAAAATTGTTAAAACATTTCTTGTTTATAATTGAAACCCGATTCATTTAGAAAATTTTCATGAAAACTGGTCTATATTGAATTTGAATCCAAATTTGGTTTGGTCATATATGTAGTCCAAAAAAGTTTAAAATTTAGGTTCAAATTTTTAGCTCAGGAGTCAAACGCTCAGGAGTCACAGCCAACTGCTCTACCGCTGCGCTATGACGCACATGAAAATCTTGTGGGCAAAATTCAATTATATTCAAACAAAACAAAAATAAAAAAATTAGACTGCTTTTTCATTTAGATTTTAAATCGAAACCAAAAGAAATTGAAAATCTTTGTAGGTATTTGGACGGTTTGAAATATTGTACAAAAAGGTTTGAAAAATTGATTAAACTTTATACGGGTTTAAAATTTAGGTTCATTTTTTTAGCCGTGCATAGAACAGCGTCTCCTTTTTTAATTTGTAAAGGCACAATACATACAGCAAATAAATACTCATCAGTTATTTCACAATCAGAAGCACTAAAACGTTGACGGTAAGTGGAGTGACCACTGCTGCCGTCACAGCCCCATTTAAATATTGCTTTTATGCTGTCATTAATATTGCCTGCAGTCAAAACACCGTCAAAAGATTTGGAAAATCCTTGTACTATACATGCAACAGTATGGTCTACAAGACTTTGCAGGGCAACTTCCGCTGAAAGTTCAGTTACGTATATGCCACTGGGGTAACACTCTGTATTAGCCTTAAGTAAAATATCGTAGCTTGGATAAATATTGCAGTTTCGTTCTTTGGCACCATATTGCATTATTTTGTACGACCTTTTTGAGTATCCGCCATCTATATAAAGAGATAAAGCTTCCTCAGGTGTATACGGAATTGGGGTTTTTTGTTCAGAGCTTACAGACTTAAGCATTTTCGAAGCAGTCGAACTTTCTTCAAACAATTTTGAAACAACCTGTGAAGCATTTCTTTTTCCAGCTTTGTAAAGACTTACGCTTGCCGGTTACTCTTGGTTAGGTGTTTCGTTAACAACTGATGGAATTTTTTTTTTTTAGTTTTCATTGTACACTCTGAAAAAGGTTTTTGTATACGGTGATGAACAGTTGGCTTAGAAAAAATTATATTTTCATCCAACAATTTCTTATTTCGCTCTTCGAACACTGACATAACCCTATGACATTCTTTCCACTTTTCTACAAGTTTGCTTATGAAATTTCTTAATTGTTTTTCAATTTTGCGAGTTTGCTCTTCACTATACTTTGAGCGATCAATGACGTTAGAAAATATATGATTTTCAACCATTAGAAATTTTTTTGTTGGTACTGGTTCACTGTGCCATATTAAAAAAAGCGTGCGTTTAGACTCTGCCATATTTTAACAAATTATACAAACATTGAATCGAATCCCATCGAACCCACCACACTTATTTTCTACGGAACATTGGATTACACATATAAAAACACTTTGATATAGGGCAATTTCTTTTTCCATTGTAAAGATTTAAAACATATATTAACAGACCACAATGACTTTTTTTTTTATTTAACACATACCAAATAATAATAATTAAGTCACAAATCTTATTACAAAACTTTATATTTAAGTTTTTCAGTTCAACAAAAATTGCACTTAAAAATAGGTAAATAGTAATTATTGCACTTGCTAAAACATGTGTTAAATTCGAAAGCTCACAGGTATGCGAATATTTGGAACAAAACAAAAACGAAAACAGAAAAGACCCCGTTAGGAAATAAATTTTCAATAAAACAAACAAAATTTGGAGAATTCTGAATTTAAAAATTTCGCTAAAGCGCCGCTAGATTGATCATTTCTTCCACTGTGCGGCGGGTCGATTTGTATGGACCCAAAAAAAATTCACAGGGGCCCATGGCGATTATGGTTATTTGGATCATTTCAAGCATTTTTGCCAAAGAAACTATAGGTCTAATATGAATTTCGAGCTAGCAGTTTTTTCGATGAATTTTTTTCTTTTCTTCAAAAAGTGATTCACTTGCTAAAAAACTGTGTTGAAAACTAACAAAACTCATTATCTATATGCATCTGGGAGTTTTTGGGGTCGAGGAATCCATTTCCGGTATTAATTTTTTTCGTTTGACGTCCGCAAGAGGGCGCTTTCGGTCTTTATTTTAGGGTTCTAAATCCATTTTTTTTTCGAAAATCGACCGTTTGTTCCAGAAAATTATGAAATTTGACTTTCTTTAACAACAAATGCAGTTACTAAACAGCTCAGCGTTGAAAACTAAGGAAATGGGAGGTGCATTCAAGCAAAACTTGTATCGATATTATATTGTATATGAAAATTTCGTTTATTTTAATTTGTTTGATGAATTTTACAAAACAAATTTTATTCATTCAAATTCAAATATCATTCTTTATGTGCATATGAGGGTTTTTAGGGTCGAGAAATCCATTTCTGGTATTGCTTTTTTTCTTTTCACGTCCGCCAGAAGGCGCTTCCGTCCATTTTTTGGATTTTAACGCCTTTTTTTTCGAAAATCAACCACAATGGACCGAAAATCTATGAAATTTGACTTTCCTATAATGCAATTTTGTTTTTAAAGTAGACTAACACCCTGATTCTGCGTTCTTGATGAATTGCACAGTGCTAAAAAAAATAAAAATTAAATATACTTTTCAAGCGACCTAGTAGAGATTATCCCTCGTGAAGGGTGGATACCTTGCCGCGGTACGAGGGCTTAAGTCGATAGCCACAGGGCTACGCTGCCCTTGTGATCATAGCTCCGTACGGCACTTCATCACGAGAGCAGCCTAGCCTCTCTGGCGCGACGACAAAGATCTTCCCCCTCCCAATCCAGGGTGTTATGCGAAACCGTGCCCATTGGACGTTTGCAGCCGGGAGGCAAATCGTGGCTGTATTTGAACGGAGCCTCTCTGATACCGGGTCGCCTCAGAGAGTAAGCATGGCCTTACCGCGGTACGGGGCTCTGCCGCGGCGGACGACACATTTTCCCCTACTCTTCCCTTGACCCTAAGCTGGCCTTGTCCGGCGACGGGTCGTACGAACAAGATGAACTCAAATAACCCAAATAAAAACGATAAAACTAAAAAACAAACAACGCCAAATTTCACTCCTCAGCAAAGGAGAGCTATGGAGGAACAGGCGAGAAAGCAACAACAACGCCGGAGGACAACCTCCGTTCCACAATCAAGGGGGGGATCGACAGCGATGGCAACTACGAGTCGGTCAACCAACCCTCTATCGACTAAGATTGACTTGATGGGAGCTAGCACCAGTGCGGTTGCCAACGCAACTAAGCGGACAACGGCGGATGCTAAACTCCCATCAACCGCTGATATGAAAACCAGTATCTTCACGACCTGGCCTCGGAGTTTCGAAGGAGAAGGAAGCTGCAACTGAGATTTCGGCAAGGAGAGCGACCGCGATGGCAACTACGGGTCCGCACTCCCAGGAGACATCTCCCCGCCGCTTCAAATACCACGAGAAAAGATTGGCTGCAAAGATCCTGAAGAGGTATGAAGGGGTACCGCAGGAATCGCTGTCGCCGAATTCCAGTAAATCGGTAGAGCTAGCGAAAGCTGTGATACCGGATTTCCAAAATTCGTACATGCCAAAGAGGTTAAAAGTTAACCCTTTCAAGCGCCAGAGATCGGACCTGGAGTTAAATCCCCCTCCCAAGCGGCATCAGAAGACCCCTGGAGCGGGCAAACTAAGCTTTGCTGAGGTAACCAAGGACAGGATCCTTATAGGCGTCCTTGACCGAGGCAATGACCGTCTGGCCATCCCTAAGGACCGGTGGCGTTACGTGCGAAATGAACTCGGCAACATTCTTCTCAATGTTGCTCCAGAGTTTCCGGGTAGTTCGGCGCGAGTAACGGATGCGGGTTGGCACCAGGGTCAGATTAAATTACTCGCATGCGAGGATGCAAAACCCGTAGCACTGTACAAGGCAGCAGCTGCTAAGCTGGGTGAAGTCTACAAGGGCGCAAAGATAGAGGTCGTCGACTGGAAGGACATTCCAGCTCGTCCAAGGGCAAGGGCGTGGATTCCGGCCATCCCTGACGAACCCGAGAGAATTCTCGGGATGCTACGGCTAATGAATCCGTCCCTGCCAACGCATGACTGGAGTGTCAATCTGGTCGGGGATGCGGTAGGGCCCGACAGACAGGTGGTGTTCACCATGAATAAAGAGTCAATCGAGCCCCTCAAAAGGTGCAATGGCCTAGTACATTACAGCGTAGGCCAGATCGTTATCCACGTATATCGTGGTGATGCTCAGCGCGCTGCCTTCTCGGCTGCTCCGGGGGAACCGGAAAACGAATTACCAGAAGAGGAAGCGGAGGATTCCGATGCGGAAAGCATGTTATCCGCCACGTCCCTTGGCGATAGTGCTGTGAACAACTCGGAGATGGAGGACAGCCTACAGGACGAGGAAGCCCTCGACGTCACGGTGGTAGCAGCCAACGCTGAGCGATTAACATCTAACGCTACAGACAGCAAGACACCTGCAACGCCATATCGGGCAGTTAATCGGAACAACTCGTCGTTGATAGGCAACCTCCGGGATGGGGCAAACCTCGACGATATGGGGACAACAGGGAAGTCTGTGCGCTCTCATGTTGGTGGTGCTTCAGATTAATCTGCACAAATCTAAAGTAGCTTCGGCTGCTTTAAGTAGTCGTCTTTCTAAAGGCGACGTGGATGTGGTCCTCATCCAAGAACCCTGGGTCAATAGCTCGAGAATCTGCGGATTGGGGACTAAGGGCTTCAAGCTCATTCGAGCCAGCGAGGAGAGCAAAGTCAGAACGTGTATTCTGGTCAAGTCTGAGTTGAACTCCTTTCTCCTACCTAATTACACCAATGGGGATATTACCGCTATCAGTCTAACGGTCGACAGCACCCGCCTGACGGTGGCTTCAGTCTATATGCCCTACGACGCCGAAGAACCCCCACCACAAACGGAGGTGAAAGACCTGGTGTCAAATTTCTGCACGGGTAATCTCATTATTGGAGCGGACGCTAATGCTCACCATGTCCAATGGGGGAGCTCCGATATCAATGCCAGGGGCGAGTCTCTGTTTGATTACCTCTTAACAACCAACCTGGTGATTTGCAACGTGGGTAATGAGCCTACTTTTATCACTAAGACCCGCAGGGAGGTCATAGACCTCACTATCTGTAGTGAAGGCGCTTATGAGTGGGTCAGAAAATGGCGGGTTCTGGAAGAACATTCTTTCTCCGACCACCGCTTCTAGTGTGCTATTGTTTTGCACGGCTTTAAGAATCTTGCACACAATGTCAAGCAGTAAAGCGAACCATCTGATGCGAAGAAGTTCCTCTGATGCTCTGTTGCTTGCAAGTGTCCGCATCTCTCTGAGAAGCTGCCTGGGCTTCCGATTTCCAAGTTCGAGTTCAGTTAATACATAATTTATACAACCGGCAATCAACTGAATCGGTAAAACGTTTTATAAGATTTGTCTTTAAATGATTATACTTATCTTGGATGGGCGGTGCCCTGAGAATGTCGGAAACTTCCTTTAGAACTTCAGGCTTCAGAGCACCCACGACGGCCTGATACATGCTGTTGTCATTCCTGATATTGCGAGTGTGCTTCAATATGTATAAACCATATTTCGGGGTCGTTGATCCAAAATTCAGGTAACTTAAAGTGCGTTATTGCCATTACGTGTGCATCATTGCTCAATTGCGGATTCATATATGAGTAACCCTGAAAGTGGCCTGTCATCATATTGTTGACTGCTTGTTGCGGATTGCTTTGTGGACCAGGGGGTGGTCCTGAATATGGCAGTGGTTGTTGTGCTGGTTCTTGCGGTGATTGTTGCGGTGGTTGGTGTTCGAGGAGATTCGATGATGTTGGGCCATGTTGGTCTTGGTCACCACCACGAACTGGTGAGCGAAGCATCGTTGCAAGTTAGTGTGTGTTTTTTACGTTAGAATTATTATATATTATATATCGCAAGGAATCGTCGGGGTCACCAATTGTTAAGTATTCAATTGATTCCTTGTGAAATAAAGATACCACCGTTTGCATTTAATTTAGTATTTATTGCGTTTATGATAATTAACTTTTAGTATTTTAGAAAGATAAAAGGCTGCCAAACGTGTGGCTAAAAATCAGTTCTCGGAATTAGATTTTGCGTCCTTCTGTTATGACAGGTCACGGTAGAATTATTTGAATTGATTTTGTGTTGCTCTGCAACAGGGCTGTCACAGATTTTCGGAAAAAAGGCGTTAAAATCCAAAAAATGGCCCTCTGGCGGACATCAAAATAAAAAAGCAATACCAGAAATGGATTTCTCGACCCTAAAAACCCCCAGATGCACATAAAGAATGATATTTGAATTTCAATGATTAAAATTTGTTTTGTAAAATTCATATAACAAATTAAAATAAAAGAAATTTTCCTAAACGATATAATATCGATACAAGTTTTGCATGAATGCACCTCTTATTCCCTTAATTTTCAACGCTGAGCTGTTTAGTAACTGTATTTGCTGTTAAAGAATGTCAAATTTCATAATTTTCTGGAACAAACGGTCGATTTTTCGAAAAAAAAAAAATGGATTTAGAACCCTAAAATAAAGAGCGAAAGCGCCCTCTTGCGGACGTCAAACGAAAATATTATTAACGGGATTGGATTCCTCGACCCCAAAAACCCCTAGATGCACGTAGAGAATGGTTTCTGTTAGTTTTCAACACAGCTTTTTAGCAAGTGAATCACTTTTTGAAGAAAAGAAAAAATTTCATCGAAAAAACTGCTAGCTCGAAATTCATATTAGACCTATAGTTTCTTTGGCAAAAATGCTTGAAAATAATAGACCCGCTCTAACGTACATGCATACAAAGCATCACTAGCTCCTGTAAAACGCTGTAGCTTCGCAACAACAACATTCATATGGTTGTTGTCTTCCAATTTCGTTGCACTTTTTCTCAAATTCATGCCACTTTAGAAGTAAACTTAAAAAAAATAAATTTGTGAGCCGAAGGTGGCAACACTAGTGCCAAACGGCCAATTTATATGTGATAAACTCTAGTCAAATTTGTCTGTGGTTTAAACTTGCACTGAATTACTGGGCATTGATGAACAAAATTTTAAAAATTTACATTATCTAACGAAAAAGTACGTTGCATTTCAGTAATATTATTTCTATCGGTCTATTTACCTTTTTCAGACGGTTTTAGGTTAATTGAATGTAATTTGATAAAATATTTCGAGGAGACACATGTTGTGAGCATTTTGGATCACAATGAATTCAACCGCATTTTTCATATAACGTAACAGTCCAAAATTCAAAATAGTTTTTTTTGTACAAAATCTAGCTCGTTAACAAACCAAAAAAATAAATTTTCTTCGAGCATTCCCAGTCTATTTTTCAAATAAACTGCAATATTAGTAGAGTTCGTAGTTATGTCATTGTTCAGAGCCAAAAGTTGTTTGTAACGTAACAGTCGTTTTAATTCGAACTTTTGCACACCGATTTTTCAAGAGTTAATCTTGTTTCACAGAAAATCGCCAGAACAAACTTTAATATCCATTAAGCATTCTACCGAAATCGGCAAACAAAAATGTTTAATTTGCAAAAAAAAAAAGAAAGTGTGTGCGGTGCACACCCAGGGGAAGTTTGCTTCTTTAATTCAGCATTCGCCAAATAGTTTTAAAATAATACCAAAATAATACTAAAGCCTCTCTCTATAGCGCTCTCTCTCATTATAATGTTTTAAGTACTTTTCGTTTAAAAACAAAGCCGGAAAAGTATTAAATTAATTACTTTTTAACATTAAATTAAGTCCGGTGGTTTGCTCTTCAGAGTCGCTATAGGGATATATCATTTAGAACAAAACTGCAATTAGACGCTGGTAAGCATAAGCCCTCGATGGCTTGATAGTAGACATCTCCGTTCAGCATTCAACAAATTGTGAGTTCGACTCTCGGTGAAGGCAATATAATAAAACTGTGTAATTTTTTTTTTTTTTGCCTGTGAGAATCTTCGACGGAATTCCTCTCTCTCTATAATTAGACCGAACATGGTTTTCATTTAATACTTTTCGGCGTTGTTATATCTATATAAACACCAAAATCGTATTAAAGTTAGACTTTTATTTTTACTGTGCAACAAAATTATGAAAATTCGGTGGCGCGAACTAAAATCAGTGGAACTAATGTCAGTGACATTGATTCGCATCCCAAAAGCAAATTAATGTCAATTAATTCGCATCCCAAAAGCGAATTAATGTCAGTGACATTAAGACGCATTGCCAAAAGCGAATTAATGTCAGTGCTCATTCGCACGCTTACCACATGTGCCATATCGACGTTTTCATTTTCATGTCAAATGCCGTACTTAAGATCGTCTATGGTGCTTTTGCTATATGAGTGTGGTGCGGTGTGGTTAGTTTGTAAAGTTCCACACACACATATACGTACATATATGCATACAAAGCATCACTAGCTCCTGTAAAACGCTGGAGCTTCGCAACAACAACATTCATATTGTAGCAAATGTTCTCAAGAACCTGTAGAGTACACGGAGAGGGTAAATATACAAAGCTTTATAAATGGAATATGTGATGTGGAGAAGAAGCGGGCCACCTATGCAAATCCAAAGAGATAATTTGCGGAAATGGTCTCACATGCTCTAACTCAAGAAACAGCATCACTTTTCTGCAAACCAGCGTACAAAGCTCATCGTGTGGAAGTAGAACGACCAGAATGGTCATGGAGCAAAGCTGCGTACGGAGACTGGTGAGCACACCCAAGTCCAAGGAGAAGTAACATGTGAAATCGCCGTTGGGAATATCACCGTATTGCACAATTTTATAGTGGCAGATATTGTTGATGAGATCATAGTAGGTGTGGATTTCTTAAGCAACCAAGGCATCAAGATCGACATGCAAAACAGGACTATTAGCTATAAGAACATGGAGGTGCCACTACGAGAACAAGTACATCAGTAAGCGGGTCCTCGTGGAAGAAAGCCAACAAATTCAACCAAAGTCAGAGGCGATCGTTTGGGCAAGGATTGATGGAGATTACGGGACAAAGAAATTGTGGGTGTTAGAGGCAGCAAACAAATCAAAGACGGATATACTAGTAGAAAAAACACTGGCTATGACAAAACAAGATGGACGTTTACCGGTAAGAGTACTAAATGAGTTCTGATCGCCGATTAAGCTTTCCAAGGGAGATATACTGGGACAATGTCAGGAGGTGGAGGTGGTTATAAATTGTGAACAGCTCCAGGAAAATGTTTCTACCAGCAACATTAATCTTTGAGATATCACGGCGTGGACGCTCGAAGAAGACCACCAGAATAAGGCAAAACTACTTCTACTAAAGTACTCTAGCATACTCGTATTTGACAAGGATGGCTCTAGATCAGGTCGAGCCAATGTAGTGAAGCATCAAGTTGATACCGGCGATGCGAGACCAATCCGCCAAGCTCCTCGAAGTGTTCCCTTGGCCAAACGCCAAGTGGTAAGAGAAATTATACAGGAAATGAGTGAGAGTGGCGTGATCGAACCATCAGCTAGTCCATGGAGCTCACCAGTAGTGCTAGTAAAGAAAAAGGATGGAAAAATGCGGTTCTGTGTGGACTACCGGAAATTGAACGACGTAACGAAAAAGGACAGCTATCCATTACCCAGAATTGACGATACTCTGGACTCACTATCTGGTACGAAATGGTTCTCTACACTGGACTTGAAAAGCGGCTATTGGCAAGTGGAGGTTAAAGATGAGGATAAGGAAAAGACAGCCTTCAGCGTTGGAGAGGGGCTGTGGCAATTTACGGTAATGCCCTTTGGACTATGTAACGCTCCAGCTACTTTTGAGAGACTCATGGATCAAGTATTGAAAGGGCTACATTGGAAAACATGTTTGCTTTGAGGAACACCTTAAGAACTTGGAGGAAGTTTTCCAAAGGATAGCTGGCGCCGGTCTGAAATTAATTCCCAAAAAGTGCGCACTGTTCAAGAAGGAAGTAAGTTACTTGGATCACAAGGTTAGGTTAGGCTAGGTTCAAGTGGCTGCCGCAGAGGCACACCTAGGCCAGTATTAAAAGGCCCGTTGTGATACCACCAACACTAGGAAAGTCAGTTCCGGGATCCTGCCATATGGAAAATCCCGGTATTAACGGAATTCTCCACATAGCAGAATCCCGGGACTGACTTTCCTATACCGACACCGTTACTCCTCCTCGAACCATTTAGATGACTTGATGAAGGCCATCAGGTCCTTTATGTCCAGCTCCGTGACCTGGCGTAGGCTGACCAGGAAGGGAACTCCCAAAAAGCGCATTCTCGCGCCACTTAAAGCCGGGCAGTTGCAGAAGAGATGCTCCACCGTTTCCTCCTCCTCATCATCCTTACAACTCCTACAGCATCATCGGTAGGGCACACCAAGTCTTTCTGCGTGCCTACCAATGAGGCAGTGCCCAGTTAATGCGCCTATTAATATGGAGATTTCTCTTCTCCTTAGGGCATAAATTTGTCTTGATCTTTTATGATCCCATTTCGGCCAGGTTTCTTTGGATATCCGGCATCCTGGAGATTGCGGCCATCTTTCGTTGGCTTGGCGGAGTGTGTATTCCTTCAGCATAAGCTTGCATGTGGCAAACGGCATACCTAAGCGCTCTTTATCGCGAAGAACCTGCTTGGTCGTGCCCTGCCTCGCAAGTTCGTCTGCCCTACAATTTCCCTCAATGTCCCTATGCCCCGGGACCCATGTGAGGTTAACGCGATTCTGTTGGGCCATCTCTTGTAGAGATCGACGACAGCTGAGCGTCAGTTCAGAGTTGAACGAGTAAGAGCCAAGGGATTTGATGGCCGCCTGGCTGTCGCTGAATATAAAAATGTCCTGTCTGATAGTGTGTTGGCCTATCCAAGGCGCGGCGGCGTCCATGATTGCTAAAACTTCAGCCAGCCTGGAAGACACTGCAGTGATCAGGTAGTCTGAAGGAGAGCTCAAGGTTCAGATCCTTTGAATAAACCCCTCCCCCAACTCTGCCGTCTAACTTCGAGCCATCAGTATAAATGGAAGTGCCGCCATGAGTGACGGGACTCCGATCCGAGCTCTCCCATTCTTCCCAGCTGGGAATGTTGATTTTAAAACCGCTATCTCCGACTGTTGTGGTCGCACAGCGTTTCCCTTAGATGCAGAGCCGATGCTGCTGCTACTCGGTGCCCTTCCAGATCGAGTGGCAAAATGCCAAGAATGGCCTGGAGTGCTTCATTGGGCGTTGTTCTTAACGCACCGCTTATACAGATCATGCAAGATCTGTGTACTTTACCTAGCATTTTAAGGTTTGTTGCCTTGCTCAGCGCAGGCCACCATACCACAACTCCATAGAGCATGATTGGTCGAATGATTGCAGTGTAGATCCATTTGCATATTTTGGGGCTAAGCCCCCATTTCTTTCCAATGGCTCTTTTGCACGTGTAGAGTGCAATACACGCTTTCTTCTGGCGTTGAAGAACATTCTCCTTCCAGGTTAGCTTCCTATCCAGAACTGTGCCCAAGAACTTGGCTTTGTCAGCCAAGTTCAGGTGCACGTTATTCAGTTTTGGTAGTATTAGCGGTGGTATAATATAGCGGTTGGTGAAAAGGACCAGTTCCACTTTTCCCGGGTTGATGCTCAGTCCGCAGCGCCATCACCATGAGGAAACCTCTCTCAGTGCTACTTGCATCAAGTAGCATAGGGCTTGTGGGAAAATGCCCCTGTATGCTATAGCTAAGTAATCTGCATATGCCACTACCTTCCCGCCCCCCCAGCTTGTGTCTCGCAGCATCGAGTTGATAGTGAGGTTCCATAGAAGCGGGGAGAGAACACCACCCTGAGGCGTTCCCCTTGTGACATAGCGTGATAAGTCAACCGAGCCTTGTGATGAAACTATACGTCTACCCCTTAGCAGTTGATCAATAAGTCCAATAAGAGACCTGCTTATGCCCAGACTTGTTAAAGCGGTGTTTATAGCATCAGGGCTTATGTTGTTGAAGGCTCCTTCAATATCTAAAAAGGCCACAAGACAGTACTCCTTTTCATACAGCGATTTTTCACGGAAACGGTCAAAATTCTAAAATCAAAATCCTCAAGTCAAAATTCCGGAATCAAAATTCTGGGTCGACAAAATTCTGGAAATCGGAATTCCGCACTTCCTTCGCCTTTTTTGGCTGTATTTCAAAATTCTGGTTTTTCAGAATTCCGGAATTTACGTTTTCCAGAATTAATTCTGGAAAATTTTTCCCCAAAAATTTGAGCAAAATCGTGTATTTTAATAAATTTGCTTATATTCAAGAAATATACATTGACTTTAATTTTTTGGTCATAAGACAGAAAACCAGCGGAACAATTTGTCTTTCTACTCTTCCGTGTATGCCTCGTCATTGTTGGAACAACGTCAAATGTACCGTCCGTAATCTAGCAGTCGCTCTCATTTAATAACTGCAGCGAAGATTTTGTTCCAAAAATAAGAATGCATTCGCCATAACTTCTCACTTAAAATAAATAGTTGACCTTCGAAAACATAAAGTGATAATAAAGGAATGTCTATTTTTTCAATGCAAGTTGGCTCATTTCTTCTAATTTTTAACTTAAGGGCATTTCTTGATGGCAGATAATGTCCAATGTGTTTTTCTGTCATAGATATCGAACGCTGAATTATTTGGCTAGGCTGCAGAAAACTCAAGCGAAACCATATTTTTAACCAGATTATTTGTTTCTGCAACCGATTTTTTATGCGCACATGGATCATGAGAATGTTCATTTTTTATTCGTATAACATTTCACAGCCATGAAATTGTGTCAATACGCACGGTACATTTGTTTTTAATTCCTTCAGAACAAGTCCAGTTCAGAATTTTGGTTTCCAGAATTTTGCAATTTAGAATTTCGTTTTCCAGAATTTTGGATTCCAGAATATTGACTTCCATAATTTTGATTTCCAGTGTTTCGACTGCCGGAATTATGAATGCAGAATTTCCAAAAAAGCAGAATTTTGACCCCAACCCGATTTTTCAATAACAGAAACTAGGCTGTGAAGCGCAGTTTCTGTAGATTTCCCTTTGGTGTATGCATGCTGATAGCTACAGATCAGGTTGCTATCAATAGTAGAGGAGAGGTAGTCATTTATTATCCTCTCGAAGGTCTTGAGCACAAAGGATAAGAGAATGATCGGCCTATAGTCCTTGTGCTCGTAATGAGACGCCTTCCCCGCCTTAGGAATAAACACTACCGTGGCACTTCTCCAGGAACACGGGTCACAAGGTTACTACGGAGGGAATTCGCACGGCTAAAGAGAAGATCGAAGCAGTAAAGGATTGGCCAAGACCGAAAAATTTACATGAGTTACGATGTTTCCTTGGACTGTGCACGTATTATCGCCAATTTGTACCGAATTTCGCCAGCGCAGCCAGTAGCCTTCATGAGTTGACCAGGAAGAATATGTCATTTGATTGGAAGAAGGAACATGAAGTGGATTTCCAAACCTTGAAGGAACGGCTGTGCACTTCCCCAATGTTACCGTATCCAATCCCAGGTACAACGTTTATTCTGGATACAGATGCAAGTGGTTATGCGATTGGAGGAGTTTTGTCACAGATTGTCAATGGGCAGGAGAAGGTAGTGGCGTACTATAGCCGCACAATTGGAAAGCCCGAAAGGAACTATTGTGTAACACGAAGAGAACTACTGGCATTGGTGGAGTGCATCAAACGTTTCCAGAAGTATCTCTATGGACATCGATTCCACGTCAGGAAATGGCTTTTGCAGTTCCGTAATCCGGAAGGTGAATTGGCACGGTGGATAGAGCGACTACAAAGTTATGACTTTTCCACAGAGCATCGCAAAGGCAGCAACCACGGCAATGCTGATGCAATGTCCCGGCGACCATGTAACCTAGAATGCAAGCATTGTTCGAAAGCTGAGGCCAAGGAAGATGTTATAGATGTGCGGCTGATGACTATAACATCTACGGACGAATGGAACATGGATCAACTAAGGAAGTATCAGCTAGAGGACCCAGATCTGGTACGTGTGATGTAAGGAATCGAGCAAAACGAACGACAAACAAGAGAGGAGATGTCAGCAGAGAGTCCTGTTGCCAAGTCATATTGGGCACAGTGGAACAGTCTGAAATTGGTATCCGGTTGTTTAGATAGAGTATGGGAAAGCGAAGATGGTCAATGCGCTCGGAAGCTGGTAGTTGTCCCAAGGAAGAAAATCTCTGATGTTTTGAATGAGCTACATTATGGCAGGGACCGTAACTGTTATAAGTTTAATTATAGAACTCGACATTTGATCATTATTTTCTGATTTTTTTCAATAAAAATCAACAATAATCGTTACACTCAAGTTTTATTTTTTTGATTTAGCGTAATGATCACTTTTTGAGTTTTATTTTTTTGATCAAACGTAAAACTTATTTCTTGAGTTTTATTTTTTTGAGAGAAAATAAAACTTACCCTTGAGTTTTATATTTTTGCTCGACAGTAAACGTTATTCCTTGAGCGATATTTTATCGTTCAAGGATAAAAATAAAGTTCTGAGTTTTAAGTTTTTTCGCGGTTCAAAAAACTCAAGAGGCCGCTGCGCCTTTTTGGCAAGTATTTGGTCATAATTATTGGTTGGTATAATGTCGTCAACATATGTACTCAATTATTTAAACATAGTTTAAGTCACATACGTATATATATGTATTTTAAAGCGTATCACGTCGGACGTACCTCCCCTCATATGAAGCGTTTTTGAAAATCATTTAAAAAAAAATTTTATTTTTTTTCTAGCAACCCTAGATGTCGCCCAATTGCATTTTTCTTCATATCTTCGGCATTTATTGTCGGATTTTAAAGTATGATACCCCAACGTACTTCCCCTCATATGAAGTGTTTTTGAAAAACATTTAAAAAAAAAAGTTGTATTTTTTTTCTGGCAACCTTAGAAGTCGCCCAATTGCATTTTTCTTCATATCTTCGGCATTTTTTTGTCGGATTTTAAAGTGTGGTACCACAACGAAACGCATGAGCTCAATGAACTTTCTGGAGAGAAAACCTCCTCTTTGAGACGAAAAAATTGATGCGTCAAACTTTAAAATCCGACAACAAATGCCACAAAAAAAAAAAAAAAATTTAAATGTACGGCCGACTTTTTTTTTGCCTGTAAGCCCGAGACGCTCTAATATACATAAATTGGCATGTACGTTGTAAAGGGGCATGAAATTAGTACACTATATGTACCAGTCTTGCCGTTGGGGACCCTAAAGGGTCAATTTGACCCTTTTTTAGAGCCAGGACCCCGGAACCCTACTTCTTCAAAAAAGTACCATTTTGACTCTTTTTTTTAAATTCGTGACCGTGTTTGACCCGTTTTCACTTTCAAACTTCATTTTTGTCGTTTTATTGTTGAAACCCAAAAAAATCTCCTTGTTCCGTTTTTTACTCTTATGTATATCGGGAACTCTTGCCGATTTCCAAATGTCTTTCCTAACTGAAGTCTTACTTCTGGCAACGCTGTATAATGTGACAACTCCGTCATATGTATGTATGTATACATTGGGGTGATTCAAATAAAAATGTTTTAGTTTTTTGGGTCTTACCCCCTACAAAGTTAGTAAATGATGGGAAAATAAGCCTCGAGAAAGTTAGGCAATTTTGGCCGTCCCTTAGCTTTCGCTTTTTCGCCCTTTCCCATAATTTTTTTGCGGGAAAAAATGGAATTTTTTTAAAGTGAGTTTTCTTATTATTTCAAACCTTTTGCAAAAACATATCCTTAAAGTGGAGGTTTTTAAGTTTAAAATCTTATTATTATTATGCGATTATCATTATTATTAAACTAATTACAACCATTTAAAAATTTTCATATTTTGTATGTATTACTTGCAATAGTACAAAACTCAGTCATTCAACATCAAAAAAAAAAAATTGGAAAAGGGACCCTTTTTGAAATTTTTCAGCGGCAACACTGATATTTACGTTGGTTCACAGTCCAAATCGTCCACTAGTTACCCTTTTCACTGAGCGAGATCTGACGATATCACCGACTACCGTAGATTTAGTCGGACACTCTTTACGACATGGACGCACCAAGTGAGAAACTAATTAGACATTTAAGTTGATGGCAATAAGCTACCAAGTGTCAGCCACCCAAAGTTACTGGGGGTGACATTGGATAATACTTTCTCATTTGCTGGTCATGTGTCTGCAATGGTCTCAAAGGTACGAGGTCGCAATAACATCCTCAAGTCACTTGCCGGCAGTACTTGGGGAAAAGACAAGGAAACGTTGCTGACTACATATAAGGCCATTAGCCGACCAGTATTTGACTATGCTGAACCCATATGGTCGCCTAACGTGCGTAACATCAACTGGACGAAGTTACAAGTCTGCCAAAATACACCTATCAGAACTGCTACGGGATGTCTACTCATGCCTCCTGAGTCTCACCTCCATCAAGAGGCAAAAATGCTCAATGTAAGAGAGCACGCGGAAATGCTCAGCAGGCAATTCCTTCTGAACTGCCACAAGTCGGGACATGCAAACTGACATCTTTTGGACACAGATCCGCCCCCGAGACACATAAGGAGTCATCTCCGTAAGCATTATGACGAGCTCCGGCATCATATTACTTTGCCGTTTGATCTGCGGAATCATAAGCGGGCTCTAACCGACATCCACACCAAGTCCGTTGACACTTTTGTCAGATCTCGGCCTGTGAACCCCGTTCTAAACAGTCTCCCACCCGATTTTGCTGAAGAAGAACTCACCTTACCAAGGGAGGCAAGAGTGACCATGGCACAGCTTCGTTCTACATACAGTGTCAGGTTAAACTCTTACTTGTCCAGACTAAATGATACAATTTCAAACATATGCCCTGCATGTGGTAGGACCCCTGATACCCTACATCTCTTCAATTGTCCAATTGAACCTACTCTTCTAACCCCTCTGTCCCTCTGGTCCAACCCAGTTTTTTCTCTCAAAACAATAAAACTCAAGAAATAAGTTTTACGTTTGATCAAAAAAATAAAACTCAAAAAGTGATCATTACGCTTAAGGGGTCGTGCATATATGACGTCACGCTCTTTGAGGGGGGGGGGGAGGGGTCTGCGATTTGTGACGAAATGTGACATTGGGGGAGGGGGGGAGTAGCACTTACGTGATGTCACGTTATTTTTTGCATGTTTTCTAGCGTGCAACGTCCATGGACGTTTTCAAATTTAGCACGTTTTCATTCTTTCGATTGGCAAATATTATTTAATAATTAATATAAACATTCTAAATATGTATCAGATTTTATGTCAAATAAATATTGAATTTATATTTATTAAGGGTGTGATGTGACATTCGAGGGGGAGGGGGGGGGTCTGGAGTTTGTGACTGGGTGTGACATGGGGGGAGGGGGGGGTCAAAAACTACCAAAAATCGCGTGACGTCATATATGCACGACCCCTAATCAAAAAAATAAAACTCAAAAGTAATGATTAAGTTGTAATTTACATAGGATTCACTCAAACTTTTTTCAATCATTGTAGATTTCGGTTGAGCATGAAGAGACATGCCCATTCATGTACTTGAAACTGCTATACGATAGGAGGAAGCCTTTGAGTTTTTACCTTAAAAATACAAAAATAATCATTATTGGGGGTCCCTGATTAAAAGTAACTAGGATCGCCCGTGGTCGAAATTCGACCATCTGAAATTTTCTTCAACTCTCTCTTAATATATGTACATATTTCCCGTACAAACATAGTCTAAAGTAAAAATGTGTTTTTCGTAAAAAAAAAGGTAGAAGATTTGACAGGGTAGCTTGTTGAAAATCAGCTGACGAAAATTTTAATTGACAGATAAATTTGGTGGGTTAAATTGGATTTTGCAAAAGAAATAAATATGGGTGATGAGCGAAACCTAATTATTCATGCACATAGCGTAGGAAACGGGGCAGTGGTTTTTTTCGTTTTATCGATAGCAGGTTCGTGTAGAACGGGTATACTTCTATCACACTTTTACATTGTTCTGTGCAAGGGTGCAAACATGTTCAACGAAATCAGAATTAGTGTCATGTAAAATTGTTCTTTAGTTAAAGTCCGTACGTTATTAAAATTTCGATCTTAACATTGTGAAATTTTCTTACAAAATTATATCGTTAAAAAAATAAACTTTACCAATAGGCAAAAAGTTAAATATATAAAGCGAAGTGAAGCTGGATTTCTTAGCTTACAAATGGTGTTTAGATGCCGAAGATGATATGACTTGGTACATTTTGTAGTTTTTTTGGCACAAAAATAAAAGCAAGTGGCAGCTGCTGGATCATTGCATAGATATGTACATGTGTGTGTAAGGGAATGAGCGGATGGGTGTGTCTTTGGGAGTTTTATAAGAGTGCTGAATAGTGATGTATAGTTCGGGTATAACAGAATGTGGAGATAACAAAATAGCTGGAGAGTTTGGAGACCTATTTTTTCTTTAATAACAAATAAACTAAAAATAATTTTCAAATTTTTTTTTGTTGAGACACCAGATTAGTCCATTCTAAGTTTCCACTATAAATTTTATAGAGATCTATCCATAAATACTATACGAAATTGGGTTGCGTCTGTTTGTATAGGGAGAGTGTTAGCCTATTAATATATAGATATTTCATTTTTTACTGTGTATCATATGATGTCATATCACATGATGTAATATCATATGAATGTCATATCATATGATGTCATATCATATGATGTCATATCATATGATGTCATATCATATGATGTCATATCCATAAATAAAAACAATTTAAATAGGTGGCAACCCTGTAAACCACCCCAAGTGGCAACCCCAAAGTGCATAGTCTTAGAATCAATCATACTATCTATATGCCAAATTTCATCCCAATCGGCCAAGCGGTTCTCGAGATAGTACCGGACCTACAAATATACAAAAATACAAATATACAAGTTTAGCTCGTTTAAAGTTATTAGATTTATAGTGGAAATATGTACTAATATACCTGGAGTGATTTCTGGTAGCTTCAATTGATTTTGGGCATAGCTAAATACTTCTTCAACAGGTCTTAGCTGGCGCAATGAACATGCCCGTAAATCTCGGCTGAACATCGTAAATTGTTTCCATAATTTCCCCTTCGCCAAACTTGTGTGCCCGATGACCCTACTGTATGAGCTGGAATGTAAAGCGTTTCCTGAATATATAAATATTATTAAATGGAAATCGCTGTAAATGAAAGTTTAGTTAAATAAAATTACCTTAACCTCGTTTGGGAAGAGGTCTTTAATAGTTTGTGAAGGGTACTTAAACCTTGCGGTATCGATGCTGTGTAAATTTCAGTGAATTGTTTTCGAAGTTCACTTTTCTTTTTTAAGTACTTACACTTTGTTGGGGTTCGCCGCAAATTCTTCCCTTATTATGATATTCGCAAGGGAATTCCTCGTTCTCTTGTTTAGGATATGTCCCTCTTCATAGCGGGACAAAATCATTTTCCCTACGCATGACCCAGATAATAAGGTACTTAGCTTCTAGCTCAAATAAAGACAAGTAAGTTTTTATGAGACATTAAGACATGCTTACACAGAGAAAAATGAGCTGTGAAGGGATAAGAATTGACCGTGATTTTAGTTTAATCAACCCATATTTTGGTTGAATCAACAGATATTTTGGTTGATATTAATATATTTTGGTTGATATGACGAAATCACTGTCAATTCTTATCCATCACCAGCTCAATTTTTGCTGTGTGTACTTATGTACCTCTTTCCCATGTTAACTTTTTTTGCTTTTCGTCGCAGTTATTTTTTATATTTTGAAAGTTTTTTTTTTGATAAAGCTTCAATTCGAAATAAATGTTGCATCAAATACGTCGCTATAAATAGTGTAAATGATGAAACTGATTGAAGTTTTATTTGTGGATTGAATCCAATGTATATATTTATACGCTAATTTTGTAATTATAGGTATTAGAAAGAATTGAATGCAAAATTTTATACAGCGGAATGGTAATTCACTGACTAGTTTCCATGCGACCAAGCATTTAGACGTAGTGTTTTATCCGGTCTGGCTGGCATCGAACCTACCAGACTGCATTGGTATTGCGTTCTCTTAACGCTTTGAGCCATGTGCCCTGCATGCAATTTTGCATTTATATTCTTACTAATATTTGCCATGTGTTTTCCTTACTTTATAGACTTCTTGTACACCTTTGATCCAAGGTGATAACAGGAAGCAAGTAAATTTGTATATGGCGAGCTTTTTGAAGCTATTTCCTTCCTTCCATGTGAACCACAGGGTGTATATTTCCGGTTTTTTTTTTTTTTTTTTTTTTTTTTTGGTTCTTGTACATGGGGAGCGGAAATGTTTGTATGTATATGAAGTTTTATTTGTGGATTGAATCCAATGTATATATTTATACGCTAATTTTGTAATTATAGGTATTAGAAAGAATTGAATGCAAAATTTTATACAGCGGAATGGTAATTCACTGACTAGTTTCCATGCGACCAAGCATTTAGACGTAGTGTTTTATCCGGTCTGGCTGGCATCGAACCTACCAGACTGCATTGGCATTGCGTTCTCTTAACGCTTTGAGCCATGTGCCCTGCATGCAATTTTGCATTTATATTCTTACTAATATTTGCCATGTGTTTTCCTTACTTTATAGACTTCTTGTACACCTTTGATCCAAGGTGATAACAGGAAGCAAGTAAATTTGTATATGGCGAGCTTTTTGAAGCTATTTCCTTCCTTCCATGTGAACCACAGGGTGTATTATAAATGCAAAATTGCATGCAGGGCACATGGCTCAAAGCGTTAAGAGAACGCAATGCCAATGCAGTCTGGTAGGTTCGATGCCAGCCAGACCGGATAAAACACTACGTCTAAATGCTTGGTCGCATGGAAACTAGTCAGTGAATTACCATTCCGCTGTATAAAATTTTGCATTCAATTCTTTCTAATACCTATAATGATGAAAACTGATTATTAACACAATGATGGACTGTATAATAAAGTTGTAATTTGAACACTTTATTTAGAAAACTAGACTATACAGGTTGAATGATGGTGAACAAGAGATCGACAAAACC
>CAXKVI010000003.1:57120504-57205371 GCA_964058755.1 Campiglossa producta
AACCGGAAATATACACCCTGTGGTTCACATGGAAGGAAGGAAATAGCTTCAAAAAGCTCGCCATATACAAATTTACTTGCTTCCTGTTATCACCTTGGATCAAAGGTGTAAAAGAAGTCTATAAAGTAAGGAAAACACATGGCAAATATTAGTAAGAATATAAATGCAAAATTGCATGCAGGGCACATGGCTCAAAGCGTTAAGAGAACGCAATGCCAATGCAGTCTGGTAGGTTCGATGCCAGCCAGACCGGATAAAACACTACGTCTAAATGCTTGGTCGCATGGAAACTAGTCAGTGAATTACCATTCCGCTGTATAAAATTTTGCATTCAATTCTTTCTAATACCTATAATGATGAAACTGATTATTAACACAATGATGGACTGTATAATAAAGTTGTAATTTGAACACTTTATTTAGAAAACTAGACTATACAGGTTGAATGATGGTGAACAAGAGATCGACAAAACCGGAAAAAATATTCCTTTTACTTTTGCTATTATTTTGACAATCAGCTGATGAGTGGATGATATGAACTTAGTGTTGCGAGCGTCACCTGTTGTTGTAATAACGAAACCACCTATGTGGTAATGCCATATGAACGATTTAAAAATGACTCCATTTCTTATCATACCGCCCCCCCCTGAACGACGTTCAGAATAGAGGTAGGACTGCAAGTTTCACAATGGGACGCTTGTAGATTCCTCGTGCAGTTCGCACCGTAACCACGCGAACCTTATCGTCTGAGCCAGTATGTATTTCAGTTACGCGATCCAGCAGCCATTTAGTGGGTGGAAAGTTCGGCTCCTTCATTACAACAAGTGTTCCCACTGCAAGGTTTTGCTTTGCAATCTGCCATTTGTTACGAGTTTGCAATGATGTGATGTATTCCTGATGCCAACGCTTCCAAAATCCTTGTACCATCGCTTGCAGCCGCTCCCAACGTTGCAATCTGTTAATATTCACGTCCAAAAGGGATGGCTCAGGGACGGATGTGTGTGGTTCTCCAATTAGAAAGTGAGCTGGTGTGAGTGGGTCGAGGCTGGTGTCGCTTAATGGGCATAGCGGACGTGAATTCAATATGCTCTCGATTTGTGAAAGTATTGTGGAATACTCCTCGAACGTTAGAGTGCTGTCACCCACCACTCGTCTTAAATGCAGCTTGATTGATTTAACATTCGACTCCCACAAGCCCCCGAAGTGGGGAGCAGAAGGGGGTATAAAATGCCATGTTATGTTTTGACTGGACATGAAATCCGCCAGCGTTTCGTCCTGACAATGAGCAATCGCGCCTTGAAAGGTGCTACCGTTATCTGAATACAGGTCTGTGATGGGACCTCGTCGTGACCAAAACCTGTTAAAGGCAGCTATGAACGTTTGAGTTGTAAGATCGCTAACCACTTCAAGATGCAGCGCCTTGGTCGACAAACACACGTAAATAGCGAACCAGACCTTTCCCATCTTGGGTGTTCGGGCGTTTGATAATTTTATAGCTACAGGCCCTGCATAATCCAACCCAGAAAGGGGCGAAGTGGCTGTACGCGAGGCACTGGTAAGTGAGCCATCTTTTGCGAACTTGTGGCACGGCGTTGGATGAAGCAAGGCTTGCAACGAAATACAATTTTTCTGACTAAGTTACGAGCGCCTAAAGCCCAGTACTGCTGGCGCGCAATATGGAACGTTGCATCTACACCAGTGTGTAGCTTATTGGCATGTATATGGCGTAGGAGAAGTGTGGCTACTGAAGACTCCTTAGGTACCAATATGGGATGTTTTGCGTTGTAGTTTGGGGATGAGTTCTCGAGCCGCCCTCCAACTCGTATTAGCCCATGCTCGTCGATGAACGGTGTGAAACGCAAAAGTTTAAATTTGGCCTGAAGCTCACCTCCGCTCCTTAATATTTCGTACTCGGACGAAAATAACCTTTTTTGTTCATACTGCAAAATAACATTTCGCGCCGTCTGCAACTCGTTTGATGTTAAAAAGTTTGTTGGTGTAAACCCAGATATATTGGATCTATGACGAGAACGATTAGTAAATCTCAAAACAAAGCATATTACCCTTAAAAGACGGGACCTCGAAGACATTTTATTAATAACGACATCCAAAACAGTAGCCTCGCGCTGCACGTGATGAATTACTTGGACCTTGCATTACTTCTCAGAAAGAGCAGCCTATTTGTTAGACAGAGATAACTTTTCTTTGACTGATGGAGAAGCTGATTGAGGTTTGGTTAGCAAAAGTGGTCCATTCCACCAGAGTTGATGCTCCGCAAGCTTGGAGGGAACTAGTCCTCGAGAGGCACAATCCGCAGGGTTGTCCTCGGTGCTAACATGCTGCCAACAGCTGCGCGGACACACCTCCAATATTTCCGCTGTTCGATTGCAAACGTATGTGTTCCAATTTCGGGGAGGTGATGATAGCCAGTGTAGAACTATTTCCGAATCAGACCATCAAAATGTATTTGCGATTGGAATTGTCAAAGAAGACTTGATCAAGGTCAACAACTTGACCAAAAGATGTGCGGTATTCAGTTCCAAGCGAGGAATTGAAACTGGTTTTATCGGCACAACGCGTGTCTTGGCTGCGAGTAAAGTAACCATGAAACCGCCTCCCTTTTGACCCGGCTGTAAACCACCGCTCCATAAGCCAGCTCTGACGCATCGGAAAAGCCGTGTATTTCGATTGCCTGAAACGGTGAAGCGATGTACCGAGGGATTCGAATGCTCGAAAGATGTGACAGCGATGTGCAAAATGTTTGCCAACGCACACAAAAGTGGTCCGGTAGTGGCTCGTCCCACTCGATCGCACTAAGCCAACTTTCTTGGAACAATATTTTGAGCAGCACAGTAGCAGGTGCAAATAGGCCAAGAGGATCATAGATCTTGGATAGTTCAGACAGTAGAACTCTTTTTGTTGGTTGTCCAATATTCTCGCTCCCGTTGAACTTAGTGAACAGTACGTCATCGCAAGGATTCCATTGTTGCCCCAAAATCTTGACTGAGGAAGCTGAGGCATCTGTTTGACCAAATAAATCTACAAGTTTATATTCGCAGAGATCTGGCCCTACAGACTCTAATAAAGGCCAACAATTAGAACTCCATTTACGCAGAACGAACCTACTTTAGATAGGAGTTCAGTGAGCTCATTCTTAAGTACGAAAAGCTCCTCGACAGAATCGCATCCGGTTGGAATATCGTCCACGTACGCATCGGTGGAAAGAGCACGTGCTGCACGTGGGTAAGTGATTTGGTAGTCATCGGCCAGCTGTTTCAACACTCTTACCGCCAGAAACGGCGACAGTGCCAACCCATATGTTACAGTAAGTAGTCGATAATGTGAAATAGCTGAGTTTTCATCGGTGCGCCAAACAATGCGCTGATAGTTCGTATGTTCGGGAGCGAACTGTATACCGCGGAAGATTTTCTCGATGTCGGCGCAAAATACATAACAGTGCTGGCGAAATCGTAGGAAAACCCCACGTCACGCTGTATTGGCGGCCCAACTTGTAAGCGGTCATTAAGTGACACCCCAGTGGTGTCTTTGCCAGATCCATCAAATACAACCCGGCATTTTGTAGAAGAGTTTTGGTTTGTGGTTTAAGTACAGCATGATGTGCCAAGTAAACGCAGGTAGCTGGGTCTTGATTTATTTGCTCCGGAGGGACCTCTTCCATATGTCCGCGGCGTAAATAATCCTCCATAAATTCAGAATACTTCTGCTAGAAGTCCGGAAACTGTCGCAGCTTTCGTTCCAGTGAATCAAGCCGTTTGAGGGCTTGTGGTAGAGTAGACGCCATTGGTGGTGCGTCACTTTTGAATGAGTATTGAACAACGTAAACTCCATCTTTATTGCGCTTGTGTGTATTTACAAAATGTTGTTCAACGGGATCGCTAGCACCGATGACAGATTTTGACGGTAGAACGCTGTCGATTTCCATAAACGAACGAACTAATGTATCAAGGTCTAAATAGGCGTGATGTGCCAAGGCAGGTGTCATAGCTTCGTTGATAGCTTCGTCGACAGAATTGTAGGAACCTGCAATGACCCAACCAAAAATAGTATTAAGCGCGATAGGATAATAGTTACCAAAGGATTTTCGTTCTCCAGTGCAAAGGTTCCATAATTGATCCGAGCCAATGATGACATCTATTGTACCAGGTAGACCAAATGACGGATCCGCTAATGGTAGCTGAGTTATCCTCTTCCAAGTGTTTGAACTAGGGTTAATCGCTTGCGCTGGAATCGATGACGTTAGTGCACTCATGATAAGCGCTGGGACTTCCACTGAGTTGCTGGATGTGCGCGACAGAAGTTGTAGTGTGACTCGACCCCTAGTGGTACCAGCACTACTCGTAGAAAGCCCAATAACGGAGATCCGTGCATGTGTACGTGAAGCTCCGATTCGCTGTATAAACGCTTCTGTCGCCAATGTGACTGTAGACCCTGTGTCAAGTAATATGCGGCAAGTGGTTGTATTGCCCCAAGCATCAATCACATTTGCTAAAATAGTTGGTAGAATCGCTTGCGTGTGGCTCTCGCGAGCTGATTCCAAGGTGTGATTGGTCACACCTACTGAAGATAGTTGAGTAGCCTTAGGTGAAAGCTCATGTTGGCCCACGGTCTCCTTCACTGTAGAGTTGTCAAGTGAAGGTTGTTGCTGCGCACTGTGAACGAGAGTATGATGTTTCGAACCGCACACTCGGCAGGTAAAAGTTGAAGGGCACTTATTGATCATATGTGCTCGGCTCAAAAAGTTGAAGCAAAGTTTGTTAGTTTTTACAAACGATCGGCGAGAATTTGTGTCGAGTGATTTGAACTGAGTGCTTGACGAGATGGTATGTGATTGCTTACAATAGCTGCATTGCGGTACAGACCGTGTTTGACTAACATCTGCATGGTGAACGGAAGCTTGGCGACGGCCTGTAGAATTGCGCGTTGGCTGACACGATTCAAGCGCATCACACCTCGCAAACAAAAACTTAAAGAAATCATGAATCGTTACATCTTCATTGCTGGACTCCTTACTTTCTGCCCAATCTTGACGCGTATCAGTGTCAAGCTTTGATAATAAAATATGAATAAGCCACGGGTCGCGCTGGTTGCAGTTTAGCGCCTCTAACCCACGAATAGCTTCATCAGCTCCATCAACTAGTTTGCGTAACGCGGTTACACTTGAGATAGAAACGTTAGGAAGCGCAAGATAGTTGCTTATAAATGATCGAGCGATCAACGGCTTCTAATCGTAACGTTGTACCAACCGCTCCAATGCCTCTTTGTAATTTTCGTCAGTTATGGCAATATGTTTCACCAAATTTAGTGCTTCACCATCCAAATAAGATTTCAAGTAGTGAAATTTATGACAATTCGACAGATTAGTACGCTTGTCTATCGAACCTAGAAACATGTCATAAAATTGCCTCCAGTCTTCATAATTTCCAGAAAACGTAGGAATCTTAATTTTTTCAAGGTGAAACTCAGTGCCGCTACTTGTCTCACGCATTTTTTCCAAAAATTTTGTTTGGCTCTCAACAAGTGTGTCCATGGAGGTTTCAAAAGCGGTTACGTCTGCAGCGGACACTTTGGAGTCCTCTTTTAGCTTACGTAACGCCTTTGCAAGTAGAGAATATGTGGTGTAATGCTTTTCCTCGTACTCTGCCAAGTCTGTGTTCGGGTCGATGTAATCTGGTTCATCCTTGCCCTGAACCAAAAAAGTACATATTTTCTACGAAAAAGTACGTATATTTTACGAATTTTGTTCATTAAAAGCTCTCCAAAGAACGTTTTCATAGAATTTAAGAACAAAAATTCGTAAATATTCATGTCAAACTAAATTTTAAAAATAGTTCTTAAAATGCAAGAACCCTTTCTTATAAGGTACAAACTAATTCTTAGAATAGATATGTCAATCGATTGTTTAATTATACGAACCCATTCGTAGAATGTATGAATAATTTCTTAAATTGTACGAAGTCATTCTTAGAATATGTCAAACCATTCATAAATTATACGACTAGGAACTAATTCATAGAATTTACGAACCCATAAAAAAAATAAAAAAAATAAAATTTATTGAAATGAAATTTAATTATACATAATTGTAATTTATTATTTACAAAATGTGGAATTTAAAATTAAGAAACATTATAATGTATTAGTTTATTAATTTGTATATTATTATAAATGGTATACATATATTTATAAGATTATATGCAAAATAATTGTATCTTAGGCGCGCTTTCCTCGGATGGGACGAGCTAATTGCATATATAGCGCACAAGTTGGTATCTTTTAAAAGTATCACTAAAAATGCCTCACAGCTTCTTGCAGAGCACCAATAGCACCGATTTCACGAACTTAACTCTGGCAATGTGCGGATGAGTAATTCAGTTGACTTCTTATTACGGCGAATTTCGCGTAAAGCTTATGTAGCAGGGTGATAATGATGTGGCTTTTTCACACCTCTGGTTGAGGGAGCCGATTTACAAGATGCCTTTGTTTCAAGTTTTTTACGTGGGGCCTTTCCACTTTCTTGATCAATTATTAAGTTGTGTATCTTTTTGATATTTCCCAAAATATTTTTTATTTGATTACATTTTTCTTTTTCACGTGTCAACGTTTGGTTAAACAATAAAAAAAGTCTTAAATTGCAAGAAAAATATTCTTAGATTATATGAACACATTCATACGCAAAGAAAACATATAAAAAAGTTCTTAAAATCTAAAAACCATGTTCTATATAATACGAAAAAGTTCTTATGATCCTAGTAAACAAATTGTATGTACGTAATTTCTTAAAATTTAAGAACAAGTTCTTACCATCTAAGAACTAATACAGCCAAAACATTTTATGAATTTTAGTTCTTAAATTTTAAGAACGGAGTTCTGACATACATAAATAGAGTTTAACGTATCTTTACATACATAATAAGAAACTCTTCTTAAATTATATGTAATTTTTCTTAAATTCTAAGAAAAAATCAGCGTGAACTTCTATGAAACTTTGTTCGTAAAAAACTTGTACGTATTTGGTTCAGTGTGTATGTGCAAAGGCCTTCGCTTAATTCAATAAATCGCTCATAATTTGCGTTTAGCCTTGATAAGCGATACTCCACAGTTTCGGCAGAAGTACTTGCCGCTACAACTTCAGCCACTGTTACATATGCACGAGTTATTTGCGCTTTGCAAAATCTGCGTTGCTGAACCAGACGATTCATGGTAGTAGCTTGACTTCACGTGGAAAAATATAACTAGCAAACAAGTTTACCATTCCGACAAATATTTTCGCTGGTAGACTCAACACAATGATGGACTGTATAATTAAAGTTGTAATTTGAACACTTTATTTAGAAAACTAGACTATACAGGTTGAATGATGGTGAACAAGAGATCGACAAAAAAAATATTCTATTTACTTTTGCTATTACTTTGACAATCAGCTGATGAGTGGATGGTGGTAATGCCATATGAACACGGCTAAAAAAATGAACCTAAATTTTAAACCCGTATAAAGTTTAATCAATTTCTCAAACTTTTTTGTACAATATTTCAAACCGTCCAAATACCTACAAAGATTTTCAATTTCTTTTGGTTTCGATTTAAAATCTAAATGAAAAAGCTGTCTAAATTTTTTATTTTTGGTAAGTTTTAATGTAATTGAATTTTACCCACAAAAACTTCATGTGCGTCATAGCTCAGCGATAGAGAAGTCGGCTGTGACTCCTGAGTGTTTTCGTTCGAGTTCTGTCAGCTGCCACATTTTTATACCTTTCATGAACATGAAATGGTATTATAACTTTGGTCCGATGTTTGTAAATATGAGAAGAAGAAGAGATAGACCCATCAATAAGTATACCGAAATGATCAGGATGACGAGATGAGTTGATTTAGCCATGTCCGTCTGTCCGTCTGTCCGTCTGTCCGTCTGTCCGTCTGTCCGTCTGTCTGTCTGTCTGTCTGTCTGTTTGAACGCAAACTAGTCCCTCAGTTTCTGAGATATTTGGCTGAAATTTGGTATGCGGCCACCATTTTCCAATATAGGAATCATTTGTCGGAACCAGCAAGATCGGACCGATATTACATATAGCTCCCATACAACCGATTATTCCGATAAACGGATTTTGGGCTATAACTCCTGTAATTAAACACGAAGGAACGTGAAATTTTATAAGTAATGCTATTTTTATATGTGAAATATCGATGCTGAAAATCATAGAGATGGGATAAATATTTCACATAGCTCCCATACAATCGATTATTCCGATAAACGGATTTTGGGCTATAACTCCTGTAATTAAACACGTAGGAACGTGAAATTTTGTAAGTATTGCTATTTTTATATGTGAAATATCGATGTTGAAACTCATAGAGATGGGATAAATATTTCACATAGCTCCCATACAATCGATTATTCCGATAAACGGATTTTGGGCTATAACTCCTGTAATTAAACGCGTAGGAACGTGAAATTTTGGACGTATTGCTATTTTTATATGTGAAATATCGATGTTGAAAATTATCGAGATTGGATAAATATTTCACATAGCCCCCATACAATCGATTGTTCCGATAAACGGATTTTGGTAGATAACTCCTGTAATTATATAGGTAGGAACGTGAAATTTTGGAAGTATCGCTATTTTTATATGCGAAATATCGACGTTGAAAATCATTGAGATGGCATAAATATTTCACATAGCTCCCATACAATCGATTATTCCGATAAGCGGATTTTGGGCTATAAGTCCTGTAATTAAACACATAGGAACGCGAAATTTTGGAAGCATCGCTATTTTTATATGTAAAATATCGATGTTGAAAATCATTGAAATGGGATAAATATTTCACATAGCCCCCATACAATCGATTGTTCCGATAAACGGAACTCCTGTAATTATATCGGTAGGAACGTGAAATTTCGTAAATGTTGCTATTTTAGAATGTGGAATGTCGATGTTAAAAATCAATGAGATTGGACCAATATAACACATCGTCCCCATATAATCGATAGCTTCGATAATTTCGGTATGAGCTAAAGTTAAATTCACACAGGCTGTACTGGGGATCAAACAGTGAAAATCGTGACGCTTATTCATGAAAGGTATTTAGCCTTCGGCACAGCCGAAGACAGCTTTCCTTACTTGTTTTTAGTTTTATTTTATTCTTAAAACTTTTCGGTCTAAAATTTAAACTTTTGGGTTTGAAAATTCAAATTTATTTTTGAAAGCTTATTCAAGATTGAATTTTGCCAACAACATTTATGTGTGCGATGTAGCTCAGTGGTAGAGCAGACGGGCATGATGCGGGGAGTTTTGGTTCGAATTCCCGCCAACGGACCAAAAATTTATTTTATCTTTAAAAAATTGTTAAAACATTTCTTGTTTACAATTGAAACCCGATACATTTAGCCAATTTTCATGAAAACTGGTCTAGATTGAATTTGAATCCAAATTTAGTTTGGTCATATATGTAGTCCAAAAAAGTTTAAAATTTAGGTTCAAATTTTTAGCCGTGAACGAATTAAAAATTACTCCATTTCTTATCAGAAACATCCAAAGCATTTCTCTCGGTGTGCTTATATAGATATTCAGCCTAAATATATACTTGCTACATATTAATTCTCATATGGAATATTCATGATCGAACTTAGCAGACGCAGGGAGCAGATGATTTTAATTATGTCACAACATTTTATTGGTCTTCGCTTTAAGTTGGTAGAGTAGATATGTACTTGTTCAGAAACATATATTAACACATATACCTAAATATTTACTATTTTTGGAATACCATATGAGTATTTTAGCCAAATTTATGATGCGTTACGGGAACAGCAAACGACACATTTTATTGCATATCATCAATCAGTTTGTTGTTGAAAATTCACAAATTGCCTCCTTCTTTTTGCCTTTATACCACTTATACAGATGGGACGGGTTTGAGTTTTGACTTTTTTTTTATACCTTTCATGAACATGAAATGGTATTATAACTTTAGTCCGATGTTTGTAAGTATGAGAAGAAGAAGAGATAGACCCATCAATAATTATACCGAAATGATCAGGATGACGAGATGAGTTGATTTAGCCATGTCCGTCTGTCCGTCTGTCTGTCTATCTGTTTGAACGCAAACTAGTCCCTCAGTTTTTGAGATATTTGGCTGAAATTTTGTATGCCGCCACTATTTTCCAATATAGGAATCATTTGTCGGAACCAGCAAGATCGGACCGATATTACATATAGCTCCCATATAATCGATTATTCCGATAAATGGATTTTGGGCTATAACTCCTGTAATTAAACACGTAGGAACGTGAAATTTTGGACGTATTGCTATTTTTATATGTGAAATATCGACGTTGAAAATCATCGAGATGGGATAAATATTTCACATAGCCCCATACAATCGATTGTTCCAATAAACGGATTTTGGTAGATAACTCCTGTAGTTATATAGGTAGGAACGTGAAATTCCGTAACTATTGCTATTTTAGAATGTGGAATGTCGGTGTTAAAAATCAATAAGATTGGACCAATATAACACATCGCCCCCATATAATCAAGTCTTTTAGGTGATTTTCTAAATTATCGATATCGAGAGTAGCCGTGGTTGGACGGGTATTTTATCCAATTTCATCACGTATACTCCCAACAGTACTAGTATGATTTGTGCCAAATTTCATCGTTCTACCATAATTTGTTTAAAAGTTACGAACAGTCGAATTTTCAAAAATGCGTCCCTTCAAAGTGGGCGGTACCACGCCCACTTTTTAAAATTTAACAGAAAATCATAATAGAATGATAAGAGAGATTCACCTATGAAATTATATAATTTGATCAATTTCAGCTACCGATATATGTCAGTTTATGTGATTTTCGAAATTTTCGATACCGACAAAAGGGACGTGGTTATAATCCGAGTAATCTGTATACCAAATTTCATGCAAATTCCTCAATTTTTACTCAAGTTATGTTAATTTGTATGATTTTCGAAATTTTCGATCTCGAAAGAGGGGCGTGGTTATCATCCGATTTCGCCCATTTTCAATAGCAACCTACCTGGGCCAAAAAGTAACCTGTATATAAAAATTCATGCAAATATCTTAATTTTTACTCAAGTTATCGTGTACAAAGACGGACGGACAGACGGACGGACATGCCTGAATAGACTCCTCTTTTCAACCAAAGAACTTTCATACATGGATCTTGATTATTTTGCGCCGGTACATAGTACAGTTATGTGGACAAATTATAATACCCCTGTACTAGTACGCTTGGTATTAAAATGCCTCCCTTAAAAGTGGGCGGGGACAAGCCCACTTTAGAAAATTTATCAAAAAATCATTATATAATGACCATGGGGATTCACCCATAAAATAATATAATTTTACCCATTTCCGTTAGCGAATTATGTCAATTTATGTTATTTTCGAAATTTTCGATATCGAAAGTGGGCATGGTTGGAGGGCGATTTTATCCATTTTCATCAGGTATACTAGCCGACTAGCACTATAAAATAATTTTATCAATATGTTGTGCCAGGATAAATTTACCAAATAAATACAAATACAAATACAAATACTCCCACCGATACTAGTATGCTTTTTGCCAAATTCCATCGTTCTATCGTAATCAGTTTAAAAGTCACGACCAGTCAAATTTTCAAAAATGACTTCCTTAAAAGTGGGCGGTGCCACGCCCCCTATAAAAAATTTATGGAAAAATCATAAGAGAATTACCAGGGGGATTCACCTATAAAATTATATCATTTTAGCCATTTCAGCTACCGAGATATGTCCATTTATGTGATTTTCGAAATTTTCGATATCGAAAGTGGGCGTGGTTGAAGGGCGATTTTATCCAGTTTCATCAGGTATACTCCCAACGATACTAGTATGCTTTGTGCCAAATTCCATCGTTCTATCGTAATCTGTTTAAGAGTTACGACCAGTCAAATTTTCAAAAACGCCTCCCTTAAAAGTGGGCGGTGCCACGCCCACTATAAAAAATGTATGGAAAAATCATAAGAGAATGACCAGGGGGATTCACCTATGAAATTATATCATTTTAGCCATTTCAGCTGCCGAGATAAGTCAATTTGTGTGATTTTCGAAATTTTCGATATCGAAAAAGGGGGCGTGGTTATCATCCGATTTCGCCCATTTTCAATAGCAACCTACCTTGGCCAGAAAGTAACCTGTGTACAAAATTTCATGCAAATATCTCAATTTTTACTCAAGTTAACGTGTACATGGACGGACAGACGGACAGACGGACGGACATGCCTTAATCAACTCCTCTTTTAATCCTAAGAACTTTCATATAAGGCGGTTAGAAGCAAATTGGTATAAGTGCCACTTTTGTCAAAATGAGAAAAACAGGTTCAAAGTTTAAGCTCTGGAAAAAAAATTAGGAGCATTTAAAAATGTTCAAACTTATTATTTTTTATTTCTAATATATTTTAGAAGATTGTTTTAATAAATTTTAATGCATTTAAGTTTGTAATTTAAAAAATACAGAGCTTTAAGTGAAGGGGCGCTAGTACTTACACCCCTTTGCATCTAAACGAAATTTCTTTTTAATGATTTACCACTTAATTTGTGAATAACTAGTTCGGGTGCGCAAAAGTTGTGCCTTGGCATACTAGTTACCCTCTAAAAACTTCAGATTCCTAACGCTTTGTCTTCAGGTGCCACCATTACTAGGTGCTAGTACTTACACCCCTTTGCATCTAAACGAAAATTGAATAACTAGTTCGGGTGCGCAAAAGTTATGCCTTGGTATACTAGTTACCCTCTACAAATTTCATACTCCTAACGCTTTGTCATCAGGAGCCACCAGAACTCCAAAAACTTAAAAAATATAAAAAATTACATAGGATGCACACTGGGGCGATTCAAAAGGTAGGTCGACATGGTCTTACCCTCTGAAAAGTAAGGTATCGATGAGAAAATAAGCCTTGCAAAAATTAGTTCTGCAACTTAACCCTTTAAGGGGGCATATTATTTTTGTTGCCCTTTTCTACGGGAAAAATAGGGATTTTTTCAAAATGATTTTTCTCATAATTTTTGAAATTTTTTTCAAAAAACTTTAACATATTCTTAAAGTGAAGGCTTTGAAGTTTCCAAAGCGGTAAATCGTGTGCGATTATCTAAACTATTAAATTAATTACAGCCATTTAAAAATGTACTGCCTCCAAGTACTTTGAAGAAATTGGTAAGCACTATTTCTTTTAGCGGGAAGATGTCGCTATTGGAATATAATTTATATATATCCTTTTGCCACCAAATAAAATGGTGTTTTATTAGTGTGATGGTGCACTTAAGTCGTTTTTTGTGAAAAAGGTACTTACACCCCTTTGCTTCTAACCGCCTCATATATGGAACTCTATATCTATCTCGATTATTTTGTGCCGTTACAAACAGCCGTTATGTGAACAAAGTTAATATACCCTTATACTAGTACTAGTACACTGGGTATAAAAATATTAGGATAGGTATTCCCAAATAGATTATTGGGCATGTAGGTGAAAACCCGTAGCACCTACAACAAACCTGGCTGTATACATACCCATCACGGAGAAAAAGGTTAGGTGGGCGGTTAAAAGCTTCGACCCGTTCAAGGCTGCCGGGCCAGACGGGATTATTCCCGCACAACTCATAAACACGCTGGAGACATCACCCAAATTGCTGGTATTTCTCTATACAGCCTGCCTTTCTCTTAGCTACATTCCGTGCTCCTGGAGAAGTGCCACGGTAGTGTTTATTCCTAAGGCGGGGAAGGCGTCTCATTACGAGCCCAAGGACTACAGGCCGATCAGTCTCTCATCCTTTGTGCTCAAAACCTTCGAGAGGATAATAAATGACTACCTCTCCTCTACTATTGATAGCCACCTGATCTGTAGCTATCAGCATGCATACACCAAAGGGAAATCTACAGAAACTGCGCTTCACAGCCTAGTTTCTGTTATTGAAAAATCGCTGTATGAGAAGGAGTACTGTCTTGCGGCCTTTTTAGATATTGAAGGAGCCTTCAGCAACATAAGCCCTGATGCTATAAACACCGCTTTAACAAGTCTGGGCATAAGCATGTCTCTTATTGGACTTATTGATCAACTGCTAAGGGGTAGACGAATAGTTTCATCACTGGGCTCGGTTGACTTATCACGCTATGTCACAAGGGGAACGCCTCAGGGTGGTGTTCTCTCCCCTCTTCTATGGAACCTCACTGTCAACTCGATGCTGCGAGACACAAGCTGGGGGGGTGGGAAGGTAGTGGCATATGCAGACGACTTAGCTATAGTATATAGGGGCAAATTCCCACAAACCCTGTGCGACTTGATGCAAGTAGCACTGCGAGAGGTTTCCTCATGGTGCTCGCGATGCGGACTGAGCATCAACCCGGGAAAAGTAGAACTGGTTCTTTTCGCCAACCGCTATAAGATACCACCGCTAATACTACCAAAACTGGATGATGTGCACCTGAACCTGGCTGACAAAGCCAAGTTCTTAGGCACAGTTCTGGATAGGAAACTAACCTGGAAGGAGAATGTCCTTCAGCGCCAGAAGAAAGCGTGTATTGCGATCTACACATGCAAAAGAGCCATTGGAAAGAAATGTGGGCTCAGCCCCAAAATATGCAAATGGATCTACACTGCAATCATTCGACCAATCATGCTCTTTGGAGTTGTGGTATGGTGGCCTGAGCTGAGCAACGCAAAAAAACCTTAATCTGCTAGGTAAAGTACACAGATCTTGCATGATCTGTATAAGCGGTGCGTTAAGAACAACGCCCAATGAAGCACTCCAGGCCATTCTTGGCATTTTGCCACTCGATCTGGAAGGGCACCGGGTAGCAGCGGCATCGGCTCTGCGTCTAAGGGAAACGTCCAGCTGGGGCGAAAGCACTACTGGACACGCCTGTATTTTGGGATCCTATAGCTTTCTTCCGCTGAGCACAGATCGTTGTGCCACCACAACAGTCGGAGATAGCGGTTTTAAAATCAACATTCCCAGCAGGGAAGAATGGGAGAGCACGGATCGGAGTTCCGCCACTCATGGCGGCACTTCCATGTATACTGATGGCTCGAAGTTAGACGGCAGAGTTGGAGGAGGGGTTTATTCAAAGGATCTGAACCTTGAGCTCTCCTTCAGACTACCTGATCACTGCAGTGTCTTCCAGGCTGAAGTTTCAGCAATCATGGACGCCGCGGCTTGGATAGGCCAACACACTATCGGACAGGACATTTTTATATTCAGCGACAGCCAGGCGGCCATCAAATCCCTAGGCTCTTATTCGTTCTACTCTGAACTGACGCTCAGCTGTCGTCGATCTCTACAAGAGATGGCCCAACAGAATCGGGTGAACCTCACATGGGTCCCGGGGCATAGGGACATTGAGGGAAATTGTAGGGCAGACGAACTTGCGAGGCAGGGCACGACCAAGCAGGTTCTTCGGGATAAAGAGCGCTTAGGTATGCCGTTTGCCACATGCAAGCTTATGCTGAAGGAGTACACACTCCGCCAAGCCAACGAAAGATGGCTGCAATCTCCAGGATGCCGGATATCCAAAGAAACCTGGCCGAAATGGGATCATAAAAGATCAAGACAAATTTATGCCCTAAGGAGAAGAGAAATCTCCATATTAATAGGCGTATTAACTGGGCACTGCCTCATTGGTAGGCACGCAGAAAGACGTGGTGTGCCCTACCGACGATGCTGTAGGAGTTGTAAGGATGATGAGGAGGAGGAAACGGTGGAGCACCTCATCTGCAACTGCCCGGCTTTAAGTGGCGCGAGAATGCGCTTTTTGGGAGTTCCCTTCCTGGTTAGCCTACGCCAGGTCACGGAGCTGGACATAAAGGACCTGATGGCCTTCATCAAGTCATCTAAATGGTTCGAGGAGGAGTAACGGTGTCGGTATAGGAACGTCAGTCCCGGGATTCTGCTATGTGGAGAATTCCGTTAATACCGGGATTTTCCATATGGCAGGGTTCCGGAACTGACTTTCCTAGTGTTGGTGGTATCACAACGGGCCTTTTAATACTGGCATAGGTGTGCCTCTGCGGTAGCCACTTGAACCTAACCCTATGTAGGTGAAATACTCCCTCTGGGTACACTTCTGAAAACCCGAAAATTCTTTGCCCGGTTTTCTGTTTGTGGTCCATCAGAAATCGTATTCCCAAATATTTCCTCTAATTACTTTGCAGTTTTCAACATTTGACATTTATCTTCATTTAGTCTTTCTTGAACATTGCTTCTAGCTAGGAGCAAACTAAAATTAGTTGTTGTCATGCTTGTGTACAAAGTGGGCGTATGCATTCTTAAACATGGTTAAGTTAACAATACAAAGTGTTTGAGTGTGAATGAGCAAATTATTTAGAGTTTGCCCAGTAGTTCATCCAAAAACTAAACAAGGTGCTCTAACAACATCCTATGGTCCAAGACCTTTCTGTGGGCTCATCAAGGCTCACATAAGGGAACTTGGAAAACAAACAGTTTATACAGCATTAGCTTAGTAGCATAGGATAGAGGCAGGCCAAACTCTTTATAGATTCATCACAAAGAGCATCGGCCAGGCTCATTACAATCAGGAGAGAGGATTTAATAACATTCACTGGTGTTACACGGAACATTGCAGTCTTCGTTATCACCTGAGTAAGATGAATCTTTCAGATATAACAACCGGTCGGTTTTGCGAACTGGACGATGAAACGCCGGTTCATATACTCTGCGAATGCATTGCGTTAGCAAAAAAGAGTTTGCTACCTAGGTGGTGTCACTCTTAATCCGATCTTGATATGGAATAAACAACCTGAGGAAGTGCTCAAATCTTTAAAGAGCCTCCGCATACAGCAATAAGCTGAAAGGTCATACACAACTAAGTATCGACATCGTTCCCAGAAGGACAAATGTCACGATGGGAAATATCGCTTCGTCTCGGAAAACTCGGACATGCTGTCAGCAGTACGTTGCGAACGGGTACAATCCGTGGTATAACTGAAAAAGAAGTTTTTTCGCAATTCTTCAATATCTCATTCATTATTCATAGCTCAAATAAGTGAGGCACTTTTCGTAAATCGAATTGTCTTATACTCTTTAATTGAGGCATCTTATAACCTATATATCCCAGGATTGCTGTAAAAAATATGTGCTGATGTCTGCTATGGTAGGTAGGCATCTTTTCATTTCTTAATCCTCGAGACACTTCTCGTAGGCTATTAAAATTGCTACTAAAAACGAAGAAAAAACTCACGCTCAAAGTTTTTTTTGTGTCTCCTTTCGATTTTTTTGTTTTCTCAGTTGTGTTTTTTTTATTATGCCTCCTCGTTGACTTATTTTCGGTTTTGCCTACTTGAGTCAACCGAAGTCGTAAATCATTCTGGATGACTTTTAGCCCAGCGCAATGCGCCTCAGGAAGCAATAGTGGAAAGTATTTAAGTAGGGACATGTAAGTGTAGCCATGTATTGCGCTAGTTTTATATGTCACTGTGACTGGAGAGAGTGTATAAGAAGTATGTATGAATATACTCATACTTGAGAGTTTTGAAGTTCTTTGGTAATGCGAACTAGTTGGTATGCATTTTATACCTTTCATGGACTCAAGAGGGCATTTAAAAAAAAGGTAAAAAGAAAAATGTAAAACAAAATAAAATAAAACAAAATAAATTAAGATAAATCGAACTAAGATAGAATAAAACAAGATAAAATAACAAAATTTATTGAAATAAAATAAAGTAAAACTAAATAAAATTAAAAAAAAATAAAATAAAATAAAAATAAAAAAAAAATAAAGTAAACTAAAATAAAACCAAATAAAACAAGTAAGGAAAGCTGTCTTCGGCTGTGCCGAAGGCTAAATACCTTTCATGAATGTGTGAATTTAACTTCCGCTCATACCGAAATTATCGGAACTATCGATTATATGGGGCGATGTGTTATATTGGTCCAATCTCATTGATTTTTAACATCGACATTCCACATTCTAACATAGCAATAGTTACAAAATTCCACGTTCCTACCTTTATAATTACAGGAGTTATCTACCAAAATCCGTTTATCGGAACAATCGATTGTATGGGGGCTATGTGAAATATTTATCCCATCTCGATGATTATCAACATCGATATTCCACATATAAAAATAGTGATACTTCCAAAATTTCACGTTCCTGCGTGTTTAATTACAGGAGTTATAGGCCAAAATCCGTTTATCGGAATAATCGGTTGTACGGGAGCTATATGTAATATCGGTCCGATCTTGCTGGTTCCGACAAATGATTCCTATATTGGAAAATGGTGGCCGCATACAAAATTTCAGCCAAATATCTCAGAAACTGAGGGACTAGTTTGCGCTCAAACAGACAGACAGACAGACGGACAGACGGACATGGCTAAATCAACTCATCTCGTCATCCTGATCATTTCGGTATACTTATTGATGGGTCTATCTCTTCTTCTTCTCATACTTACAAACATCGGACCAAAGTTATAATAAAAGGTATAAAAATAAAATAAAAATAAAATAAAATAAAATAAGCTAAAATAAAACCAAATAAAAAAATAAAATAAAATAAAATAAAACCAAACAAAAAAAATAAAACAAAATGAAATAAAATAAAATAAAATAAAAAAAAATTAAATAAAATAAAATAAAATAAAATAAAATTAAATAAAATATAATAAAATAAAAAATTAAAACAAATGATGAAGAGAAATAAAATAAAATAAAGAAACTTAAAAAAAGGAAAGGAGAGGAAAGTAAAGGAAATTGAAAGAAAATAATAGTAGTGAAAGGAAAGGAAAGTTAATGAAAAGAATGGAAAGGAAAGTAAGTGAAATAATATAAAGGAAGGGAAAGAAAGGAAAGAAAACGAAAAGAAACGAAACCAATCTAAAAGAAATTGAAAGGAACAAAAGAAAAGGCAATTAAAGGAAAGGAAACGTAAGGTAAGGAAAGAAAAGGAGGTGAAATAAAAGGAAGGCAAAGAAAACTTATGAAAAGAAAAGAGAAGGACACAAAAGGATAAAAAGCGTCAGGAAAGAAAAGCAGCAGCGAGGAAGGAAATAAATGAATAGGCAGTTTTTAAGGCCCTAAAAGGTATGCAGATGTCGTCTTAGCCGCAGAAAGTTCCACCCTTACTAGCTTTTTTTCATGCTGCAAAATCACTTTCAACAACTTGTATGGTCTGTACTCTTAAACGTTGTGCTTTAGGTTGGTTGGTTGGTTGAGTGTGGCGTGGTGTGGCCTTTGACGTCTTTAGTGCAAACACTAAACTGTAGTGACTGTCATTATCAGTGTGGGCGTGGATATCATCAGATCAGTGCCGACGGCGTTCGGCCAGTTGAAGAGTATGCTTGAGACAGTGTGGGAGCTGTGGTGTCTGTGGCATTGGTTTGTAGATTTCTGATGTTTTTTTACCATTCGTGTCAATTTTGCTTTTACAGTGGATGATGGCACTGGTGCCCTTGCTTGTTGTTGTTGTGGAGCAGTGAGCGCCACTATCCATTCACAGTCATTGTGTTTGGTTGGGGTGAGCTCGGCACGATGCCCAGTCAAACAGCTAACCTGCTAGTCACTTTCTGCTGTGCCTGGCATTTCGCTTTCGTTTTATTCCTTTTAAATATAGAGATATCGCGTTGTTATTTTTTTTTTTGTTATTTTCACTTTAGTCACAGTACTTGTTTTTTTTTTTGGTTTTGCTTTCATTCCTTAATTCGCACGACACTCCGCGCCACTCACTTTTAATTTATTAGCCTTAAGCGTCTTTGTTCTTTTCGCATACATTCTTGTAAATGTTTGTTTTAATATTTTTTAAGGTTTTTTCTCTTTCGTTGAACTCTGTTGTTGGTTTTATTAGCTCTTTTATCAACAACTTGCTCATGAATGATATTTAGCTGTGGCAAGGACATTACTTCTGTAACAGCTGAACCGTTTTTATAAATTTTTCTGAAAATACAAATTTTGTAATTCCAATGAATGCATGCGGGCAGTGACTGGTTCTCTAATTGGGATATGAATTCATTCATGGTAGGTATGTGTAAAATTGTTTCAAGGATAAGCTCGGAAAATAATATTAAATTAGGAGAATTACTATGAAGCCTGTTTTGAGAGGTTACCTATTTAAAATGAGATGAAATTTGCGAGTCCTTAAACTGAATTATAAATTTAAACGAGCTAAACTTGTATATATGGCCTAAATCGCGGACTGTTACGTTACAATCAGACTCACTTTCCAATACAAACTACTACAAAAAGAGATGGATTTGGACACTTTCAATATTTTTGGCATATGGGCAAATCCTCAAAACTTTTAACATCGAGCGAGGCGGATATCATCCAATAGCAAGGAACACGATATCGTTACACAGGCTCAGTATTTTTTTTTTAATTTATGGATACAAATCAACATTTCAAATGTCTCAGAAGCATGAAATAATACTTGATAAATCCAGGAAAAATTTCGCAAAATCAAAAAATTGTGAAAACGTGTGCGAGTTTTCAAAAATTTATGAACTGTTAATCTTTTCTTAAGGGCGCCTCTCAATATTGCGACCCACTCTTGGTTTTTTGAAGTATTTTTCTACATACTGAAACTTAACCTACAAGGTCGCGTGCGTGCTTCGTTCCATTTAAAAGTTAAAAGGCTAAGAAAATGCGAGAACAAATTTTTGTACTTTTCATTTTTCGGTATAGTTAAGCCATTTACTTGCGCGCCCCCTTTAATTATCAAAAAAATGAACAAATATACTTGATGCTAACTCAAAAAGAAACCCTGCACACGTGATCCGATTACTGTGCTGTTCATATTATGCTTACAGCAGCCACTATAAATCAACTGTTTGGTTTGTGAATAGTTTAAATAATTCAATTATTTTGTTAGCACACAAAAACTGACAGATATTTTCATGCCATGTTAATTGTAAACTTGAGTATTCAATATGTTTAATTAACGTAAAAAAGCGCTTTGAAGATCCATGCATATATCAAAAGTGAAAAGCCACTTGTACCTTCAATTTTTCAAATGTTTAGTGGTTTTTGGTTTTTGTGGCGCTGGTAATTAAGGTTCAATTTGCGTACAAATAAGTAGGTACTTATTAATTCAAAGGGATTTTGAAATGTGTCGTAAGAAATTCGTTTTGAAATAATTCGATTTTACGTTCGTATAAACTAGGCAATAGATTGCAAATAAAAGTAAAAAAAAAAATTAAATTTCATAATGATGACGTCATAATTTCCACGCCCGCACCTTTAGCATATTAACAAGAGTCAAAATATAATCTTATAAACTAAGTAAAAGTGTCAGCAAAAGCTCAAGGATGTGCTCCTCTTATCTTTTTTGTTTCTTTTTTTTTTGCATTATCAAAAGTTTTGAGGATTTGCCCATATGCATCTTAAAGTGCACTTCTGAAGTAACATTTTCTATAGATATGAAAATTTTTGTAAGTCTTCTTATTTAAGAGATGAGGACCACTTTGTATAGACTGTTACGTTCAGGGACCCCCAATAATGATTATTTTTGTATTTTTAAGGTAAAAACTCAAAGGCTTCCTCCTATCGTATAACAGTTTCAAGTACATGAATGGGCATGTCTCTTCATGCTCAACCGAAATCTACAATGATTGAAAAAAGTTTGAGTGAATCCTATGTAAATTACAACTTAAGCGGGCTACCCACCTGCCAAGAAATGCCTCAAGAAAAAAACGAGCATATATTTCTTATGCCTGGTCAGGAAATTTTGACGTTTACGGCATTTTCCATTTTCTTGCAAATTACTATTATAAAAATGTATAAAACATGTGTAGCGAAGTATATACTTATCTTTTCTGTGAATCTGCACGTTTACCTCAAGAAATATATACGAGCATATTTATTTCTTGAGGTAAACCGGCGTTGCCAACTATCGAAAAGTGCTGTATTTTTTCTTGTGAGCTGAGTATTGGCTCAAGAAAATGTGACGTGTGAAAACCGTTCTTGACCATTTCTTGAGCGTTTTTTTATATGGAGTTTGACATTTCTTGGCAGGTGAGTAGCCCGCTTTAATCATTACTTTTGAGTTTTATTTTTTTGATTAAGAGTAATGATCACTTTTTGAGTTTTATTTTTTTGATCAAACGTAAAACTTATTTCTATAGTTTTATTTTTTTGAGAGAAAATAAAACGTACTCTTGAGTTTTATATTTTTGCTCGACAGTAAACGTTATTCTTTGAGCGATATTTTATCGTTCAAGGATAAAAATTAAGTTCCGAGTTTTAAGTTGTTTTACGGGTCAAAAAACTCAAAAGGCCGCTGCGCCTTTTTGGCAAGTATTTGGTCATTATTATTGGTTGCTATAATATCGTCAACATATGTACTCAATAATTGATTAATTAATTAATTATTATTTAAACATACTTTTAGGCACATTCAGATGTATATGTACATAAATAGTCATGTACGTAGTAAAGGGACATGAAATAAATATTGTCCACCATGAAAAATGCAAATTTCAGAAAGAATTACCTGTTTCACAAATTTCGCTATTTTGTTATTCAAGTATGTGTAAAAATACAATACAAGTACTGCTTGTTAAGGTTTACAACTTTGTGGAAAATTCAGGAAAATTAAAATTTTTTCATCAAAACTTTATACTAAATTACTTATTTCACAAATTTCGCTATCATTTTGTTCAAGTATGTGAAAAATACAATACAAGTACTGCTTGTTAAGGCTTACGACTTTGTGGATAATTCAGGAAAATTCGGACAATTTTCATCCAAAATTAAAATTTTATACTCAATTTTTTAGATTTTTTTCGAGTATGTAGTTTGTAGCTGTTGTTGTTGTTGTTATTAACAATGCATTTCCCTGCCTAGAGGGTATGATTATTCCGAAGATCTTCATCAAGCTCTTCTAACGGGAGTCCAAGGAAACGCGCAGTTTCAACAGGGTTGGACCAGAGGGACAGAGGGGTTAGAAGAGTAGGTTCAATTGGACAATTGAAGAGATGTAGGGTATCAGGGGTCCTACCACATGCAGGGCATGTGTTTGAAATTGTATCATTTAGTCTGGACAAGTAAGAGTTTAACCTGACACTGTATCCAGAACGAAGCTGTGCCATGGTCACTCTTGTCTCCCTTGGTAAGGTGCGTTCTTCTTCAGCAATACCGGGTGGGAGACTGTTTAGAACGGGGTTCACAGGTCATAATGCTTACGGAGATGACTCCTTATGTCTCTCGGGGGCGGATCTGTGTCCAAAAGATGTCAGTTTGGATGTCCCGACTTGTGGCAGTTCAGAAGGAATTGCCTGCTGAGCATTTCCGCGTGCTCTCTTACATTGAGCATTTTTGCCTCTTGATGGAGGTGAGACTCAGGAGGCATGAGTAGACATCCCGTAGCAGTTCTGATAGGTGTATTTTGGCAGACTTGTAACTTCGTCCAGTTGATGTTACGCATGTTAGGCGACCATATGGGTTCAGCATATGTAGTCAGCAACGTTTCCTTGTCTTTTCCCCAAGTACTGCCGGCAAGTGAGTTGAGGATCTTGTTGCGACCTCGTACCTTTGAGACCATTGCAGACACATGACCAGCAAATGAGAAAGTATTATCCAATGTCACCCCCAGTAACTTTGGGTGGCTGACACTTGGTAGCTTATTGCCATCAACTTAAATGTCTAATTAGTTTCTCACTTGGTGCGTCCATGTCGTAAAGAGTGTCCGACTAAATCTACGGTAGTCGGTGATATCGTCAGATCTCGCTCAGTGAAAAGGGTAACTAGTGGACGATTTGGACTGTGAACCAACGTAAATATCAGTGTTGCCGCTGAAAAATTTCAAAAAGGGTCCCTTTTCCATTTTTTTTTTTTTTGATGTTGACTGACTGAGTTTTGTACTATTGCAAGTAATACATACAAAATATAAAAATTTTTAAATGGTTGTAATTAGTTTAATAATAATGATAATCGCATAATAATAATAAGATTTTAAACTTAAAAACCTCCACTTTAAGGATATGTTTTTGCAAAAGGTTTGAAATAATAAGAAAACTCACTTTAAAAAAATTCCATTTTTTCCCGCAAAAAAATTATGGGAAAGGGCGAAAAAGCGAAAGCTAAGGAACGGCCAAAATTGCCTAACTTTCTCGAGGCTTATTTTCCCATCATTTACTAACTTTGTAGGGGGTAAGACCCAAAAAAATAAAACATTTTTATTTGAATCACCCCAATGTATACATACATACATATGACGGAGTTGTCACATTATACAGCGTTGCCAGAAGTAAGACTGCAGTTAGGAAAGACATTTGGAAATCGGCAAGAGTTCCCGATATACACACGGCTAAAAAAATGAACCTAAATTTTAAACCCGTATAAAGTTTAATCAATTTTTCAAACCTTTTTGTACAATATTTCAAACCGTCCAAATACCTACAAAGATTTTCAATTTCTTTTGGTTTCGATTTAAAATCTAAATGAAAAAGCAGTCTAAATTTTTTATTTTTGTTTTGTTTGAATATAATTGAATTTTGCCCACAAGATTTTCATGTGCGTCATAGCTCAGCGGTAGAGCAGTTGGCTGTGACTCCTGAGCGTTTTCGTTTGAATCCTGCCAGCTGCCACATTTTTATACCTTTCATGAACATGAAATGGTATTATAACTTTGGTCCGATGTTTGTAAATATGAGAAGAAGAAGAGATAGACCCATCAATAAGTATACCGAAATGATCAGGATGACGAGATGAGTTGATTTAGCCATGTCCGTCTGTCCGTCTGTCCGTCTGTCCGTCTGTCTGTTTGAACGCAAACTAGTCCCTCAATTTTTGAGATATCTGGCTGAAATTTTGTATGTGGCCACCATTTTGTAATATAGGAATCATTTGTCGGAACTGACATGATCGGACCAGTATAACATATACAACCGATTGTTCAGATATAAGGTTTTTTGGGCAAAACTTCCGCAATTAAAAAGTTAGAAACGTAAAATTTCGCAACTCGAGTACTTTCTATTTATGTAGTGTATATAGTGAAAATCAACCAGATCGGGCAAATGTAACATATAGCCCCCATACAACCGATTGTTCAGATATAAGGTTTTTTGGCCAAAACTTCTGCAATTAAAAAGTTAGGAACGTAAAATTTTGCAGCTCGAGTACTTTCTATTTATGTAGTGTATATAGCGAAAATCAACCAGATCGGGCAAATGTAACATATAGCCCCCATACAACCGATTGTTCAGATATAAGGTTTTTTGGCCAAAACTTCTGCAATTTAAAAGTTAGGAACGTAAAATTTTGCAACTCGAGTACTTTCTATTTATGTAGTGTATATAGTGAAAATCAACAAGATCGGGCAAATGTAACATATAGCCCCCATACAACCGATTGTTCAGATATAAGGTTTTTTGGCCAAAACTTCCGCAATTAAAAAGTTAGAAACGTAAAATTTTGCAACTCGAGTACTTTCTATTTATGTAGTGTATATAGTGAAAATCAACCAGATCGGGCAAATGTAACATATAGCCCCCATACAACCGATTGTTCAGATATAAGGTTTTTTGGCCAAAACTTCCGCAATTAAAAAGTTAGAAACGTAAAATTTTGCAACTCGAGTACTTTCTATTTATGTAGTGTATATAGTGAAAATCAACAAGATCGGGCAAATGTAACATATAGCCCCCATACAACCGATTGTTCAGATATAAGGTTTTTTGGCCAAAACTTCTGCAATTAAAAAGTTAGGAACGTAAAATTTTGCAACTCGAGTACTTTCTATTTATGTAGTGTATATAGTGAAAATCAACAAGATCGGGCAAATGTAACATATAGCCCCCATACAACCGATTGTTCAGATATAAGGTTTTTTGGCCAAAACTTCTGCAATTAAAAAGTTAGGAACGTAAAATTTTGCAACTCGAGTACTTTCTATTTATGTAGTGTATATAGTAAAAATCAACCAGATCGGGCAAATGTAACATATAGCCCCCATACAACCGATTGTTCAGATATAAGGTTTTTTGGCCAAAACTTCTGCAATTAAAAAGTTAGGAACGTAAAATTTTGCAACTCGAGTACTTTCTATTTATGTAGTGTATATAGTGAAAATCAACAAGATCGGGCAAATGTAACATATAGCCCCCATACAACCGATTGTTCAGATATAAGGTTTTTTGGCCAAAACTTCTGCAATTAAAAAGTTAGGAACGTAAAATTTTGCAACTCGAGTACTTTCTATTTTTGTAGTGTATATAGTGAAAATCAACCAGATCGGGAAAATGTAACATATAGCCCCCATACAACCGATTGTTCAGATATAAGGTTTTTTGGCCAAAACTTCTGCAATTAAAAAGTTAGGAACGTAAAATTTTGCAACTCGAGTACTTTCTATTTATGTAGTGTATATAGTGAAAATCAACCAGATCGGGCAAATGTAACATATAGCCCCCATACAACCGATTGTTCAGATATACGGTTTTTTGGCCAAAACTTCTGCAATTAAAAAGTTAGGAACGTAAAATTTTGCAACTCGAGTACTTTCTATTTATGTAGTGTATATAGTGAAAATCAACAAGATCGGGCAAATGTAACATATAGCCCCCATACAAACGATTGTTCAGATATAAGGTTTTTTGGCCAAAACTTCTGCAATTAAAAAGTTAGGAACGTAAAATTTTGCAACTCGAGTACTTTCTATTTATGTAGTGTATATAGGGAAAATCAACAAGATCGGACAAATGTTACATATAGCCCCCATACAACCGATTGTTCAGATATAAGGTTTTTTGGCCAAAACTTCTGCAATTAAAAAGTTAGGAACATAAAATTTTGCAACTTGAGTACTTTCAATTTATGTAGTGTGTAGAGGAAAATCAAGAAGATCGGGTAAATATAACATATATTTAGCCCCATACAACCGGTTGTTCAGATATAAGGTTTTTTGGCCAATACTTCCGCATTTAAAAAGTTAGGAACGTAAAATATTGCACCTTTAGTACTTTCTACATATGAAATGTGTATAGTGTAAGTCAGTACAATTGAACACGTATAATATATAGCCTCCATACAATCGATTGTTCCGATAACTCGGATCCTATTATTTTGTAAGTTTTTTTTAAATTATAACAAAGATGTGTAATGTGTGTAGTAAATATAGTTAAATTGAAACAGGCTGTACTGGGGATCGAACAGTGAAAATCGTGACGCTTATTCATGAAAGGTATATAGCCTTCGGCACAGCCGAAGACAACTTTCCTTACTTGTTTTAGTTTTATTTTATTCTTAAAACTTTTCGGTCTAAAATGTAAACTTTTGTGTTTGAACATTCAAATTTATTTTTGAAAGCTTATTCAAGATTGAATTTTGACAACAACATTTATGTGTGCGATGTAGCTCAGTGGTAGAGCAGACGGGCATTATGCGGGGAGTCTTGGTTCGAATTCCCGCCAACGGACAAAAAATTTATTTTATCTTTAAAAATTGTTAAAACATTTCTTGTTTATAATTGAAACCCGATTCATTTAGCCAATTTTCATGAAAACTGGTCTATATTGAATTTGAATCCAAATTTGGTTTGGTGTCATATATGTAGTCCAAAAAAGTTTAAAATTTAGGTTCAAATTTTTAGCTGTGCATAACAGTAAAAAACGGAACAAGGAGATTTTTTTGGGTTTCAACAATAAAACGACAAAAATGAAGTTTGAAAGTGAAAAGGGGTCAAAAACGGTCACGAATTTAAAAAAAAAGAGTCAAAATGGTACTTTTTTGAAGAAGTAGGATTCCGGGGTCCTGGCTCTAAAAAAGGGTCAAATTGACCCTTTAGGGTCCCCAACGGCAAGACTGGTGCATATAGTGTACTAATTTCATGCCCCTTTACAACGTACATGCCAATTTATGTATATTAGAGCGTCTCGGGCTTACAGGCAAAAAAAAAAGTCGGCCGTACATTTAAAATTTTTTTTTTTTTTTTTTGTGGCAACCAATTACATTTTACATTTTTCTTCAAATCTTTGGCATTTGTTGTCGGATTTTAAAGTTTGACGCATCAATTTTTTCGTCCCAAAGAGGAGGTTTTCTCTCCAGAAAGTTCATTGAGCTCATGCGTTTCGTTGTGGTACCACACTTTAAAATCCGACAAAAAAATGCCGAAGATATGAAGAAAAATGCAATTGGTTGCCAGAAAAAAAATACAACTTTTTTTTTAAATGTTTTTCAAAAACACTTCATATGAGGGGAGGTACGTTGGGGTATCATACTTTAAAATCCGACAATAAATGCCGAAGATATGAAGAAAAATGCAATTGGGCGACATCTAGGGTTGCTAGAAAAAAAATATAATTTTTTGTAAATGATTTTCAAAAACACTTCATATGAGGGGAGGTACGTCCGACGTGATACGCTTTAAAATACATATATATACGTATGTGGCTTAAACTATGTTTAAATAATTGAGTACATATGTTGACGACATTATACCAACCAATAATTATGACCAAATACTTGCCAAAAAGGCGCAGCGGCCTTTTGAGTTTTTTGAACCGCGAAAAAACTTAAAACACGGAACTTAATTTTTATCCTTGAACGATAAAATATCGCTCAAGCAATAACGTTTACTGTCGAGCAAAAATATAAAACTCAAGGGTAAGTTTTATTTTCTCTCAAAAAAATAAAACTCTAGAAATAAGTTATAGGTTTGATCAAAAAAATAAAACTCAAAAAGTGATCATTACGCTAAATCAAAAAAATAAAACTTTATTGAAAAAAATCAGAAAATAATGATCAAATGTCGAGTTCTATAATTAAACTTATAACAGTTACGGTCCCTGCTTTTAATACCAGTCGGTATTGAAATTAAGCCTTTTTAGAATTAAATTTGAGTTTTAATACTAAATAGTATTAATTTAAGACTCTGAATTTTTTTTAATTCCAAATAGTTTTAAAATAATACCAAAATAATACTAAAGCGCTCTCTCTATAGCGCTCTCTCTCATTATAGTGTTTTAGGTACTATTTGTTTAAAAACAAAGCCGGAAAAGTATTAAATTAATTACTTTTTAGCATGAAATTAAGTCCGGTGGTTTGTTCTTCAGAGCACGCGGTTCGTCGCTATTGCGATTCTACATTAAGAACAACAGTGCAGTTAGATGTTGGCAAGCATAAGTACTCGATGGCTTGATAGTAGACATCTCCTTTCAGCATTCAATAAATTGTGAGTTCGACTCTCGGTAAAGGCAATATAATAAAACTGCAAATTTTTGTGTTTTTTTTTTTGCCTGAGAGAATCTTCGACTGAATTCCTCTCTTTGTGCATTGTTATATATAAACACCAAAATGGTATTAAAGTTAGACTTCTTTTTACTGTGTGTTATTTTTTATTTATGGAGCTAGACATAATATGATATGACATCATATGTTTAAACATCATATGATATAACATCATATGATATGACATTCATATGCTATGACATCATATGATATGACATCATGTTATATGACATTGTATGATATGACACCGAAATGATCCCGAAACGATCCCAAAACAGTCTACTATTTCGATTTTATTATTTGCTTTAAGTGTGCCAATTTACATATCTTTTACATAAGTCCGCGTCATATTTTCCGTATGCTACACGGAATATGGGCATAGATTTAGGCGTACTTATAAATGTGGAGGTACTGTAGGTTTCGCATTATTTGTATATTTGTAGGTCCGGTACTATTTCGAGAACCGTTTGACCGATTGGGATGAAATTTGGCATATAGATAGTATGATTGATTCTAAGACTATATACTTTGGAGTTGTCACTTGGGGCGGTTTACAGGGTTGCCACCTATTTAAATTTTTTGTATTTATGGAGCTAGATATGCCAATATGAGTATCAAATGAAAAGTATCTGCATGGCATCTTTTGAAAATCCTGCCTTTCTAAAGCAGTTGGCAATTGTTTCTGGTTGAACATAGACATCCCATACAGTGCTTAAACTTCGAATAGTCTGGAGTAGGTCTATGCTCAAAACAGGAGTTTCCCCATCCAGCTGGCACAAAATATTAGTTAAAATACATTTCCTGTAATGTTGTTTCATGTTGTAGATAATGCCTTGGTCCATTGGTTGCAGTAACGAAGTCATATTGGGAGGAAAATAAGCGAGCTGAATGTTTTTTAGCTTGCCTTTTACATCTTTAGGATGCGCAGTGCAGTTATCAACAAAAAATAAGACCTTCCTGTTTTGTTTACCAAATTTTACGTCCAGCTTTAGAATCCATTTCGTAAAAATCTCACTGGTCATCCATGCTTTTTTGTTAAACTCATAATCGACATCTAACGATTTTATTCCCCTAAAGCACCTCGGATTCTTAGCCTTTCCGATTACAAGTAATTTAAGTTTTTCCGATCCTGTCATATTGCTTCCCACCATGACAGTTATTCGCTCCTTGCTTTGTTTTCCTTGCAGTGTTTTATTTGGCAAGCATTTGAAAAATAATCCAGTCTCATCAGCATTAAAGATGTCGGTTGCGTTGTAATTTTCAATCAATTTCGGTAAAACGTTCATTACCCATTCTCCGCGATTTTGAATGTTGGCGTCAGCACTTTCCCCACATAAAGTTTTTTGAATAATACCATGCCTTTTTTTTGAATTTGTCTAACCAACCTGTACTTGCTTCAAATTCATGGTGGCCTAGGGCTTCAGCAAAATCTTTGGCCTTTTGCTTCACTATCGACCCAGATAAAGGAAGATTCTTCCCACGTGCAACAACTATCCATTTCAGCACTGCTTCATCCACATCCTCAAACTGGCAAGTTGGAAGTCTTTTGCGTTTGGTGCTAATTGCTTCATCCTCTGCATTTTCCAAAATCACATCCTTATTTTTTAGAATGTTTGATAAAGTGCTGGGAAGTATTCCAAACTCATTAGCAATATCTTTTTTTCGTATCTTGCCTTCTTTCACTTTGTTAATAATTAATAGCTTTTTTCAAGTGAAATGCTGCTTCGATGCGTCATTTTTACTTCAATTACACAACACAACTGAACTCCTTCTATGTATTTTAATTTTGGGATTCCCCGTATTACACTTCGTATGTATGTATGTATATTTCAGAGAATACGCAGTTACAAATAACTGAGTGTAACCGAAAATATATTTGAAAAAATTCACTATATGGAGACAAAAACGTATGAAGCTTGATTTTCAAGCTGTAAAATTAGTTCATTATACAGAAAACTTCACTATATAGAAATTCATTATAAGGAGACAAAAATGCACTGAAAGTAGAACCAAAAAGCTGTGTCTTCAAAATTACTTCATTATAAGGAGAACTTCATTATATGGAAGTTCACTATAAAGAAGTTCGACTGTAGTATGATCGATTCTAAGACTATACACTTTGGGGTTGCCACTTGGGGTGGTTTGCAGGGTTCCCACCTATTTCAATATTTTTTATTTATGGAGCTAGATATGCCAATATGAGTATCAAATGAAAGGTATTTTCGCTGACATACCAACTAAAATATTTTCAAGTAGGGTTGTCCGCAAAAATTCCCTTACGGCTACGAAAATTACAAAATCTATTATATATAAATGCGCAATGCTTCACAGTTTTCTCCCTTTTTTGCAATAACCACAATTATAATAATAAAAAATAATTTGATATTTATCGATAGGTCTCGCCGAGCAGGGTGTGCGACAACAAACCAAAAATTAAAAAAAAAATTATTATAATATGATTTGAAAGTCACACCACTACAAGTGCTAAACACGCATTCACTTTATAGAGCCGCTGTTATGTGTGTATTGTTGTGCTTGCATTCGTTGCAGTTGGAGAGAGTCCGAGTGTGAGTTGTTTTGTTGGCAGCAATAATAAACATGAGCCAGCCCGTCAACTTTACTGAGTGAACAAAATCTATGAGTGGGTATTCAGAGTAGCAAATGCTTGCTCAGACATGATGTTGTGAAAAAAGCACAAATAAGCTAGATAATGCACGAGGCCCTTCGTGGCTAGACTTAGTGAAATAAAATAAAATGGAAAATTGATAAAACTAAAAAAAGTAAAATAAGAAATAGAAAAGTGATTGAAAGTAAAAAAAGAAATTTGTTGGAAATGAAAGGAAAGGAAAGGAAAGAATATAAAATAAATAAAAATAAAACAAAATGAAATAAATAAAAGTATAAAATAAAGGAAAGAATGGGAAAGGAAAGGAATGGATAAAAGGAAAATAAAGGTAAGATAAGGTAAGGAACGGAATATATGAGAGAAAAATCAAAGGCAAATAAAGGTAGGGAAAGGAAAGGAATGGAAAAGAAAAAAGGAAGGGAAGAAAGGAAATGTAATGTAGGTAAAGAAGTGGAATAGAGAGGCAAATAGAGAAAGACAAAGAAAGGAAAGAAGAGAAAGAGAAAGGAAAGAAAAGGTAATGAAAAGGTAAAAAAAATAAGTAAAGGAAATGAATGAAAAAGAAAGAAAACTAAAGGAGTTACGGAAAGGAAAAAAAGAAAGTAAGGAAACGGTAGAAAAGGAAAAGTAGGAAAAGGAAAGGTAATGGAAGGAAAGGTAAGGAAAAAGTGAAAGCAAATAAAGGTAAGAAAAAAAATAAAAGAAAAGAAATGAAAAGGAATAAAATTAGAGGAAACTAAGGGAAACGAAACGAAAGGAAATTAAAGAAAAAGAAAATAAAAGGAAAAAAGGAATGTAATGGAAATGGAAAGAAGAGAATACAAGAAACGAAAAGAAAGGAAAATAAAAGAAAAGAACAGAATAGAGAGAAAGAAAGAAGGAAAATAAAATGAAATGAAAGAACAGAAATTAAAGAAAAAGAAAATAAAAGGAAAAAAGGAATGTAATGGAAATGGAAAGAAGAGAATACAAGAAACGAAAAGAAAGGAAAATAAAAGAAAAGAACAGAATAGAGAGAAAGAAAGAAGGAAAATAAAATGAAATGAAAGAACAGAAAAGGAAATGAAAAGAGAGGGAAGAAAAGGAAAGGAAATAAAATAACAATTTGTAATGAATTTTTTTAAAGGTTCTGAAAATGTGGATGATTTGATTCAGTTCTTAAAAACTCACCTGGAGCCATGGCCAATAGTAGCAGAAAATTGGAGGTTAACTGGCCCTAAGAGGCTTCATTAACTATACAAGGACGATAAGTTCGAAAAGATATCCGATTATCTAACCGAATATCCTGTATTAAAACAGCCACTTGGCTACAAATTGGTAAGCATCTTTTGGGGATATTTAGAAACATCGTATAAACCATTGTAGGATAATTTCGAGGTCATTTTGGGATCATTTTCAATTTATTTTGTGGTAAAATTTCGCGACCAGTTTAGGATCATTAGGGCTGATTCGGGGTCATTTAGGAAAAACGGTTGCACAGAAACGATTGCCTATAAAGCTAGAGCATTCATTTGAAGAGAGCTTTTATTTTCGCTTTGTCGCAGTTTTTCTGCCGCCACAGTTTGTCTGCTATGGAAGCACGGCCGTAGCCAGCAGTGAACATTTGGGTGAGCTCGACCAATTTCGAGTGAGCTGAAATTTTTTCTAGTAAAAATCGTAACAGCTGATATTACAAGGCACCTTTTTTATTGATTAAGTCGTAAATCGAATGAATACATATCAACTTATTTCAAAAATGCATATTGAACGTATATTAAATGTATATTGAATGTTTGGCGGCCGCCGTGGTGTAGCGGTTAAGTGGTCACGACTTGGTGTAGAAGGCCGAACACTTAACCGCTACACCGTGGCGGCCGCCAGAAAGTACGTTTCCAAACTAAAGCAAACAATTTCTGAGAGCCTAAATAGGAGGTCGGTTATCGACAAAACATTTAGGGCCACTTGCATAAAAGCCGATAACGCCTAATCGGTGATTAACTTGACAGCTAACCATACAAAATACGTCAATTAAACTCCGATTAGTCGTTATCGGCTTTTATGCAAGCGGCCCTTAAAGCCTATTAATTGCACTCCACCTTTATATTTTCAAATCTCAAAAATTTATTACAATTGGTATGACTAAAATTTCAAAACCAAAAACACCGAAACCATGTCTTTGTTTAACGACAAATTTGCTGAGGCTTTTTGACAACATTCATATAAAGGTTGTCTTTAAAATTTTTTTATCTTCTTTTTATTATTTTATTTCTAGTTTTGGTGCTTCCTATCGGAAATTTGATTTCTAAATATGGTACTGTCACGGTTCCTTTAACTAAATGCTAACTTTGAAGTTCCTAGATTACCAGAAAGTTAGTCCAAAGTCGATCGCAAAGTTCACAACTTCAAAATAGTTTTGGAAATATCTTGATATGTGCGCCAACTACCGCATTTTTTTTGATGAGAGATTGCATTGTCATCGGGTTCTGACATATGTGACAAGTTTCAAGTCTCTAGCCTAGCGGGAAGTTAATCAAAAATCTATCGCAAGATTCCCCCTATGTTTTAGAGATTTTCAATTATATCGAAAAGCACGCCACCTTTTGGAATTCTGATTTCAACAAATTGTATTATCACCGTTTCCACAACTAAATGCTAAGTTTCAAGTTCCTAGGTTACCTGGAATTTGGTCAAATGTCGATCGCAAAATTCCAAACTTCAAATTAGTTTTCGAAATATCTCGATCCGTGCGCCACCTAAAGGTATTGTTTTGATGAGGGTTTGCATTGTCATCGGGTTGTGACAAATGTGTAAAGTTTCAAGTCTCTAACTAATCTGGAAGTTACTAAAAATCGATCGCAAAAGTCCAGGAGTCTTTTAATTTTTTTTTTAAGATTTGCAACTATATAGACCAGCGTGTCATCTATTGGAATTTTGATTTTCACTATTTGAAGTGTCACTGTTGCATCAACTTAATGTTAAGTTTCAAGTTCCTAGGTTACCAGGAAGTTGGTCAAAAGTCGATCGCAGAATTCTCAACTTCAAATTAGTTTTCGAAATATCTCGATCCGTGCGCCACCCACCGGAATTGTTTTGATGAGGGATTGCATTGTCATCGGGTGGTGCCTAGCTCAACGGGAAGCTACCTAAAAAGTATTTGCAAGATTCCGAAATTTCGTATGAAAAAGGTGGTGCAAACAAGAAAGCGACTCAATATAAAGGTTTTAAAAATAATAAAAAACCGCGTGTAGCCAGTACACGTAAAAGAAGTTAACTTCTTAAGTTCAGAAATAACGAAATATGAATAAGATGTATTCGAGAATGGCTTAGATTCACAATATCTTACTTCCGGGAAGTGGACCAGGGAAACGATCCATTCGAAAATATCTTATATATGGTGCGTTTTCCTTAAAATTTGGTACATGGGTAGAATTAGGCCTAAATTAACAGGGGCCAATACGAATGGGATATAGAGGAAGAGGGGCGTAGTAGAAGCAAAGACGGCGATGAAGAGAAAAAGGGAGGGAGATAGGAAGGAGACTTGTACGAAGAAATATAGGAAGAAAAGGTGGCAAGCCTGCTTGAAATTTAAATATTTGGAACACGGTCGCAAATACCTTTCACTTGATACCCATATAGCATATCTTGCTCAATATTAAAAACAAAATAGATAGGTGGCAACCCTTTGAACCGCCCCAAGTGGCAACTGCCATGTATATAGACTTAAAATGAATCATACTACTAATAATGCCAAATTTAATGCAAAACGACAAGAGATATAATGAAAAATAAATAAAATACGGTTTGGGGGCAACCCTAGCTGGCAACCCTGTTAGAAATTATCGCATTTGAAATGCGACCGAAAATACCTTTCAATTGGCATATCTTGCTCAATATTTAAAAAAAATTGAGATAGGTGGCAACCCTGTGAACCGACCCAAGTGACAACACCCACGCATATAATCTTAGAATGAATCATACTATGTACAATGTGAAACTTTATCCACACCGGTCAAGCGGTTCCCGAGATATAAATAGAAATAAATAAAATGCGGTTAGGTGGCAACCCTGCTTGAGTTTTACATATTTGGAATACGGTCGATAATATCTTTCATTTGATACCCATATTGGCATATCTTGCTCAATATTTAAAAAATAACTTGAGATAGGTGGCAACCCTGTGAACCGCCCCAAGTGGAAACCCCCACGCACATAATCTTAGAATGAATCATACTATCTATAATGCCAAATTCAACCACATCTAACGTTTGCCGAGATATCAATAAAAATAAATAAAATGCGGTTAGGTGGCAAACCTAGGTGCCAACCCTGCTTGAGATTTCCATATTTGGAATACGGTCGAAAACACCTTTCATTTGAGACCAATATTGGCATATCTTGCTCAATATTTAAAATATTTTTAGATAAGTGGCAACACTGTGAACTGCCCCAAGTGGCAAAACCCACGCATATAATCTTAGAATGAATCATACTATCTATAATGCCAAATTTTATCCAAATCGGTTGAGCGGTTCCCTTCGCCTGAAAGTCTGCAACGTACGCCTGAAAGTCAGCTACAATTTATATTTCCGTGCCATAACTTCCGTTTCATCGTCATCCATTTTCTCAAATTTTACTCTCAATCAAAACTTCATATCGCCGCCTAAGAAGTTAACTTCAAAAATATTTTTAATTTAAAATGTTTTTAAAATGAACTAAAAATGAAAAATAATTTCCCCTCTGCCTACATAGATTCTTTACCACGTAAAGCTTATCCGGAATATTTGTGAGTGGGAATTCTTATACATAGCTATTAAATAGTACTTGGAGATTGAAATGTATAAAAACGTTGGCGAACGCTAGAGATGGTTCGCATTAATTTCTAACAATCTTATTATCGATGGAGTGTAATGGAGTGTGGTTGCTAAGTGACCTTGCTCTGGGCAAGTGCTTCGTGCACTCTGGGCAACGGGAGCTACCTAGGCTCGCGGCAGAAAGAGAGGGAGCCCCGGTGGGGCCACTCTGACATACTTGGTTTAAGGGCTCACCGAAGTTTTTGCGTACCGTCTGTTCACCATGAGGTGCGGCTGCAAGCGGGCGTCTGTCTTGAAGCAAGCGGCTGGCTATATAAATGTGTAAATATTTTACAAAAACCCCGAAACGGGTTGTGCGCTGGCTTTGGGACCCGCCACGTAAAAAACTTAATTCCAATGAAAACAAAATCAAAGCCTCGGATGAGAACCCCCTTTAATGTTGACGACCCGGCAAAACGAATAAGGCATAACGATTTGGATATTAGGGCATGTACCGGGAATGTCCGGACCCTTTCAAGGGACGGTACCGCTGCCCGACTGGTTGATGTCCTCGTAGGCGCAAAGGCCGACCTGCAGGAAATGCGATGGACGGGGCAAGGAAAGACGAACATCGGTCCTTGTGGCGTATACTACAGTGGCCAGACACGCGGCAAAGCGCGTGGTGTAGGATTCGTGGTGGGAAAGAGACTTCGCCGCCAAGTATTAGCGTTCACTCCTGTGGACGAACGTCTCGCTGCGATCCGCATCAAGGCGAGGTTTTTCAACATAACATTTATCTGCGCCTATGCGCCGACTGAGGAGACGGACGACGCAGAGAAGGACTCCTTCTACGATAAACTTGAACAGACTTATGATCGCTGCCCCCAGCATGATATCAAAATCGTGCTCGGCGACTTTAATGCCAAGGTGGGCAAGGAAGGAGTCTTTGGTCCTACAGTTGCAAAATTCAGTCTCCACGATATAACATCCCCCAACGGCACTAGGTTGATTGACTTCGCCGCTGCTCGCAATATGGTCATCAGTAGTACCAGGTTCCAGCATAAGCGAATGCACCAAGCCACATGGCTGTCCCCTGATCAAAGAACTAGAAACCAGATTGATCATGTCTTGATTGACGGCAGACATAGCTCCACCGTTCTGGACGTGCGTACACTGCGTGGTCTCAATATTGACTCTGACCATTATCTTGTCGCAGCCAAGATACGCCCACGCCTCTATGCAACGAAGAAAGTGCGCACAGTAACGGAAGGAAAGTTTGACGTCGAGAAAATGCACGTGACATAGACAGCTGAGAATTTGTCCACTCGACTCTCACACCTGCTAGCACAGGGCAATCCCCGACCTAACGATGTAACCGAGCAATGGAAGCATATCTCTCACTCATTGCGTACCGCCGCTGAGGCCACTATAGGGTTCCAGCGAGCCCGCAAGAACAACTGGTACGATGAGGAATGCAAAACTGCCTCGAAAAAAAAGGACGCTGCCTACAAGGAGACGTTGCGAACGGGCGCAACCCGCAGTGTATGGCAAAAATATCGTGAGGCAAATAAGGAAGAGAGACGCCTTTTCAGAAAAAAGAAAAGTGAGGCCGAAAGGCGTGAGTGTGAGGAGCTTGAGATGCTGGCTGACAGGAATGATGCCCGAAAATTCTATGAAAAGATCCGGCGGATGACGGAAGGTTTTAAGACCGGGGCAAGCTCCTGTAAGGACAATAATGGCGACCTGGTAACCAACGTAGAAAGTGTACTTAAATTATGGAGGGAGCACTTCTCCTCACTGCTAAATTGCGAGGGAGACTCGAACCCGATACCCCAATCCCTGACGATGGAAAAGTCGTCCCACCACCTGACTATGATGAAGTGAGGATAGCTATATCCCGGCTCAAAAACATCAAAGCGCCTGGAAAAGACGGACTACCCGCCGAGCTGTTCAAACACGGAGGCGAAGAGCTGGTAAAAAGCATGCATCAGCTCTTATGCAGAATATGGTCAGACGAATGCATGCCTCAGGATTGGAATTTAAGTGTGCTTTGCCCAATCCACAAGAAAGGCGATCCCGCTAACCGCACCAACTACCGCGGAATTAGTCTTCTTAATATTGCATATAAAGTTGTTTCTAGCGTGTTGTGTGAAAGGCTGAAGCCCATCGTAGACAAACTGATTGGACCTTATCAGTGTGGCTTTAGACCTGGTAAGTCTACCATCGACCAGATTTTCACGATACGCCAAATCCTGGAGAAGACCCATGATAAAAGAATCGACACACACCATCTCTTTGTCGATTTCAAAGCCGCTTTTGACAGCGCAAAAAGGAGTTGCCTGTATGCCGCCATGTCTGAATTCGACTTCCCTGCAAAGCTTATACGGCTTTGCCAAATGACGTTGAGCAATACCAACAGCTCCGTCAGAATCGGGAAGGACCTCTCTGAGCCATTTGAAACCAAACGAGGCTTCAGACAGGGCGACTCCCTTTCGTGCGATTTCTTCAATCTGATGCTGGAGAAGATAATTCGAGCAGCAGAGCTAAACCGCAATGGTACAATCGTTTACAAGAGCGTGCAATTGCTGGCGTATGCCGTTGATATTGATATCATTGGCCTTAACAACCGCGCCGTAAGCGCTGCCTTCTCTGGACTGGATAAGGAAGCGAAAAAAGTGGGTCTTGCCGTGAACGAGGACAAGACGAAGTATTTGCTGTCATCAAAGAAAGAATCGGCGCACCTACGCCTTGGCAGCCATGTCACTGTTGATAGTTACAAATTTGAAACTGTGAGGGACTTCGTCTATTTGGGAACCAGTATTAACACCGAAAATAATATCAGTCTAGAAATCCAGCGGAGAATCACTCTTGCCAACAAGTGCTACTTTGGACTGAGTAGGCAATTGAGAAGTAAAGCCCTCTCTCGAAGAACAAAGATCACGCTCTATAAGTCTCTCATCATACCTGTCCTGATGTATGGCTCAGATTCATGGACAATGTCAAGAGAAGATGAGATGGCCCTTGGAGTATTTGAGAGAAAAGTTCTCCGGAAGATTTATGGTCCTTCCCGTGATGCCAACGACGAGTATCGAAGGAAATTTAACGATGAGCTGTACGAGCTCTACGCAGATCTGACCATAGTCCAGCGAATTAAAGCCCAAAGACTCCGCTGGCTGGGCCATGTTATGCGAATGGACAAAGAAGCTCCAGCACAGAAGGTTTTCCTATCGTCGCCTGAATTCGGCAGCAGAGGAAGGGGGAGGCCTCGACTGAGATGGAAACAACAGGTGGAGGATGACTTGAACTCCCTTGGGGTTTGCAATTGGCGTCAGTTATCGCTAAAAAGGAATGACTGGCGTGCTTTGATATGCAACGGCCAAAATCGCTTAGGCGGTTAAGCGCCAATAAATGATGATGATGATGATGATTATCGATATGAGCTTTTCTAAAACATCTTTTCACGATATAGCAAGCGCCAAATGTTTTTATACATTTCAAACTCCAAGTACTATTTAATACTTATAAGAATTCCCACTCACAAATGTTCCGGATAAGCTTTACGTGGTGAAGAATCTATGTAGGCAGAGGGGAAATTATTTTCCAGTTTTTAGTTCATTTTAAATTAAAAATATTTTTGAAGTTAACTTCTTAGGCAGACTTTCAGGCGAAGGCGTTTTTCTTATATCTCGGGAACCGCTCAACCGATTTGGATAAAATTTGGCATTATAGATAGTATGATTCATTCTATGGTTATATGCGTGGGTGTTGCCACTTGGGGCAGTTCACAGGGTTGCCACTTATCTCAATTTTTTTAAATATTGAGCAAGGTAGGCCAATATTGGTATCAAATGAAAGGTATTTTCGACCGTATTTCCAAATATGTAAATCTCAAGCAGGGTTCCTACATAACCGCATTTTATATATTTGTCTCTATATCTCGGGAACCGCTACACCGATTTGGATAAAGTTTGACGTTATAGATAGTATGATTCATTCTAAGATTATACGCGTGGGTGTGGCCATTTGGGGCGGTTCACAGGGTTGCCACTTATCTCAATTTTTTTAAATATTGAGCAAGGTAGGCCAATATTGGTATCAAATGAGAGGTATTTTCGACCGTATTCCAAATATGTAAATCTCAAGAAGGGTTGCCACCTAGGGTTGCCACCTAAGCGCATTTTATTTATGTTTCTCTATATCTCGGGAACCTCTCGACCGATTTGGATAAAGTTTCGCATTATAGAGAGTATGATTCATTCTAAGGTTATATGCGTGGGTGTTTTCATTTGAGGCTGTTCACAGGGTTGCCACCTATCTCAATTTTTTTTAAATATTGAGCAATATATGCCAAATGAAAGGTATTTTCGGTCGCATTTTAAATATGACAATTTCTAACAGGGTTGCCAGCTAGGGTTGCTCCCAAACCGTATTTTATTTATTTTTCCTTATATCTCGGGAACCGCTTTGCCGTTTTGAATTAAATTTGGCATTATTAGTAGTATGATTCATTCTAAGTCTATATACATGGCAGTTGCCACTTCGGGCGGTTCAAAGGGTTGCCACCTATCTATTTTTTTTAATATTGAGCAAGATATGCTATATGGGTATCAAGTGAAAGGTATTTGCGACCGTGTTCCAAATATTTAAATTTCAAGCAGGCTTGCCACCTAGTCTTCCTATCTTTCTTCGTACAACTATCTTTCCTATCTCCCTCCCTTTTGCTCTTCATTGCTGTCTTTCCTTCTACCACGCCCCTCTTCCTCTATATCCCATTCTTATTGGTCCCTGTTAATTTAGGCCTAATTCTACCCATGTACCAAATTTTAAGGAAAACGCACCATATATAAGATATTTTCGAATGGATCGTTTCCCTGGTCCACTTCCCGGAAGTAAGATATTGTGAATCTAAACCATTCTCGAATACATCTTATTCATATTTCGTTATTTCTGAACATAAGAAGTTAACTTCTTTCATGTGTACTGGCTACACGCGGTTTTTTTTTACCACGATTTTATTAGGTTCACTTGTATGTTTGCTTGTTTGTTTGTTTGCTTGCTTGTATGTATGTGACTCTCGTTCGGTCTAAGCCCCAGTGGCCCAAAAACCGTAAAATGTCCCTAAAATATGGGTATCAAACGAAAGGGGAAAGCCCTAGGTTTCATTTGGACATCGATATATTTCGATAAATTTATCGATAACTGAGTTATCGCTCAAAATGTGGTTGCCCGAAAACCTTAAAATTTTCCTTCAATATGGGTATCAAACGAAAGGTGAAGGCCCCAGGTTTCATTTGGACATCGACATATTTTGATAAATTTATCGATAACTGAGTTATTATCAAAATGTGAGGCCAAATACCTCAAAATTTCCTAACAATATGGGTATCAAACGAAAGTGAAAGTCCAGAGGTTTCGTATGGACTGCTGTATTTTTCGATATATTTATCTGTAATTTCATAGGACATTTGACTAAAAAGTAAAAAATAAATATAGTTTAAAAAAACTAATACTCACGCTTTTAGAGAGTATTGAACTAAAAAGTTGAAAATAATTTTAAAAACCCAACACAGTAGTATTGTGGAAAAAGCGTGGTCCGCTTTGTGCCATAATTTTCGTATATCGAGCGCTCGACGCTTTTCCCACATAATGCTAGTTTTTTTACTACGCTTTCATTAGCTTTACTTGTATATACATACATATGTATGTTTGCATGTTTGTATTTAACTCTACTTCAGTCTACCCGATAATGGCATATGACTGTCACAAAAACCTTGAAATGTTCCTTCACTATGGGTGTCAAACGATAGAAGGTTTTCATTTGGACTTCGATATATTTATCGATAACTAAGTTATCGGTCATAATGCCTACAATCTGGGTATCAAACAAAAGGGTAGTTCTATAGGTTTCTATTGGACTTTGGAATATTTCGATATATTTATCGATAACTGAGTTATCGGTCAAAATGAGGTTGTCCAATAATGTAATATAGCATATTACAATGTTACATAACATGGCAATTATATTTACTAGTATGTAACCCCCGATAACCGGGTGTGTTTGCTTATTACCCCTGCATTGCTTTTGTAGTCAAAGTAGCGCAAAATCATATGTACTTACATACATACATACATACATATTTTCATATATTTTTCAATGTTTGTCTATTTCGACTGAAATCCATGCGAGCATTTTATGTATGTATATACATATGTACATTTACAAAGCATGCTAATAGTGCCATATAAAGAGCTTGGGTACAAACTTTAAACGCTAATTTCTCATGAACAAATTAACCTATTGGAATTGTTATAATTTTTTGCAAACATGCTCATGATAAGCTTTCATCTGATATACATTTCGTTTATATACGTATTGTAGTTTAGTCTAGCTAAGCGCCGTGTTTTAGAATAATAATATAGATAATATAAGACACTTTACATAACAAAGCCCTTAATATGTTCACGATACTTTTAGTTGTATGATCTCGAAGTTCGATATTTTAATAAAAACCAACACTACATTTTAAGCCATCAAATTGTGAACACGTTTTCCTCGCTCGGTTCTGCGCCTTTTTACCACGCTTTTATTAGGTTCACTTGTATGTTTGTTTGTTTGCTTGCTTGCTTGTATGTATGTAACTCTCGTTCGGTTTAAGCCTCAGTGGCCCAAAAACAGTAAAATGTCCCTACAATATGGGTATCAAACGAAAGGGGAAGGCCCCTGGTTTCATTTGGACTTCGATATATTTCGATAAATTTATCGATAACTGAGTTATCGGTCAAAATATAATTGCCCAAAAACCTAAAAAAATCCCTACAATATGGGTATCAAACGAAAGGTGAAGGCCCCAGGTCTCATTTGGATTTCGATATATTTCGATTAGTTTATCGATAACTGAGTTATCGGTCAAAATGTGGTTGCCCGAAAACTTTAAAATTTCCCTACAATATGGGTATCAAACGAAAGGGGAAGGCCCCAGGTTTCATTTCGACATCGACATATTCCGATAAATTTATCGATAACTGAGTTATCGGTCAAAATATGATTGCCCAAAAACCAAAAAAAATTCCCTACAATATGGGTATCAAACGAAAGGTGAAGGCCCCAGGTTTCATTTGGGCATCGACATATTTCGATAAATTTATCGATAACTGAGTTATCGGTCAAAATGTAGTTGCCCGAAAACCTTAAAATACCCCTACAATATGGGTATCAAACGAAAGGGGAAGGCCCCAGGTTTCATTTGGACATCGACATATTCCGATAAATTTATCGAAAACTGAGTTATCGGTCAAAATATGATTGCCCAAAAACCTCAAAAATTCCCTACAATATGTGTATCAAACGAAAGGGGAGCGCCCCAGGTTTCATTTGGACATCGACATATTTCGATAAATTTATCGATAACTGAGTTATCGATCAAAATATGATTGCCCAAAAACCTAAAAAAATCCCTACAATATGGGTATCAAACGAAAGGGGAAGGCCCCAGGTTTCATTTGGACTTCAATATATTTCGATAAATTGATCGATAACTGAGTTATCGGTCAAAATATAATTGCCCAAAAACCTAAAAAAATCCCTACAATAAGGGGATCAAACGAAAGGGGAAGGCCCCAGGTTTCATTTGGACATCGACATATTCCGATAAATTTATCATCGATAACTGAGTTATCGGTCAAAATATGATTGCCCAAAAACCTCAAATATTCCCTACAATATGGGTATCAAACGAAAGGGGAGCGCCCCAGGTTTCATTTGGACTTCGATATATTTCGATAAATTTATCGATAACTGAGTTATCGGTCAAAATATGACTGCCCAAAATCCTAAAAAAATCCCTACAATATGGGTATCAAACGAAAGGGGAAGGCCCCAGGTTTCATTTGGACTTCGATATATTTCGATAAATTGATCGATAACTGAGTTATCGGTCAAAATATAATTGCCCAAAAACCTAAAAAAATCCCTACAATATGGGTATCAAACGAAAGGTGAAGGCCCCAGGTCTCATTTGGACTTCGATATATTTCGATTAGTTTATCGATAACTGAGTTATCGGTCAAAATATGATTGCCCAAAAACCTTAAAAATTGCCCACAATATGGGTATCAAACGAAAGGGAAAGGCCCCAGGTTTCATTTGGACTTCGATATATGTATTTCGATAAATTTATCGATAACTGAGTTATCGGTCAAAATCTGAGGCCAAATGCCTTAAAATTTCCTAACAATATGGGTATCAAACGAAAGTGGAAGTCCAGAGGTTTCGTTTGGACTGCTGTATTTTTCGATATATTTATCGATAATTTCATAGGAGATTTGACTAAAAAGTAAAAAATAAATATAGTTTAAAAAAACTAAAACTCACGCTTTTAAAGAGTATTGAACTAAAAATTTGAAAATAATTTTAAAAACCCTAGACAGTAGTATTGTGGAAAAAGCGTGGTCCGCTTTGTGTCATAATTTTTGTATATCGAGCGTTCGACGCTTTTCCCACATAATGCTAGTTTCTATACTGCGCTTTCATTAGCTTTACTTGTACATACATTCATATGCATGTTTGCTTGTTTGTATGTAACTCTACTTCAGTCTACCCGATAGTGGCATGTGACTGTCACAAAAACCTTGAAATGTGCCTTCAATATGGGTGTCAAACGATAGGAGGTTGCATTTGGACTTCGATATATTTATCGATAACTAAGTTATCGGTCATAATGCCTACAATTTGGGTATCAAAAGAAAGGGAAGGTCCACAGGTTTCTATTGGACTTTGGAATATTTAGATATATTTATCGATAACTGAGTTATCGGTCAAAATGAGGTTGTCCAATAATATTCAAAATTGCCTACAATATGGGTATCAAACGAAAGTGGAGGCCCAGAGGTTTCGTTTGCACTGCGGTATACTTCGATAAATTGATCGATAACTGAGTTATCGGTCAAAATATAATTGCCCAAAAACCTAAAAAAATCCCTACAATATGGGTATCAAACGAAAGGTGAAGGCCCCAGGTCTCATTTGGACTTCGATATTGTTGGCGCGACTTAGTGATCACACCTTAAAACAAATGAAATTTATTTATTGTATTGTGGCAACCCCAAAAGATTGTAAGATAATTAAACCGCTTGTAATATTTTAGATTGGCAACTTTGCCAGATACTCACCCAGTTTGGCAGCCATTATATGCACTTGAAAATTAGCGGCATTCGTGGCTGACATACCGGGGAGATAACACAAAAGTGTAAGTACCAATAAAGAATTGTATTTGCCCAACTAATATTGTAACCTATTCACAGGAAATAAAACACCAAATTATTGCTAAATTCGTACTATTTTCAACGATAAACAAAGTGGTTGTTCTTATTTATTCCCCGAGCCACGAATCGCCTACATTAGGCTAACACATTTTATTTCACTTTTTGGATAAGTGCAAGCGGCATATGCGTTTGCCGGCAAGGAAATTCTGAGGAAAGTTAGCTAATGGTGACAGCGATTCAGCTGCAAAAAGCGTGGAAAGATATTATCCTGTCCATTTCATCATAAATTCACTTGAAAGCAACAAGTGCACATAAGGGGTGCTCCATTTGGCGAGGCTACATATTTTACGTGAGGAATAGAAATATTTGGTGATAGAACGAGTGGCGTTGAGGATTCGCAAAATATTGGCAAAACTGAAAAAATAGGAGCAGCATCTGTGCAAGCAATTTACATAGTCGAGTCAGGTGAGTGCCTATGAGAGATTTGATGGGGGTTAGTTTTTCGTCCAGTTGAGGTTACATACATATGTACATACATACGTACGGTATACGAGCGGTGAAAAATAACGGAATGCAAAATACTTGATATACATAAAGCGCTAAGGGAATAAAGACAGCGGTCAATATAAAATTAGGGTGGATCGAAATTTTGTAAAATCAATTCGATATATGTCCGAAGGCAAACAGTACGCCGTTTTAAGCGCCCGATCGACTGAAGTTTTATACGTTCATATGCAATATACACCTGCGCCATCGTACTATTATAAATGTTTGAATAAATATATGAAAATTGACAATTGTATGATTACTTGATTATTTTTGGAATTTATTTGAAATATATTAGCATTCGCTATCGCTATAGCACGGGGTTACATTGTATCCGTCTATTTATATTTAATATTTGAAACATCAAGATCCCAACTGCAATTTTAGATTAGTCATCGTAATATTATAAACCGGTTGCCCGCTCAGGGTAGTAGATCTTCGTGAGGATTGGTGCTTCTCCACTTGGGTTAAACTTTTTCTTCCACAAAACAACAGCAGCGGGTTACCACTCCGAGCCCCTGTTACATTCGTTAGTCTGCGTTATCTATTTGGCTTGTGGACATTGGCTCTGAGTTTATAAAACATAATTAGATTGCCCGTCGATAGTTAAGTATAGTAAGGTCAACAGCAGCGGGTTAGCACTCCGAGCCCCTGTTACATCCTAATTATAAAATAGTAAGTTGAACCAAAACAGTCAAAGGTCTACGTGGCCATGCCAAATCTACGATCTGGAAGCAAAGGTAGTGCAACAGGTGGTGAGGTCGAATGGTTAGACGACCTGAATGAAACCATCCAGCAACAACCGGCAGAGGCGGCCGGGAGTCAAGGAATGACCATGGAAGCGAAATTCAACATGATGATGCAGCAGATGCAAGAGCTACAGGCTGAGATAAGGCAGAGTCAACAACAACAACAAGAGATGTTAGCAGTCACATCCAGAGCGCCGAGTAACGTTGGGGTAGAGAGTGTTAATGGATCTTTGGCTGGCGTATTAAGTGATCTGAGTCGGACATTAGCTGACACGCGGGTACCACAGGGGCGTAAATTGTATGATCTGCCGGAGTTCGACGGGCGAGCTGAGGACTGGCCCATGTTTAAGGAGGTGTTTGCTATGACAACCGCGGAATACCACTATAACGAACGGCAAAACATGATGCGTCTGCAGAAGGCTATTAAGGGGAAGGCAAGAGAAGTGGTGGAATGCTTACTCATCCACAGCAGCAACGTGTCGCGCGTTATCGATACTCTCCAGGATCGCTTCGGTAGGCCTGAGCAGCTAGTGAAAAGCCAGATAGCAAAGATACAAGGAGTAGCCCCCATTTCAGAGAGTCGCATCGAGCAGGTTGTACCGTTTGCTACCAAGGTGCAGAACTTATCATCGTTCCTGGAATCCGCCAATTGTGAACATCATCTGTCAAACCCGACTCTCATGGACGAGTTGCTGTTGAAGTTACCAGTACAGTGGCGGATCGATTGGGCCCGGCACGCAGCGACGATCGTACCCAGGCCGAACATAACGCACTTCAGCAATTGGATACAAGATCTTGCAAAGGTGGTAGCTAGTGCTTGCGTGAATACCAAGTTGGAGGCTAAGCAAAGCGGAAGGGCCGAAGGTCGGACGGGTTTTTTTATACGCATGACGCAAACGGTAACAATCGTAACGCAACCAGTGCAAACCGTGATGTAAACGTGTGTGGCATATGCGAAGGGAGGCACATTGCAGGCCGATGTAAAAAGTTGCTAGACATGGAGGTGGGTCAGCGATGGCGCGTAGTACGACAAAAGAAATTATGCTTCAATTGCCTCAGGAGCGGTCATAGGAGTAACATCTGCACCGAACAGCATTCATGTAATTTAGATCGCTGCGATCGGAAACAGCACGCGCTACTACACCCTAGTGCCAGAGAATCCGTAGAAGAGCAGCGTCCAAGGGCAGCAGTATCTCGGCTTCCAGTTCTTACCAATGCCATTGTACAGAATCCAAGTGTCAAACTCTTATACAAGATATTGCCGGTGAAGCTGCATGCAGATGGTCGCGTTATACATAGCTTCGCGTTGTTCGATGACGGTTCTGCGATAACCATGATGAACGCTGGCTTGGCCAAACGCCTCGGTCTCGATGGGCCAAAGGAGAAGTTAACCTTGCAATGGTTCGGTAATACTACAGTGACGGAGCATTCCAGCAGGGTCGATGTGCAGATATCAGGAGCAGGCAAATATAATAAGAAATTTTTATTGAGGAACGTCCGAACAGTAACCAACCTTCAGCTGCCCCCACAAACGCTTCAGTTATCCGAGTTGCCGTATAAGTATCGTCATCTGCCCATTAGTAATTACAATGGAGCGGTACCTGAGTTGTTAGTGGGACTGGATAATGCACATTTAAGCATCTCAAGAAAGACTGTCAACGATGGGAGGAATGGCTACGCGGTGACACTGACCAAGCTTGGGTGGATTGTCTACGGTGGAGGTAGCCGAAACGTGGGAGAATACCCCAAATACATAAATTTTGCAAAAGTAGACGACGGCATGGAAGGCGTTGAGCGTTTGGTGGAAGATTACTTGGTGAATGAAAATCTCGATGTGCGGGAAGGCGCTAAAGTCTGTGAAGCTGCAGATATGGTCAGAGCCAAACAGCTGCTGCAAAGTACGACGGTAAGGAAGGGTGAGCGTTTCGAAACAGGGTTGCTTTGGAAGCAGGACAACGTAAAGGTACCGGACAGTCGTCAAATGGCAGAGAACCGATTGCGGAGTCTAGAGAGAAAATTTAAGCGCGATAATGATCTCAAGCTGGCGTATACACGTACAATGAATGATTACGAAGCTAAAGGCTATTCAAGAAAACTTACGGCAGTTGAGATAGCGGCAGGAGGTGAACGTACGTGGTACCTACCACACTTTGGCGTTTGGAACGCAAACAAGCCAGGCAAGATGCGCCTTGTATTTGACGCTGCTGCAAAGGTCAACGATGTGTCGCTCAATTCCTTACTACTCAGTGGGCCAGATTTGAATATGCCATTGGCAACGATATTGATGAAATTTCGCCAGAGGCCGGTAGGGGTATGTGCGGATATCGTAGAAATGTTTCATCAAGTCAAGATTCGCACCGAAGATCAAGCCGCAACACATTTTTTATGGAGAGCCGACCCTGGTGAAGATATAGATGTCTACGCGATGAACGTGATGACATTTGGAGTGACCTGCTAGCCAAGTTCAGCACAATTTGTCAAAAACAAGAACGCAGAAGAGTTTAGGAATCAATTTCCAGAGGCAACAGATGCCATTGTTAACAATCATTACGTAGATGACTTCGTGCACGGAAGAGCAGGCTGTGCGGGTAACTGAGCAGGTGGCGTATATACATAAGCAGGGCGGTTTTGAACTAAAAAGATTTGTATCCAACTCGAAGCGGCTCACCCAGAAGATGAACAACGAAGATCTGCGCCAGTCCAATGTGAACCTAGATAGGGACAACGAAGGCATGTTCCAGAAAGTGCTCGGCCTCCACTGGGACACCATAGAAGACGCGCTAAAGTTTGTGCTCTCATTCGCCAAAGTGGACCCAGACGTACTTAGCATTAAGCGAAGACCAACCAAACGAGAGCTGCTAAGTGTGACGATGTCGGTGTTCGATCCATTCGGCATGGCGGCGGAATACACCATGGAGGCAAAACTTCTCTTACAGCAGACTTGGCGTGAAGGTATTGGTTGGGACGAGTCTATTTCTGACGAATTGTATTGCGAATGGCTGAGATGGATGCAAGCAATCAAGTGTTTGGAGGATGTCAAAGTACCGAGGTGTTATGAAGCCCTATTTGAACATACACCAGTGGAACTGCACGTATTTGCAGATGCAAGCGAGGTAGCGTATGCCGCAGTAGCCTATTGGAGGTTGTCATTCGAAGGAGTCGTCAAACATCCCGCGTTCATTGCCGGCAAGTCTAAATGCGCGCCCTTGAAACTGACGTCCATTCCCCGTCTCGAGCTGCAGGCAGCAGTATTGGCGACGCGACTACGGCAGCACATCCTTGAGTGTCACGACCAGATCCCGGAGAGAGTTTATATGTGGAGTGATTCCAAAACGGTTTTAGCTTGGATAAAGTCAGATCACAGGCGTTATAAGCCATATGTAGCGCACCGTGTGAACGAGATTTTAGAAGCAAGCACTATCAGCGAATGGCAATGGATTCCGAGTGCCTTAAATCCAGCCGACTGGGGAACACGTCCAAAGGTGGACAGAAAATGCTCTTCGTGGATTAGCGGGCCGAAGTTCCTGCAGCAACCCGAACACCTGTGGCCGCAGCACAGGTGAGCCCCAACACAATGGAAGAAGTCAGAGCAAAATATGCGCTCTTAGCAATAAAAACTAACACCTCAGTATTTTCCGAGTTTTCGTCGTGGATGCGACTGAGGAGGGTGATCGGCTGGATTCTAAGGTTTACAAACAATTCCAGAAAGGACATGAGCGAGAGGCGACGCGGCGGGTTAAGTGCGGCCGAGATAAAAAGGGCTGAGATACTCATAATTCGGGCAGTTCAGGCAGAGAGTTTTGCTGATGAGTACCGGGCGATGACCGATGGAAGGCTCATAGAACGGAACAGCTCGATAAGGATATTCACACCTATGTTAGACGAAGAGGGATTGGTACGCGTTGGTGGGCGCATAGATGCCGCCACTAGCATTCCTTACGATACACGTCGCCCAATAATATTGCCGAAACGGAACCATGTCACAGCGCTAGTTGTGGATTACTATCACACAGTTTGGAAGCATTAGAACGAGGGTACTATAGTCGCGGAGATACGGCGCCGATACTGAATCCCAGGAGTCAGAGCAGAAGTGCGGCGCGCGGAAAAAAGATGTCAAACCTGTCGGAAGAATAGAGCCACGCCAAATCCACCGCAAATGGGTCAGCTGCCAGTAGATAGGCTCACGCCGTTCGTAAGGCCATTTACGTATGTCGGGCTGGACTATATGGGCCCATTCACCGTGGCAGTTGGTAGAAGAAGCGAAAAACGATGGATCGCGTTGTTTACATGCCTTACGATCCGGGCAGTTCACTTGGAGCTTGCTAAAGATTTGTCCACTGACGCTTGCCTGATATGCATACGCAACTTTATGAACCGCCGTGGAACGCCTGTGCGCATCCGTTCGGATAATGGTACCAATTTTATTGGTGCTGATAAAGAACTTAAACGCCAGAGAACGGATTTTGAAAATGGTAAAATATCGGATACTTTGGCAAATAAGAATATCGAGTGGTTGTTTAATTGCCCACTGAATCCTCAAGCTGGTGGCTGTTGGGAACGACTCGTTCGTACCGTAAAAAGAGCCATGGGACATGCACTGAACAACGACAGCCTGCAAGAGCATTGTTTGTATAGTCTCATGTGTGAAGCTGAAAATATAGTAAATTCCAGACCGTTGACGCATATACCGTTGAACGAACCGACTGACGAACCGCTAACCCCTAATCATTTTCTTTTAGGTGCCCCTAACTCCGAACAAACGCCACATCCGCAAGAAGAGAAGATGGTCCCAACCAGGAAGCATTGGTATAAGATCCAACAAATGCAGCACAGATTCTGGAAGATGTGGATAGATCAATACCTACCCGACCTGACGAGAAGAACGAAGTGGTATGGCTTACAGAATCCTTTAGTTGTTGGTGACATCGTGCTGCTCTGCGACAAAAACATACATCGTGCCAAGTGGCCGGTAGGTCGAATCGTTGAAGTATTCCCGGGTGCGGATGGACAAGTGAGAGTCGCGCGAGTGCAAACACGGGATGGCATATACAAACGTCCGGCCTGTATACTTGCCAAGCTAGATGTAGGTGAATCTGGTCAGATCCACGGAGGCGGGGATGTTGGCGCGACTTAGTGATCACACCTTAAAACAAATGAAATTTATTTATTGTATTGTGGCAACCCCAAAAGATTGTAAGATAATTAAACCGCTTGTAATATTTTAGATTGGCAACTTTGCCAGATACTCACCCGGCAGCCATTATATGCAATTGAAAATTAGCGGCATTCGTGGCTGACATACCGGGGAGATAACACAAAAGTGTAAGTACCAATAAAGAATTGTAATTGCCCAACTAATATTGTAACCTATTCACAGGAAATAAAACACCAAATTATTGCTAAACTCGTACTATTTTCAACGATAAACAAAGTGGTTGTTCTTATTTATTCCCCGAGCCACGAATCGCCTACATTAGGCTAACAGATATATTTCGATTAGTTTATCGATAACTGAGTTATCGGTCAAAATATGATTGCCCAAAAACCTTAAAAATTGCCCACAATATGGGTATCAAACGAAAGTGAAAGGCCCCAGGTTTCTTTTGGACTTCGATATATGTATTTCGATAAATTGATCGATAACTGAGTTATCGGTCAAAATCTGAGGCCAAATGCCTTAAAATTTCCTAACAATATGGGTATCAAACGAAAGTGGAAGTCCAGAGGTTTCGTTTGGACTGCTGTATTTTTCGATATATTTATCGATAATTTCATAGGAGATTTGACTAAATAGTAAAAAATAAATATAGGTTAAAAAGCGAAAACACACGCTTTTAAAGAATATAGCACTAAAAAGGTAAAAATAAATTAAATAAAAAACGAAGATTATGGAACAAAGCGGACCACGCTTTTTCCACAATACTACTGTGTAGGGTTTTTAAAATTATTTTCAAATTTTTAGTTCAATACTCTTTAAAAGCGTGAGTTTTAGTTTTTTTAAACTATATTTATTTATAAAGGCAAATGGAAGTACATTACCTATTGGCGACGAGTTGAAAATCTAAAATTATAAAACGAAAATGGCAGAACTAGTAAAAAGTATGCTGATGGTGCCCTAATTCGACCCCACCATGGAAACATGGGCGATATGGAGGGAAAAGTTGGACATTCATTTAATTGAATTTAAATGTACCACAGACGACGAAAAGAAAAACGTATTGCTTATGGCAGTGGGTACTGCAGCATACAGTACACTGCATAGCCTGTGTAGTCCGCAGTCACCAATGCAAAAAGCGTTCAAAGACTTGTGTAATATTTTGGAGACGCACTATACGCCGCCGGTAATTGTCTTTCAAGAAAGAAAAAAATTTCACATGTCCAAGCAGCAAGACAACGAAACTGCAGCTGATATTCTAGGGTCAAAAAACTTGGACTGAATTGTAAGTTTGCGGAAAATTTAAGTGCGTTTGACTTGGACCAGTTCGTTGTGGGAGCAAAAACCAAAATATTTGAAAAACTATGTGAAGAAAATGAAAAAATCACGTGCGAAGAAGCTTTAAGAAAGGCTATGATACTCGAGTGCAAAATGGCGGCAAAAGTTGAAAATAAAAATGAGGTCAGCGTAAACTTTATGAAAAAGAAGAAGACATACAATAAAGAGGCTAGTCAAGCAAGAAATAATAGTAGTAAAAGCGACCGAAAAATGTGCAGTCATTGCGGGTGGCGAAATCACGAGTCGGAAAAATGCAAGTATAAGAAGAGCAAGTGTCACACGTGTGGTAAAGTTGGACATCTTTCATCGGTATGCCGTACGAAAGTAAAGTTAAATTATGTATCGAATTCTAATGAGGTTGAAAATGACTGTAAATATGACAAAAATGATTGTAAATATGACACATTTGACTATTCTATTTTCAGCTTAACTGATAAACGGCCGACTGAGGTGTATTCTCTTCTGGTGTCATTTGACGGTGTTGAGGTTAGGTCGGCCTGTGATACAGGCGCACCATGTACGCTAATATCGGAAAAATTTTTCAAGCGAAATATCAAAAAAAACTTAAATAGTTGCAACACACCTTATCTTGATTATAGCGGTTATCACATACAAATTGTTGGTGAGTACAATTCACAGATTACGTATATGGGCACTACGAAAGAGATTACTGTAGTCGTGACTAAGCATGAAAATCCGCCTCTGCTGGGTAGATCGTTTTTACGCGCATTTAATTTTGAACTTCTACAAGTTAACTCAATAAATAAAGTTACTAATGAGGAGTTAGCTCGAAAGATTAAAAGTGAATTTTCAAGCGGTTTTCAAGACTCGCTGGGTAAATACAATATAAATAAAATATCCTTGTCAATGATTGATAATTCGAAGCCAATTTTTTTTAAACCGCGTTCATTGCCGTTGGCATGGAAAGAAAAAGTCGAAACTAAATTACGTGATTTAATAGAACAGGGAGCCTAGAGTTAGTAGATCACTCAGACTGGGGCACGCCACTAGTTCCAGTGTTGAAACCAAACGGTGATTTGAGAATATGTGCTGATTACAAAGTAACTTTGAACAAGTATTTAGTCGATGTAAAATATCCTTTGCCACGTATTGAAGAAATTTTTGCATCTCTCCAAGGTGAAAAATTATTTACTAAGCTGGATTTATCGAACGCGTTTAATCAATTAGAGTTGTTGTGGTTTATCAAGATGATATTACTATAACAGGCAAAAATATGGAAGAGCATATTAAAACGTTAAGACTTGTTTTGGGGAAATTAAGATCAGCGAACTTAACTCTGAATTCAAAAAAGACGGTTTTCTTTCAAGATACAATTAATTACTTAGGATTTTGCATAGATAAAAATGGTTAAACGAAAACAGACGAAAGAATAGAAAGCGTGAAAAACGCGCCTATTCCTAGAAATATTTCGGAAGTAAAAGCCTTTGCGGGAATGGTGAGTTATTATGCAAAATTTATTAACAATTTTGCGCAAAAAATGTCACCATTATATGAGTTACTAAAAAAAATGTTAAATTTGTATGGTCAGAGAAATGTCAGAAAGCTTATGAAGAAATAAAAAGTGATATTTGTTCGGATCAAGTACTTGTTCACTTTAATCAAAACCTACCCATAAGTTTGACGACAGATGCTTGTAACAATGCAGTAGCGGGGGTGTTATCGCATGTTTCCCGACAATTCATTGAAGCTTTTGTTTCTAGAGCTTTGAGCAAAAGTGAAAGAAATTATAGTACCTTGGAAAAAGAAGCTCTAGCTATAATATTTTCAGTAACAAAGCTAAAACAATATTTATTAGGTAACAAGTTTAGGTTGTTAACTGACCATAAACCATTGGTGTCAGTTTTCAGTGAAATTAAAGGTTTACCCATTTTGGCATCTGCTCGTGTGCAAAGGTGGGCACTAATTCTATCTGGTTTTAATTATACTATAGAGTATGTCAAAGGCAACCTTAATGATGCTGATAACTTGTCAAGAATTCCACAGTCTGTTGTTGGTAAAGATTTGCCAGAAAGCAACTATATCAATTATATTGAATTTAACAATCACATTTCACTAAGTTTTCATGATATTGCAAAAGAAACCAAACGTGATCCTTTATTTTCAAGACTGCTCGAAGCAGTTCAAAATGGCTCTTTGCAAAATGTAAAAGATGAACGCTTTAAGGCATATCGCGACAAAGTAGACCAGTTAAGCGTTGAATATGGATGTATTATGTGGGGCTATAGAACGGTCATTCCACAAAAGTTAAGACAAACGGTCTTAGAATCGCTACATCTGTCTCATCTGGGTATAGTCAAAACAAAAGGTCTCGCACGATCATATGTATGGTGGCCAGGGTTAGATAACGATATTGAGGTGTTAATAAAAAATTGTAAACCGTGCCAAGTTCTGCAGTCTAGTACAGAAAAGAGTAAGCTAATTTCGTGGAAACCAACAGATTATGTTTGGAGTAGAATTCATTTAGACTTTGCAGGGCCAATAAGAAACTTTTATTTTCTTATTGTGATCGACTCATATTCGAAATGGGTAGAGATATTCAAGACCAAAGACATTACTTCGAGTTTTGTCATAAATAAATTAAGAGAAACATTTAGTCGTTTTGGACTGGTTGACTCATTAGTCAGTGACAAGGGTTCACAATTCACTTCATCTGAATTCAAAGAATTTTTACGTTGCAATGGCATAAAGCAAATATTAACGCCACCTGGCCACCCTGCATCAAATGGTCAAGCTGAAAACCTAGTGAAAACCTTCAAAAAATCCTTTCATGCTTGCCTAAGAGCAAATGATAGGGCTAACATTGATTTTTGGCAGATTATCGTAGCTCGGTACATTGTACTACAGGCGAGTCACCAGCAAAAATTTTTTTTGGCAGACAATTGAAGACGCGCTTTTCTACTCTCAAGGGTCGAATACATAAAGCTTTGTTAACCTCGCCTGACATTTGTTACCTCAAAACTTTGCGTCCAACTTCAGAGGTATGCTACAATGAACGCCTTGACGCTTCTCTTTTATACATTTGTTTTCGTCATTTTTTTCTTTACATTCGTAGTGTTTTAGTTAATTTATTAATTTAATAGAAAAAAAATGAATTAATTATTATTTTCTCCAACATTTTATTCTTTAATTGAAGCAAAGTCATCAACATCTGATTGTCAAAGCAAGCAAAGCAAGCAAAATTTGAGAGTTTGCCAAATTTCAACCTCGCTTCAACTTTGAGGTCTCCAAATTGCCATGCTTGGTTTCAATACGTATACTGAACTTTTCTGTCAAAGTCAAAGTTTGAGGTAAAGCCAAAGTAAAGTTTTATGTAACTGACCCATCAAGCCTCCTCTTGTAAAAGAAAAAATTGTTGAAAGTCAAAAAGTTAATGAACGTCACTATCGCGGCAAACGTGACATCGAATTACATCAGGGTCAAAAAGTTTGGATTCGTGACTACAGTAATCCCAACAAGTCTTCCTGGTCTCCAGGTACTATTCGTAGACAATTAGGCCCTAGGTCGTATTGCCGCGTATTGTCAAATAATAGAACAATTAAAAGACATCTTAATCAAATTCGGTGTCGCAACTCTAATGATGATCGGAACCGGCAAACACTGCCGAAATACCTGAATCAGCTACGCCTAATGTTAATACTGAGGCTGACTCAAATCCTTTACTTGTTAATGACCAACCTAACACCAGCGCCGTTAGTGAAACCAGTAATAAAGGGGATATACCTCAGTCGGCCGAGGTAGAAACACCCAAGCGCATTTTAAGACCACGCCAACATGGCAAAGCGGTTAAAAATTAATCATGTATACAACAACTAAATAACTTTAATTGTATACAACAAAATATATTAAATTAACATTACAAGTGAATTTATATTACATTACATTACAATTATCAGATATTGTAACACAAACAAACTAGCACTGTCTAAAATGAATTTATATTACATTACATTACAATTGTCAAATATTGTAAACACAAACAATTAGCATTTTATAAAATGAATTTATATTACGCTTTTTCCACAATACTACTGTGTAGGGTTTTTAAAATTATTTTCCACATTTTAGTTCAATACTCTCTAAAAGCGTGAGTTTTAGTTTTTTTAAACTATATTTATTTCATAATATTGCATTGTCATCGCGACCTGAACTGTGGTGAAAATTTCAACAACCTAGCACAACAGAAAGTTGGTTCAAAATCGAATGCAAAAATTCGGGCACAAGAACGACGAAAGCGACCTAAGTAATAATAATAATAAAAAACATTTTAAAAAACGATTCAACGTATTTTTAAAATGTTTTTATTAGGTCGCTTTCGTCGTTCTTGTGCCCGGATTCTTGCATTCGATTTTGAACCAACTTCCTGTTGTGCTAGGGTCTTGAAATTTTCACTACAGTTCAGGTCGCGATGACAATGCAATATTATGAAAAAAAAAATTCCGATAGGTGGCGCGTGGGTCGCTATATTTTCAAAAATCGCATTTATGGTCCGATTTGGCTGAAATTCGGAACATGTATTACTACTATGAAAATAAATATTTTCCTAAAAAAAAATTCCGCTAGGTGGAGCTGAGGTCGGGGTAATAACAGCTGAAAATCCTAATTATGGACTGATTTAGCTGATATTTAGCGTGTGTATTACTTAATCAATTTCCAAATGTTCAAAAAAAAATTGGACCCGCTAGGTGGCGCATGAGTCGTTCTATTTAAGAAATGCGAAGGTCTGTTTTCGGTGTCGATTAATTCGTTTTTCAACGAACTTCCCGTTGAGGTAGAATCTTGAAATTTTCATCATCGTTTTGTTTTCTGCCCACACGCAATATAACAAAAAAATAATTCCGATAGGTGGCGCACGGGTAGAGATATTTGAAAAGTTTCATTTCCAGAGATTTTGCTTTGGATTTTGAACTAACTTCCCATTGAGCTGGGGTTTTGAAATTTTCACCAATATTGCTTTAATTGCAAAAGTCCCATTTATCAGCCTATCTTCCTTATTGCTATCTGAATATTTCGTACATATGCTATAATGCGCATGCTATAATGTGTTTTCAGCGCCATAAACAGCATCGAAATTTCGAATATTTCATCTGCATACATTTAGGCGCAGCCACTATTGCACAAAGGAAAGATAATGTGCTTTATAAGACTTAAAAAAGAATAATTTTATTCATGTAACCATAGGCACACCGCGTAATGCGTGTAAACGTAGAAAATTGCCGAAGGCATAAATGAACTGTCAAAATTTTTATGGAACGAAGTTTACACAGATTCGGTAAACTTCCACGATGAGTTTAGTGTGTAAACACCTCCAAAAATTACCCAATTCGATTACGCTGTTCGACATGCAGTTTTTCAAAGCAGTCAATGCACACTAGACAAAAATAGAAGAATAGCTAAAAAATGGGTCAAAAATTAAATTAATAAGAATTTCATAATAAAAAGTATTCACATAAATTTATCTATATCGTTCATCTAACTGAGCTGTTAAATGTATATATTTACGCTTTCGTTAAGTTATATGGTTACATCATCATCATTTATTGGCGCTTAACCGCCTAAGCGATTTTGGCCGTCGCCTATCAAAGCACGCCAGTCATTCCTTTTTAGCGATAACTGACGCCAATTGGAAACCCTAAGGGAGTTCAAGTCATCCTCCACCTGTTGTTTCCATCTCAGTCGAGGCCTCCCCCTTCCTCTGCTGCCGAATTCGGGTGACGATTGGAAAACCTTCTGGGCTGGAGCTTCTTTGTCCATTCGCATGACGTGACCCAGCCAGCGGAGCCTTTGGGCTTTAATTCGCTGGACTATGGTCAGATCTGCGTAAAGCTCGTACAGCTCATCGTTAAATCTCCTTCGATACTCGCCGTCGGCATCACGGGAAGGACCATAAATCTTCCGGAGAACTTTTCTCTCAAATACTCCAAGGGCCATCTCATCTTCTCTTGACATTGTCCATGAGTCTGAGCCATACATCAGGACAGGTATGATGAGAGACTTATAGAGCGCGATCTTTGTTCTTCGAGAGAGGACTTTACTTCTCAATTGCCTACTCAGTCCAAAGTAGCACTTGTTCGCAAGAGTGATTCTCCGTTGGATTTCTAGACTGATATTATTTTCGGTGTTAATGCTGGTTCCCAAATAGACGAAGTCCCTCACAGTTTCAAATTTGTAACTATCAACAGTGACGTGGCTGCCAAGGCGCAGGTGCGCCGATTCTTTCTTTGATGACAGCAAATACTTCGTCTTGTCCTCGTTGACCGCAAGACCCACTTTTTTCGCTTCTTTATCCAGTCCAGAGAAGGCAGCGCTTACGGCGCGGTTGTTAAGGCCAATGATATCAATATCATCGGCATACGCCAGCAATTGCACGCTCTTGTAAAAGATTGTACCATTGCGGTTTAGCTCTGCTGCTCGAATTATCTTCTCCAGCATCAGGTTGAAGAAATCGCACGAAAGGGAGTCGCCCTGTCTGAAGCCTCGTTTGGTTTCAAATGGCTCAGAGAGGTCCTTCCCGACTCTGACGGAGCTGTTAGTATTGCTCAACGTCATTTGGCAAAGCCGTATAAGCTTTGCAGGGAAGTCAAATTCAGACATGGCGGCATACAGGCAACTCCTTTTTGCGCTGTCAAAAGCGGCTTTGAAATCGACAAAGAGATGGTGTGTGTCGATTCTTTTATCATGGGTCTTCTCCAGGATTTGGCGTATCGTGAAAATCTGGTCGATGGTAGACTTACCAGGTCTAAAGCCACACTGATAAGGTCCAATCAGCTTGTCTACGATGGGCTTCAGTCTTTCACACAATACGCTAGAAAGAACCTTATACGCGATATTAAGAAGGCTGATTCCGCGGTAGTTGGTGCGGTTAGCGGGATCGCCTTTCTTGTGGATTGGGCAGAGCACACTTAAATTCCAATCTGGAGGCATGCACTCGTCTGACCATATTCTGCATAAGAGCTGATGCATGCTTTTTACCAGCTCTTCGCCTCCGTGTTTGAACAGCTCGGCGGGCCGTCCGTCTTTTCCAGGCGCTTTGTTGTTTTTCAGCCGGGATATAGCTATCCTCACTTCATCATAGTCAGGTGGTGGGACGACTTTTCCATCGTCAGGGATTGGGGTATCGGGTTCGACGTCTCCCTCGCAATTTAGCAGTGAGGAGAAGTGCTCCCTCCATAATTTAAGTACACTCTGTACGTCGGTTACCAGGTCGCCATTATTGTCCTTACAGGAACTTGCCCCGGTCTTAAAACCTTCCGTCATCCGCCGGATCTTTTCATAGAATTTTCGGGCATCATTCCTGTCAGCCAGCATCTCAAGCTCCTCACACTCACGCCTTTCGGCCTCACGTTTCTTTTTTCTGAAAAGGCGTCTCTCTTCCTTCTTTGCCTCACGATAGCGTTGCCATACACTGCGGGTTGCGCCCGTTCGCAACGTCTCCCTGTAGGCAGCGTCCTTTTTGTCCGAGGCAGTGCTGCATTCCTCATCGTACCAGTTGTTTTTGCGGGCTCGCTGGAACCCTATAGTGGCCTCAGCGGCGGTACGTAATGAGTGAGAGATATGCTTCCATTGCTCGGTTGCATCGTTAGGTCGAGGATTGCTCTCCGATAGCAGGTGTGAGAGTCGAGTGGAGAAATTGTCAGCTGTCTGTGTCGTGCGCAGCTTCTCGACGTCAAACTTTCCTTCCGTTACTGTGCGCACTTTCTTTGCTACACAGAGGCGTGTGCGTATCTTGGCTGCAACAAGATAATGGTCCGAGTCGATATTGGGACCACGAAGGGTACGCACGTCCAGAACGGTGGAGCTATGTCTGCCGTCGATCATGACATGATCAATCTGGTTTCTTGTTCTTTGATCAGGAGACAGCCATGTGGCTTGGTGTATTCGTTTATGCTGGAACCTGGTACTACTGATGACCATATTGCGAGCAGCAGCGAAATCAATCAACCTAGTGCCGTTGGGGGATGTTATATCATGGAGACTAAATTTTCCAACTGTTGGACCAAAGACTCCTTCCTTGCCCACCTTCGCATTAAAGTCGCCGAGCACGATTTTGATATCATGTTGGGGGCAGCGATCATAAGTCTGTTCAAGTTTATCGTAGAAGGAGTCCTTCTCTGCGTCGTCCGTCTCCTCAGTCGGCGCATAGGCGCAGATAAATGTTATGTTGAAAAATTTCGCTTTGATGCGGATCGCAGCGAGACGCTCGTCCACGGGGGTGAACGCTAGTACTTGGCGGCGAAGTCTCTTTCCCACCACGAATCCTACACCACGCGCTTTGCCGCGTGTCTGGCCACTGTAGTATACGTCACAAGGTCCGATGGTCGTCTTTCCTTGTCCCGTCCATCGCATTTCCTGCAGGGCGGTGATGTCAGCCTTTGCGTTAACGAGGACATCAACCAGTCGGGCAGCGGTACCGTCCCTTGAAAGGGTCCGGACATTCCCGGTACATGCCCTAATATCCAAATCATTATGCCTTATTCGTTTTGCCGGGTCGTCAACATTAAAGGGGGTTCTCATCCGAGGCTTTAATTTATTTTTCATTGGACTAAATTTTTTACGTGGCGGGTCCCAAACCCAGCGCACAACCCGTTTCGGGGTTACATGAGTACCACTAATATGACACAGAATATCCAATTACAATCTTAGAAATTTTCACAGACTCACAACTAAAAAGTATAAAATAAAAAATAGAATAAAAAAATATTTTTAATTTAAAATGTTTTTAAAATGAACTAAAAACTGGAAAATAATTTCCCCTCTGCCTACATAGATTCTTCACCACGTAAAGCTTATCTGGAACATTTGTGAGTGGGAATTCTTATAGGTATTAAATAGTACTTGGAGTTTGAAATGTATAAAAACATTTGGCGCTTGCTATATTGTGAAAAGATGTTTTTTTAGAAAAGCTCATATTGGCGGCCGCCGTGGTGTAGCGGTTAAGTGTTCGGCCTTCTACACCAAGTCGTGTCGGTTCGATGCCCGGCAAAAGTAACATCCAAAATTATTTAGAAAAAGAATTTTTCTAAACGGGGTCGCCCCTCGGCAGTAGTTTGGCAAACTCTCCGGGTGTATTTCTGCCATGGGAAGCTTCTCAGCAAAAAATTCATTTGCTTTGCGAGTGCCGTTCGGAGTCGGCAAAAAACTGTAGGTCCCGCCAACTTGTAGGAAAAACTCAAAGGCAACACACCACAAGTTGGAAAGAGAAGCTCGGCTAGAAATCTCGTTAGAGGTTATGATGACCTGTTGGTATATCGCCGCCACTATTTTTTTTTTTTTTTTTTTTTTTTTTTTTTTCATATCGGTAATAAGATTGTTAGAAATTAATGCGAACCATCTTTAGCGTGCGCCAATTTTTTTATACCTTTCAAACTCCAAGTACTATTTAATACCTATAAGAATTCACACTCACAAATGTTCCAGATAAGCTTTACGTGGTGAAGAATCTATGTAGGCAGAGGGGAAATTATTTTCCAGTTTTTAGTTCATTTTAAAAACATTTTAAATTAAAAATATTTTTTTATTCTATTTTTTATTTATAAATAATATAACCGCAATTAAATGTATGCCTCAACAATAGTACAAATAGATGTCGACAACACAATAATTTGGAGTTTTATCAACATTATATATGAATTATGTATTCACAGTATATTTACACTTTATCTATAATGAATATGAATACGGTTACAGGTAACAAGGTCAATGGAAATAGTGTTAATGGACATTATTTCGCACCCCAAATGGAAATAGTGTCATTTCCATTTTCGAAATGGAAATAAGGTCAGTTGACTTAACTTCTCTTTGTTTATTAATTATATATATTATTTAATAATCTGATATAAATTAAACGATATTTAATTATAAACTGAATTTTTTCTTTCAAATTTATCTTAAAAAGCGCAGCAGGCAAATACTTGAAATTAAAAACCCGCATGATTTTTAATTTAAAATTTTTATTTTTTTGTTATGTTATTATTTTAAAATATTTAATGGCTTGACTTTGAAATTTATTTGAAAAAGCGCCGCAGGCAAAAATTTGGAATAAAAAATCGCGCGATGACTTATATTAATGCGGTTTTTTTTTTAATTTGTAAGCCATACATTGAAGATTTTTCAATCATAACATACCAAAAAATAAAAATTTGACGGGACGGCATGATACCGACGTAGTGAAAAATTAGATGCGACGCTTTTTGTAAATCACATCATCAAACTTTGAAAAGGAGTACTGTCTTGTGGCCTTTTTAGATATTGAAGGAGCCTTCAACAACATAAGCCCTGATGCTATAAACACCGCTTTAACAAGTCTAGGCATAAGCAGGTCTCTTATTGGACTTATTGATCAACTACTAAGGGGTAGACGAATAGTTTCATCACTGGGCTCGGTGGTGTTCCCCGCTTCTATGGAACCTCACTGTCAACTTCTTAGGCACAGTTCTGGATGGGAAACTAACCTGGAAGGAGAATGTTCTTCAGCGCCAGAAGAAAGCGAAAGCAAAAGAGCCATTGAAAAAAAATGGGGGCTCAGCCCCAAAATATGCAAATTGATCTACCCTGCAATCATTCGACCAATCATGCTCTATAAAGTTGTGGATGGTGGCCTGCGCTGAGCAAGGCAACAAACCTTAATGTGTATAAGCGGTGCGTTAAAACCAACAGCCAAGGAAGCACTCCAGGCCATTCTTGGCATTTTGCCACTCGATCTGGAAGGGCACCGGGTAGCAGCAGCATCGACTCTGCGTCTAAGGGAAACGTCATGCTGGGGCGCAAGCACTACTGGACACGCCAGTATTTTGGGATCCTATAGCTTTCTTCCGCTGAGCACAGATCGTTGTGCGACCACAACAGTCGGAGATAGCGGTTTTAAAATAGACATTCTCAGCAGGGAAGAATGGAAGAGCACGAATCAGAGTGCCGCCACTCATGATTTATACTGATGGCTCGAAGTTAGACGGCAGAGTTGGAGGAGGGGTTTATTCAAAGGATCTGATCCTTGAGCTCTCCTTTAGACTACCTGATCACTGCAGTGTCTTCCAGGCTGAAGTTTCAGCAATCATGGACGCCGCGGCTTGGATAGCCCAACACACTATCAGACAGGATATTTTAATATTCAGCGACAGCCAAGTGGCCATCAAATCGCTCAGCTGTCGTCGACCTCTACAAGAGATGGCCCAACAGAACCGCGTGAACCTCACATGGGTCCCGGGGCATAGGGACATTGAGGGAAATTGTAGGGCAGACGAAATTGCGAGGCAGGGCACGACCAAGCAGGTTCTTCGGGATAACGAGCGCTTAGGTATGCCGTTTGCCACATGCAAGCTAATGCTGAAAGAGTACCACGCCGCCAAGCCAACGAAAGATGGCTGCAATCTCCAGGATGCCGGATATCCAAAGAAACCTGGCCGAAATGGGATCATAAAAGATCAAGCCAAATTTATGCCCTAAGGAGAAGAGAAATCTCCATATTAATAGGCGTATTAACTGGGCACTGCCTTATTGGTAGGCACGCAGGAAGACTAGGTGTGCCCTACCGACAATGCTGTAGGAGTTCCAAGGATGATGAGGAGGACGAAACGGTGGAGCACCTCATCTGCAACTGTCCGGCTTTAAGTGGCGCGAGAATGCGCTTTTTGGGAGTTTTCCTTCCTGGTTATCCTATGCCAGGTCACGGAGCTGGATATAAGGGCCTGATGGCCTTCATCAAGTCATCTAAATGGTTCGCGGAGGAGTAACGGTGTCGGTTTAGGAACGTCAGTCCCGGGATTCTGCTATGTGGAGAATCCCGATAATACCGGGATTTTCCATATGACAGGGTCCCGAAACTGACTTTTCTAGTGCTGGTGGTATCACAACGGGCCTTTTAATACTGGCCTAGGTGTGCCTCCTATATCATATCCTATACTGACAAATGTTGGCTATCAATTTTATATTGATAGCATATCAATATTTATTGACGGGACAGGAATATAAATTTTTACATGATGTCGCATCAATAAATATGGATGATCTATCCTTTGATTTCCCTCCGTGCACATATGGTTCTATGTAGATGTGTACGACTAAGTAGGTACTTTCGTCTTTCGGTCTCCGTTCGCTAACGCAACATCATTGTTTATCAAAACACTATACCAATGTTTAAAGCAGACCTGTTAATATTTAATGATTGCTAATCGGTAATGATTAGCAGTTTCATTGATTATTTTTTGAGAAGCCACCTAATGATTGATTACCAATTACTTTCATATATGTTCAATATGTTCTGTCGCCATAGAACATATAAAATTGCCGCCAAGAATTTATGCGCACACGCTTTATTAAACACTTAAATATAATAGCCGCGTGACAACCAAGTTTCGTATGTACATGCATTTAACGCAAACTTATGCGTCACAGCAACAGCGGCACAATCAACTATATGAGAGCCAAGTGTAAAATGCTTCTTCTTATGCTTTTCATGCATACAAAGTTGAAAGTTGGCAACTTTTGCATGTTAGATGTCGCTCGTGATGCGCAATGTGTCGTTCTCTACCTATATACCCACGTTCAACTTATCTGTCAATACATAATGCTGCGGCAAACATTGATTGTGACGCCGCTATAAAGCCGCGCGGCAAAGAGGCAATAATGTCGCAGCGACATCAATCGGCTGCTAGCAGCAACAGAAAACATAGAATCTTTTACAATAAAGCTGCGTGGTTAATAAAGTTACTTTTGGGATATTGGAATAAAGACTAAACTAAACGATAAATGGGATTTTTGAAATTAAGCTAATTTTTTTATTTACTGTTAGCGAAGCCTGAACGATGATGAAAATTTGCATTTATGTTAATAATATAATACACTCAGATATTAACAAAACAGGAGGTCTTCCAAAAGAACTAGAAATATTTGTTGGTGCTAAAATTAGGTTGAGATCTAACGTTGACGTTGCAAAGGGACTTGTAAATGGAGCAATAGGTCACATCACTGAAGTTATATGGCCATATTACAGACGTGCTCAACTATACCATAACGATATACCATCCATTCGCGTAGACTTTGGTACCGATGGCTTACACATAATACAGCCTAAATCTGTTCAATTTCCTGCTAAATTTAATCACGGCACAGCTGAAAGAAGAATGCTTCCGATTGTCTTGTCGTGGGCTTCAACTGTGCACAAAATGCAGGGAACTACCGTAGACCATGCGGTTATTTATCTAGGCTGCAAACTATTTGCTGCTGGTCAAGCTTATGTGGCTTTAAGCCGTGTTAAGTCTTTAGAAGGTCTTCGAATCGAAGAACTTGACTGTTCAAAGTTGACTTCAAAGAAGCCGTGTAATGTTGATGCATTAAAAGAAATGGATCGGATGAGGAATGTTAAAATAACTAAGTAAATATTGCATAACTAATTTAAACAATATTTTATATTTAAAATAAATTCAAGAAAAAAGATGTTCTAAGCACAAGCTTATAGGTATATTTCTTGTTGATAAACCGAACTAAAAAGTAAAAAATAAAATTAAAGAAAAAAAAACTTTTTTAAAAATAAGCTTTTATTATTGGTTTATAAAATTAACTAAAAAGTAAAAAATAAATTGACTGTAAAGGAATATAACACTTTATAAGTTCATTGTAACCTTTAAAGATAATTTGGCTTCTTCGTCTGCCGCAAAATAATTCCATATTGTACATAATTATATATTTCTAACATTAAAACTTTACACCTAAATTATTAAATCTTCCAGTATATATCACATTCCTAATTTTATTAATAATAAAAGCGTGTTAAATTTTGATGGTATAATTAAGAACATTTAGGACCTTCATTTCTATTTGATGGTATAATTAAAAACATTCAGGTGTTAAATTTTGATGGTATAATTAAGAACATTTAGGACCTTCTTTTCTATTTGATGGTATAATTAAGAACATTCAGGACCTTCTTTTCTTGCTATCGAAATTTAACACGCTTTTATTATTAATAAAATTGGGAATGTGATATATACTGGAAGATTTAATAATTTAGGTGTAAAGTTTTAATGTTAGAAATATATAATTATGTACAATATGGAATTATTTTGTGGCACACGAAGAAGCCAAATTATCTTTAAAGGTTACAATGAACTTATAAAGTGTTATATTCCTTTACAGTCAATTTATTTTTTACTTTTTAGTTAATTTTATAAACCAATAATAAAAGCTTATTTTTAAAAAAGTTTTTTTTCCTTTAATTTTATTTAATGATTATTTTTCAATTGATTAAAAAAAAAAATTTCAAAAAAAAAAATCAGAAAAGCATTTAAAAAATAAAACAAAAATAAAAAAATAAAAAATAATTAAAAGTAATGGTTACTTTTGATTATTTTTTATTTTTGTTTTATTTTTTTAGTACTGTTGTAGAAAAATATTCACTTTCACAAACATGCAAATTATAGGTGAAGCAAGAATTTCTTTTATATAAATGCATATATTCATGCACATAAATATCCCTGGAGGAAACATATCGACATCTTTCCTATTAGTTCGTCATCAAGTGGTCGAACTACAACCTAAACAGAGGACTGGCGCTTTTGCACATTCAGTATATTATTTTTAAAAAGGTATATGTAATATGGAATGATTATGATGATAAATATGGAATGTAACGGTATAATTTACAACTTATACTGTACGATAGTAAATCAAATGGACATAGTTGGCATGCCTATGTTTTAATTTGTGTAGCATAGGTACTTATAAGTGTTCAAATAGAACTATCCGACCGTACCCGTAGGGTATCAAACGAAAAATGTCCGACACTACCCGTTTAGATATCATCATCATCATTTATTGGCGCTTAACCGCCTAAGCGATTTTGGCCGTCGCCTATCAAAGCACGCCAGTCATTCCTTTTTAGCGATAACTGACGCCAATTGGAAACCCCAAGGGAGTTCAAGTCATCCTCCACCTGTTGTTTCCATCTCAGTCGAGGCCTCCCCCTTCCTCTGCTGCCGAATTCGGGTGACGATTGGAAAACCTTCTGGGCTGGAGCTTCTTTGTCCATTCGCATGACGTGACCCAGCCAGCGGAGCCTTTGGGCTTTAATTCGCTGGACTATGGTCAGATCTGCGTAAAGCTCGTACAGCTCATCGTTAAATCTCCTTCGATACTCGCCGTCGGCATCACGGGAAGGACCATAAATCTTCCGGAGTACTTTTCTCTCAAATACTCCAAGGGCCATCTCATCTTCTCTTGACATTGTCCATGAATCTGAGCCATACATCAGGACAGGTATGATGAGAGACTTATAGAGCGCGATCTTTGTTCTTCGAGAGAGGACTTTACTTCTCAATTGCCTACTCAGTCCAAAGTAGCACTTGTTCGCAAGAGTGATTCTCCGTTGGATTTCTAGACTGATATTATTTTCGGTGTTAATGCTGGTTCCCAAATAGACGAAGTCCCTCACAGTTTCAAATTTGTAACTATCAACAGTGACGTGGCTGCCAAGGCGCAGGTGCGCCGATTCTTTCTTTGATGACAGCAAATACTTCGTCTTGTCCTCGTTGACCGCAAGACCCACTTTTTTCGCTTCTTTATCCAGTCCAGAGAAGGCAGCGCTTACGGCGCGGTTGTTAAGGCCAATGATATCAATATCATCGGCATACGCCAGCAATTGCACGCTCTTGTAAAAGATTGTACCATTGCGGTTTAGCTCTGCTGCTCGAATTATCTTCTCCAGCATCAGGTTGAAGAAATCGCACGAAAGGGAGTCGCCCTGTCTGAAGCCTCGTTTGGTTTCAAATGGCTCAGAGAGGTCCTTCCCGACTCTGACGGAGCTGTTAGTATTGCTCAACGTCATTTGGCAAAGCCGTATAAGCTTTGCAGGGAAGTCAAATTCAGACATGGCGGCATACAGGCAACTCCTTTTTGCGCTGTCAAAAGCGGCTTTGAAATCGACAAAGAGATGGTGTGTGTCGATTCTTTTATCATGGGTCTTCTCCAGGATTTGGCGTATCGTGAAAATCTGGTCGATGGTAGACTTACCAGGTCTAAAGCCACACTGATAAGGTCCAATCAGCTTGTCTACGATGGGCTTCAGTCTTTCACACAATACGCTAGAAAGAACCTTATACGCGATATTAAGAAGGCTGATTCCGCGGTAGTTGGTGCGGTTAGCGGGATCGCCTTTCTTGTGGATTGGGCAGAGCACACTTAAATTCCAATCTGGAGGCATGCACTCGTCTGACCATATTCTGCATAAGAGCTGATGCATGCTTTTTACCAGCTCTTCGCCTCCGTGTTTGAACAGCTCGGCGGGTAGTCCGTCTTTTCCAGGCGCTTTGTTGTTTTTCAGCCGGGATATAGCTATCCTCACTTCATCATAGTCAGGTGGTGGGACGACTTTTCCATCGTCAGGGATTGGGGTATCGGGTTCGACGTCTCCCTCGCAATTTAGCAGTGAGGAGAAGTGCTCCCTCCATAATTTAAGTACACTCTGTACGTCGGTTACCAGGTCGCCATTATTGTCCTTACAGGAACTTGCCCCGGTCTTAAAACCTTCCGTAATCCGCCGGATCTTTTCATAGAATTTTCGGGCATCATTCCTGTCAGCCAGCATCTCAAGCTCCTCACACTCACGCCTTTCGGCCTCACGTTTCTTTTTTCTGAAAAGGCGTCTCTCTTCCTTCTTTGCCTCACGATAGCGTTGCCATACACTGCGGGTTGCGCCCGTTCGCAACGTCTCCCTGTAGGCAGCGTCCTTTTTGTCCGAGGCAGTGCTGCATTCCTCATCGTACCAGTTGTTTTTGCGGGCTCGCTGGAACCCTATAGTGGCCTCAGCGGCGGTACGTAATGAGTGAGAGATATGCTTCCATTGCTCGGTTGCATCGTTAGGTCGAGGATTGCTCTCCGATAGCAGGTGTGAGAGTCGAGTGGAGAAATTGTCAGCTGTCTGTGTCGTGCGCAGCTTCTCGACGTCAAACTTTCCTTCCGTTACTGTGCGCACTTTCTTTGCTACACAGAGGCGTGTGCGTATCTTGGCTGCAACAAGATAATGGTCCGAGTCGATATTGGGACCACGAAGGGTACGCACGTCCAGAACGGTGGAGCTATGTCTGCCGTCGATCATGACATGATCAATCTGGTTTCTTGTTCTTTGATCAGGAGACAGCCATGTGGCTTGGTGTATTCGTTTATGCTGGAACCTGGTACTACTGATGACCATATTCCGAGCAGCAGCGAAATCAATCAACCTAGTGCCGTTGGGGGATGTTATATCATGGAGACTAAATTTTCCAACTGTTGGACCAAAGACTCCTTCCTTGCCCACCTTCGCATTAAAGTCGCCGAGCACGATTTTGATATCATGTTGGGGGCAGCGATCATAAGTCTTTTCAAGTTTATCGTAGAAGGAGTCCTTCTCTGCGTCGTCCGTCTCCTCAGTCGGCGCATAGGCGCAGATAAATGTTATGTTTAGATATAAAAGGCTCAAATTAGAAATCCATGAGCCCCAAAGTGTAAGTAGGTGTATATATTTGCATACAAAGATACACAGATCTTTATACTTTTAACAACAAAACTTTAAAATAATAAAAAAAAATTTAAAAAATCAAACAAAAAATAAAAAAAAAATTTAAAAATCAAGAAAAAATCAAAAATTATCAAAGTAATCAAAAACGGCTTTTTTGATTTTTTCTTGATTTTTTATTTTTTTTTATTTTTTCTAATCGTAATCAATTAGTAATTGCCTTTTCTTGAAAGCAATTAAAATAATCATTGCCAATTAAAAAAAACCTTCTAATCAATCGATTACTAATTACTAAAGCCTAATCACTCGGGAAGGAGAGAACTTTCAATCAGTTTAACTTGCTACAAAACTGTTTTTTGTTTTAAGGCATTGCGACTAGCTCCCAAGAATCTAGACTCGCAATGATAGACCTCTACAAATTAACACTAAAGTGTTAAACTTTTTCGGTTTCATTCATATAATAGTATAGCGTGAATTTGACACCGCCGATGTGCCAGTTGCCGGAGCAGAGGGATTTTCCGGTTTGCTGGTTACCCCGTGGAGAATTGCTTCCGGTTCTGTTTATTAACGAAGTGTCCTTCTTCGGTCTGTGTGGTCCGCGGAAGATATTTGATTTCTCTCCTACCAATTAGAGATGGGCGGCGTGCGTGTTTTTTACCGTGACTCGAAACACGCACGCGTGTGTCCATGTGCGCGTGTTCGAAAATGCGATTTCGTGTCGTGATCGTGTTGAGCCCGAAAACCATAAAAAACACGCACGAAAAAACACGATCTTCTTTTTTTACCAAACTGGGTTGGCACATTATATTTTTTCTAAATTATATTTTTTTATAAGTTTCTAATTCCACTTCACTCCACCACAAACTTTATGTTAGATGAAATTCGTCAGGTTTCAAGTGCAAAATATCATCTATATTTTCATGAAAAATTATAGAAATTTCTCAAAGTTTTTAAAAAATTTCATAGGTGTCAAATACGGTTCTACCATTAAAGCGTAATATATATGCTTTGTCAGATGTATATGTCACTTTTTGGTGTGGATACAAATACAAATCGTGTAAACACAAAAGAGAAATGTCTTCTGACAAATCATATGTACGAACACAAGCAATAGAATGGTTTCTATTTCCATCTGACCTAGCATGTAAACGCAGAGCAAATTAATTAATTTGACACACATATGAGTACATATGGATCGAAAACGTGACAGGTACATATGACAATACACATTGCCGTTAGCAATGTTTTGGGATTACTCCAAAAGCAAAACCTTCAATAACTCATTACACCAAACAGTTGACTAGTGCCACTTTCAAAAGTAAAGGCTGATTCACATGGGTCGATTTTCTAGTCGATTTTTGTGGTTCCACTGCTTACCACTTTGAAATACAAAGTGTAGATCGATCGATTTAAAACAATAATTTTTCCACAAAAAATACGCCCTTCTTTTTTTACGCTTGTCCTTCTTTTTTTCTACACTGAACCAAAAACGTACATGTTTTGTACGAACAAAGTTTCATAGAAGTTCACGCTGATTTCTCCTTAGAATCTAAGAAAAATTTCATATATTTTAAGAAAAGTTTTTATTATTTATGAAAAAATACGCTAAATTTTATTAACGTCAGAACTTCGTTCATAAAATATAAGGACTAAAATTCATTAATTTTTTAGCTGAATTTGTTCTTAAATATTACGAATTTGTTCTTAAATTTTAAGAAATTACGTACGTACAATTTTTTTACTATGATTATAAGAACTTTTTCTAAATATTTAGAACTTCTTTCGTAGATTTTAAGAACTATTTCTAATATTTTAGGAAAGCGTCATCGATTGAACCAAAACATTCTTAACTAGAGCAAACAGCTGCCACTGTTTAAATTTTTTTTTATTAATACAATTTATTGAAAAGATCGTGTGTTAAAAATTAAACATATAGTAATTATGTATATTAAAAAAAAGAAAAAGAAAAAGAAACAAGTTCGCTATTATGAAGTGTAGTGTGTGATAAAGACTTGTTAAGTCCCGAGAAATTAACGTTTCACCTAAAAAGAACCCACATAAGAAGACATCTGGAAATAAACAAAAAGACTTCAACCTCAACTGAAGCAGCATCATATTGTGACGAATTCGATGATTCCTTGATTATTTTGCCTGAGTTCGATCACTGTACGTTAAATAAAACACTCCGATTCTGTTTAATAAGTAGTACGCTTTATTCAGGACTAAAAACCGTAGTACAATATCGCGGGTTAATTTACTGTTCAGTACTTCACTGTACAACACTTCAAAATAAACTGATTGATTTGCGTTGTCTTTGCGCGGTTTATATACCCTAGCAGACAGCAGCTTCACAACCTAGAAATGTCTACACATTTCTGGTTTAATCGCGCAACCGTGTTCTCGAAACGTTTATCTATCGTCATCTCCTCTTTGTGCCACATTCGCAAACCTGCCTCTCGCGCTCACAGCTATAGTTGTGGTAGTGACGCTTATGATGGAAATACGCTAGAGTTGGGAGATGAGCGATTCTTGAGAACATTCGCCACACTGTCCTCCACCTAAGTCTGATCGTCCCGATCAGACACATTTCCCGATCCAAACGTTGCTAGCCTCTCCAGATGAACCACCTTCATTTTGTTTCGTGGTCTTCCAACAGTTTGTATGCGGTAGACAACATCATTTATCCGCTTTATTACTTTATATGGGCCTTCCCAGTTACATTGCAGTTTTGGGGACAAACCTTTCTTTCGTTGTGGGTTGTATAACAGCACTAAATCCCCTTCTTTAAAACCTTCCGAGTTGATGGCTTTGTCGTATCTGGCTTTCATCTTATCACTCATGATCTTCGTCCGTTGTCTTACAAGATCGTGTATTTCTCTCATTTCTTCTTCCAAGATGCTAGTGGATTTCCTGGCATTTATTCCTTCATCAGCATTTATCCCAAACTTCAAGTCAGCTGGCAACCGAAGATCATTCCCAAAAATTACTTTTGCTGGAGTCTGACCCGTTGTTTCATGTATTGCCGAGCGATATGCCATCAGGAACAAGGAGATGTGCGTGTCCCAATCTCTCTGGAACTTATCCACTCATGTGCTCTTCCAAGGTTCGATTGAAACGTTCCACCATGCCATCTGACTGAGGATGCAGTGCAGTTGTTCGCGTTTTCCGAATACCCAATGTCTTGCACATTTCTTGGAATACAACTGATTCGAAATTCCTGCCTTGGTCGGAATGTAACTCCATCGGTACACCAAACCTCGCTACCCAATTGTTTATGAACACCTCTGCAATGGTTTCTGCCTCTTGATTTGGAATCGGGTAAACTTCTGGCCATTTGCTGAAATAGTCCATAACAACTAGTACGTATTTGTTTCCGAGTTTGCTAGTAGGAAATGGGCCAGCTACATCCATGGCAATCCTCTCAAACGGTGCACCTGTGTTGTACTGCTTCATCTGTCCATGACTTCTCGACTTCGGACCCTTTGCTTTGATGCACACCTCACAGTTGGCAATCCACTCCGCGATCGACTGCCGGCAACCAACCCAATAGAATCTCTGCCTGACTTTCTCCAACGTTTTCGTGACTCCGAGATGACCTCCACTTGGGCCATTATGTAGCTCATTCAAAACATCAGAGATTTTCTTCCTTGGGACAACTACCAGCTTCCGAGCGCATTGACCATCTTCGCTTTCCCATACTCTATGTAAGCAACCGGATACCAATTTCAGACTGTTCCACTGTGCCCAATATGACTTGGCAACAGGACTCTCTGCTGACATCTCCTCTCTTGTTGGTCGTTCGTTTTGCTCGATTCCTTGCATCACACGTACCAGATCTGGGTCCTCTAGCTGATGCTTCCTTAGTTGATCCATGTTCCATTCGTCCGTAGCTGTTATAGTCATTAGCCGCACATCTATAACATCTTCCTTGGCCTCAGCTTTCGAACAATGCTTGCATTCTAGGTTACATGGTCGCCGGGACATTGCATCAGCATTGCCGTGGTTGCTGCCTTTGCGATGCTCTATGGAAAAGTCATAACTTTGTAGTCGCTCTATCCACCGTGCCAATTGACCTTCTGGATTACGGAACTGCAAGAGCCATTTCAAGGCTGCATGGTCTGTCCTGACGTGAAATCGCTGTCCATAGAGATACTTGTGGAAATGCTTGATGCACTCCACCAATGCCAGTAGTTCTCTCCGTGTTACACAATAGTTCCTTTCGGGCTTCCCAATTGTGCGGCTATAGTACGCCACTACCTTCTCCTGCCCATCGACAATCTGTGACAAAACCCCTCCAATCGCGTAACCGCTCGCGTCTGTATCCAAAATAAATGTTGAGCCTGGGATTGGATACGCTAACATTGGGGCAGTGCATAGCCGTTCCTTCAAGGTTTGGAAAGCCACTTCATGTTCCTTCTTCCAATCAAATGACATATTCTTCCTGGTCAACTCATGAAGGCTACTGGCTACGCTGGCGAAATTCGGTACAAATCGACGATAATACGTGCACAGTCCGAGGAAACTTCGTAGCTCATGTAAATTTTTCGGTCTTGGCCAATCCTTTACTGCTTCGATCTTCTCTTTAGCAGTGCAAATTCCCTCCGTAGTAACCTTGTGACCTAAGTAACTTAATTCCTTCTTGAACAATGCACACTTTTTGGGACTTAATTTCAGACCGGCGCCAGCTATCCTTTGGAAAACTTCCTCCAAGTTCTTAAGGTGTTCCTCAAAGCTTTTTCCCAGCACGATGATGTCATCCAGGTACACCAAACATGTTTTCCAATGCAGTCCTTTCAATACTTGATCCATGAGTCTCTCAAAAGTAGCTGGAGCGTTACATAGTCCAAAGGGCATTACCGTAAATTGCCACAGCCCCTCTCCAATGCTGAAGGCTGTCTTTTCCTTATCCTCATCTTTCACCTCTACTTGCCAATAGCCGCTTTTTAAGTCCAGTGTAGAGAACCATTTCGTACCAGATAGTGAATCCAGAGTATCGTCAATTCTTGGTAGTGGATAGCTGTCCTTTTTCGTTACGTCGTTCAGCTTCCGGTAATCCACACAGAACCGCATTTTTCCATCCTTTTTCTTCACTAGCACTACCGGTGAGCTCCATGGACTAGCTGATGGTTCGATCACGCCGCTGTCACTCATTTCTTGTATAATTTCTCCTACCACTTGGCGTTTGGCCAATGGAACACTTCGAGGAGCTTGGCGGATTGGTCTCGCATCACCGGTATCAATGTGATACCGTACCGTTATCAATGTGATACATTGGTCCGTCCTGGTTTGGAGCCATCCTTGTCAAATATGGTAGAGTACTTTAGTAGAAGTTGGTTTGCCTTATTCTGGTGGTCTTCTTCGAGCTCTTGCGTCCACGCCGTAATATTATCTGATAGATTAATGTTGCTGGTAGAGACATTTCCCTGGAGCTGTTCACAGTTTATAATCACCTCCGCCTCCTGACATTGTCCCAATATAGCTCCTTTGGAAAGCTTGATCGGCGATCGAAACTCATTTAGTACTCTTACCGGTATACGTCCATCTTGTTTTTTCATAGCCAGTGTTTTTCCTACTAGTATATCCGTCTTTGAACTGTTTGCTGCCTCGACAACCCACAATTTGTTTGTCCCATAATCTCCATCAATCCTTGCCCAAACGACTGCCTCCGACTTCGGTGGAATTTGTTGACTATCTTCCACGACTACCCGCTTACTGATGTACTTGTTCTCGTAACCAAATTTGAGTGGCACATCCATGTTCTTATAGCTCATGGTCTTGTTTTGCATGTCGATCTTGATGCCTTGGTTGCTTAAGAAATCCACACCAACTATGATCTCATCAACAATATCTGCCACTATAAAATTGTGCAGTACGGTGACATTTCCAATTCCGATTTCACATGTTATTTCTCCTTGGACTTGAGTGTCCTCGCCAGTCGCCGTACGCAATTTTGCTCCATGTAATGGCCTCACTTCTTTGTTGACTAAATCAGATCGAATGATGGAATGGGATGCGCCCGTATCAATAGTCAGTAAGCGCTCTTTTCCGTCCACGAGTCCTCCAACAGTAACATTACTTGACTTCCTTCCGATCTGTGAGACAGAGATTATGGGGCATCCAATTGCGGGAGCCAGCCTACGCCCCTTGCGGCTGACTCTCTTTAGTTTAACGGTTGGTTGGATTGGGAGACTTGCTCATCTCCTTCAGCCTTGCGCTTACGTCCGCTTGCATTACTGGAATTATTGGAGCTAGATCTAGAACCACAATAACGTGCAATATGACCAGATTTTCCGCACTTGAAGCATTTAATGGCCGCTTCATTTTTCTGTTGCTTTCCGTTTATTGCTTCTAGGATTGCGTCCACCCATTCTGGTCGTTCTACTTCCACACGATGAGCTTTGTACGCTGGTTTGGACAAAAGTGATGCTGTTTCTTGAGTTAGAGCATGTGATACCGTCTCCGCAAATGATCTCTTTGGATTTGCATAGGTGGCCCGCTTCGTCTCCACGTCACGTATTCCATTTATGAAACTTTGGATTTTCACCCTCTCGATGTATTCCACTGGTGCGTCTGCGTTTGCTAGATGAGCCAACCTCTCGATGTCCGATGCAAACTCCTGTAATGTTTCGTTAGCCTTCTGGAAGCGATTCTGTAGCTCTATTTGATGTATCTGCCTTCTATGCTCGCTGCCGTAACGTCTTTCAACGGCTCCCATCAACGCTTCATAATTGTTTCTTTCAGCGTCCGGAATAGTCTGTAAGATTTCGGCTGCAGGTCCTTTCAATGCCACAAATAAAGCAGCGACTTTGTCCTCAGCGCCCCAGTTGTTCACAGCTGCTGTCTTCTCAAATTGTAGCTTAAATACCTGGAAGGGAACAGAACCGTCAAAGGATGGGGTTTTTACCTTGGGTGCGCTTGTTGAAACCACTGTGCGATTCAGCTGCAACTCCTGGATACGACTTCTTAACGCATCCACCTCGGCTTCGACTTTCTCCTCAAGCTGTATTATTTTCCTGTCCTGCATATTTAGCTGTGCTGACATACGTTCCTCCTGTGCCTCCAACTGAGATGACATATAAGCCTTATGTTCTTCCAATTGGGAGGAGATCTGTGATGATACCTGTGCCGAAATTTGCGACGACATTCGAGTCTCCTGCTCTTCCTACCGAGACGTAATGCGTGTCTCTTGTTCTTCCAACTGAGATGCCATGTGTGTCTTCTGTTCCTCCAACTGAGATGACATGCTTGATGTTATGTTGTTTGACATCTGAGCCAAGGCAGCCAATAAAGAGTTTGTGTCCACATTTGCCACTGAATCCGTAGAGTCCTTTTGCTCTTCTATTTTCGTCGCTCCTTCTTCCGAAAGTTGAAAAACATGATCGTCAACGTTGATTCCTTCCGCTTCCATAGCCTCGCGTAGACGTGATTGTAGCTCTGGCTTATTGCCTGTTGTTACCAATCCACGTATCTCCAGCTCGTTTTTGAGCTGCTGGATCTTCAATTCATTAAACTTTGCCATATCCTTGCACTGTTCTTGTTACCTTTACAATGTCCTTGTTATCCTTGCAATATCCTTGTTGCCTTTACAATGTCCTTGTTATCCTGTATTTATTTAACAATACCGCTTCTGACACCAATTGTGACGAATTCGATGATTCCTTGATTATTTTCCCTGAGTTCGATCACTGTACGTTAAATAAAACACTCCGATTCTGTTTAATAAGTAGTACGCTTTATTCAGGACTAAAAACCGTAGTACAATATCGCGGGTTAATTTACTGTTCAGTACTTCACTGTACAACACTTCAAAATAAACTGATTGATTTGCGTTGTCTTTGCGCGGTTTATATACCCTAGCAGACAGCAGCTTCACAACCTAGAAATGTCTACACATTTCTGGTTTAATCGCGCAACCGTGTTCTCGAAACGTTTATCTATCGTCATCTCCTCTTTGTGCCACATTCGCAAACCTGCCTCTCGCGCTCACAGCTATAGTTGTGGTAGTGACGCTTATGATGGAAATACGCTAGAGTTGGGAGATGAGCGATTCTTGAGAACATTCGCCACAATATTAAGCTGCAGCCGTACCAGAGCGACATTATGCAACAACACCAACTTTAGCTGAAGCACAATTACATATGTACTACTTATTTCAGCCCTCCTTTTATACATACAAACTCCTTTTGCTAATGAATGTTTAACTTTAATTATTTTTTTTTATGAAAATACGTTACCTTTGTAAAAGAAATAAGTATGTCAATTAAAATAAAACATTCCAACTGAATTTCATGATTTTTAAAATTCAAGAATGGATCCATACATTCTAAGAATGAGTTCGTAAAATTTAGAATGCATTCATACAATCTGGGAATCAGTTCGTAAAATTTAAGAATTGATTCATACATTCTAGGAACGAGTTCGTATAATTTATGAATGGACTCATACATTCTAAGAATGAGTTCGTAAAATTTAGAATGGATTCATACAATCTAGGAATGAGTTCATAAAATTTGAAATGGATTCATACATTCTAAGAATGAGTTCGTAAAATTTATGAATGGATTCATACAATCTAAGAACGAGCTCGTATAATTTATGAATGGATTCATACATTCTAAGCATGAGTTCGGAAAATTTAAAATGGATTCATACAATCTAGGAATCAGTTCGTAAGATTTAAGAATGGATTAATACATTCTAAGAACGAGTTCCTATAATTTATGAATGGATTCATACAATCTAAGAACGAGCTCGTATAATTTATGAATGGATTCATACATTCTAAGAATGAGCCGTATAATTTATGAATGGACTGACATATTCGTTCGTATGAGTTCGTACAATTTAATAATCTTTTCGTACATTCTATGAATAAGGTCGTACAATTAATAAATGGTTTGTCATATTCTAAGAATGAGTTCGTACAATTTAAGAATCTTTTCATCAAGGACTGAAACCGAAACCGAAACCGTAACCGTAACCGATTAAAACCGATTAATTTTTCAAAACCGAAACCGTAACCGTAACCGTTATTTTGATCTGGAAAAGACCGAAACCGAAACCGTTTCAAAAGCCGGAACCGGTTCCAAACGGTTTTGAATTTTCTCAATACCTTACTTCTGTGAGTGGGCACATAGGTAGTTCCTTTTACAAACAGGTACCCTGAAAGTTTTCATGGAAGATTGTCGAGCCACGTTTTTCAAAATTCTGAAAGAGGAAGTTTGACTATAGTTGAATGAAGCGATCGAAACAAATTTACGAGATCCGTAAAAGAAATTTTCAGGCTTGTCTCAGAAAGCGCCACTATTTTTAATGTTTTTAACGATTTATACATTTCATTTGGCTTCCAATTTTAATAAAAAAAGTAGAGTTAACTTTAGGAATTTGTTTTGCAGAAATTTCATCCATGCATAGCGTTAATAAATGTATTATTATATTGGAGAAATTCCATCATGGCCGCAGGAAAAAAGTTATGAAAATTCAGACCTATTTCGTAGCTACATAGGTACTTGAGTATTTTAGTAGTAAAATTTTTTTTTTCGTGTTTTTATTTGGAAACCGAAACCGGAACGAAACCGTAACCGAAACCGAAATAAATTTTGTAGAACGAAACCGGAACCGAAACCGAAACACGTTGCAAAAACCGAAACCGAAACCGGAACGTTATTTTAATCGGTTTCAGACCTTGCTTTTCATACGTTCTAAGAATGAGGTCGCAGTATGTATTGACATATTCTAAGAATGATTTCGTAGATTGTAAGAATGAGTTCTTGGATTTTAAGTATTATTATTAAAATTTAGTTTGACATGAATATTTACGAATTTTTGTTCTTAAATTCTACGAAAACGTTCTTTGGAGAGCTTTTAATGAAAAAAATTCGTAAAATATATGTACTTTTTCGTAGAAAATATGTACTTTTTTGGTTCAGTGTATCGAAATAGAAATGTCCTTCTTTTTCCACTTTAGAATCTGGCAACCCCAATCAACACTGACTTAGTGGCACAATTTGGTGATTAGTGACACAATTTGTGAATTTAATTTTTTCATTTTATAATAGGGGTTTTACACAGCATCTGTTCGGAATCATCTAATTTTTATCAAGCTCTATAACATACGCACTATTATAATTAAGACATAGGTAGATAAGTTTAAATTTTTCCCATACGGGGTCAAGAGACTCCACGTATACCATCAAATTTCGAATGTAGTAGATTATGAGGGAAATCCATCAAATTTATCGAAATTGATTACCCTATTCCTATAAAATCGATAGAAGTCCTTCATGACTATTCTTTATCTGCCTAGGCACACGTAGGCCAGTATCAAAAGGCCCGTTGTGATACCACCAACACTAGGAAAGTCAGTTCCGGGACCCTGCCATATGGAAAATCCCGGTATTATCGGGATTCTCCACATAGCAGAATCCCGGGACTGACGTTGCTAAACCGACACCGTTACTCCTCCTCGAACCATTTAGATGACTTGATGAAAGCCATCAGGTCCTTTATGTCCAGCTCCGTGACCTGGCGTAGGCTAACCAGGAAGGGAACTCCCAAAAAGCGCATTCTCGTGCCACTTAAATCCTCGCAGTTGCAGATGAGGTGCTCCACCGTTTCCTCCTCCTCATCATCCTTACAACTCCTACAGCATCGTCGGTAGGGCACACCTAGTCTTTCTGCGTGCCTACCAATGAGGCAGTGCCCAGTTAATACGCCTATTAGTATTGGAATTTTCTTTTCTCCTTAGGGCATAAATTTGTCTTAATCTTTTATGATCGCATTTCGGCCAGGTTTCTTTGGATATCCGGTATCCTGGAGTTTGCAGCCATCTTTCGTTGGCTTGGCGGAGTGTGTACTCCTTCAGCATTAGCTTGCATGTGGCAAACGGAATACCTAAGAACCTGCTTGGTCGTGCCCTGCCTCGCAAGTTCGTCTGCCCTACAATTTCCCTCAATATCCTTATGCCCCGGGACCCCTGTGAGGTTCAGGCGGTTCTGTTCAGAGTTGAACGAGTAAGAGCCAAGGGATTTGATGGTCGCTTGGCTGTCGCTGAAAATAAAAATATCCTGTCTGATAGTGTGTTGGCCTATCCAAGCCTCGGCGTCCATGATTGCTAAAACTTCAGCCTGGAAGACACTGCACTGATCAGGTAGTCTGAAGGAGAGCTCAAGGTTCAGATCCTTTGAATAAATCCCTCCTCCAACTCTGCCGCCTAACTTCGAGCCATCAGTATAAATGGAAGTGCCGCCGTGAGTGGCGGGACTCCGATCCGTGCTGTCCCATTCTTCTGGGAATGGTAATATAAAACCGCTATCTCCGACTGTTGTGGTCGCACAACGATATGTGCTCAGCAGAAGAAAGCTATAGGATCCCAAAATACTGGTGTGTCCAGTAGTGCTTGAGCCCCAGCCGGACGTTTCCCTTAGACGCAGAGCCGATTCTGCTGCTACCCGGTGCCCTTCCAGATCGAGTGGCAAATTGCTAAGAATTGCCTGGAGTACTTCATTGGGGGTTGTTCTTAACGCACCGCTTATACAGAACATGCAAGATCTGTGTACTTTACCAACAGATTAAGGTTTGTTGCCTTGCTCAGCGCAGGCCACCATACCACAACTCCATAGAGCATGGTTGGTCAAATGATTGGATATTTTGGGTCTGAGCCCCATTTTTTTCAATGGCTCTTTTGCACGTGTAGAGTGCAATACACGCTTTCTTCTGGCGCTGAAGAACATTCCTTCTACTTTTCCCGGGTTGATGCTCAATCCGCAGCGCGAGCACCATGAGGAAACCTCTCGCAGTGCTACTTGCATCAAGTCGCACAGGGTTTGTGGGAATTTGCCCCTATATACTATAGCTAAGTCGTCTGCATATACCATTTCAATTTTTCAATAACAGAAACTAGGCTGTGAAGCGCAGTTTTTGTAGATTTCCCTTTGGTGTATGCATGCTGATAGCTAGAGATAAGGTTGCTATCAATAGTAGTGGAGAGGTAGTCATTTATTATCCTCTCGAAGGTTTTGAGTACAAAGGACGAGAGACTGATCGACCTGTAGTCCATGGACTCGGCATGAGACGTCTTCCCCGCCTTAGGAATAAACACTACGGTGGCACTTCTCCAGGAGCACGGAATGTAGCTAAGAGCCAGGCAGGCTGTATAGAGAAAAACCAGCCATTTGGCTGATGTCTCCAGCGTGTTTATGAGTTTTTCGGGAATAATCCCGTCTGGCCCGGCAGCCTTGAACGGTTCGAAGCTTTTAACCGCCCACCTAACCTTTTCCTCCGTGATGGGTATGTATACAGCCAGGTTTGCTGTAGGTGCTAAGGGTTCCTCATGCAAGTTCCCTGGGAAGTGCGTATTCAAGAGCAGCTATAGGGTTTCCCCTTCCGTGCTGGTCCAGGATACGTCACGTGTGCGCAAATAGCTTGTGGCTGTTTGAGTTTTTGAGAGCACTCGTCTAAGTCTCGCTGTATCGTCGACATTTTCGACCCCAGTGCAGAAATTTCTCCACGATACTCTCTTTGCCTGTCTCAGAGCTTTTTTGTAGGCCCTAAGCTTAAATTTATATTCGAGCCATTGAGTATCCGTGCCAAGGCTATTGGCCTTATTAAATTGTGTCCTACATGATTTACGGAGCGAGTCCAGGTCGTAGGACCACAAATGCGGCCTATGTTTACCGCGTGGTTTTGGCACTGGGCAAGCCTGCTATAGGGCATTCGAGAGCGCCGTTGTAAAGGTCTTTACCAGATCGTCCAACTCCCCTACTGATGAGGGGACTTGTGCGGGCAGTGCTGGTAGGTCCCTAGATAGTATTTCATTGTGTAGCTGCCAGTTAGTGTTACGCGGGTTGCGTTTCATAACCGGCTGCTCAACAGAAAAGTCTAGAACTAATTCTACGTACCGGTGGTCGGAAAATGAATGTTCATCGAGAACACGCCATTTTCTGACCCACTCATAAGCGCCTTCGCTGCAAATAGTGAGATCTATGACCTCCTTACGGGTTTTAGTAATAAACGTAGGTTCGGTACCCACGTTGCAAACTACCAGGTTAGTTATTAACAAATAGTCAAACAACTACTCTCCTCTAACATTGATATCGGAGCTTCCCCACTAGACGTGATGAGCATTAGCGTCAGTTCCGATAATAAGATGACCCATGGAAAAATTGCCACCAGGTGTTTTACCTCCCGCTGTGGCGGAGGTTCTTCGGAGTCGTAGGGCATATAGACCGACGCCATCGTCAGGCTGGTATTGTCGACTGTTAAACTGGCAGCTGTAACGTCACCATTGGTATAGTTGGGCAAAAGAAAGGCGTTCAGCTCAGACTTAACCAAAATACAGGCTCTAACCCTGCACCCTCACTGGCTCGGATAAGCAAATCTTTGAGCTGTTGACCCAGGGTTCTTGGATGAGGACCACATCTACATCGTCTTTAGAGAGACGACTGATTAAAGCAGCCGAGGCTGCTTTAGATTTGTGCAGCTTTATCTGAATCACCACCAACATGAGAGCGCTCAGACTTCCCTGCCACGGCGGTATCGTTGAGTTCCACCTCGTCTGGAGGCTTATCTTTCAAACGACGATTTGTTCAGACCACGACTTGGCGTGGCGGAAACCCTAATGACTGTGGCAGTATCAACATTGGTGCGCTCAGGACTAGCTGCTATCACTGTGACGTTGAGGTTCTCTT
>CAXKVI010000003.1:57205571-57469107 GCA_964058755.1 Campiglossa producta
ACCAAAGATTGGCGGCCATATAGGGAAACGCTCAAAAGCTACAAGAAAGCAGAAAGGAATACACCCGGAAAGCCTCCAGACTAGCAAGATCCTGTGAAATGCGAACAGTATGGCCACAGCGGCATCCTAAACAGGTTCTCAAACGAAGACCTAACATCAGACTACCTCCCTAAAATACTACAAAAACTATGAAGTGCACTTCCCATCAAGAGGCGAATTGAGCGATGGTAGCGTTTGTAAGCAGGGGATAATCTCTGTATTCAGGACGGGTCCAAAATGGACTGTGGCGTGGGGGCAGGGGTCTTCTCTGAGCAATTGCAAGTCGCTCAGTCCTACCGTATCCCGTACTCGGCCAGCATCTTCCAAGCAGAAGTAGTTGGTATCGAGAAAGCCTGTGGACACCTAATAGGAAAGTCAATTGAAGGGAGGGAGGTGTGCATATACTCAGACGGTCAAGCGGCGCTTATGGCGATCGACTCGCCGATCACTTCCTCTAAGGCCATCAGCGACTGCAAAGGGTCGCTTAGGGCAGCAGCAAACTCCGCGACAATCACACTTGTCTGGGTTCCGGGTCACAGGCACATTGAGGGCAACGAGAAAGCGGATGTACTGGCAAGGACAGGGGCTTCAGCAGAAAACTTAGAAGTAGTTAGTGTGCGTCGCCCACTCACAGCAATCAAAAGTGATATACATAAGAAATACAAGGCCATGGCCATTCGTAGGTGGTACACCTCAGATAACTGCAGGATTGCCAAACAAACTTGGCCTGAATACAACAAGAGTAGAATCGAGAGCCTGCTATGCAGATCTAGGAAGGAGATTTTCAGAATCACAGCCACCATAACAGGACACTGGCCACTGGGCCAAGGTAGGTTCGTTCTAACTGACCTGAAGGATGTGTCTAAGTGCTCCATAGTTGGCGTAAGCAAATTTATAAGTCTCCCCAAATGGTTTGACCAATATCCATCTAGTCCTTAGAAAATAAGCTGTAATTGGTTTCACAGTTAGTGCATCAAAATGGCGCCCAGCGCACTACTTGGGCCCGGTCCTTCTGACCGCTCAGCACGACAACCAACCAACAATGAGACTTTAATTTAAAAATATGAAAAAATTACGGTCAAAGCTCTATCCAATCCAACGCAACACAAGGATAAAGTAGATATTACTTTCGGCGACAGGGTGAAGAAGGATCCTAGGGGATGTGCGAACTCCATCTGTAGACAATTTGTACTACATTCCCCGCCCGATAGAGCTAAACGAAGAACCATGCGACAGGCGCGTAAATACAAAAACCAAAACACTCCCATTGTCATCACTGCCTCAGAGGTCAAGGAAGCCATCAGACAGGCTAAGCCCTCAAAATCCATCGGCCCCGACGGCATTGCCATGAAGATGCTGACACATCTAGGTCAGGACAGACACAAATACTTAGCGGCTCTATTCAGTCTTTCACTGAACACTTTCGTCATTCCTGAAATATGGAAAAAGGTTAAAGTGGTTCCACAACTAAAACCTAGAAAGCCGGCAAACATAGGCGATTCATATCGCCCTATATCTCTTTTGTCGCCGGTAGTGAAGACGCTATTTCCATTTTGCTTCCGTATTATACTGCAAATCTGCACCCGGCTAGTCATCAACATGGCTTCCGTAAGCTACATAGCACCACCACCGCACTCAATGCTATTACAACGCAGGTAAATAGCGGCCTAAATCAAAACCAACTAAATCAGAGAACTGTATTAGTGGCACTTGACCTGTCAAAAGCTTTTGACACAGTCAATCATGCCACTCTCATACAAGATCTTTTCAAACCCATATACCTGATGGGTTAAAGAGATGGAATGCTAATTATTTGAATGGACGGCAGGCGTCGGTCAACTTTAGAAACCCAACATCAAAAACTAGACGTATTAGACAGGAGGTGCCACAGGGTGGTGTCCTATCCCCGACACTGTTTAACTTCTATCTATCGAAGATGCCCCCACCACCAGAGGGCGTCACCGTCGTTTCATATGCCAACGACTGTACAATAATGGCGACGGGGAAGGGCCCCTATACTGATGAACTCTGTGCGAAAATCAACGGTTACCTCTGCGACCTTTCCAGGTTTTTCGCTGAGCGAGTTCTTGCGATATCTCCGACTAAATCCACGGCGACGCCTTTCACGACATGGACGCACCAGGTGAGAAATGAATTAGACATTTTCGTTGATGGCAATAAGCTATCAACTGTCAGCCACCCAAAGTTATTAGGGGTGACACTGGATAATACTTTCTCATCTGCTGGTCATGTGTCTGCAATGGTCTCAAAGGTACGTGGTCGCAACAAGATCCTCAAGTCACTTGCTGGCAGTACTTGGGGAAAAGACAAAGAAACGTTGCTGACTACATATAAGGCCATTGGCCGACCATTCTTTGACTATGCCGCACCCATATGGTCGCCTAATGTGCATAACACCAACTGGTCGAAGTTAGAAGTCTGCCAAAATACTGCTATCAGAACTGCTACGGGATGTCTACTCATGTCTCCCGAGTCTAACCTCCATCAGGAGGCAAAACTGCTCAATGTAAAAGAGCACGCGGAAATGCTGAGCAGGCAATTCCTTCTGAACTGCCACAAGCCAGCACATCCAAACCGTCATCTTTTGGACACAGATCCGCCCCCGAGAGACATAAGGAAACATCTCCGTAAGCATTATGACGAGATCCGGCATCATATTACCTTGCCGTTTGATCTGCGGAATCATAAGCGGGCTCTAACCAACACCCACACCGAGTCGGTAGACACTTTTGTCAGATCTCTACCTGTGAATCCCGTTCTAAACAGTCCTCCACCGGATATTGCTGAAGCCGAACGCACCTCACCAAGGGAGAAAATAGTCACCATGGCACAGCTTAGGTCTGGATACAGTGTGAGGTTAAACTCCTACTTATCCAGACTGAATGATACAATTTCAAACACATGCCCTGCATGTGGTAGGACCCCCCATGATACTCTACATCTCTTCAATTGTTCAACTGAACCTACTCTTCTAACCCCCATGTTTTTCTGGACCAACCCTGTTGAAACTGCACGTTTCCTTGGACTCCCGTTAGAAGAGCTTGATGAAGATCTTCGGAATGATCATACACTCTAGCAGGGCAATGCATTGTTAAACACAACAACAACAGCAACAACACTGTGACGTTGAGGTCTTCCCCGTCGAGTAGGCTGTCTCCCAGCTCCGAGATGTTCACTGCTTCTTCGCCATTTGACGTGGCAGATACCATACTTGCCGAGTCGGACATGTCCGACTCGTCTTCCGGCACTGCGATGAACGAGTCCTCCGGTCACGATCTGACCCATGCCGTAGTGCACTCGTCCATAGCACCGTTTAATGGGCTCGAGTACCTCCTTATTCAAGGTGAAGAACACTTGCCTATCAGGCCCTACCGCATCCTCAACCAGATTGACACTCCAGTCTTGCGTCGGGAGAGACGGGTTCATGATCCGCAGCACCTGAGTATTCTCTCAGGTTCAGCAGGGATGGCAGGAATCCATGCTCTTGCCCTTGGCCGAGCCGGGATGTCCTTCCAGTCGACGACCTCGATTCTTGCCCCTTGGTAAATCTCACCCAGTCTTGCAGCTGCTGCCTTGTACAGTGCAACAGCTTTTGCATCCTCGCAAGCGAATACCTTGATTCGGCCCTGGTGCCATACCGCATCAGAACCCATCGGCGTGGCACCCGGAGACTCATCCATAATGTCAAGAAGGGCATTACCGATCGCGTTCCGGACGTACCGCCACTGGTCCCTAGGGATGGCCCAGCTTTCGTTACCTCGGTCAATGACACCTATGAGGATCCTGTCCTTGGTCACTTCAGCAAAGCTGAGTTTACCCACTACGGGCGCCGTCTGCTGCCGCTTCGGGTGGGGTTTTAAATCCACGTCCGATCTCTGGCGTTTGAAGGGATTTCCATTAACCTTCTTTGTTAGTTACTCTCCGAGGCGGCCCGGTATCAGAGAGGCTCCGTTCGATTACAGCCACGATTTGTCTCCCGGCTGCAAACGTCCAATGGGCACGTGGTCGCATAACACCCTGGATTGGGAGGGGGGAAGATCTTAGACGTCGCGCCAGAGAGGCTTGGCTTCTCTCGTGATGTAGTACCGGGCGGCGCTATGATCACAAGGGCAGGGTAGCCCTGTGGCTATCGACTTAAGCCCTCGTACCGCGGCAAGGTGTCCCCTCTTCACGAGGAAAATTTTTAAAGACTCCAGTAACAAAAAAAAAAAATCGTGTAATGAAAGTGCTCTGAGTTTTAATGTATAAGCTCTGAGTTATAATGTAAGTTAAGGTATTCTACTGTAGGGCTTTGGGTTTAAATAAGTTGTTTTCCATTTTATGTTCACTTTGAAAATGTATAAAGAAAATTTTTGAAATATGTCTTTAGAATAAAATTTCTGATCGAACAGAAAAGATCTCTTTAATAATTTGAAAAATTAATTTTCAAAGTTTTTATTTGGCGCCCGAGCAGGACAGCTTTTGTGTTTTTAAAGAGGATTATACAATCCTAGACCTCAACATCCTTATAAGGAATACATCACCTGGGAAATATTAACAAGGCTGTCATTAACGAAACCTGATTTATTTCAATGTTGGATGAAAGGATCATACAATCCTAAACGTCTTTTAATATTTGTGAAAGGATCATACAATCCGAAACGTCTTTTAACATTTATGAAAGGATCATACAATTTTAACCGTCTACATCAATAAACGAGTCTTAAAAGATCATATGATCTTACACGCATACATCTCTATAAGAAATCCTGAAATATTTGATGAATTAAGCATCAAAATCTTTATTGAATTCACCAACCAATCCTTATAAGAGGAAAGTTAATCCATGAATACATTGTTCAAGCAAGGCATCATCTTTATTGAATTCACCAATTAATATTTATCGGAGGAAAGCTAATTACATTGTTCAAGCAAGGCATCATCTTTATTGAATTCACCAATCAATATTTATCGGAGGAAAGCTAATTTATTAATCAAGGAACATTTGTAAGTTGATATTAAAATTGATTAAGTAACATCAATACATAAATGCTAAAATTATTCTGCAAAAATAATATCAGGATTATATTTTTTATATAAATCATTTTTAATAATCCTCTGAAACATATTATAATTTTTTAGGGATTGCTTTTGTTGAATTTGTTTTTAATACTCTTTATTAAAATGGAAATTACCCGAGAACAAGTATTAGAAATAATTAAAGTAGCTAGTGATAATACTAAAAAGGAATTAGAGAATAAACTAGAGGCAAGTGAACAGGCTAGAAAGGAATTAGCTACAAAACTTGACGCGCTTACTTTGGCGCTGGATAGATTCCAAATACCAAATGTTGAGTCGTTTATGCCAGTGTCAATAAACCCCGAAATTGATTCAGGAAATTGTAGTTTAGACTTAGTAAAATCCTTACCCGAATTTACTGGTAATGCTTCTTGTTACCCAGCTTGGAGATCTGCTGCTAAATTTGCTATGAAGTATTACAATGAGGGGTCAGATAAATATTTTGTCGCTCTAGGTATACTTAGAAACAAAATTACTGGTTTAGCCAATATGACTTTGTCATCTTTTAATACTGTATTAAATTTGGAAGCAATATTATCAAGACTTGATCAGACATACGCTGATAAAAGACCCATATATGTTTTAGAAAATGAACTTAGTATTCTGAGACAAGGTAATTTGTCTATTGCAGGATATTATGATAAGGTTGAAGAGCATTTAACTCTTATCATAAATAAACATATAATGACCTATAGTAGTAATAATGAACTAATAGATGCATTAAATGAGAAAGCGAGAGAAAATGCTTTACGGGTTTTTATCTCTGGTCTTCACCGTCCATTGTGTGACATTCTTTTTTCATCTCGGCCAAAAGATCTCCCTACTGCTTTAGCTATTGCCCAAGAATTGGAATCGAATCATAAACGTTATAATTTTGCAAATACTTTTGCTTTAGGTACGATGATAAAACCCAATAATTTTCATAATTTCCGTTCAGAATCTGTCCCACAGAAGAAACCAACTCAGTTATCAAATTCAAATTTGAAAAATAAGCCAGAGCCAATGGAAGTAGATCCAGGATCATCATTTTATAAACAAAGAACATTAGGTAATAATCCTTTAACTCAAAGTAGGAATAATAATTTTTTTAAACCGTCTCATGTTTTTAATACCGATCAATTACCAAATCGGTCAGTGCCATTTAAACGTACAAAGGAATTATCTAGTTCTTATGAGAAGCCTTTGCAAAAAACTCAACGCGTAAATTACATGTCTGACAAAATTGATCAATGTGTTAATGAATCTAATTATAATGAAAATGATAATGGCGACTTCCAATTTTATCCAAATGACGATGAATCTCAAATTCAAGTTTCAGATTTTAGTGATGAGGTAAATTTTTTGAAACAGAATTCACTCCTGCCATTTATTACTAAACAATCAGTGAATGGCCATGAACTTCGTTTTTTAATCGATACTGGTACTGCAAAGAATTATATTAAAAATTTATCATTTCTTTGTGGAGTTCAAGAAATAGAACACCCGTTTAAGTTAAAGTCAATAAATGGAGTAAATTTAATAAATTACAAGTGTTTAGTTAGTTTACTTAATCATAATTCTACATTTTATGTGCTTGACACATTGAAAACGTTTGATGGTATTATAGGATATGATTTTTTAAGAGAAATTGGGGCAAGAATTGATACGGAAAGTGGATATTTATTTTATCGAAATGGTAAAGTTGCAATTGAACATTTTAATTGCAATCAAGTTAATTTGATTACAATTGTAGAAGATTCAGTTCCGGTTTGCGTACAAAATAGTTTTAGAGGTATGATAAATAGTAATAGAGACGCGTTTGCGAGTCCAAATCGAGCTTTACCTTTTAATACAAATGTAGTTGCGGAAATACGCACAGTTACTGATGATCCTATTTATAGCCGAAGCTATCCGTATCCAATGTCTGCCGTAGAATTCATTAATAAAGAAATAGATGGCCTTCTAAAAGATGGTATAATTAGAAAATCATACTCTCCATATAACTCACCAATACACGTTGTAACAAAAAAAGGATTGGATGATAACGGAAAGCAGAAGCTACGAATGGTAATTGATTTTCGAAAAATCAATGAAAAGACGATCTCTGATAAATATCCAATTCCTGATATTTCTGTAATTTTATCTAATTTAGGAAAGTCGAAATATTTTACTACTCTTGATTTAAAATCAGGATTTCATCAAATTAATTTATGTGAAAAAGATAGGCAAAAGACTGCATTTAGCGTTAATAATGGGAAGTATGAATTTTGTCGCTTACCATTCGGATTGAAAAATGCTCCAAGTATTTTTCAGCGTGCGATTGATGGTGTTTTACGCGAGGAAATTGGTAAAATATGTCATGTTTACATTGATGACATTATTATTTTTTCACCTGATGAAAATAAACACATAACAGATGTGGACAAAATTTTAAAAATGTTAGAGCAATCCGGGATGAGGGTATCATTAGAGAAGTCAAAATTTTTTAGGACATATGTTGAGTTTTTGGGATTTATGGTTTCACAAAATGGTTTACGAACCTGTCATGATAAGGTCCGTGATATAATTAATTATAAAACTCCTGAGACATTGCGAGGATTGCGATCTTTTCTTGGTTTAGCTGGTTACTATCGAAGGTTTGTTAAAAACTATGCTGCAATAGTGAAACCATTAACGAAATTCTTGCGTGGTGAAAACGGCCATGTAGATACAAATAAATCAAAATATGTTAAAATCAACTTTGATCGTGAAGCAGAGTTAGCTTTTACAAAAATTAAAAATATTATCGCTTCAGAAGATGTACTGTTGACGTATCCAGACTTTAACCGTCCATTCGAGTTAACAACTGATGCGTCATCAAATGCTTTAGGAGCAGTGTTATCTCAAAATAATAGACCAATAACGATGATTTCACGAACTCTTTCTTTAACTGAGCAAAATTATGCGACAAACGAACGTGAGATGCTAGCCATAGTATGGGCGTTGAAATCGTTAAGACATTATTTGTATGGTACAAAAAATGTTAAAATATTTACTGACCATCAGCCTCTTATATTCTCGATTTCAGAGAAAAATCCAAATACAAAAATGAAAAGATGGCGTGCATTCATAGAAGAATTTTCTCCAACTTTTCATTATAAGCCTGGAAAAGAGAATAAAGTAGCTGATGCTCTTTCAAGGCAATATATTAATAACCATACTTCTACTTTTGAAACAGAACATAGTGAGGAATCTTCTACAAATGTTATTGCAACTGTTAAATGTCCAGTTAACCAATTTAAAAATCAAATTATTTTAGCAAAAGGATCTTCTTTTAATAAAACTTCAAAAGTTATTTTTAATAAATTTAAACGTCATACTATTGTTTTCAATTCAGTTGAAAACTTGATATTAGGTTTGTTTATTGGGCTGCTCTAGCTTACGCCAGATTGAGATATTTCACAAAATTGTGTTTAACGAACACTTTTCTTGCTCTAGGTTGCTCTATCTTTTGTTTCATGAGTACGCTCAAAACAAAACTAGAGTAATCCAGATCACAAATTTCTGCTCTAGCTTTTTTTATGGAGTAAGTTAGAGCAGAGAAGCAATTGTCAGTGAGGAAAAAATAAATTTTTTAAAACTTCAAAAAAATTAGCTTGCAAGAAAATCAATGTTTTTGTATACGTGAATTTGCATTAATATTGAAGATTTAAACAAAAAAACCAAATAAAAAGAAACTATCGAGATTCAAGTGTTTCATGGCATTTCTGCTCTGAGTTGCTCCAAGTTGCTCTATTTCTATTTTGACAGCTGCCCTGCTCTGCTCTGCTCTAACCTGCTCTGAACTTTTTTTGGTCAGTAAACAAATCTATTATGTTTGAAGGAAGTGGTTAATCCTAATAGTACTAATGGGATTCATTGTGATCTGGAGACTTTAGCAGAAGTTCAAAATCCTTTAGCTTGTTCATTTCCGGGTATAAAATTTAGGCATTCTGAGCTATTAGTAATAGACTTGATAAATAAAAATGATCAGCTTGAAGTTATAACTACTGAACATAATCGAGCCCACCGTTGTTTATTTGAAAACTATAAACAAATTATTAGTGAATATTATTTTCCTGATATTAAAAAACACTTAAAATCAGTTATTGCGAATTGCAAGATATGTTTAGAGAATAAATATCAGCGAAAACCATCTAATTTAGTAATTGGAAAGACTCCAATACCTAATTATCCCGGAGAAATTTTGCATTTTGATATATTCATAACAGATAAAAAGTACTTCTTAACATGCGTGGATAAATTTTCAAAATTTGCTGTTATTATACCAATTGATTCTCGATCTACTGTGGATATTAAAGAAGCTTTATTAGAAATTTTGTTAGTATTTAAAAACACGAAAGTAATTGTTTCAGACAATGAGAAGGCCTTTCAATCAAATGTTATTAAAACTTTATTAAGAGATCATTTTTCAATTGAACAATTTTTTATTCCGACATTGCATAGTGAAACCAATGGAAAGATTTCATTCAACATTAATGGAAATAGCTCGTTGTATTAAGGAGCAACAACAGTTAAATGAGACAGTAGACTTAATTTTGTTAGCAACTAATAAATATAATAATAGTATCCATTCAACAATAAATTCGAAACCCATTGAAATACTTCAAAATTGTTCAACTAGTGATCTACAGAAGATTCGGGATAGGTTAATTAAGTTCCAGGATGATACTTTAAGAAGATGTAATAGAAATAAAACCATGAAATGTTACGAGCCAGGGGAAGTTTTTGTTAAACGAAATAAACGACTTGGAAATAAATTTGATAAACTCTTTGTTGAAAAAATTATTGAAAAAGATCTTGGTACTTCTGTTTTAATTGAAGGGAAAACAATTCATAAAAGCAATCTCAAATGAGACTTCAAATGTTCTTCAGTTTTAAAAATATCGTTGATTGTACTATCAATTTTGAATATCAACATATATATATATTTTTTTTTTAATGTTATTTTTATTGAATTGTTAATGTTTTTAAAAATGAATTTTAAAATACTATGTTTAAGATATTTTAAGATACCAATAGAATTTAGCCTATTGGTTGAAACGGGGACGTTTCACATTTCAAAGGGGGGGTAGTTAAGGTATTCTACTGTAGGGCTTTGGGTTTAAATAAGTTGTTTTCCATTTTATGTTCACTTTGAAAATGTATAAAGAAAATTTTTGAAATATGTCTTTAGAATAAAATTTCTGATCGAACAGAAAAGATCTCTTTAATAATTTGAAAAATTAATTTTCAAAGTTTTTATTTTGTATAAGCCTTAGACATTTGTCCTTTTCCATAGTTAAGTATCATTTTCCTATATTTTGTCGTTATACAAAAGATATTGGGGACTATCAGAATTCCGCCAGAACTCTACTGAGTTCTATTATTACCTTGTCCCGGAACGTGAACCAGTGATCTTTCAGTATAACTAGTAGCCAAATACAGTAAAAACTATATCACAGAGTTCGCCAAATATTTTAATGGACAAACCTCTCATACTCTCCGATAGATTTCAACGAACTACTTTGAAGAGACAGGAATCTACAAGAGAAAAAAGCACATCCAAACACATATAACTATAACTCTTGTCTACATTTATATAAACACTATTTAAAAAGGAAGTGATTTAATTCCAGCTAATCCTGATTCTTATCCTTCGAGCAAAATAAAAAAAAACTAGAAATATAAATCAACGACACGAGAAGTATCTTAAAACCACGCAATGCACGTAGGTACACTGGAGGAAGAATATTTATGTTCATGAAAAATTGAAATATGTAAAAAGCATAACTCGTAAATTATTTGAGATACATATCTATGACTGAGTGGAAGATAACACTATCATAGTTAACGATTGTAATAAGGCCCAAGTCAGATAAAGAACTCTATCTATAGCTAGCCTCGTGAGTGATCCACGCCTACAATACCCCAGAAGAAGTGTATCAAAATGGAGCCTCACTCATTCGCGTAACTACACCAACTTTCCAGACTCTCATCCCGGTAAAAGCGCCATAACTTCTTTTTTTAACGTAACCCAACCAAAACCTAGGAACAACAGTTCTCCTGTTAATAAACCCTATTACGGAAAACTTAACTCTCATGCTTAACTATTTAAAAAAAAAAATCTCGTTGTATCAGCCCGAATAGCATTTGGAAGACTACTTTTAAATAAATCACCTTACTGAGTCCTTTTCGATCACTTTTGGTGATTAAAAACTGATTGATCACTGACACGATTAAAATAAGACTCGAAAACGACTCATCAGTATGCTTGAAAAATGAGTTATTGAAAATATAACAACAAAATGTAGTGCAACCAGAAGTTGATCATCCTGGGGATTGAAAAGTGATCGCACTTTAATTTCACAAATATTTTACTCTGATTCTAATGACACTATTTTTCATAACTTTTCAAATATTTATAAATTAGTTATAAATAAAAACGGCAGTTTAACTTTTCCACGGTCAGAATCAGGGTAAAGAGAAGGACTACAGGTGGCACAGATTTCGGAATTTTGACAGTGCTTAATAGTGTGCCCAAGAAGCTGGCAATTCTTATAACGCATTGGGTTGGGGAAATATGGATGGAAGGAAAGTATTCTCCAAACAACTTAAAATTTTTCTGGTAGGGTGTACTTAATAAATGTAAGTAAAATAGCACCAGTGAGTTCCGTTCAGGGGTAACCTTATTAATGTAATTTCATGTGCTGCAATCACCCCACTTTCTTTGAGGCCATCAACGATCTCATCTTCAGAAAGGTGACAGAGGAAAGGTGCATAGATGCTACCTTTAACGCAGTGAAGTTTGACCTTAATTTTGGTGACACCAGGAAGATATCTACTGTCGGCGACGATTTGATTTTTAATCAGAAGCAAATAGCTCCCATCACGAAGTTTGGTAATTTTGTTTAATTCTTTACTAATATCTTGTAATAGTTTGTAAATGGCAAGGCAGGAGAACGCTGTTAGCAAATTTTTTATCTACTTTTAGTTTGAACCAAGGTCTGAAACCGATTAAAATAACGTTCCGGTTTCGGTTTCGGTTTTTGCAACGTGTTTCGGTTCCGGTTTCGTTCTACAAAATTTATTTCGGTTTCGGTTACGGTTTCGTTCCGGTTTCGGTTTCCAAATAAAAACAGGAAAAAAAAATTTTACTACTAAAGTACTCAAGTACCTATGTAGGTACGAAATAGGTCTGAATTTTCATAACTTTTTTCCTGCGGCCATGATGGGATTTCTCCAATATAATAATACATTTATTAACGCTATGCATGGATGAAATTTCTGCAAAACAAATTCCTAAAGTTAACTCTACTTTTTTATTAAAAATGGAAGCCAAATGAAATGTATAAATCATTAAAAACATTAAAATTAGTGGCGCTTTCTGAGACAAGCCTGAACATTTCTTTTACGGATCTCGTAAATTTGTTTCGATCGCTTCATTCAACTATAGTCAAACTTCCTCTTTCAGAATTTTGAAAAACGTGGCTCGACAATCTTCCATGAAAACTTTCAGGGTACCTGTTTGTAAAAGGAACTACCTATGTGCCCACTCACAGAAGTAAGGTATTGAGAAAATTCAAAACCGTTTGGAACCGGTTCCGGCTTTTGAAAAGGTTTCGGTTTCGGTCTTTTCCAGATCAAAATAACGGTTACGGTTTCGGTTTCGGTTTTGAAAAATTAATCGGTTTTAATCGGTTACGGTTACGGTTTCGGTTTCGGTTTCAGTCCTTGGTTTGAACCATTGTTAAATAAAACCACTTTAATATTAAAAAATAATTTATTTATGTACATTTTTCCTGGAAGATTTGTAAGGGGCCTGCCTATTTTTTCCCTGCTTGTAAATTACTTTGGCCCGTAGCATGCCAAAATTAAATTTTGACATACAGCAAATACAAAGTTGCATCAAAAAGCTTTAACTAACTTAAAATCATACTTAATTTTATTTTCTTACACGATGGAGACCGAAGATATAGGTGTCGTTCTTTTCTTGAAAGATGGTAGCCAGAGGTGGTTTTTTACTATCTATTATATATAAATGCGCAAACATAACAGCTTTCTCCCTTTTTTGCAATAACCACAATTCTAAGGTATATAAAATTTGGTATGTATCGATATGTTTCGCCGAGCAGGGTGTGCGACAACAAACCAAAAATTTAAAAAAATTAATTATATTATGATTTGAAAATCACACCACTACAAGTGCTATACACCCATTCGCTTTATAGAGCCGCTGTTATGGGTGTATGTAGGTATGACCACTTGCATTGTTGTGTTTGCATTCATTGCAGTAGGGTGAGTTGTTTTGTTGGCAGCAATAAGATAACATAAGCCAGCGTGTCAACTTTATTGAGCTTAGGTACAAACAGTGTTTACAAAAACAAAATCTGTGCGTGGGGATTCAGAGAAGCAAATGCTTTTGAAAAAAAGCACAAATAAGCTAGATCATGCACAAGGCCCTTAGTGGCTAGACTTAGTGAAATAAAATAAAATGGAAAATTGATAAAATTAAAAAAAAAGTAAAATCAGAAATAGAAAAGTGATTGAAAGTAAAAAAATAAAATTTTTTGGAAATGAAAGGAAAGGGAATAATATAAAATAAATAAAAATGAAACAAAATGAAATAAATAAAAGTATTAAATTAAGAAAATAATAGGAAAGGAAAGGGATGGATAAAAGGAAAATAAAGGTAAGTTAAGGTAAGGAACGGAAAATATGACAGAAAAATCAAAGGGAAAGGAAAGGAGTGGAAAAGAAAAAAGGAAGGGAAGAAAGGAAATGTAATGTAGGTAAAGCAGTGGAAAAGAGAAGCAAAAGGAGAAAGACAAAGAAAGGAAAGAAGAAAAAAAAGAAGGGAAAGAAAAGGTAGCGAGGAAGAAGGTATGGAAAAAAAAGAAAGAAAAATAAAGGAAAGATAGGTAATGAAAAGCTAAAAAATATAAGTTAAGGAAATTAATGAAAGAAAAAGAAAAGCAAAGGAGTTGCGGAAAGGAACAAAAGAAAATAAGGAAACGGTAGGAAAGGAAAGGTAAGAAAAGGAAAGGTAAGGAAACGAAATGACAGGAAGGGAAATTTAAGAAAAAAAGTGAAAGAAAATAAAGGTAAGAAAAAAATAAAAGAAAAGAAATGAAATGAAAAAAAAAATGAATAAAATGAAAGGAAACTAAAGCAACGGAAACTAAAGGAAAGGAAAGAAAAAGAAAGTAAAAGGAAAAAAGGAATGTAATGGAAATGGAAAGAAGGATCAGGTAAGAATATAAAAGAAACGAAAAGAAAGAAAAATAAAAGAAAAGAACAGAGAAGAACGGAAAAGAAAGAAAGAAGGGAAATAAAATGAAATGAAAGAAGAGAAAAGGAAAGAAAAGGAAAGAAGAGAGAAGGAAAGAAAAGAACGGAGAAGAAAAGGAAAGGAAATAAAAGGGAAGTGAAGGAAAGAAAAGCAAAAGAAATAAATTGAGATGAAAGGAGAGGAAAGGAAAGGAAATAAAAGCAAATGAATGCTAAGGAAAGGAAAGGAAAGAAATACGTATGAAGACCACCTAAGAAGAATAAATAATTATCAACATTGAAACTATATTACTGATTGATGTAAAGAGGGAGGAAAAGGCAAAATGAATAGGAATGTATAGAAACCAAAAATATACAAAACTAGCTGACCCGGCAGACGTTGTCCTGCCACAAATTTATTTCCCTCTCTGTTTCTCTAACCCGATCCCTATATCTATTTTAAACCATATCCCTATCTCCTTCATATAGGAGAAACCACGCCCCCTTTTTCCTTATCCCCAGTTTTTTTTGGAGGTGTCCGGGATTGATCTTATATAACTCCTCACAAAATTTCAGTGGTCTAACCTAAATACTTCTAGAGATATGGACTATGAAGTATTTTATTCGTATGGGAGGTGCCACGCCCCCTTTATCGTTAACTCGAGTTTTTTGGGAGGTATTAGGGATCGATCACATATCAACCCTCACCAAATTTCAGTGGTCTAACATAAATACTTGCAGAGATATGGGCTATGAAATGTTTCCTTCATATAGGAGAAACCACGCCCCCTTTTTCCTTATCCCCAGTTTTTTTTGGAGGTGTCCGGGATTGATCTTATATAACTCCTCACAAAATTTCAGTGGTCTAACCTAAATACTTCTAGAGATATGGACTATGAAGTATTATATTCGTATGGGAGGTGCCACGCCCCCTTTATCGTTAACTCGAGTATTTTGGGAGGTATTAGGGATCGATCACATATAAACCCTCACCAAATTTCAGTGGTCTAACATAAATACTTGCAGAGATATGGGCTATGAAATGTTTCCTTCGTATGGGAGGTGCCACGCCCCCTTTTTCTTTATCTCCAGTTTTTTTGGAGATGATGGGATTAATCTTATTTAACTCCTCACGAAATTTCAGTGGTCTAAACTAAACACTTCCCGAGATATGGACTATGAAGTATTTCATTCGTATGGGAGGTGCCACGCCCCCCTTTTCCTTATCCCCAGTTTTTTTGGAGGTGGTAGGGATCGATCTCATATAACCCCTTACCAAATTTCAGTGGTCTAACATGAATACATCCAGAGATATCGACTATGAAATATTTCATTTGTATGGGAGGTGCCACGCCCCCGTTTTCGTTATCCCCAGCTTTTTTGGAGGTGGTAGGGGTTGATCTCATATAATCCCTTGCCAAATTTCAGTGGTCTAACATGAATACTTCCAGAGATATCGACTATGAAGTATTTCATTCGTATGGGAGGTGCCACGCCCCCTTTTTGGTCAACCCCCAGTTTTATAGGTGAGAATGGTGTTGTTATCCTATAGGTCTGTACCGATTTCCAGGTCCCTACCTTAAACCAAAGGCCGGCAATTACTTTCCTGGGAGGAGAACTCCAATGCTTTAACATAGCAAGCGCTCTCTCTGTGCCGACTACTGCCTTAAACCCATTTAGAGATATTCACCTTGAAGAAAAATGTTTGTATGGGAGGTGCCACGCCCCCCTAATATTTTGTTCTGATTTTATAACATGACTTGCGCGTGGTAATAACAAACAAACCCCCTAAAGGAAGTATATGATTTGGTTCAGCCGTTTTCGAGTTTTAGCGTAACGACTGAACACCATTTCATTTTTATATATATAGATTGTATGGGAGGTACCACGCCCCCTTTTTCGATAACCCCAAGTTTTATGGGTGAGAATGGTGTTGTTATCCTATAGCTCTATACCAATTTTCATGTTCCTACCTTAAACACTTTTGAAGATATTCACCTTGAAAAATTCAGTTTGTATGGGAGGTGCCACGCCCCCTTTTCCGATTACCCCTTCTTTTATGTGTAAGAAGGCTTTTGATACCATATAGGTCTATACCAATTTTAAGGTCCCTACCTTGAACCCTTTCACAGATATTCTGCTTAAAAAATTTAGTTTGTATGGGAGGTACCACGCCCCCTTATTGGATAACCCCCGGTTTTATAGGTGAGAGTGGTGCTGTTATCCTGTAGCTCTGTACCAATTTTCATGTTCCTACCTTAAACACTTTTGAAGATATTCAACTTGAAAAATTCAGTTTGTATGGGAGGTGCCACGCCCCCTTAATATTTTGTTCTGATTTAAAGACATGACCTGCGCGTGGTAATAACAAACAAATCCCCCAAAGGAAGTATTTCATTTGGTTCAGCCGTTTTCGAGTTTTAGCGTTACAATTATACACCATTTCATTTTTATATATATAGATATGGAAAAGAAAGGAAAATTTAAGAAATAGCAAAAAGGTAGGAAAATAAAATAAGGTTTTGTGGTTGAATTTCAACCACTGGGCGAACTCTAGTCATTTGAAATGCGATAAGAAAACGATTTGAAAATGTTTGGAAATACGACTAAAAATAGATTAAAAAACGACCAGAAAATGATTGTAAAAAGAGTCGAATAAGAGTCAAAACTGATCATAAAATGAATAGCCAGCGTGTCAACTTTATTGAGCTTAGGTACAAACAGTGTTTACAAAAACAAAATCTGTGCGTGGGGATTCAGAGAAGCAAATGCTTTTGAAAAAAAGCACAAATAAGCTAGATCATGCACAAGGCCCTTAGTGGCTAGACTTAGTGAAATAAAATAAAATGGAAAATTGATAAAATTAAAAAAAAAAGTAAAATCAGAAATAGAAAAGTGATTGAAAGTAAAAAAATAAAATTTTTTGGAAATGAAAGGAAAGGGAATAATATAAAATAAATAAAAATGAAACAAAATGAAATAAATAAAAGTATTAAATTAAGAAAATAATAGGAAAGGAAAGGGATGGATAAAAGGAAAATAAAGGTAAGTTAAGGTAAGGAACGGAAAATATGACAGAAAAATCAAAGGGAAAGGAAAGGAGTGGAAAAGAAAAAAGGAAGGGAAGAAAGGAAATGTAATGTAGGTAAAGCAGTGGAAAAGAGAAGCAAAAGGAGAAAGACAAAGAAAGGAAAGAAGAAAAAAAAGAAGGGAAAGAAAAGGTAGCGAGGAAGAAGGTATGGAAAAAAAAAGAAAGAAAAATAAAGGAAAGATAGGTAATGAAAAGCTAAAAAATATAAGTTAAGGAAATTAATGAAAGAAAAAGAAAAGCAAAGGAGTTGCGGAAAGGAACAAAAGAAAATAAGGAAACGGTAGGAAAGGAAAGGTAAGAAAAGGAAAGGTAAGGAAACGAAATGACAGGAAGGGAAATTTAAGAAAAAAAGTGAAAGAAAATAAAGGTAAGAAAAAAATAAAAGAAAAGAAATGAAATGAAAAAAAAAATGAATAAAATGAAAGGAAACTAAAGCAACGGAAACTAAAGGAAAGGAAAGAAAAAGAAAGTAAAAGGAAAAAAGGAATGTAAGGGATCGTGCATATATGACGTCACGCGATTTTTGGTAGTTTTTGACCCCCCCTCCCCCCATGTCACACCCAGTCACAAACGCCAGACCCCCCCCTCCCCCTCGAATGTCACATCACACCCTTAATAAATATAAATTCAATATTTATTTGACATAAAATCTGATACATATGTAGAATGTTTATATTAATTATTAAATAATATTTGCCAATCGAAAGAATGAAAACATGCTAAATTTGAAAACGTTCATGGACGTTGCACGCTAGAAAACATGCAAAAAATAACGTGACATCGCGTAAGTGCTACTCCCCCCCTCCCCCCATGTCACATTTCGTCACAAATCGCAGACCCCTCCCCCCCTCAAAGAGCGTGACGTCATATATGCACGACCCCTAATGGAAATGGAAAGAAGGATCTGGTAAGAATATAAAAGAAACGAAAAGAAAGAAAAATAAAAGAAAAGAACAGAGAAGAACGGAAAAGAAAGAAAGAAGGGAAACAAAATGAAATGAAAGAAGAGAAAAGGAAAGAAAAGGAAAGAAGAGGAAAGGAAAGAAAAGAAAAAGAACGGAGAAGAAAAGGAAAGGAAATAAAAGGGAAGTGAAGGAAAGAAAAGCAAAAGAAATAAATTGAGATGAAAGGAGAGGAAAGGAAAGGAAATAAAAGCAAATGAATGCTAAGGAAAGGAAAGGAAAGAAATACGTATGAAGACCACCTAAGAAGAATAAATAATTATCAACATTGAAACTATATTACTGAATGATGTAAAGAGGGAGGAAAAGGCAAAATGAATAGGAATGTATAGAAACCAAAAATATACAAAATATGGAAAAGAAAGGAAAATTTAAGAAATAGCAAAAAGGTAGGAAAATAAAATAAGGTTTTGTGGTTGAATTTCAACCACTGGGCGAACTCTAGTCATTTGAAATGCGATAAGAAAACGATTTGAAAATGTTTGGAAATACGACTAAAAATAGATTAAAAAACGACCAGAAAATGATTGTAAAAAGAGTCGAATAAGAGTCAAAACTGATCATAAAATGAATAGAAAACGACTGAAAAATGACTAGAAAACGACCCGCAAATGATTGTAGCAAGAGTCGAAAAAGAGTCAAAAGCGATCGTAAAATGATTAGAAAACCACTGAAAAGTGACTAGAAAACGACCCGCAAATGATTGTTTCAAGAGTCGAAAAAGAGTCAAAACTGATCATAAAAGGCTTATCAAGAGGAGTCGCGGGCATGGTACATTTTTCTACCGACAAAAGAGTATTTTATGATCAGCAGGCGAATTCCAGAAATCTCCATCCATCTCCATCTCGTAAATGCTAAAATATGCTAAAATGCTTAAGCAAATGAACTCTCAGAATTTTAGGAGATGACGCTTATTTGTGATTCTGATCCATAGTGTATCACCATAGTGGTACACTATGTTCTGATCCACAATCCGCCTAGCTATGATAATAGTGCGTTATCTGCACTATAGATGGCGCGCAGGCATCACTGCAAGATGTCAATTTAGTTGTGATCCTTTACAACTCAGAAAAAGCCAGAACTAAACCGAAACGCCCGAAGTTACTAGCTACTAATCCCTTACTTTTCAGCGTTACTCTACTTTTTTAATTACAAAATAAATTCCATTTTCGGTAAAAAGATTTGTGTTTGTTTATTAAAGTCGGTTAAGAACAGATTTTAAATTGTTATATACACCTTAATTTAATTATTTATTGAGTTTTTCTCTATAAAATTGTTAATGTTTTTTAGTTAAAATTGTTAATGTTTTTTAGTTATAACTTTTAAATGATAAATAATATTACTTTTGTGACTCCGGATTATGATTTCTGGGACTGAAACTCGACTTTGGATTCCTCTCCCGACTTTTTGCAACGTGGTTTTTGCAGTTTTAGTAGGATAGAAAAAAATACAATTTCCAAAATTATGGGCAAATACATAATTAAATATCAATTTTTCTTATAAATTACACATATTTATTGTTTTTGAGTAATTTTAGGGCCTAAAACAACATAGTTCTACATTTTTTCCAATTTTTTTGCGTTTTAGCGACAACTTTTTTTCGTCGCCAAAATTTGCCAACTTTTGGATAAAATTGGAGATTTTACGAGATGGCTAAAATTGCAGAATCGCAAATTTAGCTTAGTAGCTGTCAAAAACAGCTGGGCTACGTTATCTGATTCATTTTGCGTTCATCGCTTAAATATGCCAAAAAATGAAGTAAAGATGGAGATTTATAGAGATATTCTTTCACTGGAATCGCAAAAGTCGTTAGCAAAATGAATTTAGAGATTTTTGGAGATGGAAAATAAGCATTAGCGAAAACTGGAATTCATGTACAGAAAGTGAGCTCATTTATGATTGTTTTAATCGCGTAGAAGACTCAAAATAGAGTCGAATATGATCAAAAATTTCACAAAATGCTGGGTGGGCAGTGATAGCGAAGTAAAAAAGAAAAACTCAACATTGTTGCATTAAATAATGCAAAATGCATTAGGATTATATGAACACCTGTTGCCAAGCACTATAGCCAAAGTGGCTGAGAGTTGAAACAACTGCCCAGCGTTAGTAACAGGAAAAAGTATAGGTGCAATATAAATAAAGATGTATCTTGGAAAAATGAAAAATGTAAGCAAATTCATTGGATGATGAAGTCTATAAGTATATAAGTAAAACAGAGGGGCATAGCGTGAAGATTTAATGGAAGGAACATATGATAGGTCATGTACATAGTAGTAAATAAACTTGTAGTTGAGGAGGTACCTACATACAATTTAAGTTATTTTGATTTAAAACATATTCTAGCATATTGGCATATAATAATCTTAAAGGCCTACTATCGCTAATTCACGAAACGAAAAGATAGGAAAGAAGATTAAATAAAGTAGGGGAAAGAAAAAAGGAAGAGTAAAGAAATAGCACAAAGTAAAGAAAAATAAAAAAAATAAATAAAATAAAAATAAATAATAATAAAAAAATATAATTAAGTTAAATTTATTAGGATTTAAAAAAAAAAATAATAAAATAATTTAAACTAAATAAAAAATGAATTTAATTAAAATAAAACAAATAAAAATAAAATTAAATTAAAGTACCTATCTATCTTCTATCTTCTTCTTCTATCTATATTTGGAGGTTTCCGTGAGTTTACCTCTCAAAACTCGTTTAAAGGCAAATAGAAAACTAATAAAGGTTTAACTAACTTTATTTAACAAACTTTACTTTACTATTGAGATCGCATTTATTTTACAAGTTAAAAAATTAAATTTATGAAAATGCAAACACGTCCAGCTCGATCGGATGTCAGCGAGAAAAAAGGCAGATTAAAATTGGTGATGATGCCAGATCATAATTTTTTGATCTCGACTGGAACATTTTGCAAGGTTGCACTAAACTCGTTGGAAGTTGAAGTGCTGCCACAATACTCCCCGCCTAGACGAAACTACCGGTATCGTGATGGAAAATTTACATGTCTTCCAGAGCGGGTAGATTTCGGCGGTACAGGATGCGGTGTGTTTGCAGATCGGTCTTCTTGAGGAGTGTGGCCCGTCGTAGGAATAGGCACGGATCTGTTTGCTGGTTCCGTCTCCAAACTGCCGTCTCTCGTAGTTTTATGCGTAGTGTTTTCATCCTTGTTGGTATGACTTGAACTCTCGTAGTCGTCGCTCGCTAAAAAGGCGGGCTTTAATCGATCAATGCTTACGTTGCTATGTCGTTCTCTTATGAGGAGTTTATAAAACTTCGGTGATCTCTTAATGACCTTGAATGGTCCGTCGTATGGATGAGTTAGCGATGGGCGGATTAAGTCGTTTCGAACGAAAACGTGAGAAGCTTTGTGTAGTGCGGGCGACACAAATACTGTAGGCGGCGAATGATGCGTTGTTGTTGTTGGGCGAATGCTTTGCATAGACGACCGGAATTGAGATACTACATCTTCTGTTACTGCTTTCGTACTTGTTGCTTGAAAAAACTCACCCGGGAGTCGAAGCGAGGAGCCATAAACAAGCATTGCTGGGCTTGCGTGTATGTCGGGCTTGTAAGCTGCACGAAGCCCAAGTAGAATCGCTGGCAAGTGATATACCCATTTATTCGTATCGTGGCATAATATTGCGGCTTTAAAACTTCGGTGCCATCTTTCAATAATGCCGTTTTACTGTGGATGGTATGGAGTTGTGCGAATGTGAACGGTGCCAATCATGTTTGTCAACTCGGTAAACACGGCAGATTCGAACTGCCGACCTCGATCTGAAGTGATTCGTGCTGGAACGCCAAATCTCGAAATCCAATATGCAATGATAGACTTTGCTACAGATTGTGCAGACATATCGGGAATAGGTGCTGCTTCTGGCCAGCGAGTGAAGCGGTCAATCATTGTTAAGCAATAGCGTTGGCCTTCGCATAGCGGGAATGGACCAACAATGTCGATGTTAATATGTGCAAAACGCTCTTGTGGCGGTACGTAACTCGCTGGTGCAGACTTCGTGTGTCGGTGTACTTTCGATCGTTGGCAAGGTTGGCAGCTCCGCACGAATATTGTTGTGTCTCTCTTTATACCGGGCCAGACGAATCTTTCTGTCATTAGTTTGATAGTTGCGCGGATACCTGGGTGCGATAAGCCGTGAATCTTCGCTAGTAACTGCTTTCGAAATGCGAGTGGTATGTAAGGCCGAATGTTCGGTGTTGACGTGTCGCATAGAAGTTTTGCTTTGCTGTTGGGAATGTCGAAATGCTTAAGTATAAGTGAATTACTATTCATACCTGATCCGCTAAGAAGTGTTTGTAAATGAGAATCGGCTTGCTGCGCTGCTGCCACTTTGTTGTAGTCAATTGCTTCGTCTATTGATTGCATGCGGGAAAGTAGATCCGCTGTCGAGTTTTCACAACCAGGTATGTGCCGAATGTCGGTTGTGAATTGGCCGATGAAGTCCAATTGCCTTGCTCGCCGTGGTGAAGCTTTTTCCAGCTTTTGACGAAAAGCGTACACTAGCGGGCGATGGTCGGTCATGATATGGCATTTGCGACCCTCAATCATGTGTCGGAAATGACACACGCCTTGATATGCTGCTGTTAGTTCGCGGTCGTAGGTACTATATTTGCGCTGTGCGTCCGTCAGCTTCTTTGAATAAAAGCCAAGGGGTTGAAGTACGCCGTCTTTGATTTGGTGCAGCGCGGCGCCAACAGCTGTGTCCGATGCGTCGACGTGGAGCGCCAATTCCGCGCTTGTTGACGGGTGAACTAATAGTGTCGCATTTGCCAACTCGGATTTGCAACGATTGAAAGCAGCTTCGGCTTCAATATTCCATTTGATGGTCGAACGGTCGTTCTTCTTATTGCCAACAATCAATTTCTGTAGGTGCATCTGATATTCGATGGCGTTGGGCAAAAACTTTCTGTAAAAGTTCACCATGGCGATGAAACTCTTCAGCTCTTTTGCTAATGTAGGCTTTGGGTAACCAATAATTGCTATTACACGCTCCGGTAGTGGGCGGATGTCTTTCGCGTCGACGAGATGTCCCAAGAATTTGAGCTGCTTTTTGCCAAACTCACACTTTGATGCGTTAATCGCCAAATTGTTGTCCCGAAGACGCTTGAAAACTTCACGTAAATCTTGTTTGTGCTGTTCGATGGAGGACGAAGCGATACAGATGTCATCGATGTATGGAAATACGTAGTCTAAACCTCGCAGGACCTCGTTTATCAACCTTTGGAACGTCTGCGCAGCGTTGCAGAGTCCGAAAGTCATAAACTTAAATTCGAACATGCCGAATGGCGTAGTGATCGCTGTCTTTGGTACATCATCCTCGTGAATTGGGACTTGATGGAATGCACGCTGTAAGTCGATCTTTGAAAAAATTGTTTTGCCCTGTAGATAGCACGTAAAATCTGTGAGAAACGGCAAGGGATACCTATCGGGTAACGTTTGAGCGTTGAGTGCGCGGTAATCATCGCAAGGTCTCCAAGTGCCATTGCTCTTTCGCACCATATGTAACGGGCTCGACCAGTTACTACTAGATGGTTGACAAATGCCTGCTTTAAGCAGGAAGTTGAATTCGTTACGTGCCGCTGCGAGCTTTTCGGGAGCCAGGCGTCGTGGTTTAGCAAATACTGGCTGACCCGTAGTTAAAATGCGATGTACGATTGTAGATTTGGTCAACGAGCCTTGAGGTGCCAGCTTGGTGATACCAGAAAACTCCACTAGCAGGTCGGCGAATGGATCTGTCGAGTCGAATGTTTTAATTTCTGCGGGCTTGCACAGAGTTGGCGCGGTTAGAGATGATTTTAATTTTGGGACGTTGTCGATGAGTCGGTTGCGGCGCATGTCGATCAGCAAGTCGTAGAATCGGATAAAGTCTGCGCCGATTATGGGTGTTGTTACGTCAGCGACAATGAAAGACCAAGCGAAGTCTCGACGAAGCCCGAGATCTAGTTGGATTCGCTTTTCTCCAACGACTTTAATGGCAGAACCATTGGCAGCGTACAGTCTAATTGCGGTTGGTCGAATATCGTATGATTTAGATGTTATGGGCAGCACCGATACATCGGCACCGGTGTCAACGAGAAATTTTTTGCCGGTGCGTCGCTCGTGAACCTGTAGACGAAGTACGTTGCGATCGTTAACGGGACCTTCGTTGCAACCCGCCACGCGCTTTGATAGTCATGAAGATTCTGAATCTACTGCACGTTTGTGCTTGCTACGGCTACAGGGACTGCGGCATTTCTTAGCGTTGCGGCCGTATTTTTGGTGGTACCAGCACTCTTGTTGTGACGATGGTTGTTGTGAAGTCGACCCGTTACCATTGCGGGCCCTTGAGGCTTGGCGAGAGCATGAGCGTCCGCGGCTACGCGAGCGAGAACGCATTGTGAATTTGTCGATTTTCTTGCCAAGCTCCATGACGACCGCTTTCAGTTCATCAACTTCGTTGGCTGCTGCAGACTTAACGCGGTTAAGCTGATGTGGAGCAATTGCGTCTACGATAGTGTCAGCAATTTTGGTGAATTCAGTGGCTGAACCAGAAGAAGCTGCGATTACTGGTTGCGCAAACTCCGGTAGCCGTTTGATCCACAGACTTTTGAGCGCAGCATCGCCAAGAGTGGTGCCTGCCACGCGCCTCATCTCAAAAAAAAGCTCGGATGGTTTTTTATCGCCAAGCGGTAGCTCAGACAGGACCCGGTTAAGCCTACGCTGCTCGCTGTCAGCGAAATGCTCGATGATTTTTTGTTTAATGTATTCGAACCTGTCGTTTTGTGGTAGGGCACAGATAACGTCGCCCAGCTGACTTAAAACGTTTGGATCGAGTGCAGCTAATACTATTGCAGTTTTCTGCTTGTCAGCTACAATACCCGAAGCAGTGAACCAAAACTCCATTGATGTAAACCAAGCCTCTATGTTTGTACTTGACATTGCCGGTATTGGCAAGCGAGCGTATACCACAGAAACGGAGTTATGCGAAGGTGGTGTTTGTTGCACATTTTGCTCTGGCGGTGGAGTATCCATCTTTTGTAATCCGTTTCCTTCCGGCATGTTGATTTACTTACGTAAAGGTTAGGAAGAGATGTCTTCTAGCGCTGCACGTGTTTGCCGATCACGTCGGGGTCACCAGTTTGGAGGTTTCCGTGAGTTTACCTCTCAAAACTCGTTTAAAGGCAAATAGAAAACTAATAAAGGTTTAACTAACTTTATTTAACAAACTTTACTTTACTATTGAGATCGCATTTATTTTACAAGTTAAAAAATTAAATTTATGAAAATGCAAACACGTCCAGCTCGATCGGATGTCAGCGAGAAAAAAGGCAGATGAAAATTGGTGATGATGCCAGATCATAATTTTTTGATCTCGACTGGAACATTTTGCAAGGTTGCACTAAACTCGTTGGAAGTTGAAGTGCTGCCACATATATATAAAATTCAAATTATGTATGTACCTACGGCTGCTAAACGAATAAGCCGATCGTAACCAAATTTTACACATGCACTGGATATCTTCTTTCTTTAGACGGCCAAAATCGCCAAGGCGGTTAAAGGCTATTTTATGTATGTTTATGGATATCTTCCAGGGATGGTCACAGGCTAAAAAATATTTTGATATATATTGGGGGCGTGGCACCTCCCATACAAATGAAATACTTCATAGTCGATATCTCTGCAGTGAACCAAAAATGTACATGTTTTTAAAAAAAAAAGTTTCATAGAAGTTCAAGCTGATATTTCTTAGAATAAATGAAAAAACTCATAAATTCTAAAAAAATTATTTTACAATTTTATGAATGAATTCATGATTTCTGGGGATTTCTTTAGATCTTTTAAAAACAAATACTTAAATGCTATGAAAAAGTTCTTTGGAGAGGTTTTAATGACCAATTCTTAAAATCCATGTACTTTTCTTTGGGAAACATTAAATTTTTTGGTTCAGTGTAGGTGATTAGGGTCTTGAAACCCAATGTGGCCCAGCCGTGACCCTAGAAGGTATTTCTGCTATATGGGTATTAAATGAGTTAATAAGAGTTTTAACAGGAAGTGTTTTCAAGTCCCATGTAGGATCCCGTTTCCGAGATATCGACCAAAATGTGGACCAGGTGTGACCCTAGAGGATGTTTGTACGATATGGGTATCAAATAAAAGGTATTGGTGTGTCTTTTAACAGAAAATGGCACTAATTCCCATGCACGAACCCATTTCTGAGATATCCACTAAAATGTGGACCAGGTTTGGCCTTAGATGGTGTTTAAACGTTATAGGTATCAAGGGAAATGGGTTGGTGCGGGTTTTACCAGGGTGAAGATCATAGTTCTATATGCGAAACTGAAATATTGACCAAAAGGTGGATCATGAGATAAAATATGTTTATAAGAGTTTTAACAGGAATTGGTTTCAAATTCTTATTCCTATGCACGAACCCATTTTCGAGATATGCACCAGAACGTGGCCCAGATGTGACCCTGAAGATAGATGTTGTTGTTGTTTTTTTTTTAAACAATGTATTGCCCCGCCTAGAGTGTACGATCATTCCGAAGATCGTCATCAAGCTCTTCTAACGGGAGTCCAAGGAAACGTGCAGTTTCGAAAGGGTTGGACCAGAGAGACAGAGGGGTTAGAAGAGTACGTTCAATTGAACAGTTAAAGATATGTAGAGTGTCATGTGTTTGAAATTTTGTCGTTTAGTCTGGATAAGTAAGAGTTTAACCTGTTGCAGTATCCAGACCGAAGCTGTGCCATAGTGACTATAGTCTCCCTGACAAAGGTATCAACCAACTCAGTGTGGATGTCGGTTAGAGCCCGCTTATGATTCCCAGATCAAACGGCAAGGTAATATGATGCCGGATCTCATAATAATGCTTACGGAGATGCAGTGGCGTGGCCAGGATTTTCCAAAGGGGGGATAAGATTTTATTAAGTAAAATTTAAATTGAAGCACACACAAGTAAGCTCATCATATCGTCGGCTTAAGTCGCAAAGGTGCTAAGTGCCATATTTCAAATTTTACAGGAGAGACAAAAAACAATATAAAAATATAAATTTAAATTAGGAGTTTCGATTGTTTACGTCATGTTACTCAATTTTAGAGTATAATAAGTGGACGCTCCTAAAAAAATAAATATTTATAATTTTCGCCGACTTATATGCACTTTTGTGGCTTAGAACCTTTTCGGCAGCTACTTTTTATTTTGTTTGATTGGACTTAGCACCTTTCCAAAATCAAAAAAATCTGCGAGTGAACCAAAGCAATTTTCTGAATATGAGGGTTCTAGAGGTTCTTCCGTATAATTTTTACGTATTCTTTTATTTTTTTTATGTTAAGCTTAGTTCTTCCACAATCCGCTATTAAAGCTCAAATTACCTATTTTTTGGAGCTCTGTTACTCTGCAATTAGAAGCAATAATTCGATCAAAGTACATTATTCTGCCAACGTAGACGTATCTCTTTATCACACAACAGCGTTTTACTATCGCCGATTCATAGCAAACAAGCACGAGAAGAATTTATTGCACACCTTTTGACGAATTCGACTTTTTGCTCATTTTGCGAGTCCATACATAGAGCCAACAATGCCTAATAAAATAGAACAAAAGTCTTAAGATATCTCTATAGATTTTCTTCAAGAAGATGTGCTTCTTGTTATTGTAGAGACAGTCTTTTTAATTTTATTAAGAAGATTTTCTTTTTAATATTTTAAATGAAAAATAAAATGATATTGCCCTCACCGAGAATCGAACTTACAATTTTCGGAATGATAAACCCAGCTGTTAACCATCAGGCCATCGCTCACTTTTGATTTCTAGCATCTAATTACCGATATGTGTAGAGTTGTTAATGTTTCAAAGGAAAATCTCATAAATATATTTAAGAAGATTTCTTTTTAACATTTCTAATTAGGAAAAAAAGAGAGAGAATCGAACTTACAAGTTTTCGATTGCTAAACCCAGCTGCTAACCATCCGGCCATCGTATACTAATAATTGCCAGCGTCTAACTACACCTTTGTACTAAATGTATAGTTTTTTAATAAGAATTTCTTCTTAAAACCAAAAAGATTTCCCTACAGTTTTTTCTTCGTTTGACCGAAGCCGGAATTTTGGCCGAAGCCGTAGCCGAATATTCGGCATAATCCAATATTCGGCCGAATACCGAAGCCGAAGCCGAATACGAAAATATAAAAAAAATATACTTAAGTTTGAGTTTTTTCATCTCATAACAATTTATTTTTATTGTTTCTTGAAAAAAACAAACACCTTAGAAAAACAAAAAAATTCAGTCTTTAACAATTTGAATAAAATTCAATAGGTACTTAAATACTTCAATACAATTCATTTTGATTGTTTCTTGAAAAAACAAAACACCTTACATATTACATGTACATATTACATATGTATTAATACAACAAAACCAAAAAAATGCAGTCTTTAACATGTTCACAAATTTGAATCAAATTCAATAGTTAAAGTTAAACACCTTTATGTTATAAGCCAAAAAAAGGAGTTCATCTGCATTCTCCCCCAACAGATTGGATCGTCTATCGGTGTACAGTTGACCAGCTGTACTGAATAATTGCTCGCTCGCCACACTAGTTGGAGGAGCAGTTAAATATTTGTTTGCAACATTTTTTAAATGGAAAAAATTGGAGGAATGCCAATAGTGGAAAATATTAACACTACGAAGAACAAATGGTTGATTTAAGTATTCGCTAAATTCCACTTCAAAACTAGTTTTAGTTTTCGTTTTACGTGTGCAATCTTTTGCAGATTTATCATGGGATGCCCAACAACTTTGAGCAATTTTTTTTTTACATTGTTCGATCTCATCTACGGTAAAATATTTTCCTTTGAATCGTGGATCGATCAAAGTACATTATTAAATCGGCTGTGCAAGGACTTTAAAATTTTATCTTTCAAAGCAGATACTTCACAGTCATCTGTTTCGATATTTTGTAATTTTTTTTCAAACATGATTCATCAGAACAAATGTCAAGTGTAGCGTCAAAAAAAAAACTTCAAAACAGGCAAAACTTTTGCTAAATACGCCCACTCGTCCGCAGTCAGTGTAACTATAGAACCACGCTCCACAGCAAACATATTAATAGCTAATTTTTGCTCTAAAAGCCTTTCAATCATGATATAGGAACTATTCCACCTAGTTGGAAGATCTTGAATTAATTTGTGTGATGCTAAATTTAATAATTCCTGATAAGACTTCAAATATCTACTGGCTGATTCACTTCTGTGAAAATGCCCCACTATTTTACGACATTTTTGTAACAATTTAACCACATTATCTTTATTAAAGAATGTATCGTGTATTATAAGCTGCAATGTGTGAGAAACACATAGATGAAAATCGTCCTATTCGCATAGCTAGACACATATTTTTGGCATTATCCCGCACAACTAAATGAATTTTATCTAATATGTCATAGCTTGTAGCTACTTCAATTATATTTTGTGAAATATTTAATCCAGTATGGGCTTCCTCTAACACTTTAGCTGCTAAAACCACTTTTAAACGTTGACATCCATCGATTACATGTCCTGTAAGGCTAAGAAAAGAACATGTGGCGCTTGAATTGGTCCATATGTCCGTGGTTATGCTGATCCATTCTGCTGCTTTTAAAAAATTGACGACCTTCTCTTTAACTATGTCATAAGTCACCGGCATCAACGAAGTTCTGAAGTATTTTTCACTTTGGTTTGTATTTTGAAGGTTCATCAGGATTTACGAAACGCAAACGCTTGAATCCTTGGCCTTCTACGACATTGAATGGTAATAAATCCACTGCTATAAAATCCATTATGGATTTGTCTATTTTCTTGCTTATAGGGTGATCATCTGGCCAAAAGTCTTGTTTATCAATTAATTGTGGCATACTTGGTTGAACCAATCAGTCAGGTGTTACCTGAGATATATTTTTAGCATTTTTAGCTTTTTTTTCCTCAGCACTTTTGTTCACAGTCTCTAAAAATTCTTTGTTTTTCAAGGGATGTAATTGCAAATGCTTTTTCAAGCTTGCAGTCGTTTGTTTATTCGGTGCCTCACTTCTCAGGGAAAGCTCTTTCTGACACTCGTTGCAAATCGCAGTTGACTTTTGTCTGCTGAAATACTTCCAAATAACGCTCATGTTTCTATAAAGCAGAAGAAATTGAATTAATTGATATATTTTCTTAATATTGGCGCTACTTACTTTTTTAGAAGAATTACTCGCACATGCAGAGAAGTATGGAAATTGATTGCCTTTTCTACACAGCTAAAAATTTGAACCTAAATTTTAAACTTTTTTGGACTACATATATGACCAAACCAAATTTGGATTCAAATTCAATATAGACCAGTTTTCATGAAAATTGGCTAAATGAATCGGGTTTCAATTATAAACAAGAAATGTTTTAACAATTTTTAAAGATAAAATAAATTGTTTGTCCGTTGGCGGGAATTCGAACCAAGACTCCCCGCATAATGCCCGTCTGCTCTACCACTGAGCTACATCGCACACATAAATGTTGTTGTCAAAAAAATAAATTTGAATGTTCAAACACAAAAGTTTACATTTTAGACCGAAAAGTTTTAAGAATAAAATAAAACTAAAAAAATGTGGCAGCTGGCAGGATTCAAACGAAAACGCTCAGGAGTCACAGCCAACTGCTCTACCGCTGAGCTATGACGCACATGAAAATCTTGTGGGCAAAATTCAATTATATTCAAACAAAACAAAAATAAAAAAATTAGACTGCTTTTTCATTTAGATTTTAAATCGAAACCAAAAGAAATTGAAAATCTTTGTAGGTATTTGGACGGTTTGAAATATTGTACAAAAAGGTTTGAAAAATTGATTAAACTTTATACGGGTTTAAAATTTAGGTTCATTTTTTTAGCCGTGTAGAGATGCACTAAGAAAAAACAGCTGACTTTAGGTCTGAACGGAAGTAATCGAAAGTGATGACACTTTAAAGGAATTGATCGACATACTTGCATATTAAAAAATTAGTATAAATTATCGTTCGGAATATTAGAGCTGTTCAATAACAGAAAAATATTACTGGAAGTTACGATTTTCTGTCACTTCACTTATAAAAAATCAAAAATTCGTAAATTCAAATATATATTTTCTGCTATTGAACAGACCTGTTATTCGGCCTTTTTGGCGAAGGCCGAAGCCCGAAGCCGAATAAAAAAAAGCGGCCGAATAGGCCGAATACCGAAGCTTGGCCGAATATTCGGTCGGACACTATGGCCCATACATTTGTCTTTATCATCCAAGATCTAAAAGTTATGTGTCAGTTACTAAGGAGAGGTGAGGACAACTCAGGTAAATGATCCCATTTATAAGTTTTTTATTTTTCTTCTTGTAAATTGATATAGAAAAAAGAATAAAAATCAATATTCAAATTCGTATGGACTTAGCACTCTTTCATTTCTTTGGTGGACTTCACACCTTTTCTAAGCAATGCAAACAACGCACTTAAAAACAGAATAGTTATGCAATACATGATGTAAGTGGTGCATATTAACTGTTTCTAGCATTTTGCATCAAAACCTGAAAGAATCCAAAAGGTGGACTTAGCACCTTTGCGACCTAAGCCGACGATATATTTCTACGCCTTCGTAAACCAATCATACTTACCATTATATATGTATCTAAATTCCTGTACTTATACTAAATTCTTTTGTTCTTCTATACGTATAAGTTGCAAACTACCAGGTTCGTTGTTAATAGGTAGTCAAACAGAGTCTCGCCACTGGCATTGATATAGGAGCTTCCCCATTGGACGTGATGAGCATTATCGTCCGCTCCTATAATAAGATGACCCGCACAAAAATTTGACACCAGATCTCTCACCTCCGTTTGTGGTGGAGGTTTATCGGCGTTGTAGGGCATATAGACCGACGCCATCGTCAGGCTGGCGCTGTCGGCTGTTAAAGTGGCAGCGGTAATTTCGCCATTGGTATAGTTAGGTAGAAGAAATTTGTTGAGGTCAGACTTATCCAAAATACAGGTCCTGAATTCGCTCTCCTTGCTGGCTCGAATGAGCTAGAAACCCTTAGTCCCCAATCCGCAAATCCTCGAGCTGTTGACCCAGGGTTCTTGGATGAGGACCACATCCACGTCGCCTTTAGAAAGACGACTGCTTAAAGCAGGCGAGGCTACTTTAGATTTGTGCAGGTTTATCTGAAGCACCACCAACATGGGAGCGATCAGACTTCCCTGCCGTCCCCATATCGTCGAGGTCTGCCCTGTCCCGAAGGCTGTCTCTCAACGACGAGTTCAGAGCAACTGCGCGATTTGGCGTAGCGGGAGCCAGTCGACGACCTCGATTTTTGCCCTTCGTACACTTCACCCAGTCTTGCAGCCGCTGCCTTGTACAGTGTAACAGTTCTTGCGTCGTCGCACGCGACAATTTTAATCTGTCCCTGGTGCCAACCCGCATCCGTGACCGCCGCCGAACCACCTGGAGACTCCACGTAAACGTCGATGACAGCGTTTCCGAGAGCGTTCCGAAGGTGCCGCCACTGGTACTTGGGGATGGCCTTGGTTACATCAGCAAAGCTTGGTTTGCCCACTCCGTGGGTGTTTTGATGCCGATTCGGATGGGATTTTAACTCCACGTCCGATCTCTGGTGTTTGAAGGGTTTCCATTTACCCTCTTTGCACATAACTGCTTTGGAAATCCGGTATCAGAGATTGTGCTAACTCCACAAATTTCCTGTAACTCAGCGACAGCGTTTCCTGCGGAAATCCCTCATATTTCTTCAGGATCCTAGCGACCAATCGTTTTTTCAGGTACGCAGAGCGGCGGGGAGATGTCTCTTGGGAGTCCGGACTCGTAGTGTTTTTCTCGGTCGCTCCTTTTGCTGACAGCCCATTTACTTTATAATGGTATTATAACTTTGGTCCGATGTTTGTAAGTATGAGAAGAAGAAGAGATAGATCCACTAATAAGTATACCGTTATGATCAGGACGATGAGTTGATTCGATTTAGCCATGTCCGTCTGTCCGTCTGTTTGTACACGGATGGAAATCTATTGATCGAACATCCATAATTATTGATATCACATTAAATAAAAATTGATATTTCTGTCCCATCAATGAATATGGATGTTTCATCAATACTTTTTTGATAAATCTCTATTGAAATGGTATCCATATAAACTATTGATAAATTCTAAATAGTTTAAAAAAACAAAATTTTATATAATTTGACATCTGGTTTCAGTGAGACTCGAACCATGCTCCTCTGGCAGGTTAGCTACGGCAATTTTTAGAAAAATGTTCAATCATAAGAAATTCAAAAAATTTTGAATTTAAAAAAACCGCTCCAACAAGTTGTAATGTAAAATTGTTGAACTATTATGATTATGCGTCCCAGAAAAATTTACATTTCGTCCATATATGTATATTAATACGCTGTCTCTACTATTATTACAATGTAGTAAATATGGATATGGATACACCGACAATAGAAATTCATATCACGACCATAGATATTGACATGCCGTTCAAAAATATTAGTATTCTATCCATAAATATAAAAAATAGTACATCATATCGAAATGGTTGACATGTCATTTTACTTTTTATTGGGAGCAAATAATATTTGATAACTCGCTCATTCTGAATGAATATTGCATCAAACTCGGCACTATCAATAGTGATATTGTCACAACATTCAATGCATTTCTCTCAGTGTACGCAAACTAGTCCCTCAATTTTAGAGATATCTCGATGAAATTTGGTATGAAGGCGTTATTTTATATGAGAATAATCATTCGTCGGAACCAGCAAGATCGGACCAAAACTACTCATAGCTCCCATACAATCGATTGTTCCGATAAATGGATTTTGGGCTATAACTTCTGGAATTAAAGAGCTAGTAACGTGAAATTTTGTAGGTATTGATGTTTTTATATGCGAAATATCGATGTTGAAAATCATTGAGATGGGATAAATATTTCATACAGGTAGCTCCCATACAATCGATTGTTCCCATAAACGGATTTTAGGCTATAACTTCTGTAATTAAAGAGCTAGTACCGTGAAATTTTGTAGGTATTGATGTTTTTATATGTGAAATATCGATGTTGAAAATCATTGAGATGGGATAAATATTTCATATAGCCCCCATACAATCGATTGTTCCGATAAACGGATTTTGGGCTATAACTCCTATAATAATATAGGTAGGGTCGTGAAATTTCGTAACAATTGCTCTGTTATAAAGTGGAATGTCGATGTTAAAAATCAATGAGATTGGACCAACTAAACACATCGCCCCCATATAATCGATAGTTCGGATAATTTCGGTATGAGCTAAAGTTAAATTCACACAGGCTGTACTGGGGATCGAACAGTGAAAATCGTGACGCTTATTCATGGAAGGTATATAGCCTTCGGCACAGCCGAAGACAGCTTTATTTTTATTTATTTATTTATCAATAATCAAACACACAACCTTAAGTTACTTCACAGTGTTTGAACTTATACAATACTTAAGAATAACAATAACAATAGTGAAAGACTAGACAACAGAAAAAAAAGAAAAAATACTTAACAAACATCAAAGTGGTTGAGTTGAAGAATAGCAGGACAGAAGTTTTATAGTAAAATAATTGTATAAAGAGGTAAAGGTAGATAGTGAGTGTATTTTAGTTATTGACAATAGAAGCGCAGAAGCTCGTTTTTGAAGCGCAGTACATTTTGATTAATTTTTAACGTTTGAGGCAGACCGTTCCAAAGGCGGACAGCAAAGACAAAGAACTGGCGCTCAGTTACCAGACAACTGTATTTCATTGTAATAAGGTTCAGCGAACGAGGCGATCTGGTGAATTGAAGTCGTTCAAAAAGATATTCCGGCACTTGCGAGGTAATAATCTTGTGAAGAAGTATGAGACACCTGAACTTAAGTAAATTATTAAAATTTATGGAATATAATTGTGTGGCAAGAGCAGATATGTGCTCGTACCTTCTCACGTTGTACACGTACCTGGCGACATTATTGTAAAGGAGGTTTAGTTTATTGCGACAAATGCTATCACAACTAGCATACAGTTCACATCCATACAATAATTTAGGTAACAAATATGTTTTAGCTAAAAGCAATCGAATTTTTACTGGAGTGAAATGTTGAGTAGTCCAAAGTGAACGAAGCATGCCGTAGACCTTGCCAATAGCAATATATATGTGGTTGCGCCACGTCAGAGTTCGATTAAAGACCATTCCAAGATTCCTTGCAGTATCTACATATTGTATCACTGAGTTGTTCAGCTTTACAGCATTAAAGCACTCAAGTGAAACGATCTTTTTGTAAATAACGATGCACTGCGATTTTGCTGGATTAATAAGCAAGCCATTATCACTAGCCCACTTATTTACCTGTTCCAAATCTGTGTTGAGATAATTTATACAATTGTTTATAGAAATCAAAGGACAACTGACATATAGCTGCACATCATCAGCGTAAATATGAAAATCAGAATGTTTTAGCACGCTAGGAAGGTCATTAATATACAAAGAAAAGAGCAAGGGACCAAGTATCGAACCCTGAGGTACACCTTTCTTTATTGGTAGGAAATTAGATGTGTCCTTACCGGTACAAACCGCTTGCGATCGATCGTTGAGGTACGAGTGAATTAAAAGTACTGCTGGCGGTGAAAAGTTGAACCAGTTTTTTAGCTTCAGCCCAAGTATATTGTGGTTGACAGTGTCAAAAGCCTTGGAATGGTCCAAGCGCGTTAAGAACGTGACCAGATTGTTGTCAATATTGCGTCGGATATCATCCGAGACTTTAATCAAAGCGGTTGTACAGCTTCTGCCGTTTCTGAATCCAGATTGGTTCCGATTCAGGAGTGAGTTGCGGCTCAGAAATGAATTTATCTGGTTATGCATTATATGCTCAAGAACCTTGGACAAAAAAGGAAGGATTGCGATGGGCCTATAATCTCCGTTTGATTTTTTAACTGGAATTATCTTAGCCACTTTCCAACAATCGGGGAAGTTGGATGTGGTCAAGATAGTGTTAAGGACATGAGTAACAAACGGTAGAATTTTGGGTAGTAGACACTTAAAATTTTACTTGTTTGTCTTTTATATACCTCCAAAAACTTTTAGGATTCGATTTAATGTTTCCCTCCATATTTCTTATGCACTTGGAATAAAGAGTTTTATTAAAAGTATTAAAGTCCATTAAGTATAGCTTATATTTACTAAAGAACAGGATATTCTTAGATTTCTGAAATTTTTTTAGGTATTTACTTTTGACCCTGCAAACCAGATACCGGCTAGCAACCAAGTTAAATAGTTGGTTTCATTAATTTTTCATACGGTTACCGAAGTAGCTAATTTTGTTCAGGGCGTGTGAAAATTTTAACCTTATATATACTTTGCCTCTCCCTTGCACTTGTTGAATTTTCCATTTGCTATAAAGTATACCTGCACTCTTCAAAATAAAAAATTTCTCTTTCAAACTCTGGCTAATGTTTTGGTTAAAATGTAGTTAACAGCCATTTGTTAAAGTCGTTAATGTTTTGGCTAACATGTTGTTAATAGCAGTTGTTGACATGGTTATGGAAACTGCTAACATGTGGCTAACATTATGTTATGATACAGTAAATGTTTTGGTTAACAAGCTGTTAAAATTATTCTTTGAATAAGTCAACAGACAAGCTAGCATATGGTTAACATATCGTCGCTCCCAACGAAGACTAATACAGTTCAGTTAGCGTGGAAGACTAACACAGTTCGCTCTCTGCGTCGAAGACTAACACACTTCGTTCTCTGCGTGGAAGACTAACACACTTCAGCTTTCTGCGTCGAAAACTAACACACTTCAGTTTTCTGCGTCGAAAACTAACACACTTCGTTCTCTGCGTCGAAGACTAACACATTTCAGTTTTCTGCGTCGAAGACTAATACATTTCAGTTTTCTGCGTCGAAAACTAACACACTTCGTTCTCTGTGTCGAAGACTAACACAGTTCGCATAGAACTGAACTGAAACTGAAGTGTGTTATTCTTCGACGCAGAAAGCTGAAGTGTGTTAGTCTTCCACGCAGAAAACTGAATTGTATTAGTCTTCGACGCAGAAAACTGAAATGTGTTAGTCTTCGACGCAGAGCACGAAGTGTGTTAGTTTTCGACGCAGAAAGCTAAAGTGTGTTAGTTTTCGACGCAGAAAGCTGAAGTGTGTTAGTTTTCGACGCAGAAAGCTGAAGTGTGTTAGTTTTCGACGCAGAAAGCTGAAGTGTGTTAGTTTTCGACGCAGAGAACGAAGTGTGTTAGTTTTCGACGCAGAAAACTGAAGTGTGTTAGTCTTCGACGCAGAAAGCTGAAGTGTGTTAGTCTTCCACGCAGAAAACGAAGTGTGTTAGTCTTCGACGCAGAAAACTCAACCGTGTTAATCTTCGTTGGGAGCGACGATATGTAGTTGAATCGGTTACCGAACCAGCTAACTTTTGGTTAACATTTATAATTGAATAGGTTACCAAACCAGTTACCAAAAAGGTTAGCAGTGAAAGGACAATACTTACCGAATTTTTCCAAATAAATTGCACAAAAATTAATATATATACATATTTTATCATTTACTAATTTTTATTAAACATTTATTTATTGATATTATACATTTATACATACTAATAACTAAATATATATTAACATAATGTGAACCGTCTCCACAACAATTAAGGAAATGTCTTCACAAGCACTACGACGAGGACACATCATCATACAAATAAAGCATTGGTATTTGTTCCCACCCGACCAACGCTCACGAAAATACCTAAGTTTTTGAAGCTTTAGCAATAATTTTCCTGAAAAATGTATCGAGAATGGGTTCCGCAAAACTATCGTAAAAGTATTACCCTTCCCCCAGTTTGTGGCAGCAGAGCTCACTTTCTCGATATCAGATTTTGATACATTTTCCGATTCGTTTTCGTTCCGTAAATGGATTGCTAACGGATCGGGTTTCGGGACGTTTTCACTATCGAGAAAGTTACGCAAACAGTATCAAATACGATTCTTTTTTGTGCTGTAAATGGACTACTAACGGATCTGGTTTTGTTACGGTTTCACTATCGAGAAATGACCTAAAACAGTATCGAAAACGGGTCGAGAATGTTTACGCTTACGACGAGTTCTAACTCGTTCCATATTTATAATTTACACATCTTTTTAGTTAAAATCATTGGGGCATAATAATAAAGTCGAGCTAAAGTAGGCACTAAAGTTGGTGAAAGCTTTTTGACACCATTTCCAACGGTCTATCTGTCAAAAAAGCTTAGTGCATACTTTATCTCGACTATGACTATGCCCCATTTGCTTTGATTATAAACATAATACAATTCGAATTCGTTAATTAGTTTATAGTAATTAAGCTAATAAAAATCGATGGTCTTAAGGGAACGCCACTCTTGAGTTTGTAGCTGCTAGGTACTTGACGTATTGGGGAACCAAAGATTTTTCTGCGACAGTTCGTTTTATGAAAATCCTAAGGACATTTAAACAATTATTAGATTAGGTGAAATGTTTAATACTCCAAAGCTAGCAAACACTTGCATATTTACCTCGATTCGCCAACGAAGAATCATGTCCATTTTGCATTGTCTAGCAGATTTCCCGGTAAACTATTAGACTCCTGACCACAAATGTGTCTCTTCATCTTTCATAATTGAATTAATTTTTAATTTATTTGACGCAAAACAGAAAGGTTTGAAAAGTAAACACGCGTTTTAAACCCGAGACTCTTATATCTAACGAACTTTCAAATTACGAGAAACTATCGCAACTCTCTTAAGCTCTCTAACGTCCGTTTTAAACCCGAGACTCTTATATCTAGCAAACTATCCAATTACGAGAAACTACCGCAATTCTCTTAAGCTCTCTAACATCCGTTCTAAACCCGAAACTCTTATATCTAACGAACTTTGAAGTTACGAGAAACTATTGCAATTCTGAGTTGATTTGATTTTGTGTTTTTCCGACAGGGTGGATACTAGATGTATATTGGAACGATTTTCCGTCATCCCTTGTCAATTTTGGTTTTGTAACAAACCGGTTTCGGCGATCTGCCATCTTCAGTGTTTGATTTCGTTCTCCGAACGAAAAAAAATTAAAATTGTGCACAAGTTCAGACTTGGTTCTCATACCAGATAAATTTTGATAATAAACTATAACTCTCTATTATTATTCATATGTAGTCGGGTACTACTTGCTACTCCTGTGGTGGCTTTCGTCGACCCTTCCGAAAAATCTGAAAAGGCTTTACGGATTAGCTCTGGATAATAAGGGGGCAATCCCCAAAGTAAGTACCGGTACAAACACGGGGAAGCCAACAACGGTTGATGCTAAAGCCCTAGTAAGTGCCGGTACCGAAACCAAGTCTTTAACGTCTGTGGCAGTGGTCTCACGACCTGGCCCCAGAGATCCAAATAAGGGAACGACCGCGATGGCAACTACGGGTCGAAATTTACCCCAAAAGACATCTCCCAGTCGCTCTGAGTACTTGGACAAAAGAGCGGCCGCAAGGATCCTGAAGAAATACGAAGGTATTTCACAAGAGACGCTATCGCCGAATGCCAGAAAGACGGTGGAGATGGCTGAAGCTATCTTACCGAACTTCCAAAGCGATTACGCGCCAAAGAAGGTTAATGGAAATCCCTTCAAACGCCAGAGATCGGACTTGCATTTAAAACCTCACCCGAAGCGGCAGCAACACGCCCCCGTAATGGGTAAACTCAGCTTTGCTGAAGTGACTAAGGATAGGATCCTCATAGGCGTCATTGACCGAGGTAATGAAAGCTGGGCCATCCCTAGGGACCAGTGGCGGTACGTCCGGAAAGCTATCGGTAATGCCCTTCTCGACATTATGGATGAGTCTCCGGGTGCCACTCCGATGGGTTCTGATGCGGGATGGCACCAGGGCCGAATCAAGGTATTCGCTTGCGAGGATGCAAAAACTGTTGCACTGTACAAGGCAGCAGCTGCAAGACTAGGTGAGATCTACCAAGGGGCAAGAATCGAGGTTGTCGACTGGAAGGACATCCCGGCTCGACCAAGGGCAAGAGCGTGGATTCCTGCTATCCCTGCTGAACCTGAGAGAATTCTCAGGATGCTGAGGATCATGAACCCGTCTCTCCCGACGCAGGACTGGGGTGTCAATCTGGTCGAGGATGCGGTAGGGCCTGATAGGCAAGTGGTCTTCACCTTGAATAAGGAGGCACTCGAGCCCCTTAAACGGTGCAATGGACGAGCGCACTACGGCATGGGTCAGATCGTGATCTACGTATACCGCGGCGATGCACAGCGCGCTGCTATTTCCGCTGCACCGGAGGACTCGGACATCGCAGTGCCGGAAGGGGAGTCGGAGATGTCCGACTCGGAAAGTATGGTATCTGCCACGTCAAATGGCGAAGGAGCAGTGAACAGCTCGGAGATGGGAGACAGCCTGCTGTACGGGGAAGACCTCAACGTCACAGTGATAGCAGCTAGTCCTCAGCGCACCAATGTTGATACTGCCACAGTTAGTACGATCTCTGCCACGCCAAACCGTGCTCTGAACAAATCGTCGTTGAAAGATAAGCCTCCAGACGAGGTGGAACTCAACGATACGGCCGTGGCAGGGAAGTCTGGGTTAGAGCCTTTATTTTGGTTAAGTCTGAACTGAACGCCTTTCTCTTGCCCAACTATACCAATGATGACGTTACAGTAGCCAGTTTAACAGTCGACAATACCAGCCTGACGATGGCGTCGGTTTTTCCATGGGACATCTTATTATCGGAACTGACGCTAATGCTCATCACGTCTAGTGGGGAAGCTCCGATATCAATGCTAGAGGAGAGTAGTTGTTTGACTATTTGTTAACAACTAACCTGGTAGTTTGCAACGTAGGTAACGAACCTACGTTTATTACTAAAACCCGTAGGGAGGTCATAGATCTCACTATTTGCAGCGAAGGCGCTCATGAGTGGGTCAGAAAATGGCGTGTTCTCGATGAACATTCATTTTCCGACCACCGGTACGTAGAATTAGTTCTAGACTTCTCTGTTGAGCAGCCGGTTATGAAACGCAACCCGCGTAACACTAACTGGCAGCTACACAATGAAATACTATCTAGGGACCTACCAGCACTGCCCGCACAAGCCCCTCATCAGTAGGGGAGTTGGAGGATCTGGTAAAGACCTTTACAACGGCGCTCTCGAATGCCCTAGAGCAGGCTTGCCCAGTGCCAAAACCACGCGGTAAGCATAGGCCGCATTTGTGGTCCTACGACCTGGACTCGCTCCGCAAATTATGTAGGACACAATTTAATAAGGCCAAGAGCCTTGGCACGGAGACTCAATGGCTCGAATATAAAGTTAAACTTAGGGCCTACAAAAAAGCTCTGAGGCAGGCAAAGAGAGTATCGTGGAGAAATTTCTGCACTGGGGTCGAAAATGTCGACGATACAGCGGGACTTAGACGAGTGCTCTCAAAAACTCAAACAGCCACAAGCTATTTGCGCAAACCTGACGGATCCTGGACCAGCACGGAGGGGGAAACCCTAGAGCTGCTCTTGAATACGCACTTCCCAGGGAACTTGCATGAGGAACCCCTAGCACCTACAACAAACCTGGCTGTATACATACCCATCACGATGGAAAAGGTTAGGTGGGCGGTTAAAAGCTTCGAACCGTTCAAGGCTGCCGGGCCAACGGGATTATTCCCGCACAACTCATAAACACGCTGGAGACATCAGCCAAATGGCTGGTATTTCTCTATACAGCCTGCCTTTCTCTTAGCTACATTCCGTGCTCCTGGAGAAGTGCCACGGTAGTGTTTATTCCTAAGGCGGGGAAGGCGTCTCATTACGAGCCCAAGGACTACAGGCCGATCAGTCTCTCATCCTTTGTGCTCAAAACTTTCGAGAGGATAATAAATGACTACCTCTCCTCTACTATTGATAGCAAACTGATCTGTAGCTATCAGCATGCATACACCAAAGGGAAATCTACAGAAACTGTGCTTCACAGCCTAGTTTCTGTTATTGAAAAATCGCTGTATGAGAAGGAGTACTGTCTTGCGGCCTTTTTAGATATTGAAGGCGCCTTCAACAACATAAGCCCTGAAGCTATAAACACCACTTTAACAAGTCTGGGCATAAGCAGGTCTCTTATTGGACTTATTGGTCAGCTACTAAAGGGTAGACGAATAGAGTCATCACTGGGCTCGGTTGACTTATCACGCTATGTCACAAGGGGAACGCCCCAGGGTGGTGTTCTCTCCCCGCTTCTATGGAACCTCACTGTCAACTCGATGCTGCGAGACACAAGCTGGGGGGGCGGGAAGGTAGTGGCATATGCAGACGACTTAGCTATAGTATATAGGGGCAAATTCCCACAAACCCTGTGAGACTTGATGCAAGTAGCACTGTGAGAGGTTTCCTCATGGTGCTCGCGCTGCGGCACTACTGGACACGCCTGTATTTTGGGATCCTATATCTTTCTTCCGCTGAGCACAGATCGTTGTGCGAGCACAACAGTCGGAGATAGCGGTTTTAAAATCAACATTCCCACGAGGGAAGAATGGGAGAGCACGATCGGAGTCCCGCCACTCATGGCGGCACTTCCATTTATACTGATGGCTCGAAGTTAGACGGCAGAGTTGGAGGAGGGGTTTATTCAAAGGATCTGAACCTTGAGCTCTCCTTCAGACTACCTGATCACTGCAGTGTCATCCAGGCTGAAGTTTCAGCAATCATGGACGCCGCGGCTTGGATAGGCCAACACACTGTCGGACAGGACATTTTTATATTCAGCGACAGCCAGGCGGCCATCAAATCCCTTGGCTCTTATTCGTTCAACTCTGAACTGACGCTCAGCTGTCGTCGATCTCTACAAGAGATGGCCCAACAGAATCGCGTGAACCTCACATGGGTCCCGGGGCATAGGGACATTGAGGGAAATCGTAGGGCAGACGAACTTGCGAGGCAGGGCACGACCAAGCAGGTTCTTCGGGATAAAGAGCGCTTAGGTATGCCGTTTGCCACATGCAAGCTAATGCTGAAGGAGTACACACTCCGCCAAGCCAACGAAAGATGGCTGCGATCTCCAGCATGCCGGATATCCAAAGAAACCTGGCCGAAATGGGATCATAAAAGATCAAGGCAAATTTATGCCCTAAGGAGAAGAGAAATCTCAATATTAATAGGCGTATTAACTGCACAGCTAAAAATTTTAACCTAAATTTTAAACTTTTTTGGACTACATATATGACCAAACCAAATTTGGATTCAAATCCAATATAGACTAGTTTTCATGAAAATTGGCTAAATGAATCGGGTTTCAATTATAAACAAGAAATGTTTTAACAATTTTTTAAAGATAAAATAAATTTTTGTCCGTTGGCGGGAATTCGAACCAAGACTCCCCGCATCATGCCCGTCTGCTCTACAACTGAGCTACATCGCACACATAAATATTGTTGGCAAAATTCTATCTTGAATAAGCTTTCAAAAATAAATTTGAATTTTCAAACACAAAAGTTTAAATTTTAGCCCGAAAAGTTTTAAAAATAAAAAAAAAATAAAAAAATGTGGCAGCTGGCAGGATTCAAACGAAAACGCTCAGGAGTCACAGCCTACTGCTCTACCGCTGAGCTATGACGCACATGAAGTTCTTGTGGGCAAAATTCAATTATATTCAAACAAACCAAAAATAAAAAAATTAGACTGCTTTTTCATTTAGATTTTAAATCGAAACCAAAAGAAATTGAAAATCTTTGTAGGTATTTGGACGGTTTGAAATATTGTACGAAAAGGTTTGAAAAATTGATTAAACTTTATACGGGTTTAAAATTTAGGTTCATTTTTTTAGCCGTGTGGGCACTTCCTCATTGGCAGGCACGCAGAAAGACTAGGTGTGCCCTACCGATATTGCTGTAGGAGTTGTAAGGATGATGAGGAGGAGGAAACGGTGGAGCACCTCATCTGCAACTGCCCGGCTTTAAGTGGCGCGAGAATGCGCTTTTTGGGAGTTCCCTTCCTGGTTAGCCTACGCCAGGTCACGGAGCTGGACATAAAGGACCTGATGGCCTTCATCAAGTCATCTAAATGGTTCGATGAGGAGTAACGGTGTCGGTATAGGAGGGTCAGTCCCGGGATTCTGCTATGTGGAGAACTCCGTTAATACCGGGATTTTCCATATGGCAGGGTCCCGGAACTGACTTTCCTAGTGTTGGTGGTATTACAACGGGCCTTTTAATACTGGCCTAGGTGTGCCTCTGCGGCAGCCACTTGAACCTAACCCTATACAAAGAAAGAATCGGCGCACCTGCGCCTTGGCAGCCAAGTCACCGTTGATGGCTACAAGTTTGAAACGGTGAGAGATTTCGTCTATTTGGGAACCAGCATTAACACCGAAAATAATATCAGTCTAGAAATCCAACGAGAATCACCCTTGCCAACAAGTGTTACTTTGGACTAAGTAGGCAATTGAGAAGTAAAGTCCTCTCTCGACAAGCAAAGATCACGCTCTATAAGTCTCTCATCATACCAGTCCTGATGTGCGGCTCGGAATCATGGACAGTGTCAAGAGAAGATGAGGTGGCCCTTTGAGTATTTGAGAGAAAAGTTCTCCGTAAGATTTATGGTCCTTCCCGTGATGCCAACGGCGAGTATCGAAAGAAATTTAACGATGAGCTGTACGAGCTTTACGCAGACCTGACCATAGTTCAGCGGATTAAAGCCCAAAGGCTCCGCTGGCTGGGTCATGTTATGCGAATGGACAAAGAAGCACCAGCACAGAAAGTTTTCCTATCGACACCCGAATTCGGCAGCAGAGGAAGGAGGAGACCTCGACTGAGATGGAAACAACAGGTGGAGGATGACTTGAACTCTTTTGGGGTTTCCAATTGGCGTCAGTTGTCGCTAAAAATGAATGACTGGCGTGCTTTGATACGAAACGGCCAAAATCGCCTAGGCGGTTGAGCGTCATTATGACGCAAGCCAAGATTAGAGTAGATATTTTTGCAGGAAAAAGCTACAAAAGCTACCTAGACTGAAATTTTGGTTTGAAAATTTGCGAAACATGAAAAAATCAACATCCAATAAATATATATTCTTAAGGACAATTGGATGCTGAATCCGAATTCGATATCAGAATTTAACAACGGGCCTGAGGTTCGGCCCTAACCGTGTTAAAAAGTCCAATATTATTTTGTGAAGGTTAGTGAAGAACTGCGACATGTTGGCTACTTCTGATCACGGATTTGGATCTAGCTCGCCAAAATACATGAAAATTAATGTATTCAGGTCACAGATCCGTCAATTTTTTTTTTTTTTGTGGCTGCGCCATTTGAAGACTGTAGAACTACACCTCCGCAGAGAAAGCCTATATTAAGTAAAAATATGTTTGAACGTATATGAGAAATGTGTATTTTTATACCTTTCATGAACATGAAATGGTATTATAACTTTGGTCCGATGTTTGTAAGTATGAGAAGAAGAAGAGATAGACCCACTAATAAGTATACCGTTATGATCAGGACGATGAGTTGATTCGATTTAGCCATGTCCGTCCGTCCGTCTGTCCGTCTGTTTGTACGAAAACTAGTCCCTCAATTTTAGAGATATCTCGATGAAATTTGGTATGGAGGCGTTATTTGATATGAGAATAATCATTCGTCGGAACCAGCAAGATCGGACCAAAACTACTCATAGCTCCCATATAATCGATTGTTCCGATAAACGGATTTCGGGCTATAACTTCTGTAATTAAAGAGCTAGTAACGTGAAATTTTGTAGGTATCGATTTTTTTATATGCGAAATATCGATGTTGAAAATCATTGAGATGGGATAAATATTTCATATAGCTCCCATACAATCGATTGTTCCGATAAACGGATTTTGGGCTATAACTTCTGTAATTAAAGAGCTAGTAACGTGAAATTTTGTAGGTATTGATGTTTTTATATGTGAAATATCGATGTTGAAAATCATTGAGATGGGATAAATATTTCATATAGCCCCCAAACAATCGATTGTTCCGATAAACGGATTTTGGGCTATAACTCCTATAATTATATAGGTAGGGTCGTGAAATTTCGTAACTATTGCTCTGTTAGAAAGTGGAATGTCGATGTTAAAAATCCATGAGATTGGACCAACTAAATACATCGCCCCCATATAATCGATAGTTCCGATAATTTCGGTATGAGCTAAAGTTAAATTCACACAGGCTGTACTGGGGATCGAACAGTGAAAATCGTGACGCTTATTCATGAAAGGTATATAGCCTTCGGCACAGCCGAAGACAGCTTTCCTTACTTGTTTTGTTATAATATTGATCAATGAACATATAATGATAATTAATCATGTAGAATATCAATAGACAAAATTTAGTAAAACAAGTAAGGAAGTCTAAGTTCGGGTAAGCCGAACATTAAATACCCAGTGTATGGAAACAATAGTAGTACCTATAAGTTATATATTTTCTATATATATTATAATTTGGTAAAAACGAACTCAATAAATTTATTAGTTAGTTTATAAAATTAATATTTATTTATGCTACGGTATAACATATATGTACATTGTTCGTGTGCCCTCAAAATATTACTTATAGTTGAATGCATTTCTTACTTCTAATATACTTACGCCCAATTTGTGACAAAGTTTTAAATTGAAAACAAAGTAAGGAAAGCTGTCTTCGGCTGTGCCGAAGGCTAAATACCTTTCATGAATAAGCGTCACGATTTTCACTGTTTGATCCCCAGTACAGCCTGTGTGAATTTAACTTTAGCTCATACCGAAATTATCGGAGCTATCGATTATATGGGGACGATGTGTTATATTGGTTCAATCTCATTGATTTTAACATCGACATTCCACATTCTAAAATAGCAACATTTACGAAATTTCACGTTCCTACCGATATAATTACAGGAGTTATCTACCAAAATCCGTTTATCGGAACAATCGATTGTATGGGGGCTATGTGAAATATTTATGCAATCTCGATGATTTTCAACATCGATATTTCACATATAAAAAGAGCAATACGTCCAAAATTTCACGTTCCTACGTGTTTAATTACAGGAGTTATAGCCCAAAATCCGTTTATCGGAATAATCGATTGTATAGGAGCTATGTGAAATATTTATCCCATCTCTATGAGTTTCAACATCGATATTTCACATATAAAAATAGCAATACTTACAAAATTTCACGTTCCTACGTGTTTAATTACAGGAGTTATAGCCCAAAATCGGTTTATCGGAATAATCGGTTGTATGGGAGCTGTATGTTATATTGGTCCGATCTTGCTGGTTCCGACAAATGATTCCTATATTGGAAAATGGTGGCCGCATACCAAATTTCAGCCAAATATCTCAAAAACTGAGAGACTAGTTTGCGTTCAAACAGACAGACAGACAGACAGACAGACGGACAGACGAACATGGCTAAATCAACTCATCTTGTCATCCTGATCATTTCGGTATACTTATTGATGGGTCTATCTCTTCTTCCTCTCATATCACCACTTTTCGAAATTCCTTACTTTTTGATGTAAATAACTTCCGCTCCCTTCTAATCTAATCTTGGCTTGCGTCATAATGACGCTTAACCGCCTAGGCGATTTTGGCCGTTTCGTATCAAAGCACGCCAGTCATTCTTTTTTAGCGATAACTGACGCCAATTGGAAACCCCAAGGGAGTACAACTCATCCTCCACCTGTTGTTTCCTTCCTCTGCTGCCGAATTCGGGTGTCGATAGTAAAACTTTCTGTGCTGGAGCTTCTTTTTCCATTCGCATAACATGACCCAGCCAGCGGAGCCTTTGGCCTTTAATCCGCTGAACTATGGTCTGGTCTGCGTAAAGCTCGTACAGCTCATCGTTAAATTTCCTTCGATACTCGCCGTTGGCATCACGGGAAGGACCATAAATCTTCCGGAGAACTTTTCTCTCAAATACTCCAAGGGCCATCTCATCTTCTCTGGTCACTGTCCATGAATCCGAGCCGTACATCAGGACTGGTATGATGAGAGACTTATAGAGCGTGATCTTTGTTTGTCGAGAGAGCACTTTACTTCTCAATTGCTTACTTAGTCCAAAGTAACACTTGTTGGCAAGAGTGATTCTCCGTTGGATTTCTAGACTGATATTATTTTCGGTGTTAATGCTGGTTCCCAAATAGACGAAATCTCTCACCGTTTCAAACTTGTAGCCATCAACGGTGACTTGGCTGCCAAGGCGCAGGTGCGCCGATTCTTTCTTTGATGACAGCAGGTATTTCGTCTTGTCCTCGTTCACCGCAAGACCCACTTTTTTCGCTTCTTTATCCAGCCCAGAGAAGGCAGCGCTTACGGCGCGGTTGTTAAGGCCAATGATATCAATATCATCGGCATACGCCAGCAATTGCACGCTCTTGTAGAAGATTGTGCCATTGCGGTTTAGCTCTGCTGCTCGAATTATCTTCTCCAGCATCAGGTTGAAGAAATCGCCGAAAGGGAGTCGCCCTGTCTGAAGCCTCGTTTGGTTTCAAATGGATCAGAGAGGTCCTTCCCGATTCTGACGAAGCTGTCGGTATTGCTCAGCGTCATTTGGCAAAGCCGTGTAAGCTTTGCAGGGAAGTCAAATTCAGACATGGCGGTATACAGGCAACTCCTTTTTGCGCTGTCAAAAGCGGCTTTAAAATCGACAAAGAGGTGGTGTGTATCGATTCTTTTATCATGGGTCTTCTCCAGGATTTGGCGTATCGTGAAAATCTGGTCGATGGTAGACTTACCAGGTCTAAAGCCACACTGATAAGGTCCAATCAGTTTGTCTACGATGGGCTTCAGTCTTTCACACAATACGCTAGAGAGAACCTTATATGCGGTAGTTAGTGGGGTTAGCGGGATCGCCTTTCGTGTGGATTGGGCAGATCACACTTAAATTCCAATCTGGAGGCATGCACTCGTCTGACCATATTCTGCATAAGAGCTGATGCATGCTTTTTACCAGCTCTTCGCCGCCGTGTTTGAACAGCTCGGCGGGTAGTCCGTCTTTTCCAGGCGCTTTGTTGTTTTTGAGCCGGGATATAGCTATCTTCACTTCTTCATAGTCAGGTGGTGGGACGACCTTTCCAACGTCAGGGATTGGGTTATCGGTTTCAACGTCTCCCTCGCAATTTAGCAGTGAGGAGAAGTGCTCCCTCCATAATTTAAGTACACTCTGTACGTCGGTTACCAATTCGCCATTGTTGTCCTTACAGGAACTTGCCCCGGATCCGCCGCATCTTTTCATAGAACTTTTGGGCATCGTTCCTGTCAGCCAGCATCTCAAGCTCCTCACACTCACGCCTTTCGGCCTCACGTTTCTTTTTTCTGAAAAGGCGTCTCTCTTCCTTCTTCGCCTCACGATATCGTTGCCATACACTGCGGGTTGCGCCCGTTCGCAACGTCTCCCTGTATGCAGCGTTCTTTTTGTTCGAGGCTGTTGTGCATTCCTCATCGTACCAGTTGTTCTTGCGGGCTCGCCGAAACCCTATAGTGGCTTCAGCGGCGGTACGTAATGAGTGAGAGATATGCTTCCATTGCTCGGTTACATCGTTAGGTCGAGGATTGCTCTCCGATAGCAGGTGTGAGAGTCGAGTGGAGAAATTATCAGCTGTCTGTGTCACGCGCAGCTTCTCGACGTCAAACTTTCCTTCCGTTACTGTGCGTACTTTCTTCGCTGCACAGAGGCGTGTGCGTATCTTGGCTGCAACAAGATAATGGTCCGAGTCGATATTGGGACCGCGTAGGGTACGCACGTCTAGAACGGTGGAGCTGTGTATGCCGTCGGTCATGACATGATCAATCTGGTTTCTTCTTCTTTGATCAGGGGACAGCCAGGTGGCTTGGTGTATTCGCTTATGCTGGAACCTGGTACTACTGATGACCATATTGCGAGCAGCGGCGAAGTCAATCGTTAATCGTTCTGAGTGGGTAGTATCACTTTCAATAAAATACATGGCCGTCGAAAAAATTATAGGTGGCTCACTTAACAAAATTAACTCATCTTTTAAGACTCGTAAATAGTAGACAATTCCTTACAAATTTAACTACTAATTTATAATATAATTATACTATTTTAGTTATTTACCTTACCGAATTATGTCAATTTATGTGATTTTCGAAATTTTCCATATTGAAATTGATTGGGAAGCGATTTCGTTTAATTTCAACAGGTATACTTCCTATAACTCTAGTATACCTTGTGCCCAATTTCACGACTCTACCGTAATCAGTTTAAAACTTACGACCAGTCTTTCAGGTGATTTTCTAAATTTTCGATATCGAGAGTAGCCGTGGTTGAACGGGGATTTTATCCAATTTCATCACGTATACTCCCAACAGTACTAGTATGATTTGTGCCAAATTTCATCGTTCTACCATAATTTGTTTAAAAGTTACGACCAGTCGAATTTTCAAAAATGCTTCCCTTGAAAGTGGGCGGTACCACGCCCACTTTTTAAAATTTAACAGTAAATCATAATAGAATGATAAGAGAGATTCACCTATGAAATTATATTCATGCAAATTCCTCAATTTGTACTCAAGTTATGTTAATTTGTATGATATTCGAAATTTTCGATCTCGAAAAAGGGGGCGTGGTTATCATCCGATTTCGCCCATTTTCAATAGCAACCTACCTGGGCCAAAAAGTAACCTGTATATAAAATTTCATGCAAATATCTTAATTTTTACTCAAGTTATCGTGTACAAAGACGGACGGACGGACGGACGGACGGACATGCCTGAATAGACTCCTTTTTTCAACCTAAGAACTTTCATACATGGATCTTGATTATTTTGCGCCGGTACATAGTACAGTTATGTGGACAAAATTATAATACCCCTGTACTAGTACGCTTGGTATAAAAATGCCTCCCTTAAAAGTGGGCGGGGACAAGCCCACTTTAGAAAATTTATCAAAATATCATTATATAATGACCATGGGGTTCACCCATAAAATTATATAATTTTACCCATTTCCGTTAGCGAATTATGTCAATTTATGTGATTTTCGAAATTTTCGATATCGAAAGTGGGCATGGTTGGAGGGCGATTTTATCCATTTTCATCAGGTATACTCCCAACGATACTAGTATGCTTTTTTCCAAATTCCATCGTTCTGTCGTAATCAGTTTAAAAGTTACGACCAGTCAAATTTTCAAAAATGCTTTCCTTAAAAGTGGGCGGTGCCACGCCCCCTATAAAAAATTTATGGAAAAATCATAACAGAATTACCAGGGGGATTCACCTATAAAATTATATCATTTTAGCCATTTCAGCTACCGAGATATGTCAATTTATGTGATTTTCGAAATTTTCGATATCGAAAGTGGGCGTGGTTGAAGGGCGATTTTATCCACTTTCATCTGGTCTTTGTACCAAATTCCATCGTTCTATCGTAATCTGTTTAAGAGTTACGACCATTCAAATTTTCAAAAACGCCTCCCTTAAAAGTGGGCGGTGCCACGCCCACTATAAAAGTTTTCGATATCGAAAGTGGGCGTGGTTGAAGGTCGATTTTATCCACTTTCATCAGGTATACTCCCAACGGTACTAGTATGCTTTTTTCCAAATTCCATCGTTCTATCGTAATCTGTTTAAGAGTTACGACCAGTCAAATTTTCAAAAACGTCTCCCTTAAAAGTGGGCGGTGCCACGCCCACTATAAAAAATTTGTGAAAAAATCATAAAAGAATGACCAGGGGTATTCACCTATAAAATTATATCATTTTAGCCATTTCAGCTGCCGAGATATGTCAATTTATGTGATTTTCGAAATTTTCGATAACGGATGGTTGAAGGGCGATTTTATTCAGTTTCATCAGGTATACTCCCAATGATACTAGTATGCTTTGTGCCGAATTCCATCGTTCTATCGTAATCAGTTTAAAAGTTACGACCAGTCAAATTTTCAAAAACGCCTCCCTTAAAAGTGGGCGGTGCCACGCCCACTATAAAAAATTTATGGAAAAATCATAAGAGAATGACCAGGGGGATTCACCTATAAAATTATATCATTTTAGCCATTTCAGCTGCCGAGATAAATCAATTTGTGTGATTTTCGAAATTTTCGATATCGAAAAAGGGGGCGTGGTTATCATCCGATTTCGCCCATTTTCAATAGCAACCTACCTTGGCCAGAAAGTAACCTGTGTACAATCTCAATTTTGACTCAAGTTATCGTGTACACGGGCGGACAGACGGACGGACATGCCTTAATCAACTCCTCTTTTAATCCTAAGAACTTTCATATATGGAACTCTATATCTATCTCGATTATTTTGTGCCGTTACAAACAGCCGTTATGTGAACAAAGTTAATATACCCTTGTACTAGTACTAGTACACTGGGTATAAAAATTGTATCAAAAACACCAAAAAAAGACGGAAATATGATTTTTTTTGAATTTAATTCTAAATAAGTTTTGAAAAAGAAACTTTACAAAAAAAAGTTGTTTAACCTTTTTTTGTAGCCCACTCAATTTCCTTTAAGAATCTGTATCTATCTTTGTTGTACATGGATATTTGCATTTTTGGCAATTTTTGAAAGAAAAATGGGAAATTGAAAAAACATGCTAATTTTTGAAACTAGAATATTAGAAAATTTTGGTCAATGCAAATTTTGTAGGGAATTCGATTTCCTTCAAAAATATGTTCAGGTAAATGGTGTTTTACAATAATGGTTTCTCGTTTTTATACCAAATATGAGGTAAAGTCTGTAAAATCTAAACTAGCGATGATAGACCTCTAGACTTTAATTTAAAAATCTGAAAAAATTACAGTAATTTTTTTCACCTTTTTAAAAAAGAAAATCATTATAATTTTTGAAAAGACGAAATTTTGAATTTTTGGCCCAGTCTAATGTACGGCTACCCTCGTGAAGGGTGGATACCTTGCCACGGTACGAGGGTTTAAGTCGATAGCCACAGGGCTACGCTGCCCTTGTGATCATAGCTCCGTACGGCACTTCATCACGAGAGCAGCCTAGCCTCTCTGGCGCGACGACAAAGATCTTCCCCCTCCCACTCCAGGGTGTTATGCGACCACGTGCCAATGGGACGTTTGCAGCCGGGAGGCAAATCTTGGCTGTATTTGAACGGAGCCTCTCTGATACCGGGTCGCCTCAGAGAGTAAGCATGGCCTTACCGCGGTACAGGGCTCTGCCGCGGCGGACGACACATTTTCCCCTACTCTTCCCTTGTCCCTAAGCTGGCCTTGTCCGGCGATGGGTCGTACGAACAAGATGAACTCAAATAACGCAAATAAAAACGAAAAACCAAAAAACAACAACGCCAAATTTCACTCCTCAGCAAAGGAGAGCTATGGAGGAGCAGGCGAGAAAGCAACAACAACGCCAGAGGACAACCTCCGTTCCACAATCAAGGGGGGGATCGACAGCGATGGCAACTACGAGTCGGTCAACCAACCCTCTATCGAGTAAGATTGACTTGATGGGAGCTAGCACCAGTGCGGTTGCCAACGCAGCTAAGCGGACAACGGCGGATGCTAAACTCCCATCAACCTCTGATATGAAAACCAGTATCTTTACGTCTGTGGCAGCGGTTTCACGACCTGGCCTCGGAGTTTCGAAGGGGAAGGAAGCTGCAACTGAGATTTCGGCAAGGGCAGCGACCGCGATGGCAACTACGGGTCCGCACTCCCGGGAGACATCTCACCGCCGCTTCACATACCACGAGAAAAGATTGGCTGCAAAGATCCTGAAGAGGTATGAAGGGGTACTGCAGGAGTCGCTGTCGCCGAATTCCAGTAAATCGGTAGAGCTAGCGAAAGCTGTGATACCGGATTTCCAAAATTCTTACGTGCCAAAGAGGTTAAAAGTTAACCCTTTCAAGCGCCAGAGATCGGACCTGGAGTTAAATCCCCCTCCCAAGCGGCATCAGAATACCTCTGGAGCGGGCAAACTAAGCTTTGCTGAGGTAACCAAGGACAGGATCCTTATAGGCGTCCTTGACCGAGGCAATGACCGTCTGGCCATCCCCAAGGACCGGTGGCGTTACGTGCGAAATGAACTCGGCAACATTCTTCTCAACGTTGCTCCGGAGTTTCCGGGTAGTTCGGCGCGAGTAACGGATGCGGGTTGACACCAGGGTCAGATCAAATTACTCGCATGCGAGGATGCAAAAACCGTAGCACTGTATAAGGCAGCCGCTGCTAAACTGTGTGAAGTCTATAAGGGCCCAAAGATAGAGGTCGTCGACTGGAAGGACATTCCAGCTCGTCCAAGGGCAAGGGCGTGGATTCCGGCCATCCCTAACGAACCCGACAGAATTCTCGGGATGCTACGGCTAATGAATCCGTCCCTCCCAACGCATGACTGGAGTGTCAATCTGGTCGGGGATGCGGTGGGGCCCGACAGACCACCATGAATAAAGAGTCAATCGAGCCCCTCAAAAGGTGCAATGGCCTAGTACACTACAGCATAGGCCAGATCGTTATCCACGTATATCGTGGTGATGCTCAGCGCGCTGCCTTCTCGGCTGCTCCGGGGGAACCGGAAAACGAATTACCAGAAGAGGAAGCGGAGGATTCCGATGCGGAAAGCATGTTATCCGCCACGTCCCTTGCCGATAGTGCTGTGAACAACTCGGAGATGGAGGACAGCCTACAGGACGAGGAAGTCCTCGACGTCACGGTGGTAGCAGCCAACGCTGAGCGATTAACATCTAACGCTACAAGCAGCAGGACTCCTGCAACGCCATGTCGGGCAGTTAATCGGAACAACTCGTCGTTGATAGGCTACCTCCGGGATGGGGCAAACCTCGACGACATGGGGACGGCAGGGAAGTCTGTGCGCTCTCATGTTGGTGGTGCTTCAGATTAATCTGCACAAATCTAAAGTGGCTTCGGCTGCTTTAAGTAGTCGTCTTTCTAAAGGCGACGTGGATGTGGTCCTCATCCAAGAACCCTGGGTCAATAGCTCGAGAATCTGCGGATTGGGGACAAAGGGTTTCAAGATCATTCGAGCCAGCGAGGAGAGCAAAGTCCGAACGTGTATTTTGGTCAAGTCTGAGTTCCTAACTACACCAATGGTGATATTACCGCTATCAGTCTAAGGGTCGACAGCACCCGCCTGACGGTGGCGTCGGTCTATATGCCCTACGACGCCGAAGAACCCCCACCAAAAACGGAGGTGAAAGACCTGGTGTCAAATTTCTGCACGGGTAATCTTATTATTGAAGCGGACGCTAATGCTCACCATGTCCAATGGGGGAGCTCCGATATCAATGCCAGGGGCGAGTCTCTGTTTGATTACCTCTTAACAACCAACCTGGTAATTTGCAACGTGGGTAATGAGCCTACTTTTATCACTAAGACCGCTAGGGAGGTCATAGACCTCACTATTTGTAGTGAAGGCGCTTATGGGTGGGTCAGAAATGGCGGGTTCTGGAAGAACATTCATTCTCCGACCACCGTTACATAAAATGGTTTTAGACTTTATTGTAGAACAACCAATCATTAAGCGCAATCCACGTAACACTGATTGGCAGTTACACAATGAAATATTAGACAGAGACCTACCAGTACTGCCCTCACAAGCCCCCTCATCAGTAGAGGAGCTGGAGGATCTTGTTACTACACTTACATCGGCGCTCTCAAATGCTCTAGGACAGGCTTGTCCAGTGCCAAAACCACGCGGTAAACACAGGCCACATTGGTGGTCCTACGATTTGGACTCGCTCCGAATATCATGCCGGAAACAATTTAACAAGGCCAAGAGCTTCGGCTCTGAGCCTCATTGGCACGAATATAAAGCTAAACTAAGGGCCTACAAAAAAGCTCTGAGACAGGCGAAGAGAACCTCGTGGAGAAATTTCTGCACTGGCGTCGAAAAGGTCGACGACACAGCGAGACTTAGACGAGTCCTCTCGAAAAGTCAAACAGCCATCAGCTATTTGCGAAAAACTGACGGATCCTGGACCAGCACGGAAGAGGAAACCCTTGAGCTGCTCTTGAATACACATTTTCCGGGGAATCTGCATGACGCACCACTAGTACCTGCAACAAACCTGGCAGTAAAAATACCCATCACTGAGGAAAGGGTAAGGTGGGCAGTTAAGAGCTTTGAACCGTATAAGGCTGCCGGGCCGGACGGGATTATCCCCTCGCAACTTATAAACACGTTGGAGACATCAGCTAAATGGCTGGTATTTCTCTTCACAGCCTGCCTGGCTCTCAACCACATTCCGGGCTCCTGGAGAAGCGCCACGGTAGTGTTTATCCCTAAGGCTGGGAAGGCATCCCACTACGAGCCAAAAGACTACAGACCGATCAGTCTCTCGTCCTTTGTACTCAAAACCTTTGAGAGGATACTAAGCGACTACCTCTCAACGACTATTGATAGCAACCTAATCTCTAGCTATCAGCATGCATACACCAAGGGTAAATCAACAGAAACCGCTCTGCACAGCCTAGTATCTGTCATTGAGAAATCGCTGTGTGAAAAGGACTACTGTCTCGTGGCCTTCCTAGACATTGAGGGGGCTTTCAACAATATAAGCCCGGAGGCTATCAACTCCGCTCTAACTAATCTGGGCGTAGATAGACCTCTAACTGGTTTAATTGACCAACTTTTAAGGGGAAGGAAAATAGCTTCTTCACTTGGTACGGTTGAAATATCACGCTATGTCACAAGGGGAACACCCCAGGGTGGTGTTCTTTCCCCGCTTTTATGGAACCTCACAGTCAACTCGTTGCTATGTGACACAAGCTGGGGGGCGGGAAGATAGTGGCATACGCAGACGATTTAGCTATTGCATTCAGAGGCAAGTTCCCACAAACTCTGTGTGACCTGATGCAAGTAGCACTGCGAGAAGTTTCGACGTGGTCCTCTCGCTGCGGACTTAGTATCAACCCGGAGAAAGTGGAACTTGTCCTCTTCACCAACCGGTACAAAATACCGCCACTAAACCTACCAGAACTAGATGGCACGCGCCTGGGCTTGTCGGATAAGGCCAAGTTTCTAGGCATAGTTCTGGACAGGAAACTGAATTGGAAGGAGAATGTTCTTCAGCGCCAGAAGAAAGCTTGCATCGCTCTTTACACATGCAAAAGAGCCATTGGCAAAAATGGGGGCTCAGCCCTAGAGTATGCAGTTGGATCTACTCGGCCATCATTCGTCCAATCATGCTATATGGAGTCGATTATATGGTGGCCTGCGCTGAGCAAGGCAACATACCTGAATTTGTTGCGGAAAGTCCATAGATCCAATATGATCTGTATAAGCGGTGCGCTAAGGACAACGCCCAACGAAGCCCTCCAGGTCATTCTGGGCATTTTGCCACTTGATCTGGAAGGGTTTCGGTCAGCAGCGGCATCAGCTCTGCGCCTAAGAGAAACCTCCAGTTGGGGTGCGGGTACTATTGGACACTCCAGTATTCTGGAATCTTACAGCTTTCTCCCTCTAAGCACAGATCGTTGTGCGACCACTACAGTCGGTGATAGCTGTTTCAAAATAAACATTAAGCAGAGAAGACTGGGAGAGGACGGATTGGTGCCCCGAAACAAATAGTGGCACTTCCATATATACCGACGGCTCGAAGTTGGACGGCAGAGTTGGAGGAGGGGTTTATTCAAAGGATTTGGACCTTGAGCTCTCCTTCAGGTTACCTGATCATTGTAGCGTCTCGGCAATCCTAGACGCCGCGGCCTGGTTAAGCAAACGTGTTATCGGAGAAGATATCGCTATTTTCAGATATAGCCAAGCGGCCATTAAATCCCTTGGCTCATACACGTTCAACTCTGAACTGACGCTCAGCTGTCGTCGATCTCTTCAGGAGATGGCCCAACAGAACCGCGTAAACCTCATATAGGTCCCGGGACATAGGGACATTGAGGGAAACTGTAAGGCAGACGAGCTTGCCAGGCAGGGCACGACCAAGCAGGTTCTTCAGGATAAAGAGGGCTTAGGTATGCCGTTTGCCACATGCAAACTAATGCTGAAGGAGCACACACTCCGTCAAGCCAACGAAAGATGGCTGCAATCCCCAGGGTGTCGGATATCGAAACAAACCTGGCCAAAATGGGATCGCAAAAGGTCTAGGCGCATTTATACCCTAACTAGGAGGGAAATCTGCATATTGATAGGGGTATTAACCGGTCACTGCCTCATTGGTAGGCATGCAGAAAGGCTAAGTGTGCCCTAACGACGATGCTGCAGGAGTTGCAAAGATGATGAGGAGGAGGAAACAGTGGAACACCTCGTCTGCAACTGTCCGGCTTTAAGCGGCGCGAGAACGCGCTTTTTGGGAGTTCCGTTCCTGGATAGCCTAAGCCAGATCGCGGAACTGGACATAAAGGACTTGATGGCCTTCATAAAGTCATCTAAGTGGTTCGAGGAGGAGTAACGGTGTCGGTTTAGGAGTGTCAGTCCCGGGATTCTGCTATGTGGAAAATCCCAACAACTCAGGGATTTTCCATTTGGCTGGGTCCCGGGACTGACTTTCCTTGTGTTGGTGGTACCACAACGGGCCTTTCAAAACTGGCCTAAGTGTGCCTCTGCGGCAGATATAAATATTTGCCTAGCTTAAACCCATACTAAATATGCATAAATATTTATGAAATGCATATGGATTTGTTGGCATACCTCTAAGGCAGTGCAAAATTATCGAATATATAACCAATACTGCGTCATTTATCTGTAATAAGCGAATGAAAATTTCTCATGCTACTTGCATTGGTTATCTGACAATCAATTTGTAAATAAAGCGATAGCCAAGTGGGAAGCGTCAGGCGGTAGTGGTCGATCGGTTGATGGTTCCAGTACAGTTACAGCTATCGGCCAAACTTTTTTTTTTTGAAAATTGTTTTTATTTTTTATATATTTTTATATTTCTAATCTTGACTTTTTAAAATTTTTATAAACAATATTTTTATGTTTGTGATCTCTATTTTCGAGAAAAAAAATTTGGTGCGAATATTTTTAGTTTACGGAAAGCCATGTGAAATAATAATTTTATATCATAAATATACATACATACCACCCATTATAGAAATGCTATAACGCTTATACAATTTTTTTTTTTGGTAAATTTTTCAAAAAATTACCCTTAGTATAAGTCTGACTGCTCTAATTTTTGAAGATGTAAGCTGCAATTAGCGAATTTTTTTCAAGCATAGTAGTCTATTTATCGGACTTCGGTAGATTACTTCTATAAATTTTAGTGATTTCTATCGTTTAAGACAAAGTTGCTGATAGACTCCCTATTTAAAATATAAAAATCGACAACATATTTAATATGTACTTAAATTTTGAACTAAATCAAGTGGTTAGCGGTCGTCTTAAATTTTACTGAAGGCAACAACTGATTTCTATTCATACGGACATATGTATTAAGTTTTAAAAGGGCAGATTTGCAACCCGAGCCCCAAAGAAGTCTAGACCAAATCGAATAGAAAAATCAATATATATTTTTTCTTTAAATCAAATAAAAAATCCATATAAAGTGTCTTAAATATTTCTAAGTTATGGTTAAAGATAAAAGCTAGAAAATCCTCAAACTTTTTTTGACCTAACCAGAATTTGTAATTTACCAACACTAAAAAGATGAAAAAGCCATATATAATAAATTTCTATAAATAGAACTCATATTTCTACGTAATGAATTTCATTCTTTCACTCAATAAGCTCCTCCTATTATTAGAGAAATTATTTTCCCTCCCTCGCTCATTGAGTACTTGGGTCCATTATCTATTATATTAATAGGCTAACAAATTTTACATATAAATATTTGCCAAGCTTAAACCCATACTAAATATGCATAAATATTTATGAAATGTATATGGATTTGTTGGCATACCTCTAAGGCAGTGCACAATTATCTAATATATAACCAATCCTGCTTCATTTATCTGTAATAAGCGAATGAAAATTTCTCATGCCACTTGAATTGGTTATCTGACAATCAATTTGTACATAAAGCGATAGCCCAGTGGGAAGCGTCGGGGGTAGTGGTCGAGCGGTTAATGGTTCAAGTAGAGCTATCGGCCAATTTTTTTTTTTTTTATTTTTTGTCATTGAAAATTGTTTTTATTTTTTCAATATATAAAAATTTCTTATCTTGACTTTTTTAAAATTTTTATGTTTGTGATATCTATTTTCGAGAAAAAAATTGCTGAATATTTTTAGTTGACGGAAAGCATATGCATATATACCACCCATTATAGAAATGCGTTAACCGCTTTAACAATTTGGGTTTTTCTGTCTAATTTTTGATGACATAAGATCGAAGTCGCGAAATTTTTTCAAACACAGTAGTCTATTTATCGGACTTCGGTAGATTAGTTCTATAAATTTTAGTGATTTCTACCGTTTGAGACAAAACGATCGCATAAATTAGTGGCTATTTGTTAAGCACAATCTCATCATCCGATTATTCAAGTGCAAATTAAAATCTCGAAATCCGAATATTTGCATGGCATTTGCCATAAATAATTTTGGAAAGGGCTGCTGTAATTTAATATTTTTATTATATAATAACAGCCACTATTTTTTAAATTCTTTGATGGCCTCATTTTGCCTATAGATGAGTTTTTAATGTATACATTTAAGTTGGTCGAGGTTCGGCCACGGGCCTAAAGGCAGCTAATGACAAAAAGTTGATCAGATGTTTGAATAAGTTCAACTATTTTAAATTGGTCGAATTTCGACCACTTTGTTGTTGGTATATTGTTAATTTTTAAAATTCTGATTCTCATAAAGCCTAATTGCAGAATTTGATAACTGCTTTGTGCATAAGGTAATGGCGGGGCGGGGAGCGTATGGAATACGGTGTGCACAGGTGCAAGACCCGGTTGCGGAATATTCCTTTTTTTCTTAAATTATGTTTCTTTATATTAAAAAACCTTTAATCTTAACTATTACAATTTACTTAATTTTCAACCTAATATTTTTTTGTTATTCACCTGCTCAAAACGATCGCATAAATTAGTGGCTATTTGTTAAGCACAAACTCATCATCCGATTATTCAAGTGCAATATATAATCTCGAAAACCGAATATTTGCATGGCATTTGCCATAAATAATTTTGGAAAGGGCTGCTGTAATTTAATATTTTTATTATATAATAACAGCCGCTATTTTTTATTATTATTAAAATGTTTTTATTAGGTCGCTTTCGTCGTTCTTGTGCCCGGATTTTTGCATTCGATTTTGAACCAACTTCCTGTTGTGCTAGGGTCTGGAAATTTTCACCACAGTTCAGGTCGCGATGACAATGCAATATTATGAAAAAAAAAAATTCCGATAGGTGGCGCGTGGGTGCTCTATTTTCAAAAATCGCATTTATGGTCCGATTTGGCTGAAATTCGGAACATGTATTACTACTATGAAAAGAAATATTTTCCTAAAAAAAAATTCCGTTAGGTGGAGCTGAGATCGGGGTAATAAAATTTGAAAATCCTAATTATGGACCGATTTAGCTGATATTTAGCGTGTGTATTACTTAATCAATTTCCAAATGTTCAAAAAAAAATTGCACTCGCTAGGTGGCGCGTGAGTCGCTCTATTTACGAAATGCGAAGGTCTGTTTTCGGTGTCGATTAATTTGTTTTTCAACGAACTTCCCGTTGGAGTAGAATCTTGAAATTTTCATCGTCGTTTAGTTTTCTGGCCCCACGCAGTATAACAAAAAAATAATTCCGATAGGTGGCGCACGGGTAGAGATATTTGAAAAGTTTCATTTCCAGAGATTTTGCTTTGGATTTTGAACTAACTTCCCATTGAGCTGGGGTTTTGAAATTTTCACCATCGTTCAGGTTTCGCTGACAATGCATTATACAAAAAAAAAATCCAAAATATTGCTTTAATTGCAAAAGTCCAATTTATCGGCCTATCTTCCTTATTGCTATCTGAATATTTCGTACACATGCTATAATGCGCATGCTATAATGCGTTTTCAGCGCCATAAACAGCATCGAAATTTCGAATATTTCATCTGCATACATTTAGGCGCAGTCACTGTTGCACAAAGGAAAGATAATGTGCTTTATAATGCTTAAAAAAGAATAATTTTATTCATGTAACCATAGACACACCGCGTAAAGCGTGTAAACGTAGAAAATTGTCGAATGCGTAAATGAACTGTCAAAATTTTATGGAACGAAGCAAGGAGAAATCATACAGGTGTGTTCGAGCGAATTCAGATCTACACGCACGCACACTCCTTGTGGCTGTAAATGTCAGACAAAGCAACAACATAAGCAATTTGACAGCTACGATTTGATTTTCAGGGAAGAAGAAGAAACCATATGGTGGGAGGATGCCACCTGTAATGAATTCACCTTGGAACGAAGTTTACACAAATTCGGTAAGCTTCCGCGAGGATTTTAGTGTGTAAACACCTCGAAAAAGTACCCAATTCGATTACGCGGTTCGACATGCAGTTTTTCAAAGCAGTCAATGCACACTAGACAAAAATAGAAGAATGTGCTAAAAAATGGGTCAAAAATTAAATTAATAAGAATTTCAAAATAAAAAGTATTCACATAAATTTATCTGTATCGTTCATCTAACTGAGCTGTTAAATGTATACATTTACGCTTTTGTTAAGTTATATGGTTACATGAGTACCACTAATATGACACAGAATATCCAATTACAATCTTAGAAATTTTCACAGACTCACAACTAAAAAATATAAAATAAAAAATAGAATAAAAAAATATTTTTTAATTTAAAATGTTTTTAAAATGAACTAAAAACTGGAAAATAATTTCCCCTCTGCCTACATAGATTCTTCACCACGTAAAGCTTATCTGGAACATTTGTGAGTGGGAATTCTTATAGGTATTAAATAGTACTTGGAGTTTGAAATGTATAAAAACATTTGGCGCTTGCTATATCGTGAAAAGATGTAATAAGATTGTTAGAAATTAATGCGAAGCATCTTTAGCGTGCGCCAATGTTTTTATACATTTCAAACTCCAAGTACTATTTAATACCTATAAGAATTCACACTCACAAATGTTCCAGATAAGCTTTACGTGGTGAAGAATCTATGTAGGCAGAGGGGAAATTATTTTCCAGTTTTTAGTTCATTTTAAAAACATTTTAAATTAAAAAATATTTTTTTATTCTATTTTTTATTTAAATTCTTTTCATTTTGCCTATAGATGAGTTTTTAATGTATACATTTAAGTTGGTCGTGGTTCGGCCACGGGCCTAAAGGCAACTATTGACAAAAAGTTGATCAGATGTTTGAATAAGTTCAACTATTTTAAATTGGTCGAATTTGGACCACGGGATATACTAGTCTTTTTTAAATGCTTTCTTTATGCTACTCCTGACTGACGCTATAAAATAATTTTGTAAATAGTTGTGCTAGGAAAATATTAAAAAGAAAAAAATTAAAAACCACCCCAAACGTTTTCTTCTGGCTGCGCCCCTGGTGTTATATGATCAAACCTGCACAAGCCATAGACGGTTCGAGTGACGTGATTGAACGCTACCTCCATTTTATGTGCAGATCTTGAACCAAGCTTATTGTAAACTAACTCCGAATATGTTATAACTGGCAGAATAAGTTGGATAGCGAGTTTTCTTCTCATATGAAGGGTGAAGGGCGCGGACTGCCTAAGTTAAGCAGCGAACCTTATACCTTACCCACCACAGAGTTTACGTGATCAGCACAAGTGAGGGTAGAGTTTATTACAATTCCGAGGTTCTTAGCTTTTGTGACGGTTGCGACATCAGAGTTTCCAATGCTTATCTATCTTCTATCTTCTATATTATTATTCTAAAACACGGCGCTTAGCTAGACTAAACTACAATACGTACACTGAAGAGCAAAACTGTAACAAAATGTAATACTTTCTATTTCAACACATTTTTTTTAGGCATGTTTTAACAAATCAAATATTTTTTTTGCATAACTTTATTGGCATGTATGCACTCTTTATCTCAAACTGGTTTGGTGTCAATGCAACAACAACAACACTAATAGCAAGCAATAATTCAGATAAAGACAAATGTTACAGTTTTGCACTCACTCTTAATTTAAAAATTTTCCGTTATTTTTCTCGTAATCATATATTTGGTGGATTTTTATTCATCATAAGCGTGACTGTGAATAAAACAAAATGTTAAATCGGGAATTAAAACACCAAATAATTGATTTGCTGAAGAAGGGCGAGTCTTTAAGAAAAATAGCTAAAAAATGGAAGTTAGCCACATGGCTGTGCAAAGGCTGCGGAAAAATATACAAGACGCTGTTCCCAGTAACAAAGGAGGCCGACCAAGGAAGATAAGCGACCGCGATGCCCGCCATCTGGCAAATTTGGTAACAAGCAGCAACGCGAACACTCCCAAAGAAGCACTTAAGATCCTGGATATTAATGCCAGTCAGTGGACAGCCAGGCGCAGCCTGTCTAAACTGGGGCTAAAGGCAGCAGAGAAGAAAAAGAAGCCAATGCTGACAAAAAGACATGTGCGGTTGAGGCGGGATTTTGTTGCGGCTCACCAAAGCTGGACAGTAGAAGATTGGGATCAGGTACGTATTTATAAATGGATTATAGAAGACCTTTTTTCAGAAAATTTCAAATCGATTTCAGGTTATTTGGTCTGATGAAACCAAAATCAATCGATTTCAGTCTGATGGTCGGGCCTGGTATTGGAATAAAGACCCAAATGCAGTCCAACCACATCACATCAAGCAAACTGTAAAACATGGCGGTGGCTCCATTATGGTGTGGGGCTGCATTTCCAAAAATGGTGTGGGTCCTTTAGTAAGAATAGACGGTATTATGCGGAAAGAGGAATACCTGGCCATATTGCAACAAAATCTGCCGGGTGTAGTGGAAAATATGGGTCTTGCTGCTGAAAAAGTAATTTTTCAGCAAGACAGTGACCCTAAGCATACCGCACATATTGTACGAAATTGGATGCAACGCCAAAAATTTGGTAACTTGAAGTGGCCTCCACAATCACCGGACATGAACCCAATCGAAAATTTGTGGAGTCATGTACAATCGAAGCTTGCCGAATATTCAAGTCCGCCCAGTGGAGTTAATGAGCTGTGGGAGCGAACACGCGATGTATGGTATGCTATTCCGACTGATTTCGTCTTGAGGTATACACGAAGTATGCCCAATCGTATCGACGAGCTAAAAAAATCCAAAGGATATTGGACATTTTATTAATATTTATTGTGAGAAATAAAAAAATGGTTGAGTGCAAAAATGTAACATTTGTCTTTATCTGAATTATTGCTTGCTATTAGTGTTGTTATTGTTGCATTGACACCAAACCAGTTTGAGATAAAGAGTACATACATGCCAATAAAGTTATGCAAAAAAAATATTTGATTTGTTAAAACATGCCTAAAAAAAATGTGTTGAAATAGAAAGTATTACATTTTGTTACAGTTTTGCTCTTCAGTGTATATAAACGAAATGTATATCAGATGAAAGCTTATCATGAGCATGTTTGCAAAAAATTATAACAATTCCAATAGGTTAATTTGTTCATGAGAAATTAGCGTTTAAAGTTTGTACCCAAGCTCTTTATATGGCCAAAGAGAATATATCAACAAGAGCCGTCACTCGTTATAAATGCAAGGAAAAAGATGGATGCCGTTTTCTTTCAGGGTTTCGGTAATTTTGTTTTCCTCAGTTTAGTAAATTCGACAGCTGGTAAATTTTTGTTTCGACTCTTGTGTTATTTCATTTCTCGTCTATTTTCTTTTACACATTTTGTTTTGATTAGACAATAACATATTTATATCGAAATTACCGAAACCCTGAAAGAAAACGGCATCATCTTTTTCGTTGCTTTCATAACGAGTGATGGCTCTTGTTGATATATTCTCTTTGATATGGCACTATTAGCATGCTTTGTAAATGTACATATGTATATACATACATACAATGCTCGCATGGATTTCAGTCGAAATAGACAAACATTGAAAAAAATGTAAATATGTATGTATGTATGGATGTAAGTACATATGATTTTGCGCTACTTTGACTACAAAAGCAATGCAGGGGTAATAAGCAAACACACCCGATTATCGGGGGTTACATACTAGTTTTTGGAATTGTTAGGTTTGAGGTATTTCTCTTTGCGATGGGCAACATATATGATTTGCCGGCGTTGAGGCGGAGGCCATTGTCATTTGCCCAGTTTAATATTGACGACAAGTCACTATTCACCCTAACGCACAATTCACTTATATTCTGGAAATCACCAGATAAATACAGCAGAATATCATCAGCGTACGCATGCATACTGGGTAGAGTGGTTCAAAAATTTTTTTTTTTGGAAAATCTAAAACGCTACCCCGAAATATGGTTCCTTGTGACAAAAAAAGAGGATGCTATTTTTTTTTTTAAGGTGCTTTAGAGGTCGCGCTATATATAATATAATAATATTTATAAAAAAATGAGATGCTTGCAAATTTAATTTAATTTTAACATGTTTAAGTGCAGCAAAAATTTGCGTTTTTGTGTGTTGTTATTCTGTTTTCATTGACGAATATTCCTGCAATTCAATAGCCTTCTTGGATGAGTAGAAAGGGTTTAACTCCTGAAAGTATGTTTCGAAATTGAAAACGGTGCAAGTAAAACGCCTACACTGACCCCATTGCGCATTGGTTTTTATATTTTGCATCTAGGAGGTTTATGACATCGCTGATTATGAATCCGATGTCAGTCTTTTTAAATTCAAAATGGCGGGTCCAATATGGCGGTGATTTTTTTTGAAAACTAATTGGATTTTATTGAAATTTGGTACTCGGGGGTTTATGCGTTGTCTGATTACGAATCCGATATCGGCTTTTTTAAATTCAAAGTGGTGGATCCAATATGGCGGTGCATTTTTGAAAACTAATTCGACTGTGTGAAACTCGTCACTGATGGATTTATGACATCGATTTATATGAAGTGGTATCGCTTGTGATTGAAAATTCGACCAATAAAAACTTTAGAGGGCCGAGGGGTCGCTAGCCCCGTACCCCCATCCTTAAATTTCGGGGACGCCCAATAACTTGCGAGCGTTACTGCCAAACCCGAAACATTTTGTAGCTTATGACACAGCAATGCGTGGTCAACTGAGTCAAACGCTTTCGAAAATTCTAACAGACAAAGTATTGTTAGATGACCTTTATCAAAAGGTACTCGTATGTCATCCATTATCTTTAGCAAAGCCGTTGAGCAGCTATGCTTAGCCCTAAAACCTGACTGGTATGGCTAGAGTAAATTATGTCTAGCCAGATAAGTGCTGATCTGTTCCGCTGACAAACTTTCAAACACTTTGGACAGAACTGCTAAAATACTCACAGGCCTAAAATCCACCGGTAAGCTTGCGTTTTTGTTTTTAGGAATAGGGCGAACCTTGGGCATTTTCCACAGTTTAGGAAAATACGAGGTCGTAATAGAATGGTTGATTATGTGCGTGATTGTGTTTACAATAAAAGGCATAATGATCTTGACAAACTTGATTCGAATTCCATCCACACCATCTGCATTGGTTCGGATTTTAAGAATAGATCGTATTATCGATCCGACACCGTTGCAAATTCAACCACATCACCTGTAAAACTTTCAGATATACGAGAGAGAGCATCTACGGGTTTAGCAATACACGAGGGACTATTAGCAAAGGCATTGTTGAGCACATCTGAGCTAAGGATACATCCATCAGGCGTGGTGCCAGCTACATGCATTTTTTTAATTTCGCCACAATACCTTTGGTTGGAGGCCGGGATCCAGACGCGATGAAAAAACTTAGACTTTTCTGTTTTAGCGACCTTTGTCGCGTGGTTTCTAGCATTTTTATGAAGTTCCCAGTCCGCCTCGCCTATCTCTCTTCCAGTGTACATAGCCTTTATTGCGAGCTTTAATTGCTGTTAACACTTTCATGTTAAACCACGGGCAAGCCTATATTTGATTGTTCGAGTGCGAACTGGAATATGCTTTTTATAAGTTTCAGTAATGTTCCTATTCAGGAAGTCAAGCTTTTCATTAACAGTGAGCAGTCGCCAACATTCACTCCAATCTATACCAGACAGATCATTATACAAATAATTATTCTTAAGTAAGCGGAAATCGCGATAACTGTATGTACTGCTCGTATTCGAATGGTTAAACTGGATATCAAAGCACAAAAATTAAGCTGGAATTATTGGTGATGTTTGTCGTAACGCTGTAGTCGTATCCAATCAGCTGATTCGACCAACCTTATGGGATTTAATGCAATCGATTATTGGTGCCATATCGTAACGCTAAGGTCGTAACCGGATCGTAGCCAACCAATTGGTTTTTGGTTTTCCGCGGTAACGTAAACAGCTGATTACCTTTTTTGTTCATTTAATTTATTTGTTTTGCATTAATTTTTCGAATTTATTGGTTTTTGCTATTTGGTGAGTTATCATTTTACATTTTTTAAGAAAATATTAATTAAGATTGTGTTCATAGCTGAGTTTTTGCAGTCAATCAGCTGTTTACGGTTACCGCACCAATAATCGATAAAAATGTATCGCATAGGGTTGCGTTAGGGATACGACTACAGCGTTACGACAAACATCACCAATAATTCCAGCTTTAAGGTCGTGATCTGATAAAAATGATATCTGGTCAAAGTTTAGACAATCGCAAGGTCAGAGATAATAAAATAATACAATAGACTAGGGCAACAGTTTTTAGCAAATCGTGTGGGTATATTCCTATTAACAATAGAAAGACCAGCTGCGGCAACATTATCCAACAGTCTATGAACAAGAAGGTTTACATTTAGATCTCCACAGACAAGCAAGTAATCATAGTCAACTAAATACGGAGCCAAAGTCGAAAAGAAACATTCCAGATCTATAAATATGTTGGGATTGTATACGCACGATGGTAACATCTTGGCACAGCTATCATACAGTTCAACAAATAAGTACTCTACTCCTGGGCCCTCGTCAATTGGTATTGGGTTTACCTGGAATTTCTCCAAAAACGCACACGTGGGTTTTCTTTTATACAAAAGAAATATACCTAGGTTAAAAACTCACCGAATAATGCCACTCTGAATAAATTGTATTTTTTGTTAAGAAAACTACTTAAGCACTGTTTTTTTTTCTTTTAAATTTTTACTAAAATTGTTTGCACGCATGAACGAGAGGATGTTGTCCCTTTGAGTTATTTCATAAGAATGAAACGTTTTTCGAGATCACAAAAAGGCGTAAGTAAAAAGATCAAATGACCAAAATAGCTCACAAACAAACATTCATACATTTACAACCAATCAAGGCAACACTGGTATCATGGGCGTAGCCAGGTAGGGTAAATATGCCAGTAACCGGACACTTAACTTTTTTTTTGTGTTTCTACTCTTCCATGAGACGGTCCTCTAGTGATATTATAAAAACATCATTTTGTTAGTGACAATTGACTAATTCTGAATCTGATAAAATCAACTATTTACATAGAAAAGTCTTCATTTTTATACCTTTCATGAACATGAAATGGTATTATAACTTTGGTCCGATGTTTGTAAATATGAGAAGAAGAAGAGATAGACCCATCAATAAGTATACCGAAATGATCAGGATGACGAGATGAGTTGATTTAGCCATGTCCGTCTGTCTGTTTGAACGCAAACTAGTCCCTCAATTTTTGAGATATCTGGCTGAAATTTTGTATGTGGCCACCATTTTGTAATATCGGAATCATTTGTCGGAACTGACAAGATCGGACCAGTATAACATATAGCCCCCATACAACCGATTGTTCAGATATAAGGTTTTTTGGCCAAAACTTCCGCAATTAAAAAGTTAGGAACGTAAAATTTTGCAACTCGAGTAACTTCTATTTATGTAGTGTATATAGTGAAAATCAACGAGATCGGGCAAATGTAACATATAGCCCCCATACAACCGATTGTTCAGATATAAGAATTTTTGGCCAAAACTTCTGCAATTAAAAAGTTAGGAACGTAAAATTTTGCAACTCGAGTACTTTCCATTTATGTAGTGTATATAGTGAAAATCAACAAGATCGGGCAAATGTAACATATAGCCCCCATACAACCGATTGTTCAGATATAAGGTTTTTTGGCCAAAACTTCTGCAATTAAAAAGTTAGGAACGTAAAATTTTGCAACTCGAGTACTTTCTATTTATGTAGTGTATATAGTGAAAATCAACAAGATCGGGCAAATGTAACATATAGCCCCCATACAACCGATTGTTCAGATATAAGGTTTTTTGGCCAAAACTTCTGCAATTAAAAAGTTAGGAACGTAAAATTTTGCAACTCGAGTACTTTCTATTTATGTGGTGTATATAGTGAAAATCAACCAGATCGGGCAAATGTAACATATAGCCCCCATACAACCGATTGTTCAGATATAAGGTTTTTTGGCCAAAACTTCTGCAATTAAAAAGTTAGGAAAGTAAAATTTTGCAACTCGAGTACTTTCTATTTATGTAGTGTATATAGTGAAAATCAACAAGATCGGGCAAATGTAACATATAGCCCCCATACTACCGATTGTTCAGATATAAGGTTTTTTGGCCAAAACTTCTGCAATTAAAAAGTTAGGAACGTAAAATTTTGCATCTCGAGTACTTTCTATTTATGTAGTGTATATAGTGAAAATCAACAAGATCGGGCAAATGTAACATATAGCCCCCATACAACCGATTGTTCAGATATAAGGTTTTTTGACCAAAACTTCTGCAATTAAAAAGTTAGGAACGTAAAATTTTGCAACTCGAGTACTTTCTATTTATGTAGTGTATATAGTGAAAATCAACAAGATCGGGCAAATGTAACATATAGCCCCCATACAACCGATTGTTCAGATATAAGGTTTTTTGACCAAAACTTCTGCAATTAAAAAGTTAGGAACGTAAAATTTTGCAACTCGAGTACTTTCTATTTATGTAGTGTATATAGTGAAAATCAACAAGATCGGGCAAATGTAACATATAGCCCCCATACAACCGATTGTTCAGATATAAGGTTTTTTGACCAAAACTTCTGCAATTAAAAAGTTAGGAACGTAAAATTTTGCAACTCGAGTACTTTCTATTTATGTAGTGTATATAGTGAAAATCAACAAGATCGGGCAAATGTAACATATAGCCCCCATACAACCGATTGTTCAGATATAAGGTTTTTTGGCCAAAACTTCTTCAATTAAAAAGTCAGGACCGTAAAATTTATGTAGTGTATATAGTGAAAATCAACAAGATCGGGCAAATGTAACATATAGCCCCCATACAACCGATTGTTCAGATATAAGGTTTCTTGGCCAAAACTTCTGCAATTAAAAAGTTAGGAACGTAAAATTTTGCATCTCGAGTACTTTCTATTTATGTAGTGTATATAGTGAAAATCAAAAAGATCGGGCAAATGTAACATATAGCCCCCATACAACCGATTGTTCAGATATAAGGTTTTTTGGCCAAAACTTCTGCAATTAAAAAGTTAGGAACATAAAATTTTGCAACTTGAGTACTTTCAATTTATGTAGTGGGTAGAGGAAAATCAAGAAGATCGGGTAAATATAACATATAGCCCCATACAACCGGTTGTTCCGATATAAGGTTTTTTGGCCAATACTTCCGCATTTAAAAAGTTAGGAACGTAAAATATTGCACCTTTAGTACTTTCTACATATGTAATGTGTATAGTGTAAGTCAGTACAATTGAACACGTATAATATATAGCCTCCATACAATCGATTGTTCCGATAAACTCGGATCCTATTATTTTGTAAGTTTTTTTAAATTATAACAAAGATGTGTAATGTGTATAGTAAATATAGTTAAATTGACACAGGCTGTACTGGGGATCGAACAGTGAAAATCGTGACGCTTATTCATGAAAGGTATATAGCCTTCGGCACAACCGAAGACAGCTTTCCTTACTTGTTTAAAATGTTTTTATTAGGTCGCTTTCGTCGTTCTTGTGCCCGGATTTTTGCATTCGATTTTGAACCAACTTCCTGTTGTGCTAGGGTCTTGAAATTTTCACCACAGTTCAGGTCGCGATGACAATGCAATGTTATGGGAAAAAATTCCGATAGGTGGCGCGTGGGTCGCTATATTTTCAAAAATCGCATTTATGGTCCGATTTGGCTGAAATTCGGAACATGTATTACTACTATGAAAAGAAATATTTTCCTAAAAAAAAATTCCGTTAGGTGGAGCTGATATCGGGGTAATAAAAACTGAAAATCCTAATTATGGACCGATTTAGCTGATATTTAGCGTGTGTATTACTTAATCAATTTCCAAATGTTCAAAAAAAATTGCACCCGCTAGGTGGCGCGTGAGTCGCTCTATTTACGAAATGCGAAGGTCTGTTTTTGGTGTCGATTAATTTGTTTTTCAACTAACTTCCCGTTGGAGTAGAATCTTGAAATTTTCATCGTCGTTTAGTTTTCTGGCCCCACGCAGTATAACAAAAAAATAAGTCCGATAAGTGGCGCACGGGTAGAGATATTTGAAAAGTTTCATTTCCAGAGATTTTGCTTTGGATTTTGAACTAACTTCCCATTGAGCTGGGGTTTTGAAATTTTCACCATCGTTCAGGTTTCGCTGACAATGCATTATACAAAAAAAAATCCAAAATATTGCTTTAATTGCAAAAGTCCAATTTATCGGCCTATCTTCCTTATTGCTATCTGAATATTTCGTACACATGCTATAATGCGCATGCTATAATGCGTTTTCAGCGCCATAAACAGCATCGAAATTTCGAATATTTCATCTGCATACATTTAGGCGCAGTCACTGTTGCACAAAGGAAAGATAATGTGCTTTATAATGCTTAAAAAAGAATAATTTTATTCATGTAACCATAGACACACCGCGTAAAGCGTGTAAACGTAGAAAATTGCCGAATGCGTAAATGAACTGTCAAAATTTTATGGAACGAAGCAAGGCGAATTCATACAGGTGTGCTCGACCGAATTCAGATCTACACGCACGCACACACTCCTTGTGGCTGTAAATGTCAGACAAAGCAACAACATAAGCAATTTGACAGCTACGATTTGATTTTCAGGGAAGAAGAAACCATATGGTGGGAGGATGCCACCTGTAATAAATTCGCCTTGGAACGAAGTTTACACAAATTCGGTAAACTTCCGCGAGGAGTTTAGTGTGTAAACACCTCGAAAAATTAACCAATTCGATTACGCTGTTCGACATGCAGTTTTTCAAAGCAGTCAATGCACACTAGACAAAAATAGAAGAATATGCTAAAAAATGGGTCAAAAATTAAATTAATAAGAATTTCAAAATAAAAAGTATTCACATAAATTTATCTATATCGTTCATCTAACTGAGCTGTTAAATGTATATATTTACGCTTTTGTTAAGTTATATGGTTACATGAGTACCACTAATATGACACAGAATATCCAATTACAATCTTAGAAATTTTCACAGACTCACAACTAAAAAGTATAAAATAAAAAATAGAATAAAAAATATTTTTAATTTAAAATGTTTTTAAAATGAACTAAAAACTGGAAAATAATTTCCCCTCTGCCTACATAGATTCTTCACCACGTAAAGCTTATCTGGAACATTTGTGAGTGGGAATTCTTATAGGTATTAAATAGTTTTTGGAGTTTGAAATGTATAAAAACATTTGGCGCTTGCTATATCGTTTTTTTTAGAAAAGCTCATATCGGTAATAAGATTGTTAGAAATTAATGCGAACCATCTTTTTCTATGTAGGCAGAGGGGAAATTATTTTCCAGTTTTTAGTTCATTTTAAAAACATTTAGGGCACTCACAGTCATCTGCTAAACTTAAAACGTTTTAAGTTTGCCACATTACCATTTGACGACTGTTAGCACCCCCTTTTATCTCCTGCATGGCCTTTGTTATTTCACGTCTGAAATCTGAAAATATTTATGTATAAACACATTTAAATTATTTAATTAAATTCCAAATATGAAAAAAACTTACTTTTTTCCTTTCAATTTATTTATTCATGACAAATTTTTGTTTGAAAACAAAGCAAAATGACAATTTTCAATTTTGCCACAAATTTAAACATAGGAACAAGCGTGGCAATATTGCCACAAAGTGGTATCTTCTATTTGCAGGCAAAACAAAAACAAAATATTTGACACCTGGTAAACTGTCAAAACATTGCCAGCTGGCAATATTAGCATGGCTGGTAATATGGGACTGTGAGTACCCTAATTTTAAATTAAAAATATTTTTTATTCTATTTTTTATTATTATTAATGTATAAAAACATTGGCGCACGCTAAAGATGGTTCGCATTAATTTCTAACAATCTTATTACCGATATGAGCTTTTCTAAAAAAAACATCTTTTCACGATATAGCAAGCGCCAAATGTTTTTATACATTTCAAACTCCAAGTACTATTTAATACCTATAAGAATTCCCACTCACAAATGTTCCAGATAAGCTTTACGTGGTGAAGAATCTATGTAGGCAGAGGGGAAATTATTTTCCAGTTTTTAGTTCATTTTAAAAACATTTTAAATTAAAAAATATTTTTTTATTCTATTTTTTATTTTATACTTTTTAGTTGTGAGTCTGTGAAAATTTCTAAGATTGTAATTGGATATTCTGTGTCATATTAGTGGTACTCATGTAACCATATGACTTAACAAAAGCGTAAATGTATACATTTAACAGCTCAGTTAGATGAACGATACAGATAAATTTATGTGAATACTTTTTATTTTGAAATTCTTATTAATTTAATTTTTGACCCATTTTTTAGCACATTCTTCTATTTTTGTCTAGTGTGCATTGACTGCTTTGAAAAACTGCATGTCGAACAGCGTAATCGAATTGGGTAATTTTTCGAGGTGTTTACACACTAAACTCCTCGCGGAAGCTTACCGAATTTGTGTAAACTTCGTTCCAAGGTGAATTCATTATGTTGGCATCCTCCCACCATATGGTTTCTTCTTCTTCCCTGAAAATCAAATCGTAGCTGTCAAATTGCTTATGTTGTTGCTTTGTCTGACATTTACAGCCACAAGGAGTGTGTGCGTGCGTGTAGATCTGAATTCGTTCGAACACACCTGTATGAATTCGCCTTGCTTCGTTCCATAAAATTTTGACAGTTCATTTACGCATTCGGCAATTTTCTACGTTTACACGCTTTACGCGGTGTGTCTATGGTTACATGAATAAAATTATTCTTTTTTAAGCATTATAAAGCACATTATCCTTCCTTTGTGCAACAGTGACTGCGCCTAAATGTATGCAGATGAAATATTCGAAATTTCGATGCTGTTTATGGCGCTGAAAACGCATTATAGCATGCGCATTATAGCAAAGAGAATATATCAACAAGAGCCGTCACTCGTTATAAATGCAAGGAAAAAGATGTATGCCGTTTTCTTTCAGGGTTTCGGTAATTTTGTTTTCCTCAGTTTAGTAAATTCGACAGCTGGTAAATTTTTGTTTCGACTCTTGTGTTATTTCATTTCTCGTCTATTTTCTTTTACACATTTTGTTTTGATTAGACAATAACATATTTATATCGAAATTACCGAAACCCTGAAAGAAAACGGCATCCATCTTTTTCGTTGCTTTCATAACGAGTGATGGCTCTTGTTGATATATTCTCTTTGATTATAGCATGTGTACGAAATATTCAGATAGCAATAAGGAAGATAGGTCGATAAATGGGACTTTTGCAATTAAAGCAATATTTTGGATTTTTTTTTTTTGTATAATGCATTGTCAGCGAAACCTGAACGATGGTGAAAATTTCAAAACCCCAGCTCAATGGGAAGTTAGTTCAAAATCCAAAGCAAAATATCTGGAAATGAAACTTTTAAAATATCTCTACCCGTGCGCCACCTATCGGAATTATTTTTTTGTTATACTGCGTGGGGCCAGAAAACTAAACGACGATGAAAATTTCAAGATTCTACTCCAGCGGGAAGTGCGTTGAAAAACAAATTAATCGACACCGAAAACAGACCTTCGCATTTCGTAAATAGAGCGACTCACGCGCCACCTAGCGCGTGCTATTTTTTTTTGAACATTTGGAAATTGATTAAGTAATACACACGCTAAATATCAGCTAAATCGGTCCATAATTAGGATTTTAAAATTTTATTACCCCGATCTCAGCTCCACCTAACGGAATTTTTTTTTAGGAAAACATTTCTTTTCATAGTAGTAATACATGTTCCGAATTTCAGCCAAATCGGACCATAAATGCGATTTTTGAAAATATAGCACCCACGCGCCACCTATCGGAATTTTTTTTTCATAATATTGCATTGTCATCGCGACCTGCACTGTGGTGAAAATTTCAAGACCCTAGCACAACAGGAAGTTGGTTCAAAATCGAATGCAAAAATCCGGGCACAAGAACGACGAAAGCGACCTAATAAAAACATTTTAATAAAAAATATTAAATATATGCTAAAGTAACATAACAGCCGTCCGGATACTAGAAAAGTGGGATATTAAGTGATTTCTAGTAACCGAACACTTTGTCCGGATATTGGAAAACACTCATATTTTCATTCCAGTATCCGGACAGGTGCATTTAAACAAAAATATAAACATGATCACCGATTTTCGAGTTATTTTGTTAAGTTTGATCAATTATTAGCAACATAAAAGTCATTTGCACCGCTTTTGTCATAAAATTATTAATAAAAACTTACCTGACAAAATAAAGTGTCACTAGTAAAAAATTAGCAAAACCGTACGTCTTCACACTTCACTTCAAACGCGCAGACTAAAAGAGAAACAGCAAAGATGTTTCTGAGAAAAACGCTAAAAGTAAAATTGCAAAACCGTTATAAATGAATGGCTGCTGCCATTGTTGTTTTTGAATTTTCGATTAAGTCTACGATTTGCTTATTTCAAACGTTTAAAGTCAAAAGTGTCCGGTTATTGGGGGTGTCCGGTTACTGGCATAACTACCCTAGGTGCAGGTAGAGGCGAATGCCTCAGCCTAAGCCAAATGTCCTCGAAAAATTTTGCGTTTTTTAAGAAAAAAATAATCTTCGTCCTCGAGAGCATTTGGAGAAAATTTTGAAACAACGGGGACTTTTCAAAGCAAAAAAAAGGAGTATCAATGAAAATTTTTATAAAATGAGAAACCAAAAAATGATACTTTTAAAGTATCTCTCAATATTCATGTCAATAAATATGTCCTACTTATTTTCCTCGAAAAAAGACCTCAAAAAAATTTTTGGCTACGCCCATGACTGGTATCATGCACTTGAATATATTTACATACCTACTTTGTAAATAGCCCAACAAGTACCCATCCACCCACTGTACCGAGGTGTTAAAATGCCCATAAAACTGCATGCAAATGACCATGAAATCCTTGCTTAGTCTAGTGCAACGCAGTAAAAATGTTATGCTTGTTATGTTGCTGTTGTTGTTGTTGCATTGCAAAACAAATGCTCCAAACTGCAGATGCAATGCTAAACGGCATGAAAATATTAAGTTGATCCAGCAAAGTCAACATACAAAGAACAACAACACACATACATTAAACAGTAACAGGTACAATCGTTCTCTAACAACCACAACCGTTACCATTTTGTTGGCAACAAAAGTCCGTTCGTAAAGATGTCTATCCAACAAACCAACCGTTCTGTTCCGTCCGTCCGGTTTAAAAATCCCAACAAAGCAAACCTTAATAGCAAAACAATATAACTAAAATTGTTGCGTTATACGTTCGCAATTTTGCTGTTTTGTTATTGTAGCATTTGGTAAGAAAGTAAACAAGTCGCCCGAGCAAAAATAAAAGCTCACCTCACCGCACCACAGACGCAGTCGAAAGCTAAACAGAGCAGAGTGGGCTTCTGTGCAGGAATGGAACGAACTGATGCGGGTTGTTGTTTAAGAATTTTTTATGAACAGTTGTGCAGTAAATGGTTCAGATTAAATTTTTTGAAACTCAATGTTTTTCTTTTTGTTGTGGTGGTTACCGGCAATGTGATTTAGTGTTTGATCAAATAACACGTAAGTATGTACAGTAGAATCGCGAAAAAGTAAACTCGCGAGAAAGTAAAACCTTCGGATAAGTTGACCAATTTTGAGCGTCCACGTACCGCTCTAAAAAGTAAACTTTTTCGTTGACTTTTTCGAGCTTAACTATTTTTTCCAACCCAACCGGTTCTTTGGCAAGAAAAACACGTTTGGGAGTTCCACATATTGTTATGTATTCCCCGAATTCCTATGTAAAAACTTATTCGGTGTAGCAAGGTACATTTTTAGTTTGTGATTAGCGTTTGAACTCGCGACTTGTTTATAATTAGTGTGTTGAAAAATGTGAACAAAGCAGAAAAAATCATTGCACATCAGTAAAAGTGAGTCATGCAAATAAATTTAACTTATTATATCATCAAAATTATGTTTATTGCCGTGTTTTTTTTTTTTTTTTAATTCGAAAACCCTTTGGAAAAGTAAACATTTCTGAAAAGTAAAACACCCAAGGGACGGATTAGTTTACTTTTTCGCGATTCCACTGTATATGGTGGTTTTCGGAGTGATAAAGGCGCAGGAAGCTCCATATTATCATTTGCTAAGTATAGAAGTCAAAAGCGAAATCGTGATGGGAAAGAGAGGGTAAGGTACTGTACTTATGCAGCGTGGAAAGTAAGCTCAGTAAAGCAAAAAAAGTTTCCCCAAAAGAAAGTTTGGTGCAAAAATATCAACTATTGGTTGAGTTGCGTTGTAACTAGACAAAAGATGGTCTAAGAAATGTATGGACTACTAGCTAATACCCGGCGCGCTTCGCTTCGCCTTATGGTGTTTCCTTTTTTATCAAGGGTTTCCATAGCAATTTTTGATTTTAAACTTTATTTAAAAATGTAAAGAAAATGTTGGAACATGCGGTAGTGGACATATGTATATTCCATAGCCGCTTTTATACTTCGCACATAAGCATTATTTTCGTGAAGAATTCGCTGGAGATATTCCAAAATTGCACTTTTAAGAGCGGGTGCGGCATTTGTCCATAAAGAAATTTGTTCCTCGTCAGTGGTAAAATATATTTGGAGAAATTTTGGCGTAATTTACGTTGCTGGCATCAAGTTACCAAAAACATGGTAAACCTGACCATGAACTTTGTAAGTAGGCATACCTACTGTAGTATATCAGTAGTGGAATTCAGTAACTTTAAACAATACTATGAAACGGGTTGTTAGCTTAACAATTTCGTTGTTTGCACTATCGATTCGGTGATTTAATAGCTCTTCCTTAACAATTAACAATAGGCGATTGTCTCAGGTGAATTATAGCACAATAGGTGGCTGTCTCATAGAACCAATTTTCCTTAACAACTACTAATACGTGATTGTCTCAGATAAACATAGCAAAACGTAGCAGATTCTCAGCTAAGCATAGAAACAAAAGGTGATTGTCTCAGATAACACATAGCAAAACATAGAAGTGTCTCAGATAAAATATATAAGAAAAATACCTATTGGTTGTTTTAACAAACAACACCAAATTAGAGGTCGACAATTATTTCGCGTTAACAACATATATGTAATACTTCTATATAGATAATACCGAACAGTGAAGCGTGTCAAACATTACAGTACAGATATACCATGAGAGAAGGAGACAAAATCTCAAGGATGTCGTTAAACTTTTGTAAACAAAGGGGCATAAATAAATGCATACTTGAACAAAATGTAAATAAATTCACTTCGTTTTTCTTATCACTCCTTTCACTAATTAACATTAAACCATGCCAAAAATACCCAAGGTAGCGGATATGACATTATTTTACCAAATGAAAAAATTCTCTGTAGCTTATTATTATTTTTTAAACAATAGCAGCTGACATTAAACTTGTAGTGAATAGCGAAATCGATAAAATTGTTGTTAAGTCAACGTAACAATGACAACTCTTGTTAAAATAGCGTACTGAATTCCACTACAGAGCATGTCACTAACAACAGCAAAGCCACACGCCGACTTCTAAATGTTTGGCTTGTGGAATGTAAACATTTTGCAGAATCAACGTATTCATAATTACGTTCACTTTCTCACGCGCCCCTAAGCGGCACTAGCTATAGAGTTTCATCGCCTTACATAAGCGTCACATTTTGAGTGAAACGAGAAAATCGGCTTTAAAGTTTTGCTTAAACATTTGAGGTTTTTTCGAATCTTTATGGAAAACTGACAAAAAAATTATGCAAAGCCATAAAAGACGTTGCATAATATGCAATAAAAGCATAAATTTATATTTAGTGTTTTATATGAAAAAATCGGAACATACCCCCTTCTTCCACAATTCATATTGAAAAGTTGTGTACATACCCCCTTCATCCATGAATTATCTTCTACAATTTACACGATAGGCAGATTCTGATAAGACAGAAATATAGATCTGCATAAACACTATTCACCAATGCCAAAAACAGAAATTGATTGAGAATGCGACATACCCCCTTCATCCATGCATGTCTTCATGTGTGAATGTGCGCGACTGCATTGCTAGCAGCTCCACGCTTAGTACATGTGTGCGTGCGTATGTAACGGCATTACTTGTAGCTGCGAGCTGCATATGTTTGTATGTATGTTACTGACTGCACTGAGTTGTACCTCATACAGTACATAGAATTAGAGTAAATATGTATTCTAGTAAATAAGAGTTTTAGAGTTAAGAATTATTATAAATAAGCCGAAAAATTACTAAATAAAACAATTGCTGCTCTGGCTCGCAACAGGCAACCAAATAAATAAATGCTATTCTAATATCACCTATATAATTCAATTGCTGCCTATAATTAAGCGCAGACCTATCTGCGATTGCAGGTTGTGAATGCAGCGTGGCTTCCCCTCTTGTTGACGCTCCTATACTTCTAAGTCGCGCCATTTTCCTTGCTCCTCTCGAGCTCCTCGATAAATTTGATTTACGTTTCGCCATTTCTGTTGTTTAGAATTGTTTTTAAATATACACGGCTAAAAAAATGAACCTAAATTTTAAACCCGTATAAAGTTTAATCAATTTTTCAAACCTTTTCGTACAATATTTCAAACCGTCCAAATACCTACAAAGATTTTCAATTTCTTTTGGTTTCGATTTAAAATCTAAATGAAAAAGCAGTCTAATTTTTTTATTTTTGGTTTGTTTGAATATAATTGAATTTTGCCCACAAGAACTTCATGTGCGTCATAGCTCAGCGGTAGAGCAGTCGGTTGTGACCCCTGAGCGTTTTCGTTTGAATCCTGCCAGATGCCACATTTGTTTAGTTTTTTTTTTATTCTTAAAACTTTTCGGTCTAAAATTTAAACTTTTGTGTTTGAAAATTCAAATTTATTTTTGAAAGCTTATTCAAGATAGAATTTTGCCAACAATATTTATGTGTGCGATGTAGCTCAGTGGTAGAGCAGACGGGCATGATGCGGGTAGTCTTGGTTCGAATTCCCGCCAACGGACAAAAAATTTATTTTATCTTTAAAAAATTGTTAAAACATTTCTTGTTTATAATTGAAACCCGATTCATTTAGCCAATTTTCATGAAAACTGGCCTATATTGGATTTGAATCCAAATTTGGTTTGGTCATATATGTAGTCCAAAAAAGTTTAAAATTTAGGTTAAAATTTTTAGCTGTGTATTTTTTAATATGTTCAGAATTTTACTTACTTTTTTATGTACTTTTGTATAATTGTATTTAGAAATATAATCTACCTTTCTGTGTAAATAAAAAAATCCACTTGCGCATTTTTTTCAATAAATGTTTACCAAAATGATAATATGGGCGAGAGCGTCGACGGCAGTTTTTTTTTATAAAATTGTGACTCAATGCTCAATACCTTAACGCATTTGAATACTTTTGTATTTGAGTGCAACTGCGAGGTTCCCTATGTACAGTCACTTCTCAGAGCAGAAAACCCAGGACATCGCCATGGATCTCTGCGCAGTGGAACCACCCGGGGTTTTACCTCGGCCAAGGACTGTCACTTTCAATGTAACCCTATTTTGTCCCATTCCGAAACTATCATCCTCCCTCCTTGCAGCAGGGCTGCAAGATATTCTATTGTTACGGGTGTTGAACCGAACCCCGGACCAAAAGAATGGATATGCAGTGTCTGTTGCAAAAAGATATATATTAAACGGTTGCATTCTGTGCAATGCTTCTCGTGTAAGAGATGGCTCCATAAATCTGGATGTTCAGGGCTTAACCTTAACATCCACAGACCCCGTACTTTCTTTAGTACTTTCGTGGCCCCTTGTTGTTTGCGCCCTCGGGCGTCCCGCGGTAAGCGCCGTTCAAGCTCACCCCTACCGACACTTTCTAGTAGCAATACTAATAGTAATAATAATAATGTCTTAACGACTAGCAGCACTTCTGCTATACCCGCCACACAAACTCCAGACTGTTGCTCGTGTCTTATGGCGTCAACATCACGCGCAGCAGCTCAACACTCTCGCTCCCACAGGAGCAGTTTAGACATAAGCAACTCCGAGCACCAGTCTCTCTCTGTTTCTATGTCATACCCCCCGCCCGTTTAATTTCTCACGTGAGTCAGGATCAACATCTTCTCGCACCTGTCTCTACTTGTACTGTTTGTCGGCAAATATTATACACGCTCGCGTCATCGGTCAAATGCAATAACTGCTTAGGCCAATGCCACGTACATCTATGCTCTGGGCTCGCTAACAGGAACCTCTGGACGGATGCGTTCATCGCACCATGCTGTAACACACCTCAACCTATTACGCCAGCCAACCCGGTTACACCGGGTCCACAGCTAACTAGGCTGAGGCACAGCCTTGGTCTTAGCCTACCAAAACCTGGGCGAACACATCCGTCTCTCACGCCTATGGTTAACTCGACATCGACCCCACCGGCGCACTTCCAAATCTTACAGCACAACTGTAACGGATTAACTGGTAAGATCGCAGAGATAACTAATTTGATGACGCAATATGACATAAAACTTGCCGCAGTCCAAAAAACCAAGCTCAGTCCTAGGTCGGACCTCATTACCTATGGCGGATATAACATACACCGGAAAGACCGTCATAGAGTAACAGGAGGTCTGGGAGGTGGTCTAGCGTTCATAACGCACAACTCTGTACAGTATCATCTATTTGATACCGACATCGAAGGAACGGATGATATCTTAGAAAGCCAAGGTATTACTATCCGTACAGGAGATGTCGATCTGCAAATCATTAATATCTACAAACCCCCTGTCTCAAGTTGCCCCACCGGCTATCACCCCGACATTAGCTTGCTATTACGAGGAGATAACCGCGTGATCCTGGGCGACTTCAATGCGCACCACGACATGTGGTACTCAAACCTGCCAGCAGACAATAGGGGGCATGTACTTGCAGAACAACTAGATGATACGGCTTTCTGTACATTGAACGGAGACGCCCCAACGAGAGTATCGGGTAACTGCTATAGTTCGCCAGATATTTCTATCGTAAGTGCAGGACTATTGAACAACACCAATTGGCGACCCATACTCACGTTGGCGTCTGACCATCTCCCAATAGTCATTACCATCGAACGACCGACGGACTTTATTACACCTGAGCATGGTACATATATTAACTTTACCAAGGCGGACTGGGACAGTTTTCAGACATATACGGACGAATCCTTGGCTGCTCTATCCATTCCTACGGACGTACTCAAAGGCGAACGAGACTTCCGCAACATCATTGACTCGGCCTCTAAACGCTTCATTCCTGCGGGTCGAATATCTCAAATAAGACCAAATTTCCCCGCGGAGGCAGCGGCCATGGCTAGAGAAAGAGATGAAGTGCGAAGTCTCAATCCCGCAGACCCCCGTATAAAGGATCTCAACGCGGAAATTCGTAGGTTGGTCGATAAACATAAACTGGCCAAATGGAAACAACACCTAGAGCAATGCAACCTCTCTGATGGCGTTGGCAAATTATGGACTACGGTCAAAGCTCTATCTAATCCAACGCAACACAAGGATAAAGTAGATATTACTTTCGGTGATAGGGTGAAGAAGGACCCTAGGGGATGTGCGAACTCCTTCTGTAGACAATTTGTACTACATTCCCCGCCCGATAGAGCTAAACGCAGAACCATGCGACAGGCGCGTAAATATAAAAAGCAAAATACGCCCATTGTCATCACTGCCTCAGAGGTCAAGGAAGCCATCAGACAGGCTAAGCCCTCAAAATCCATCGGCCCCGACGGCATTGCCATGAAGATGCTGAAACATCTAGGCCAGGAGGGACACAAATACTTAGCGGCTCTATTCAGTCTTTCACTGAACACTTTCGTCATTCCTGAAATATGGAAAAAGGCGAGAGTGGTTCCATTACTAAAACCTAGAAAACCGGCAAACATAGGCGATTCATATCATCCTATATCACTTTTGTCACCGGTAGTGAAGACGCTAGAGTCCATTTTGCTCCCGTATTATACTGCAAATCTGCACCTGGCTAGTCATCAACATGGATTCCGTAAGCTGCACAGCACCACCACCGCACTCAATGCCATTACAACTCAAATAAATAGCGGCCTAAATCAAAACCAACCAAATCACAGGACTGTGTTAGTGGCACTTGACCTATCGAAAGTTTTTGACACAGTCAACCATGCCACTCTCATACAAGATCTGCTTGAGACACAGATACCTGATGGTTTAAAGAGATGGACCGCTAATTATTTGAGTGGACGGCAGGCGTCGGTTAACTTTAGAAACGCAACATCAAAACCTAGACGTATTAGACAGGGGGTGCCACAGGGTGGTGTCCTATCCCCGACACTGTTTAATTTCTATCTATCGAAGATGCCCCCACCACCAGAGGGCGTCTCCGTCGTTTCATATGCCGACGACTGTACAATAATGGCGACGGGGAAGGGCCCCTATACTGATGAACTCTGTACGAGAATCAATGGTTACCTCTGCGACCTTTCCAGGTTTTTCACTGAGCGAGATCTGACAATATCTCCGACAAAATCAACGGCGACGCTTTTTGCGACATGGACGCACCAGGTGAGAAATGAATTAGACATTTTCGTTGATGGCACTAAGCTACCAACTGTCAGCCACCCAAAGTTATTAGGGATGACACTGGATAATACTTTCTCATTTGCTGGTCATCTGTCTGCAATGGTCTCAAAGGTACGTGGTCGCAACAAGATCCTCAAGTCACTTGCCGGCAGTACTTGGGGAAAAGACAAAGAAACGTTGCTGACTACATATAAGGCCATTGGCCGTCCAGTCTTTGACTATGATGCGCCCATATGGTCGCCTAATGTACATAAAACCAACTGGACGAAGTTACAAGTCTGCCAAAATACTGCCATCAGAACTGCTACGGGATGTCTCCTCATGTCTTCCGAGTCTCACCTCCATCAGGAGGCAAAACTGCTCAATGTAAAAGAGCATGCGGAAATGCTGAGCAGGCAATTACTTCTGAACTGCCACAAGCCAGCACATCCAAACCGTCATCTTTTGGACATAGATCCGCCCCCGAGAGACATAAGGAGACATCTCCGTAAGCACTATGATGAGATCCGGCATCATATTACCCTGCCGTTTCATCTGCAGAATCATAAGCGGGCTCTAACCGACATCCACACCGAGTCGGTAGACACTTTTGTCGGATCTCTACCTGTGAATCCCGTTCTGAACAGTTCTCCACCGGATATTGCGAGGTGAGTTGCAAAAAATGTCAGTGCTTCAACCATTTGAATACTTTTGAATTTGAGTGCAACTGCGAGGTGAGTTGCAAATAAAAAATAGAATAAAAAAATATTTTTTAATTTAAAATGTTTTTAAAATGAACTAAAAACTGGAAAATAATTTCCCCTCTGCCTACATAGATTCTTCACCACGTAAGGCTTATCTGGAACATTTGTGAGTGGTAATTCTTATAGGTATTAAATAGTACTTGGAGTTTGAAATGTATAAAAACATTGGCGCACGCTAAAGATGGTTCGCATTAATTTCTAACAATCTTATTACCGATATGAGCTTTTCTAAAAAAACAAACATCTTTTCACGATATAGCAAGCGCCAAATGTTTTTATACATTTCAAACTCCAAGTACTATTTAATACCTATAAGAATTCCCACTCACAAATGTTCCAGATAAGCCTTACGTGGTGAAGAATCTATGTAGGCAGAGGGGAAATTATTTTCCAGTTTTTAGTTCATTTTAAAAACATTTTAAATTAAAAAATATTTTTTTATTCTATTTTTTATTTTATACTTTTTAGTTGTGAGTCTGTGAAAATTTCTAAGATTGTAATTGGATATTCTGTGTCATATTAGTGGTACTCATGTAACCATATAAATTTAATTTTTGACCCATTTTTTAGCACATTCTTCTATTTTTGTCTAGTGTGCATTGACTGCTTTGAAAAACTGCATGTCGAACAGCGTAATCGAATTGGGTAATTTTTCGAGGTGTTTACACACTAAACTCCTCGCGGAAGCTTACCGAATTTGTGTAAACTTCGTTCCAAGGTGAATTCTTTACAGGTGGCATCCTCCCACCATATGGTTTCTTCTTCTTCCCTGAAAATCAAATCGTAGCTGTCAAATTGCTTATGTTGTTGCTTTGTCTGACATTTACAGCCACAAGGAGTGTGTGCGTGCGTGTAGATCTGAATTCGCTCGAACACACCTGTATGAATTCGCCTTGCTTCGTTCCATAAAATTTTGACAGTTCATTTACGCATTCGGCAATTTTCTACGTTGACACGCTTTACGCGGTGTGTCTATGGTTACATGAATAAAATTATTCTTTTTTAAGCATTATAAAGCACATTATCCTTCCTTTGTGCAACAGTGACTGCGCCTAAATGTATGCAGATGAAATATTCGAAATTTCGATGCTGTTTATGGCGCTGAAAACGCATTATAGCATGCGCATTATAGCATGTGTACGAAATATTCAGATAGCAATAAGGAAGATAGGCCGATAAATGGGACTTTTGCAATTAAAGCAATATTTTGGATTTTTTTTTTTGTATAATGCATTGTCAGCGAAACCTGAACGATGGTGAAAATTTCAAAACCCCAGCTCAATGGGAAGTTAGTTCAAAATCCAAAGCAAAATCTCTGGAAATGAAACTTTTCAAATATCTCTACCCGTGCGCCACCTATCGGAATTATTTTTTTGTTATACTGCGTGGGGCCAGAAAACTAAACGACGATGAAAATTTCAAGATTCTACTCCAACGGGAAGTTCGTTGAAAAACATATTAATCGACACCGAAAACAGACCTTCGCATTTCGTAAATAGAGCGACTCACGCGCCACCTAGCGAGTGCAATTTTTTTTTGAACATTTGGAAATTGATTAAGTAATACACACGCTAAATATGTATCAGCTAAATCGGTCCATAATTAGGATTTTCAAATTTTATTACCCCGATCTCAGCTCCACCTAACGTAATTTTTTTTTAGGAAAATATTTCTTTTCATAGTAGTAATACATGTTCCGAATTTCAGCCAAATCGGACCATAAATGCGATTTTTGAAAATATAGCACCCACGCGCCACCTATCGGCATTTTTTTTTTTCATAATATTGCATTGTCATCGCGACCTGAACTGTGGTGAAAATTTCAAGACCCTAGTACAACAGGAAGTTGGTTCAAAATCGAATGCAAAAATCCGGCACAAGAACGACGAAAGCGACCTAATAAAAACATATTAATAATAATAATAATAATAATAATAATAAAAAGTCAGTGTTCAACCATTGTTGAGTAAATTGACTTTGCTATTGCGTGCAGCAATGATTGCAGCAAACTTGAGCGTACGGAGCTACAATAAAAACACTCAATACCTGCTGTAACTCAAAATTTCTATTTTTCAGCGTCCAGCTGCTTGTTTGTACAGCTGTTGTATGTGTGCAGCTTGCCTACCCTGTTAAAGCGCTCATGTTTCTGTTCTCTAACACAATTGAAGACATGCATGGATGAAGGGGGTATGTCGCATTCTCACTCAATTTCTGTTTTTGGCATTGGTGAATAGTGTTTATGCAGATCTATATTTCTGTCTAATCAGAATCTGCCTATCGTGAAAATTGTAGAAGATAATTCATGGATGAAGGGGGTATGTACACAACTTTTCAATATTAATTGTGGAAGAAGGCGGTATGTCCCGTTTTTTCATATAAAACACTAAATATAAACTTGTGCTTTTTATTGCATATTATGCAACGTCTTTTATGGCTTTGCATAATTTTTTTGTCAGTTTTCCATAAAGATTCGAAAAAACCTCAAATGTTTAAGCAAAACTTTAAAGCCGATTTTCTCGTTTCACTCAAAATGCGACATACCCCCTTCATCCCTGCATGTCTTCAATTGCTTGCATATAGTCAAATTGAGTAACTCGAAATCAAACAAAACTTTGATTGTTTTGAGCGTCGAACTGCGTGTGTGTGTGCGTGTACGTCGAAGAAAGAAAACAATATGTACTCTGTTGATGCTCTCTAAGCACAATCGAGTGAATTGCAACCGACCAAGCTATTATGGGTTTCCATATAAAAGTTATTTAAATTAAAAATATTTTTAATACAATTTTTAATTAAAAAAAATGGCCCTATTACCTTTTGTGTGCGGGTTATGATATTTTAAAATTTGAATGAAAAAAATCGGGCCAGTGGGTTGCCTGTCTACCCGTAACATTATTTCGAGTTAGATTTTTATATAATAGTATAGATAAAAAAGTATATCTCGATCAGTGCGCCACCTAACGGTATTTGCTCTCCTTGACAGGTTCAAATTCCTATGTCGACGAGAAGCTTGTTAAAATTTGATCGCATGATTTCCAATTTCAAATGAAATGTCTAAATGGCTCGATCCGTGCGCCATCTACCAAAATTTGTCGATGAAGTATTTCATTGTCACCGGTTTCTGAAATATGAATAAGATTCAAGTCTATAACTCACCGTTAGTGATCAAATATTGCATTGTAATCGTGCTTCGACCCATATATCAAGTTCTAGACCACAGAAAAAAAATCAAAAATCTCTCGCAATATCCCCCCGTTTTTCAGTAATTGTCAGTTATTTAGATCAGCGCGCCACCTAGAGTGCTAGTCCCACTTTCAAGAAATTTCTATATAGCGCCATCCTTGCTGTTATTAGAGGTGTTTTACTTGCATTACATTAGTCATCACGGGGTTTCGAAATGAAAATTTACGGACAAACAAGAACAAGCAGTAAAAAAATTTTGCCGGAAGGTGTGAGAGTTACCGTCTTGAGATCAAATTATACGAAAAGATCCCACTAATCAGGCAAGTTTTTAAGACTGAGTGGCTTTCCACTAGGAGCGAGAACTAAGGCCTGGTAGCTTATTAGCTAACGACCTGAAACCCGTACCTCAATCTCTGGTTATAGTAAAGTGCATTCCACCCCTCAGGTATGACTAAAGGGTCGAATACATAAAGCTTTGTTAACCTCGCCTGACATTTGCTACCTCAAAACTTTGCGTCCAACTTCAGAGGTATGCTATAATGAACGCCTTGACGCTTCTCTTTTATACATTTGTTTTCGTTATTTATTTCTTTGCATTCAGAGTGTTTTGGTTAATTTATTAATTTAATAGAGAAAAAATTAATTAATTATTATTTCCTCCAACTTTTTATTCTTTAATTAAAGCAAAGTCATCAACATCTGATTGTCAAAGCAAGCAAAGCAAGCACAATTTGAGAGTTTGCCAAATTTTAACCTTGCTTCAACTTTGAGGTCTCCAATTTGCCATGCTTCGTTTAAATACGTATACTGAACTTTTCTGTCAAAGTCAAAGTTTGAGGTAAAGCCAAAATAAAGCTTTATGTAACTGATCCATAAGTGATAATAGAAATATCCATCTATCGGACTACCCTCCGAAATGGTCAAACACGTATGTATGTGTTGGTGAAAAGTACGCATCAAAGTTTGTGAAAATTTTACGGTGGTCTTCAAAATTTTACGGTGGTCTTTCCTTAGCCTAAATTGTCATCAATATCTTCTAACGGGAGTCCAAGGAAACTAGCAGTTTCAATAGGGTGGGACCAAAGAGAGATGGGTGTTAGAAGAGTGGGCTCAAAAGAGCAAGAAAATAAGTGATTGGTATTGTTGGGGGACGAGCCGCATGCCGGACATACATTCGGCACATCAGGGTTCAGTCTGGATATGTAGGAGTTTAACCTGCTACAATATCCAGAACGTAATTGAGCCAGAGTGACCCTTGTCTCTCTCGGCGACACATAGTTCAGAATCGGCCGACCAATTGCCTTGTACGTTACCAACAACGTCTTTGTCGTTACCCCAAGTACCCGGCTAGTGACTTTAGGATTTTCCAGATCGGATACAAGCTGCCCATGATTTACTGTGTCAAAAGCTTGACTCAAACCGAGTGCAACTAGTACCGTCCTGTCATTAAAACTATTTTGATTTAGACCGTCAGTTATCTGAGTATTTATGACATTTAGAGCAGATGTTGTGCTCTTACCTTTCCTGAAACCATGTTGGTGGGAGGCAACTGTGCCTGCTTCCATTTATCGGGTATGACAGCTGTGGTCAAGGACAGATTGAAGACGGCAGTGAGATACTTAACTCCTACTGCGCCGATGTGATTAAAATGCACCATGGCTATGCCATCAGGACCGATGGCTTTGGAATTTTTGGCCTTCCGGATGGCCTCTTGAACCTCTGTAGCGGTGATGAGAACGGGGGCATAGTTTTTGTGTTTATACGCGCGCCTGAAAATTCCTCGTCTTGTCCTGTCTTGCGCAGGATGAGGGACATACTGTCGACAGAAAGCCTGCGCACATTTCCTGGGGTCATTTAGTGTCTTGTCACAAAAGGTGATGTCGACATTCTTTGGCGGACCCGTAGGATTTGACAAGGACTTGACTGTGGACCATAATTTCCCAACACCGGTAGAGAGGTTACAAGACCTAAGGTGTTCCTCCCATTTGGTTTGTTTGTTAACCAGCCGTCTGATTTCCACGTTGAGATCACCGATCTGTGGGTCTCATGGATCGATGTTGCGTATTAGGTCACGTTCGTTAGCCAAGACTGCGGCCTCAGCTGGGAAGTTTGGCCTAATATTTTTTATTCTACTAGCTGGTATAAAACGGGCTGTAGCTTTTTAATGACCTCACGGATGTTTCGCTCGCCAACGTGCACATCAGTGGGAATGGGAAGATCACCAAAGGAGCTCTCCGTGAATTTCAAAAAGCCGACCCAGTTAGCCCTTTCACGTATGTTCTTTTCTCCGAAGTAATGAAGTCCGTGGCACGGTCGACGTACAGGATGATAGGCAGGTGGTCGGATGACAAGGCCACCATAGGTTGCCAATTTATGCTGTTAATTAACCCCGGGCTAACAATAGTTAGGTCCGGGTAGCTACTACAATTAACAGCCATCCTTGTAGGGGTGTCTCCGTTCACAGTGCAGAAAGGGAAAGGGTCAATTTGATCGGCTAATTCCCGTCCTCTGCCGTCCAGAGAAAGGTGTGAATGCCACATATCATGGTGGGCATTAAAATCACCCATGATGATACGGTTATCGCCGCAAAGAAACGCCCTAAGGTCAGGACGATAACTTCTGGGGCAGCAGGTGACGGGAGGAATGTATATATTGATTAGCTCGAGATCAACACCTCCAGCTTGTATAACTTTACCCTGACACTCCCTATACTGCACTGTATGGTGAACAAGGAACGCGAGACCGCCCTCGCCGTCCGTACGATCATGCCGGAGAACGTGGTAGCCTCCACGCGCTCGGAGATTCGAGTGGGGGCCAAGTTTTGTCTCCTGGATTGCAGCAATTTTGAGTTGCACTTGACCGATGGCACCGACGCATATATCCTATGCCGACATACAGTGCACGAAGAGTGAGGGACCAGAAGCTGATGGACTTGACTCACATTCGTGCTAGTGCCGGAAGAAGTTAGTAAAGGGTTCAGAGACAAGGGCTGAAGCTCGGTAGTGCTTATAACATCGACCGATGTACAACGAAGAAAGTAGCTATGGGTGGATGCTTGAGATGTTGGTGCACTAGGACGCGAGCTACAGCCGGGAACACACATGTTCTGTTGAGCAATATATGTATTGCAGGTCGTGGATACCTGATTTGTAGAAGGCAATAATGCAACATTTGAGCGTCGCTTGCCTCGGGACGTCCTAGGACGTGAGCAGCAGGGCACCACAAAACTTTTGTAGAAACTAGTGGACCGGTGTGTTTTAGGATCTAGTCCGGAGCAACTAGATTTATGCAAACAACCTTTGCATGACGCACACTGGACTGAGTGTGAGCGTCTTGTGTATATTTTCTTCCGGAAAACGCAGCAGAACCATTCTCCTGGACCAGGATTTGGCTCAATGCCAGCCCGGATCAAGAGAATGAGGAGCAGCAGTGCTGCAAGGGGCTGTTCCGGGGATGACAAATTTAGGTGGGGGAATCGTGACGCGTTAGACAGGGTCACTTCGGGGTGTATTGCTCTTGGCCGAGTCGTTATAAAAAAACAACCCGGGTCGTTTCGGTACGAAGGGTAATGTACAAGTACATACTCGTATACCGTTCTCGCAGAACCGGCAATACGTGAAAGGCGGTCGAAACTTCTGCCGCAGATGGTTGTTTGGCAATAAATCCAAGCCATCCATTTCATGACTTCAAGAGAATGTTGTACAAGTACATACTCGTATACCGTTCTCGCAGAACCGGCAATACGTGAAAGGCGGTCGAAACTTCTGCCGCAGATGGTTGTTTGGCAATAAATCCAAGCCATCCATTTCATGACTTCAAGAGAATGTTGCAGATCTAGAAGATCACCTTATTAGGGGACGCGTGCATAGGTAATCTCGCGTCACTATGCCCTAACTTTGATCTAGATACTGTTGCTAGTCCAACTCTAGATGCGTTAATACATCTCTCCCTCTCTTCCGTATTGGTAAAAAATCCTAGCCGCAGTGAGTGAAATTTGATATCATCATAGCAAAAGGTAGTCAGAAATCACGTGAGAAATTTTAAATTAAGTTAAATACATCATATCACCGCATCACATGATTTCGCATCACACCACCTTATATCACATACTCAACTATCAGGCGCCAAAAAAGTTTGGGGAACATTTGACAACATCTGACATCATCCGATATCACATCGCATTATATTAAGGCTCTTAAGAATACCAAATGGTTTAAAGTAAAAAAATCTTTACCAAACAAAACATACATAGTATCACATCGTCTAATTTTGGATTAGCTTAAATCACATCATATCACATTGTCTTAACATAAATATTTACAGAGATATACATATCTTAAAGAAAAGTCATATATGATCTACAAGACATGATTTGAGCCAGACATGTTGGCAATAATAGTTTCCAGAAACTTTGGAATTGAAGTTTATCTATTCTGCTTTATAACAGGTATGATTATAATAAGATTTAATTTGTGGTTATGTAGGCAAAACCTTGTATCACTAAATTAACGTTGGGGGTAGAAATCAATTCACACAAATACCATGTCACACATACATATGTACCATGCCATGATAATGACTGCAGAATTTTAATTTGACTGTTTTCATTTATGAAAATCTGACTATCAAATATCCACTTTGTTTGTGATTTTTGATATGACCTTGTTGTAGCATTTTATATTCAAAAGAGTATTGAGTTTTATTAAATAAATATAAACATATTTTTAAAACATGCATGCATACATAGGGCGATAGTTGTAGATGTGAATTTGCATTAGCGTGTGACATTATTATTATTATTTTTGTTTCTTCACTCTAAGAAAATTTTCAGATACCTTATTGAAATTTGGTACTAAGATTCCTCGGCTTTCATCGCCTATAGATATTTGTAGAATTGAAATAATAGCCACGCCCAGTTTTTATGTATCGAATATTTTGGGAAAAAGGTAATTGTTCAGTACGTAATAGATATTACGACGAACTTCAAACGTTGAACGGGCTTTTAGCTAACATTTGAGAATAGGTGTGGCACCGCCGACTTTTAATTACGAAAATTTAAAAAAATATTAAGCACAAATCAAAAGCCGTTCAAGATACACAGCTAAAAATTTTAACCTAAATTTTAAACTTTTTTGGACTACATATATGACCAAACCAAATTTGGATTCAAATCAAATATAGACCAGTTTTCATGAAAATTGGCTAAATGAATCGGGTTTCAATTATAAACAAGAAATGTTTTAACAATTTTTTAAAGATAAAATAAATTTTTTGTCCGTTGGCGGGAATTCGAACCAAGACACCCGCATCATGCCCGTCTGCTCTACCACTGAGCTACATCGCACACATAAATATTCTTGGCAAAATTCTATCTTGAATAAGCTTTCAAAAAATAAATTTGAATTTTCAAACACAAAAGTTTAAATTTTAGACCGAAAAGTTTTAAGAATAAAAAAAAAACTAAAAAAATGTGGCATCTGGCAGGATTCAAACGAAAACGCTCAGGAGTCACAGCCGACTGCTCTACCGCTGAGCTGTGACGCACATGAAGTTCTTGTGGGCAAAATTCAATTATATTCAAACAAACCAAAAATAAAAAAATTAGACTGCTTTTTCATTTAGATTTTAAATCGAAACCAAAAGAAATTGAAAATCTTTGTAGGTATTTGGACGGTTTGAAATATTGTACGAAAAGGTTTGAAAAATTGATTAAACTTTATACGGGTTTAAAATTTAGGTTCATTTTTTTAGCCGTGTATCATAGAAAAATTTGGTACACAGATTACCTTTTTACGACGAAATCGACCATTATTTGATAAAAGATTTTTCAAAGGATCATACACGAGTTTAATAGGCCAAATCTCTGCGAAAAATATTTTTATATCAATTCGACTTTAATATAAATTTTTCAGAATGGGGGGTCACGCCTATTTTATAGTAAGTCATTCTACGAAACTTTCAGTTCTAGTATAACTAGCAAAAAAAAAATTTATTAACCGAAACGACATTTCGTTTGACTGTTTAAGGCATTTTTTTTAAATGGGCGAATCTGGTATATGGTCACGCTCACTATTTTATTTATTTCTAGAAAGGGATTCTGTAAAATTCTAAACCCGGAATTTTTGTAACTCTAAATCGTATAGAAATAAGTTTTTAATTTATAGGAAAACTCGATAAATTTTGTTGATTTTATGGAAGTGGTTGAAGCACTGTCCACTTTTCAGTATACAAATTATGTTATTTTCGTCATTAATGACCACTCTACTGCTCATATGACCCTGCGTTGTCAGTTAATAATATTTCATATTTTGTTGGAAATGGTTTTATGTACGTAACTCAGATTTCTGTTTAGAGAGCAAATAGCTTACAAAATTTTATTTTTAACTTTCCTCACCCCTGTTTGAGGTTTTCTACCCTGAGGTGACGGCTGTGGTAAGTTGCCATAGCAACTCCATTAGGCTAAAATGTGATATTGTACGAAAATATACCCCCGTGTGTGCAGACAAAAGTTTTTGCGGAAATAAAAATGTGCACGGAGGGAAATCTATGGATCGAACATCCATAATTATTGATATCACATTAAATAAAAATTGATATTTCTGTCCCATCAATGAATATGGATGTTTCATCAATGCTTTTTTGGTAAATCACTATTGAAAAGGTATCCATATAAACTATTGATAAATTCTAAATAGTTTAAAAAAACAAAAGTTTATATAATTTGACATCTGGTATCAGTGAGACTCGAACCATGCTCCTCTGGCACGTTAGCCCAGTATTCTACCATTCGGCTACGGCCAAGGCGAATTCATACAGGTGTGTTCGAGCGAATTCAGATCTACACGCACGCACACACTCCTTGTGGCTGTAAATGTCAGACAAAGCAACAACATAAGCAATTTGACAGCTACGATTTGATTTTCAGGGAAGAAGAAGAAATCATATGGTGGGAGGATGCCACCTGTAATGAATTCGCCTTGGCTACGGCATATTATACAATTTTTAGAAAAAAGTTCATTCATAAGAAATTCAAAAAATTTTGAATTTAAAAAAACAGCTCCAACAAGTTGTAATATTGTTACAAAATCCATAGTAAAAATTGTTGAACTATTATGATTATGCGTCCCAGAAAAATTTATATTTCGTCCATATATATTAATAAGCTGTCTCTACCATTATTACTATGTAGTAAATATGGATATGGATATACCGACAATAGAAATTCATATCACGACCATAGATATTGACATGCCGTTCAAATATATTAGTATTCTATCCACAAATATAAAAAATAGTACATCATCGAAATGGTTGACATGTCATTATACTTTTTATTGGTAGCAAATAATATTTGATAACTCGCTCATTCTGAATGAATATTGCATCAAATTCAATAGTGATATTGTCACAACATTCAATGCATTTCTCTCAGTGTGTAGAACGGTTCACAACAACGTTGCAAAATTTGGTTAACGAATAAAAAAACAGCAACAATAAAAGAACGCAACATAAATTGAAATGCAAACAAAAAGTTAGCGAAAAATGCAGTAAATATGCATAAATATTGACTCAGGTCGTTGTGGTACAGTGAGTTTGTCGTAAAGTGGCCGTTAACTCAGCGTTGCTATGCATATTCATAAAAACAAAGAAAAATAGAAAACAAACATAAAAAAATAGGAAACAAACATAAACAATATATAACAACAATGTACCTACCTACGAGAGAGTATGAGCGAGTGTCGAAAATTTGCAATATGATATTAGTTTTTCATTGTGTAAAGAGCATTGTTTATCCTATAAGGTATACAATGGTAAAGAGTGGCAATTTGAATTTATTGTTGACAATATTTTTCAGTAAATGGCTTTGGCTAGAGCAAGTTTTTTGTCTCAACGCTGCACGTTTTAATGTATGGCTGAAATTTTATTATTTTAATGGTGAAGCAATGGTGGTAAACAATTCACGACAACTACCTGTGCAATGATGCCAACGGCGAACAGGAATATTTTATATGGCAGCATCGGAGCATTTAGGGTAGAAGGGGGTGTATTCATCACTGGACTTCATTCGCCAGCAGTGTTGCCGGAATTTTTTCAGCAATCCGGCTAGATCGAGAAAATAAATCTGTTAAAAAAATTATTTCGGCGAAAAAAATTATAATTTTGGCAGGAAAAACGGCTAAAAATTTTTAATCAACTTTTCCCTCGTTTTATTCCCTTTTTTTCATTAAAACGTATAATATAAATATTTTATAATATAAAGGAGCGTTTTTTCATCTAGTCTTAAATATTAAAGTTCACGCTAAACAAAAATTTTGTATGAAAAAATTAAGATAAATTTTAAAGTTTACTTCAGAAAACTGGTCCAATTTCATAACAATAAGAAAGTTTCGTATACAGATGCTTTCCATCCGAATATACAGAGCTGTAATAAACATAAATAAAGCTTACATTTATATTTGTTATATCCAGGCGCGTATTCAGGGACACCCCGAAATGCGCAAGTTTATGCAATTTATTTGTATGTGACTGTAAAAAATAAAATTTGGAATATGAGTCCCAAACTCATGGATAATATTTTTTGATTTCCGGTCAAATTAGACATTTGAAATAACAAAAATTGCGACAAAGCCAAACTTAGGTAAAGAAAGAAAACTTCAAAAGTCCCCATTAATATCATGTGGGGTAAAAAAGTTTGGGGACAAAGGTGAACATTTAGGGTTTCTCGTAAACGGTAATTTTTTCGAAAAATTACCTTCGACCAAGCTGTATACCTGAAAATTCACTATAAAAATCGTCCTAGCATTTTTCTAAATTAAGCTGTCCCGGCAGACGTTGTATCTCCATCCCGATCCCTATCGCTGTCTACGTATGGGGTAAAATTCATCAAGCGGACCACCTAAATATTCGATTTGAAACAAAATTTGGTGAAAGTGATCTGCCATGAAAGTGATCTGCTGTTTTTCTCTAGGCTTTGATAAATTTGGTTCGCGTCTGCACTAGTAACAAAATTAATCTTTAGCTAAGTCATTTCCATTTTCCAGTCAAAATGGTTATTATGAAAAAAATTGGATCCACCCTGAAAATACTTTCTGGATACGCGCCCGGCTATATCTATTACATAGATGTGACTTATATGAAAGGTACAACGAGCAAAATTTTAAGCAGAGCTCACTGCTTGAAAATTAATTGACTTAATGAAAAGTCGCAATAAAATAAGGCATCAGATAACGAATATACAGTGGAACTTCTTTATAATGAATTCCACGGGACCTGAAAATTACTTCACTATATAGAAACTTCATTATATAGAAACTAATTTTTTTTTTTTTCTTTTGTAATTTTATTTAAAATAATCAGTAAGTTTGGTTTGAATTACATTCTTCCATTTTTCATTTTCAACAAAAGCTTCTAAGTCATTTAGAGAGTTACTTTGTTAATAAGTCACTTTGTTAATAATTAATAGCTTTTTTTCAAGTGAAATGCTGCTTCGATGCGTCATTTTTACTTCAATTACACAACACAACTGAACTCCTTCTATTTTAATTTTGGGATTCCCCGTATTACACTTCGTATGTATGTATGTATATTTCTGAGAATACGCAGTTGCAAATAACTGAGTGTAACCGAAAATATATTTGAAAAAATTCACTATATGGAGACAAAAACGTATGAAGCTTGATTTTCAAGCTGTAAAATTAGTTCATTATACAGAAAACTTCACTATATAGAAATTCATTATAAGGAGACAAAAATGCACTGAAAGTAGAACCAAAAAGCTGTGTCTTCAAAATTACTTCATTATAAGGAGAACTTCATTATATGGAAGTTCACTATAAAGAAGTTCGACTGTACTTGAAATAACATATAAAATGAAAAAAAAAAAATTATAATAATAATGTGAGAAAAATGTAGGTATATACATTTTACAATATTTCTATATCACAATTTTCTATATCTTGCTCTTAGCTATCATAAATGTTAGATGTGCTGATTTATATAAGTTTATTATATGATAAGTTTATTTCAAACAAGTAAGGAAGTCTAAGTTCGGGTAAGCCGAACATTAAATACCCAGTGTATGGAAACAATAGTAGTACCTATAAGTTATATATTTTCTATATATATTATAATTTGGGAAAAACGAACTCAATAAATTTATTAGTTAGTTTATAAAATTAATATTTATTTATGCTACGGTATAACATATATGTACATTGTTCGAGTGCCCTCAAAATATTACTTATAGTTGAATGCATTTCTTACTTCTAATATACTTACGCCCAATTTGTGACAAAGTTTTAAATTGAAAAAAATACGTTTGGGCCAGTTTTTCGAAATTCAAATTATTTTCAAAGTTATAGCTATCACCACTTTTCGAAATTCCTTACTTTTTGATGTAAATAACTTCCGCTCCCTTAAAGTGCCAAAAAAATTTTATTTTGCTAATAGTTACTAATGCAATGCCCAACAACATCATACAAAAGCGCCATTTTTGCAAAAATTGGAAATGTCCTTTTGTAGAAGATACCATCTTTTATATATATTTAAAGGATTAGCAAAATCGGTTTGACCAATCGTGAGAAAATCATCCAGTAGTGAGGAATTTCGAAAACTGTGGATAGATATAACTTTCAAAATAATTCGAATTTTGAAAAATTGTATACGTATTTTCGTTTAATCGTTCTGAGTGGGTAGTATCACTTTCAATAAAATACATGGCCGTCGAAAAAATTGTAGGTGGCTCACTTAACAAAATTAACTCATCTTTTAAGACTCCTTCCTTACAAATTTAACTATCAAATTATACTATAATTATACTATTTTAGTTATTTACCTTACCGATATATGTCAATTTATGTGATTTTCGAAATTTTCCATATTGAAAGTGATTGGGAAGCGATTTCGTTTAATTTCAACAGGTATACTTGCTATAACTCTAGTATACCTTGTGCCGAGTTTCACGATTCTACCGTAATCAGTTTAAAACTTACGACCAGTCTTTTAGGTGATTTTCTAAATTTTCGATATCGAGAGTAGCCGTGGTTGGACGGGGATTTTATCCAATTTCATCACGTATACTCCCAACAGTACTAGTATGATTTGTGCCAAATTTCATCGTTCTACCATAATTTGTTTAAAAGTTACGACCAGTCGAATTTTCAAAAATGCCTCCCTTGTAAGTGGGCGGTACCACGCCCACTTTTTAAAATTTAACAGAAAATCATAATAGAATGATAAGAGAGATTCACCTATGAAATTATATCATTTTATCAATTTCAGATACCGATATATGTCAGTTTATGTGATTTTCGAAATTTTCGATACCGACAAAAGGGACGTGGTTATAATCCGATTTCACCCATTTTCTCTAGCAAGCTACCTTGGCCATAAAGTAATCTGTATACCAAATTTCATGCAAATTCCTAAATTTTTACTCAAGTTTTGTTAATTTGTATGATTTTCGAAATTTTCGATATCGAAAAAGGGGGCGTGGTTATCATCCGTATTCGCCCAATTTCAATAGCAACCTACCTTGGCCAAAAAGTAACCTGTATATAAAATTTCATGCAAATATCTTAATTTTTACTCAAGTTATCGTGTACAAAGACGGAGGGACGGACAGACGGACGGACATGCCTGAATAGACTCCTCTTTTCAACCTAAGAACTTTCATACATGAATCTTGATTATTTTGCGCCGGTACATAGTACAGTTATGTGGACAAAATTATAATACCCCTGTACTAGTACGCTTGGTAAAAAAATGCCTCCCTTAAAAGTGGGCGGGGACAAGCCCACTTTAGAAAATTTATCAAAAAATCATTATATAATGACCATGGGGATTCACCCATAAAATTATATAATTTTACCCATTTCCGTTAGTGAATTATGTCAATTTATGTGATTTTCGAAATTTTCGATATCGAAAGTGGGCATGGTTGGAGGGCGATTTTATCCATTTTCATCAGGTATACTCCCAACGATACTAGTATGCTTTTTGCCAAATTCCATCGTTCTATCGTAATCAGTTTAAAAGTTACGACCAGTCAAATATTCAAAAATGCCTTCCTTAAAAGTGGGCGGTGCCACGCCCCCTATAAAAAAAATTAATAGAAAAATCATAAGAGAATTGCCAGGGGGATTCACCTATAAAATTATATCATTTTAGCCATTTCAGCTACCGAGATATGTCAATTTATGTGATTTTCGAAATTTTCGATATCGAAAGTGGGCGTGGTTGAAGGGCGATTTTATCCACTTTCATACTCCCAACGATACTAGTATGCTTTGTACCAAATTCCATCGTTCTATCGTAATCTGTTTAAGAGTTACGACCAGTCAAATTTTCAAAAACGCCTCCATTAATAGTGGGCGGTGCCACGCCCACTATAAAAAATTTAAGGAAAAATCATATGAGAATGCCTAAGGGGATTCACCTATAAAATTATATCATTTTAGCCATTTCAGCTGCCGAGATAAGTCAATTTGTGTGATTTTCGAAATTTTCGATATCGAAAGTGGAGGTGGTTGAAGGGCGATTTTTTTCCACTTTCATCAGGTATACTTCCAACGATACTAGTATGCTTTGTGCCAAATTCCATCGTTCTATCGTAATCTGTTTAAAAGTTACGACCAGTCAAATTTTCAAAAACGCCTCCTTAAAAGTGGGCGGTGCCACGCCCACTATAAAAAATTTATGGAAAAATCTTAAGAGAATGACCAGGGGGATTCACCTATAAAATTATATCATTTTAGCCATTTCAGCTGCCGAGATAAGTCAATTTGTGTGATTTTCGAAATTTTCGATATCGAAAAAGGGGGCGTGGTTATCATCCGATTTCGCAAATTTTCAATAGCAACCTACCTTGGCCAGAAACTAACCTGTGTACAAAATTTCATGCAAATATCTCAATTTTTACTCAAGTTATCGTGTACACGGGCGGACAGACGGACAGACGGACGGACATGTCTTAATCAACTCCTCTTTTAATCCTAAGAACTTTCATATATGGAACTCTATATCTATCTCGATTATTTTGTGCCGTTACAAACAGCCGTTATGTGAACAAAGTTAATATACCCTTGTACTAGTACTAGTACACTGGGTATAAAAAAAAAAATTTTTTACTACATTGGCAGAAAAGCTAAAAACGGTTAAAAAACGGCTAGCGGCTAGATTCAAATTTTTCCGGCTAAGTGGCAAAAAACGGCTAGATCTAGCCGGAAAACGGCTAAAATGGCAACACTGTTCGCCAGCTCTGAAGAGTTCAAAAAAGCTCTATCTCATTTAAAAATGTTGAGGTGAAGCATTCCATAAACTAATATGGGGTAGGATGTTTTCGACCATTCCTTCCGATTTATATTATTTACATTGAAATAAATTACACTGGTCAAAATTGAAACATTTTCCGGTCTATTTTTAGTCGTTTTACGTCAATTTAAGGGTGCTGATTACGAAAAAATGATTTGTTTTCCAGCAGTTCTAGTTTTAAATTTTCGTATAGGTGTTAAATTATTACAAAAACAAGTAAGGAAAGCTGTCTTCGGCTGTGCGGAAGGCTATATACCTTTCATGAATAAGCGTCACGATTTTCTTTGTTCGATCCCCAGTACAGCCTGTTTCAATTTAACTATATTTACTATACACATTACACATCTTTAATATAATTTTAAAAAACTTACAAAATAATAGGATCCGAGTTATCGGAACAATCGATTGTATGGAGGCTATATATTATACGTGTTCAATTGTACTGACTTACACTATACACATTACATATGTAGAAAGTACTGAAGGTGCAATATTTTACGTTCCTAACTTTTTAATTGGCGGTAGTTATGGCCCAAATTTCTTATACCGGAACAATCGATTGTATGGGAGGTAAACATATGTCATAATGACTCGATCTTATTGATTTTCACTCTACACACAACATAAATAGAACGTACTCAAGTTGCAAAATTGTATGTTCCTAACTTTTTAAATGCGGAAGTATTGGCCATAAAACCTTATATCGGAACAACCGGTTGTATGGGGCTATATGTTATATTTACCCGATCTTCTAGATTTTCCTCTACACACTACATAAATTGAAAGTACTCAAGTTGCAAAATTTTATGTTCCTAACTTTTTAATTGCAGAAGTTTTGGCCAAAAATCCTTATATCTGAACAATCGGTTGTATGGGGGCTATATGTTACATTTGCCCGATCTTGTTGATTTTCACTATATACACTACATAAATAGAAAGTACTCGAGTTGCCTACATGGCTAGTTTCTTGTATTGCCGGTTTTACGAGAACGGTACCAGTACTTGTGCTGTACCCATCGTGCCGAAACGACCCGGACCGTTTACTTATATCGACCCGGCCAAGAGCAATACACTCGGGGTGACCCTGTCTGACATTTAGTCAGGGCTACACCTCGCTACAACAACAACAACAACTCGAGTTGCAAAATTTTACGTTCCTAACTTTTTAATTGCAGAAGTTTTGGCCAAAAAACCTTATATCTGAACAATCGGTTGTATGGGGGCTAAATGTTATACTGGTCCGATCTTCCAGTTCCGACAAATGATTCCTATATTACAAAATGGTGGCCACATACAAAATTTCAGCCAGATATCTCAAAAATTGAGGGACTAGTCTGCGTTCAAACAGACAGACGGACATGGCTAAATCAACTCAGCTTGTCATCCTGGTCATTTCGGTATACTTATTGATGGGTCCATCTCTTCTTCTTCTCATATTTACAAACATCGGACAAAAGTTATAATACCATTTCATGTTCATGAAAGGTATAATTAATTCTTTTAGGGTACTATGGCTATAATTATTTGACCGTTAATAAATAACTTTTGTAATAATTCATCCATTTTCTTCAATGAAAGTAAATTTTTTTGTAATAAAATACAACTTACAGAGGAAACAAAAATATTTGAAAAAAAATATTAAAAGTTTTCGATATCTTTCCTCACAAAATACAAATTTTTTATATTTTTACATAAAAGAGGTAAAATCCGTTTTGAATGTTCATTATCTTCGAACCGACTGGGCCTAGCGAAAAGTCAAATTTTATTAGCTTTTAAATTTTTCAAACCGTTTTGGAATTGCTCAATTTGTCCTTGAGATATACATGATTAGGTGGAAATAACGGTAAATAGTAAATATCTCCAAAACTGGAGCTGTTACAAAAAAAGTAAAATGGTTTATGAAATCAGCACAGAAAATTACATCTAATGTGATAAAAATTTCCTGGCAAAATTTTGAAAAGTGGAAATTTGTTCCGCAGTGTTATTTATTATCACAAAAAATCAAAATCAAATCATTTTTACGTCGTGGAGATTATACACGACTTCCTATGCGTAATCTTTAAAAAAGCTTCAAAAACATTAGTATATTGATATTATATGAAGAAAAAGGCATGTAGACAAAAGGTTAAAGGTTCCAGCTAAACAAACATCAAGCAACCTATGCGTATTATTGTTTGATTTTCACAGCTTGATGCCCCCTTCTACACTAACCAGTTATGTGTGTGTAAGCATTTTCTATAGTGAACAACTTTGCAAGTTTTAGTTAAAAAAAGAAAACCTTAGAATAAATTGAAATCAATCCCCTTAACGAGACAAATATCACGTCCTGCTTAATTACTCAAGAATTAGGCAAATGTGATGGACTTTTAATAAATTTTCAACAAAAATATATCAAGCCTTAAATTGGTTACATTTTAAACGCTTTCAATTTTATGTATGGTTGAGTATTTTCTTAGCCTCATTATCGTTTAACTTTAAAATTTAAATGCTGGTAAGAAGAGGCATTCATTCAGAAATATTTTTTGTTTCACATACTAATCCAAAAAAAACCTGTGGAGTACGAGTGCTCATTTTTTTTGGCAGTACTTACTGCCATGTCCATACCTCTGAGTTTCCCAGACTCGTCGATTGTATTTCAATCCGAAATCTACTCTATGCAGGAGGGATGCAATACTGTGTGCTGACTCATCAGTAATAACTAGCATAGTAATCTTCTCTGAGAAGCAGGCTCCTCTTCTAGCTCTTGGGATCAGCGAAGATTATGTCAAGCCTTGTTGGTCAGAGTGGACCATGAACCTGTCAAGTCGAAATATCGTTTCTCTAATATGAGCCTCACATTCGTGATGTCTCACATTTCCACGACCCGCCGGTTCTATGTACAATAATAACTAGGGGTCAAACAAGCGCTGTTTTTTTGAAGCGATCATCCTCTGAGTAGCTCTTTGCAGAAGGTTTGCTCTTCATTCAGTTCTTTAGGTCGGGTCAACATAAATCTAGTTTTACCGGACTAGACCCCGTGTTTTTATAGAAGTTTGCTCTGGCGTAGCCCCATCGGTTGTCTTAACCTCGGTGTTCACGCCATGTAGAACATTTACTACTCAGGAAAGCTGAGCGTGCTCCTAGGCTCTCACTCGAGCCCTACTGCGCCTCCACCTGATTCGGCTGCGCAATGCTACTTCGTGGTAAGAAGGGAAGTGAGCAGCATCGTCTAGAACTTCGATTGATGACAATTCAGAGTAATGAACGTTACGAATTTTTGGTCCGTTGCAAAACGGCAATCGCGCCAGGTGGTATTTTCGAAACAACGAGAATCCAATAACTATGATCGTGTGTAACGGTTCCCTATGTACAGTCACTTCTCAGCGCAGAAAACCCAGGACATCGCCATGGATCTCTGCGCAGTGGAACCACCCGGGGTTTTACCTCGGCCAAGGACTGTCACTTTCAATGTAACCCTGTTTAGTATGTTTTGTCCCATTCCGAAACTATCATCCTCCCCCCTTGCAGCAGGGCTGCAAGATATTCTATTGTTACGGGCGGGCGTTGAGCCGAACCCCGGACCAAAATAATGGATATGCAGTGTCTGTTGCAAAAAGATATATGTATATTAAACGGTCGCATTCTGTGCAATGCTTCTCGTGTAAGAGATGGCTCCATAAATCTGGATGTTCAGGGCTTACCCTTAACATCCACAGACCCCGTACTTTCTTTAGTACTTTCGTGGCCCCTTGTTGTTTGCGCCCTCGGGCGTCCCGCGGTAAGCGCCGTTCAAGCGCACCCCTACCGCCACTTTCTAGTAGCAATACTAATAGTAATAATAATAATGTCTTAACGACTAGCAGCACATCTGCTATACCCGCCACACAAACTCCAGACTGTTGCTCGTGCCTTATGGCGTCAACATCACGCGCAGCAGCTCAACACTCTCGCTCCCACCGGAGCAGTTTAGACATGAGCAACTCCGAGCACCAGTCTCTCTCTGTTTCTAAGATCGCAGAGATAACTAATTTGATGACGCAATATGACATAAAACTTGCCGCAGTCCAAGAAACCAAGCTCAGTCCTAGGTCGGACCTCATTACCTATGGCGGATATAACATTCACCGGAAAGACCGTCATAGAGTAACAGGAGGTCTGGGAGGTGGTCTAGCGTTCATAACGCCCAACTCTGTACAGTATCATCTATTTGATACCGACATCGAAGGAACGGATGATATCTTAGAAAGCCAAGGTATTACCCTCCGTACAGGAGATGTCGATCTGCAAATCATTAACATCTACATACCCCCTGTCTCAAGTTGCCCCACCGGTTATCACCCCGATATTAGCTTGCTATTACGAGGAGATAACCGCGTGATCCTGGGCGACTTCAATGCGCACCACGACATGTGGCACTCAAACTTGCCAGCAGACAATAGGGGGCATGTACTTGCAGAACAAATAGATGATACGGCTTTCTGTACATTGAACGGAGACGCCCCAACGAGAGGATCGGGTAACTGCTATAGTGCGCCAGATATTTCCATCGTAAGTGCAGGACTATTGAACAACACCATTTGGCGACCCATACTCACGTTGGCGTCTGACCATCTCCCAATAGTCATTACCATCGAACGACCGACGGACTTTATTACACCTGAGCATGGTACATATGTTAACTTTACCAAGGCGGACTGGGACAGTTTTCAGACATATACGGACGAATCCTTGGCTGCTCTATCCATTCCTACGGACGTACGCAAAGGCGAACGAGACTTCCGCAACATCATTGACTTGGTCTCTAAACGCTTCATTCCTGCGGGTCGAATATCTCAAATAAGACCAAATTTCCCCGCGGAGGCAGCGGCCATGGCTAGAGAAAGAGATGAAGTGCGAAGTTTCAATCCCGCAGACCCCCGTATAAGGGATCTCAACGCGGAAATTCGTAGGTTGGTCGATAAACATAAACTGGCCAAATGGAAACAACACCTACAGCAATGCAACCTCTCTGATGGTGTTGGCAAATTATGGACTACGGTCAAAGCTCTATCTAATCCAACGCAACACAAGGATAAAGTAGATATTACTTTCGGTGACAGGGTGAAGAAGGACCCTAGGGGATGTAGACAATTTGTACTACATTCCCCGCCCGATAGAGCTAAACGTAGAACCATTCGACAGGCGCGTAAATATAAAAACCAAAATACGCCCATTTTCATCACTGCCTCAGAGGTCAAGGAAGCCATCAGACAGGCTAAGCCCTCAAAATCCATCGGCCCCGACGGCATTGCCATGAAGATGCTGAAACATCTAGGCCAGGAGGGACACAAATACTTAGCGGCTCTATTCAGTCTTTTACTGAACACTTTCGTCATTCCTGAAATATGGAAAAAGGCGAGAGTGGTTCCATTACTAAAACCTAGAAAACCGGCAAACATAGGCGATTCATATCGCCCTATATCACTTTTGTCACCGGTAGCGAAGACGCTAGAGTCCATTTTGCTCCCGTATTATACTGCAAATCTGCACCTGGCTAGTCATCAACATGGCTTCCGTAAGCTGCACAGCACCACCACCGCACTCAATGCCATTACAATGCAAATAAATAGCGGCCTAAATCAAAACCAACCAAATCACAGGACTGTGTTAGTGGCACTTGACCTGTCGAAAGCTTTTGACACAGTGAACCATGCCACTCTCATACAAGATCTGTTTGAGACACAGATACCTGATGGTTTAAAGAGATGGACCGCTAATTATTTGAATGGACGGCAGGCGTCGGTTAACTTTAGAAACGCAACATCAAAACCTAGACGTATTAGACAGGGGGTGCCACAGGGTGGTGTCCTATCCCCGACACTGTTTAATTTCTATCTATCGAAGATGCCCCCACCACCAGAGGGCGTCTCCGTCGTTTCATATGCCGACGACTGTACAATAATGGCGACGGGGAAGGGCCCCTATACTGATGAACTCTGTACATACCCTGCGGGTTAGGGGTTTAGAATATGCCCGAGGTAGGCATACCGGTCGTAAGAGGCGACTAATATGCACATAGGTAATTGACGTGCTAACTCGATGGTTGATCTACGGATATGATGCCTCTCACCTCTCATTACCCATCTTCTCCTTCCTCATGGATGGAGGGATGCCATGACCTAGAAGGTACCACTGGTCATACCAAATCGCTACCACGACAGTCGGGCAGTACCGAAAGGGAGCACCGCAGCGTACCGGGGTCATATCCGGCCAAGGACTGTCAACTTCGGCATCACTCCCCAAAACCTTCGGGGAGTGTTTTGTTGTTAACAACAACAACAACAACATGAACTCTGTACGAAAATCAACGGTTACCTCTGCGACCTTTCCAGGTTTTTCACTGAGCGAGATCTGACGATATCTCCGACTAAATCAACGGCGACGCTTTTTACGACATGGACGCACCAGGTGAGAAATGAATTAGACATTTTCGTTGATGGCACTAAGCTACCAACTGTCAGCCACCCAAAGTTATTAGGGATGACACTGGATAATACTTTCTCATTTGCTGGTCATGTGTCTGCAATGGTCTCAAAGGTACGTGGTCGCAACAAGATCCTCAAGTCACTTGCCGGCAGTACTTGGGGAAAAGACAAAGAAACGTTGCTGACTACATATAAGGCCATTGGCCGACCAGTCTTTGATTATGCTGCACCCATATGGTCGCCTAATGTACATAACACCAACTGGACGAAGTTACAAGTCTGCCAAAATACTGCCATCAGAACTGCTACGGGGTGTCTCCTCATGTCTTCCGAGTCTCACCTCCATCAGGAGGCAAAACTGCTCAATGTAAAAGAGCATGCGGAAATGCTGAGCAGGCAATTCCTTCTGAACTGCCACCAGCCAGCACATCCAAACCGTCATCTTTTGGCCATAGATCCGCCCCCGAGAGACATAAGGAAACATCTCCGTAAGCATTATGATGAGATCCGGCATCATATTACCTTGCCGTTTGATCTGCAGAATCATAAGCGGGCTCTAACCGACATCCACACCGAGTCGGTAGACACTTTTGTCGGAACTCTACCTGTGAATCCCGTTCTGAACAGTCCTCCACTGGATATTGCTGAAGAAGAACGCACCTTACCAAGGGAGACAAAAGTCACCTTGGCACAGCTTAGGTCTGGATAGAGTGTAAGGTTAAACTCCTACTTATCCAGACTTAATGATACAATCTTAAACACATGCCCTGCATGTGGTAGGACCCCCCATGATACTCTACATCTCTTCAATTGTTCATCTGAACCTACTCTTCTAACCCCTCTGTCCCTCGGGACAAACCCTGTTGAAACTGCACGTTTCCTTGGTCTCCCCTTAGAAGAGCTTGATGAAGATCTTCAGAATGATCATACACTCTAGACAGGGCAATGCATTGTTAACAACAACAACAACAACAACATCGTGTGTATCGAGTGCTGCTGATATATTCTTAAACTTCATTTGTTGAGATTAAATCTTTTCACCTTGCCTGAGTCCTCATTAGGTTTTGAATGTATGTATCGAAGAGGTTGTCCCCAACTTTGGAACCTGAGGCGATAATCCATTGCTTTGGTTTGCCTAATTGTTTGCCTTCGACAAAACAAATCTCATTCATTCATTCATATTAGGTTTGTTTACTAACCAAAAAAAAGTTTAGAGCAGGTTAGAGCAGAGCAGCTGTCAAAATAGAAATAGAGCAATTTAGAGCAACTCAGAGCAGAAATGCCATGAAACACTTGAATCTCGATAGTTTCTTTTTATTTGGTTTTTTTTGTTTAAATCTTCAAATTAATGCAAATTCACGTATACAAAAACATTGATTTTCTTGCAAGCTAATTTTTTTTGAAGTTTTCAAAAATTTATTTTTTCCTGACTGACAATTGCTTCTCTGCTCTAACTGACTCCATAAAAAAAGCTAGAGCAGAAATTTGTGATCTGGATTACTCTAGTTTTGTTTTGAGCGTACTCATGAAACAAAAGATAGAGCAACCTAGAGCAAGAAAAGTGTTCGTTAAACACAATTTTGTGAAATATCTCAATCTGGCGTAAGCTAGAGCAGCCCAATAAACAAACCTATTCTTTTTTTTAATTTTGAAAATTTTAGGCAAAGTCAAAACGTATTCAACAAAGTGTGATTGAATTTGACGTTGCTCTCAATCGGAAACAGGGTATAATGTCAAACAGAAAAATATTTTAACCCAGTTGAAAATTTTTTTTTCCGTTTATAAACTTTTAGGAAAAAATTTGTAAATTAACTTTTGTTTTAAATTTTCAATATTTATATTTTACCTTTAATTCAAATAAGCAATACGAAAGAATATTCGGTAGCAAATTTAGAAGTATTTTATTGGTACTGAAAAAAACTTCGGTGCCAGTGAAGAACGATTGGAATTCAATTGGTTTGTAAGCTAAGGTAAGAAAATTGTAACCAAACATTTTTTACAAAAATCGCGGATGGTATAAGAGTAAATTATTGCTAATATTAAAGAAGAGAAAATGATACCCAATTTACATATGGTGCACCATAAAGGATTAATTCCTTTGTTTACATTCGTTTGACATTATAGCCCCTTACAAGAGAAAATATTTAACTGTCAATCACACTTTGTTGAATACATTTTGGGCAAAGTGAATATTCAAAATATAAAATATTCAAGGCTGAGTTTTTTGGTTCTTCAAATGGAAAATTCAAATTTACTGTATTCTATTGTACTCAAAGTTTGAATCCATTCATGCAGGAGTCTATTACCTACAACATAGGGCTAACTCTTTTTCTTCCATAGAATTTTTCTGATCTTAAAGTGGTTAATTTGAAAATTTGTAAAAAATTTCGTTTCTTTTTGAAAATTTTTTGGCATAGTGGCCAAACTACTGGAGGTACTTATAGAGTGAAATGAAAGTGATATTCGGAATCACGCGAAAATTTTACTTTAGGAAAAGTCTATTTTATTCTTGGAGACTAAAGTTGATCAAAATTTGTCGAGTAGTGCAATCAACCCAACTGGTAGTATTTCGACGTTTGAGTCTCTCGTACATATCGTCCCATAAGCCTGTGCTTGCTTTCCAAAAGCTGACAAGGCATTTTTAAATTTATCTTTTCTTTATTTAGGAAACCAGGACAAAACACATTTCGCATTAGGTGGAACCACAGACATATCTATGTATATTTTTTACAGTGCGATTCGTTCACATATGCACATCTATATGGAAATAAAATGAAAACGTGTATAGATATGGACGAACCCATGAGTAGTAGTGCAAGTCACTTGCTTCATTGCTCTCGAATACCAAATCCACTTTTTTTTGTTGAAAAAAAAAAAACCAGAACTTTTGACTTAATCATTTGCGACAATATTTTGAATAGCTTTTTGTTCTGAGTTTTTTTGTCACTCGTTCTCGTTGTCTTGTTGGTACCCCAAAAGTGCTGCTATTCCTTGTTTATCTAGCTGTTCACTACAAGCGCCACAAATTGATTTTCAACAACTTTTTTCTGTCAACTAACTAACTGAAACCAAAAGCAAAGGATTTTCGGCAATTTCACTCCGCAAATGCTGCGGGCACATTTCTAGGCTTTCAGGGCATCAGCTTTTTGTTTAGCTTAAAGTGTTGGCCAACAGTTTTTATTTATTTACAGTATCTCAAATTTTTTGCTAAACTAGTTTTGAATTGGAATTGTTTTGGTTAAATTTCGTGAACGAAAAGCTCTAAGCAACTTTCAACAAACTGATACATTTTTCGTGCACGGATAAATGAAGCCAAACTTCGATATTTTAATGGCATCAAACCCACTAAATCCTAGATTCATTCTATTCTTACATTTTTTTATAACAAATCCAAATGGTTGGAACGAAGGGTAAAATAAAGGCTGAGACACAACAGCAAGGACTGTGAAGGTAAAAAATCAAGCTGACAAGGTATCCAGAGTAGCGGGGCTGAAGTTCCATTTTGCATTAAATATTATTGGTCAAAGGTTACAAAATAAAAGAGGAGCATAGTCGTGTAAAGGGGACATCCATAAAATAATTGAGCAATTTTTCAAAATTTCCGTTCTTGATTCTTGCGACTTTTGTTTAACTGTCAAAATTCGGTACCAATATATCTATTTGGTTCCCACTCTACGACGATCCAGATAACTAGCTTTAGTACAACAAAGACTCTACTGTCTATCATAAAATCAATCTTGCCTATGGTGAATTGCTCCTCTACGAAGCTTTTTTGGAGAACCGTCACGGTAGTGTTTCTTCCTAAGGCTGGGACGGCCTCCAGCTACAAGCATAAGGACTACACATCGATCAGTCTCTCGTCCCTTGCACTCAAAACCTTTTAGAGGATAATCAGTGAATACCTCTCCACTACCTTATATCTAGCTATCAGCATGCATACACCAAAGGTAAATCAACACAACCTGCGCGTCCTATCATTGAAAAATCGTTGAATGAAAAGGATTACTGTCTCGTGGGTTTCCTAGACATTCAAGGGGCTTTAAACAATATAGCCCGGAGGATATTAAAACCGTTCTACTTAAGCTTGAAATAAGCAGGTCTCTAATTGTACTAATCAATCAATTACTAAAGTGAAGGAAAATAACTTCAACAGCGCGTACGGTTGATTTATCACGCTATGTCACAAGGGAAATACCTCCGGTGGTGTTCTCTCCTCGATTTTATGGAACCTCACAATTAATTCGTTGCTATCAGACTACCTCATTACTGCAGCGTCTTCCAGGCTGAAGTCTCAGCAATCTTGGATGACACGACAGCGATAGCCAAACGGCTATGAAATCCCTTGGCTTTTATGTGAAAAGATGAAAAGATGAGTGCCGAATACCAATTCTCTTCTTTATTGATAAAATGCAGCTTATTTATACTCTAAAAAGTCTTATGTACTAGCTATTTACTATCATACATATTTACTTCTAATTCTTACAGGCTAAACATATTGCTATGTACACAGCTAAAAATTTTAACCTAAATATTAAAATTTTTGGACTACATATATGACCAAACCAAATTTGGATTCAAATCCAATATAGACCAGTTTTCATGAAAATTGGCTAAATGAATCGGGTTTCAATTATAAACAAGAAATGTTTTAACAATTTTTTAAAGATAAAATAAATTTTTTGTCCGTTGGCGGGAATTCGAACCAAGACTCCCCGCATCATGCCCGTCTGCTCTACCACTGAGCTACATCGCACACATAAATATTGTTGGCAAAATTCTATCTTGAATAAGCTTTCATAAATAAATTTGAATTTTCAAACACAAAAGTTTAAATTTTAGACCGAAAAGTTTTAAGAATAAAAAAAACTAAAAAAATGTGGCAGCTGGCAGGATTCAAACGAAAACGCTCAGGAGTCACAGCCGACTGCTCTACCGCTGAGCTATGACGCACCTGAAGTTCTTGTGGGCAAAATTCAATTATATTCAAACAAACCAAAAATAAAAAATTAGACTCCTTTTTCGTTTAGATTTTAAATCGAAACCAAAAGAAATTGAAAATCTTTGTAGGTATTTGGACGGTTTGAAATATTGTACGAAAAGGTTTGAAAAATTGATTAAACTTTATACGGGTTTAAAATTTAGGTTCATTTTTTTAGCCGTGTACATATGTACACATATTCATATGTGCATAGGTCCGAGTACATCTCAGTGCAGTCACCAACAAAGATGACTTGATCCGAAGCTTAGCGCTCCCTGAGCGCGCTCCAAATGTGTCATTTTTTATATCCCCTGCAGCGAAACCTCAAACTAGTCAGAAAAATACTAGTATACGACTATAATTTTCTGGCAGAACTCATACTAGTCAGGAAATATCCATTTTATACTAGTATACAACTATTACTTTGTGGTAGAACTTATACTAGTCAGGGAATATCCATTTCATACCAGTATACAACTAGAATTTTTTGTCTGAATTCATACTAGTCAGGAAATATCTATTTCATACTAGTATACAACTATAACTTTCTGGCAGAACTCATACTAGTCAGGAAATAACCATTTCATACCAGTATACAACTAGAATTTTCTGGCTGAACCCATACTAGTCAGGAAATATCCATTCCATACTAGTATACAACTAGATTTTTCTAGATGAAATTATACCAGCTAAAAAATTCAAAATTCATTCGTTTCGTTTTCTCTTATAATTCATAGATGCTTTTTCGTGATAGACTAAATACAAATACCCGCTGCTTTCTTAAGAATAAACATAAAAATAAAGTCAAATGATAAAAAAAAAGGGTAAGCCAGGAAAATTCTGGTTGAAGTCATTCTAGTCCAGGTTAAATGCTTTTTGGACTAGTATGGGAATAGTATATTTCATACTAGTCCTTTTTGGACTAGTATGTGGACTAGTTAATTTTATGGAAATTATCATCCTGAACTAGTATGGAACTGGTATTTTACAACTAGTATGAAACTGGTATTTCCTGACTAGTAGAAATCTGGTATATTCTGGTCGAAATCTGACAATTGACATCTTGTAGGACATCAACACGTAAAAAATACCAGTTGCTTATATGGAAAAAAGACAGAACACTGACTAGTTGGGCCCGGTGCACCAACTAGATTTAAAGTAGTTTTCAACTAGTTGCTTTCGCTGGAGGGTCAGTGTCCAATGGTGCCAGTACTGCGAAGATAAAATTTGGGCATTTTGATTTAAACTTTGGTTCTTTTGCCTTTTTCACACCAAGTCATGTAAATGTGCCAAGAAAAGGTTCACTTAAGTATATTTTTTCTTACAAAGTACTATTTTATAGTTTTTTTTCACACAGCTAAAAATTTTAACCTAAATTTTAAACTTTTTTGGACTACATATATGACCAAACCAAATTTGGATTCAAATCCAATATAGATCAGTTTTCATGAAAATTGGCTAAATGAATCGGGTTTCAATTATAAAAAAGAAATGTTTTAACAATTTTTTAAAGATAAAATAAATTTTTTGTACGTTGGCGGGAATTCGAACCAAGACTCCCCGCATCATGCCCGTCTGCTCTACCACTGAGCTACATCGCACACATAAATATTGTTGGCAAAATTCTATCTTGAATAAGCTTTCAAAAATAAATTTGAATTTTCAAACACAAAAGTTTAAATTTTAGACCGAAAAGTTTTAAGAATAAAAAAAAACTAAAAAAATGTGGCAGCTGGCAGGATTCAAACGAAAACGCTCAGGAGTCACAGCCGACTGGTCTACCGCTGAGCTATGACGCACATAAAGTTCTTGTGGGCAAAATTCAATTATATTCAAACAAACCAAAAATAAAAAAATTAGACTGCTTTTTCATTTAGATTTTAAATCGAAACCAAAAGAAATTGAAAATCTTTGTAGGTATTTGGACGGTTTGAAATATTGTACGAAAAGGTTTGAAAAATTGATTAAACTTTATACGGGTTTAAAATTTAGGTTCATTTTTTTAGCCGTGTATATATGTACTCGTATGCGTGAAGCAAGGTGAAAAAATGGTACCTTGCAAATTGCACCCACACATGTAAACGATAAATTAGACGATTCCTTTTAAAATGCATCTGGAACATTAACCCATTTTGGCATAACAATCACTTTTGGCCCGAAGCATTTTTATTGTAAATGCTTTACAAAGTACGAAACAATTCCACATTTCAAATTCAAAGGCTTTATCTGGCACTTTACTTCCTTTGTTTTGTAAAAATACTTGCATACTTATGAGATCCATATCTGCTAACAATTGTACGTTGCTCTATGTGCCGTCTCATGCATATGCTAACCCATTGCTCGCTCGTTACTCCTGTAATGCCGGACGCTTTCACCACTTCTTCATTTAGCTGGCAGCGACAGCAACACTCACTGTTCGAGTCAATGCACGTGTGTGTACGTCGAAATCACTCCTCGAGCGCTACAAGTGCCTTTATCTCCTTCTCTACACGGCTAAAAAAATGAACCTAAATTTTAAACCCGTATAAAGTTTAATCAATTTTTCAAACCTTTTCGTACAATATTTCAAACCGTCCAAATACCTACAAAGATTTTCAATTTCTTTTGGTTTCGATTTAAAATCTAAATGAAAAAGCAGTCTAATTTTTTTATTTTTGGTTTGTTTGAATATAATTGAATTTTGCCCACAAGAACTTCATGTGCGTCATAGCTCAGCGGTAGAGCAGTAGGCTGTGACTCCTGAGCGTTTTCGTTTGAATCCTGCCAGCTGCCACATTTTTTTAGTTTTTTTTTATTTTTAAAACTTTTCGGGCTAAAATTTAAACTTTTGTGTTTGAAAATTCAAATTTATTTTTGAAAGCTTATTCAAGATAGAATTTTGCCAACAATATTTATGTGTGCGATGTAGCTCAGTTGTAGAGCAGACGGGCATGATGCGGGGAGTCTTGGTTCGAATTCCCGCCAACGGACAAAAATTTATTTTATCTTTAAAAAATTGTTAAAACATTTCTTGTTTATAATTGAAACCCGATTCATTTAGCCAATTTTCATGAAAACTAGTCTATATTGGATTTGAATCCAAATTTGGTTTGGTCATATATGTAGTCCAAAAAAGTTTAAAATATAGGTTAAAATTTTTAGCTGTGTAAGGATATCCATTTTTATAGTTGTAAGAGATAGAAGTGCCAGGTTGTATGCATGTCAAGTGCTGTGCGCTCATTTCCTCTTTCAATTGTGTCCTCGCACGAGTGGACCGAGTGTGACGTGTGCTAGAGTTGGTTGAGCTCGCATATCTAAATGCTGGATTAGAAGGGATTTGCACGTTTGGTTCTTCTTATTTTTTGCAAATTATCGTGATTGTTTTATAACATTTAATTTTAAATGACCCAACACGTACTTCGATTTGTTTTTGTCTGCAAATGTATAGTGCTGTATAGGATGATAGTGATTGATTTTAAGTTTATTTTGTTAACACCAGTCGTTTTAAGTCAGGTCTAGGTACCTAGTGTGACATTTGTCCGGAAATCTGAGAACCCAATTCGAATAGATTAGCGCTATGATCGCACTGACCAATGGATGGCGTTGGTTATGCTCAGTTTTACACTTGCAAGCAACGACTCATACATATGTACGATTTTGCTTTGGTAAACGCTACTGTGCGTCGCGACGGAGAAAAAAGAGATAACATTAATTGATTAGTGCGATGACCGCTCTTTCACTAAAACAAAAATACTATGGTTTTGAAGTCGCGTTTTAGCTGGCGATAGAAAAAAAGTTGATGCTCCTATCAAAACAGCAAAGGATGGTTTCGAAACTCTATTTAGAACTTAAACCTCAAACACTTTTAGACTAGTGTAGCTACATAAACACACCGCCCTTTTGCTTTAATTGTCATGTGCACATAAATAATGTATAAACAAATATGAATGTACACAAACAACATTCTACCAAATTAGTTACATTGAACTCAGCGGGAGTTTATGCAAAGACAGTACAAACCACACATAGCGAAGATCTTGTTACACTTGTGCGAACGGTCAAAGACACCGCCAAAGTCAGTCGCAATGCCCAACTGATCAACCACGACAGTTTGCCAATTCGACTGACATATTAATATATTTATTGCCACCATATGTCGACTCAGCATATTTTAGAGTTATGCATTCTAGTTTGTAGGTATTAGTAATATGCACCTATGTAGGTATACGTTTTAGTTCGTAAATAATTTGTAAGTATTAGTGTAAGAATTTTGTATAAAAGAAAGTGTAACCAATAAAGAAAAGCATTCAATAACCAAACTTCAACCATTTTATTTAAACGGCTATATGGCGATCCCGCCAGGCTTTTAAATAAATAAATATAATAACAAAAAAAATGTTTTGTAATAATTCGCTATAACAAAAAAAAAATGTTTTGTAATAATTCGCTATAAAGCGGTGCGCCGGCCAAACATAAATGCACGCAAATTGACGGTGCCACAGGTGGAAGCCAAGCCGAAGCATAATACAGGACATTTTCTACTGCAATTCTGATATGTTGATAAGTTCAGCTGTTAAATAGTGTGGCGGTGCGGCAGGATTCACACCCAATCGACATTCCTTGGGTGTTTAACAGAACGCTTTAACATGAGCCAGCGCGTCAACTTTATTGAGCTTAGGTACAAACAGTGTTTACAAAAACAAAATCTGTGCATGGGGATTCAGAGAAGCAAATGCTTAAAAAAAAAAAGCAGAAATAAGTACTGGAGCCGATATCTCCATAATTAAAAAACAGCAAATAAATAATAAAGAAAAAATAAATACTGAACAAATCACAGATTTGAAAGGCATTGGTCAAGGAATAACTAGCACTTTAGGCACAATAAAAACAGATCTAAAAGGCGATGTTGTAGAAGACAACTTTCCAATTCCATGTGATGGAATAATAGGCCTAGATTTCATAAAGAAATACAATTGTATTCTAGATTATGGAAAAACAGAGGATAAACTAATCCTAAGACCATATGATTTCCCTCAAACAATAACAATGAATCTAACAAACTGTCTGTCGGTCAACACAATCACAATCCCAGCTAGATCGGAAGTTATTAGACAAATTAAAATAAATACAAATAACAAAAATATTTTCATACCACACCAAGAATTATCCGAAGGCATTTATATTACAAGTACTATTACAACTAACGAGCAAACTTTCGTTAGAATTATTAACACGACACATAACAACACAACTATTCAAAATTATAAAATTAATACCGAAAATTTAGACGATTATACACTAATTAAAGCTAACACACATAGTAAAAGTTGCACAGATACAGAAAAATTAAACAGACTAACCAAAAATTTTCCAAATTTTGTTAAAGCTCAATTAACATCACTTTGCACAGAATTCATAGATATATTTGCACTGGAAACAGAACCAATTACTTCTAATAATTTTTATAAACAAAAATTATATATGAAGGATGACAACCCCGTTTATATTAAAAATTATAGATTACCCCAAAAACAGAAAGGAGAAATAACCAAACAAGTAAATAAGCTAATTAAAGACGATATAACAGAACCTTCAATTTCTGAATATAATAGTCCAATTTTATTAGTTCCAAAAAAATCACTTCCAGGAATAACAGAAAAAATATGGAGATTGGTTGTTGACTTCAGACAAGTTAATAAAAAATTAGCAGCAGATAAATTCCCACTCCCAAGAATTGATGACATTCTAGATCAGCTTGGAAGAGCAAAATATTTTTCATGCCTAGACCTTACGTCAGGTTTTCATCAAATAGAATTACACCCAGACTCTAGGGACATTACTTCATTCACTGCCGAAAATGGCACATTTAGATTCAAAAGATTACCATATGGATTAAAAGTAGCGCCAAATTCATTCCAACGAATGATGACACTTATGATCGCTGCCCACAGCATGATATCAAAATCGTGCTCGGCGACTTTAATGCCAAGGTGGGCAAGGAAGGAGTCTTTGGTCCCACAGTTGGAAAATTCAGTCTCCACGATATAACATCCCCCAACGGCACTAGGTTGATTGACTTCGCCGCTGCTCGCAATATGGTCATCAGTAGTACCAGGTTCCAGCATAAGCGAATACACCAAGCCACATGGCTGTCCCCTGATCAAAGAACTAGAAACCAGATTGATCATGTCTTGATTGACGGCAGACATAGCTCCACCGTTCTGGACGTGCGTACACTGCGTGGTCCCAATATTGACTCTGACCATTATCTTGTCGCAGCCAAGATACGCACACGCCTCTGTGCAACGAAGAAAGTGCGCACAGCAACGGAAGGAAAGTTTGACGTCGAGAAGCTGCGCATGACACAGACAGCTGATAATTTCACAACTCGACTCTCACACCTGCTAGCAGAGGGCAATCCTCGACCTAACGATGTAACCGAGCAATGGAAGCATATCTCTCACTCATTGCGTACCGCCGCTGAGGCCACTATAGGGTTCCAGCGAGCCCGCAAGAACAACTGGTACGATGAGGAATGCAAAACTGCCTCGAAAAAAAAGGACGCTGCCTACAAGGAGACGTTGCGAACGGGCGCAACCCGCAGTGTATGGCAACAATATCGTGAGGCAAAGAAGGAAGAGAGACGCCTTTTCAGAAAAAAGAAAAGTGAGGCCGAAAGGCGTGAGTGTGAGGAGCTTGAGATGCTGGCTGGCAGGAATGATGCCCGAAAATTCTATGAAAAGATCCGGCGGATGACGGAAGGTTTTAGGACAGGGGCAAGCTCCTGTAAGGACAATAATGGCGACCTGGTAACCGACGTACAAAGTGTACTTAAATTATGGAGGGAGCACTTCTCCTCACTGCTAAATTGCGAGGGAGACGTCGAACCCGATACCCCAATCCTTGACGATGGAAAAGTCGTCCCACCACCTGACTATGATGAAGTGAGGATAGCTATATCCCGGCTCAAAAACAACAAAGCGCCTGGAAAAGACGGACTACCCGCCGAGCTGTTCAAACGCGGAGGCGAAGAGCTGGTAAAAAGCATGCATCAGCTCTTATGCAGAATATGGTCAGACGAATGCATGCCTCCGGATTGGAATTTAAGTGTGCTTTGCCCAATCCACAAGAAAGGCGATCCCGCTAACCGCACCAACTACCGCGGAATTAGTCTTCTTAATATCGCATATAAGGTTCTTTCTAGCGTGTTGTGTGAAAGGCTGAAGCCCATCGTAGACAAACTGATTGGACCTTATCAGTGTGGCTTTAGACCTGGTAAGTCTACCATCGACCAGATTTTCACGATACGCCAAATCCTGGAGAAGACCCATGATAAGAGAATCGACACTCACCATCTCTTTGTCGATTTTAAATCCGCTTTTGACAGCGTAAAAAGGAGTTGCCTGTATGCCGCCATGTCTGAATTTGACTTCCCTGCAAAGCTTATACGGCTTTGTCAAATGACGTTGAGCAATACCAACAGCTCCGTCAGAATCGGGAAGGACCTCTCTGAGCCATTTGAAACCAAACGAGGCTTCAGACAGGGCGACTCCCTTTCATGCGATTTCTTCAATCTGATGCTGGAGAAGATAATTCGAGCAGCAGAGCTAAACCGCAATGGTACAATCTTTTACAAGAGCGTGCAATTGCTGGCGTATGCCGATGATATTGATATCATTGGCCTTAACAACCGCGCCGTAAGCGCTGCCTTCTCTGGACTGGATAAGGAAGCGAAAAAAGTGGGTCTTGCCGTGAACGAGGACAAGACGAAGTATTTGCTGTCATCAAAGAAAGAATCGGCGCACCTGCGCCTTGGCAGCCATGTCACTGTTGATAGTTACAAATTTGAAACTGTGAGGGACTTCGTCTATTTGGGAACCAGTATCAACACCGAAAATAATATCAGTCTAGAAATCCAGCGGAGAATCACTCTTGCCAACAAGTGCTACTTTGGACTGAGTAGGCAATTGAGAAGTAAAGTCCTCTCTCGAAGAACAAAGATCACGCTCTATAAGTCTCTCATCATACCTGTCCTGATGTATGGCTCAGATTCATGGACAATGTCAAGAGAAGATGAGATGGCCCTTGAAGTATTTGAGAGAAAAGTTCTCCGGAAGATTTATGGTCCTTCCCGTGATGCCGACGGCGAGTATCGAAGGAGATTTAACGATGAGCTGTACGAGCTGTACGCAGATCTGACCATAGTCCAGCGAATTAAAGCCCAAAGACTCCGCTGGCTGGGTCATGTTATGCGAATGGACAAAGAAGCTCCAGCACAGAAGGTTTTCCTATCGTCGCCTGAATTCGGCAGCAGAGGAAGGGGAGGCCTCGACTGAGATGGAAACAACAGGTGGAGGATGACTTGAACTCCCTTGGGGTTTCCAATTGGCGTCCGTTATCGCTAAAAAGGAATGACTGGCGTGCTTTGATACGAAACGGCCAAAATCGCTTAGGCGGTTAAGCGCCAATAAATGATGATGAATGATGACATTAGCATTCGCTGGCCTTAAACCATCTCAAGCATTTCTCTACATGGATGATTTAGTTGTATTAGGTTGTTCAGAAAACCATATGCTAAAAAAATTAAGAGACGTGTTCTCTACATGTAGAAAATACAACCTAAAATTACATCCAGATAAATGCCTATTTTTCAGCCAAGAGGTAACTTACCTAGGACATAAATGTACAAACAAGGGAATATTACCCGACCCAAGCAAATTTGAAACAGTTCAAAACTACCCAGCGCCAAAAACTGCGGATGAAGTTAAGAGATTCGTAGCTTTCTGCAATTACTACAGAAGATTTGTACCGAATTTCGCGGAACACTCACGAAAACTAACTAGGCTTTGCAAAAAGAATGTTTCCTTCGAATGGACAGAAGATTGTGAAAAAGCTTTTGTCTATTTAAAGGAAGCATTAATTAGTCCAAAACATTTGCAATACCCAGATTTCGATAAAGAATTCTGCATAACAACAGACGCTAGTGGGTACGCTTGTGGGGCAGTCCTTAGCCAAGAACATGATGGCAAACAGTTACCAATTGCCTACGCTTCCAGGTCCTTCACAAAAGGTGAAACTAACAAAGCCACAATAGAAAAAGAACTGGCCGCAATCCATAGGGCCATAACCTTCTTCAGACCATACGTCTATGGTAGAAAATTCTTAGTAAAAACCGACCATCGCCCATTAACATACCTATTTTCAATGAAAAGTCCTTCATCTAAGCTGACGCGGGTAAGATTAGATTTAGAAGAGTACGATTTTGAGGTGGAGTATATAGCTGGTAAAGAAAATCATATCGCGGATGCATTATCCCGCATAACTATTACAAATTTAAAAGATATGTCAGTGGAAGCAAGTAAAATATTAAAAATAACAACAAGATCAGCAGCTAAAAAGACCAGTAATAAAATTTAAATTAAAGAAAGTCACAAAGAGACCCCAAAATTTACGAAGCGCTAAATAAATTTGAAGTAAAACGACATGTCGAGCTCGTTTTCAATCCTCCGAAATTATATTTCAAAAAAGGAAAGAAAATTTGTAGCAGTTTTGATACAAGCAAGCTAATTGTTGAGGATAAGATTGACTTAGGACAATTATTTACCAGGCTCGAACGAGAAGCCGGCAATTTAGGACTTGTACAAGTACAGTTGTCCTTAGGGGACAAATTGTTTAAAAAGAATTATACTGCAGTAGGCAAATTTATGGAAATGGGAAATAAAGTTCTCAAAAAGTTAACAATCGCTCTAATCCCAGAGGTTATATGTGTGACAAATCTCGGGAAAATCAAAGAAATTCTGCACAAATATCATGACGATCCTATTAGTGGTGGCCACCCAGGAATAAATCGCATGACTGATAAAATCAAGCAGAAATATTGCTGGCTGAATATGAAAAGTGACATACGAAAATATGTAAAGAACTGCATCCACTGCAAGAAAAATAAAATTAATAAACATATCAAAGAACCAATGACAATTACGGAAACGCCTCCGAAAGCATTTGATATTGTACAAATTGACACAGTCGGCCCATTGCCAAGGTCAATAAACGGAAACGAATATGCAATTACCATTATATGCGATCTAACCAAATATTTGGTAGCGATTCCAGTTCCCAGCAAACATGCAACAACGGTCGCTAAAGCCATATTCGAGAATTTCATCCTTATTTATGGCCAAATGAAAACAATTTTAACAGACATGGGCACAGAATACAAAAATAGCCTGTTCAAGGAAATTTGTAAATTGTTAAAAATTGAGCATAAAACTTCTACACCGTACCATCACCAGACTTTGTGTACTGTAGAACGCAGTCACCGGACATTCAATGAATATATACGTTCATACATATCCAGTGACAAAGACGATTGGGATGAATACCTCAGGTATTTCGCTTATTGTTACAATACAACGCCATCAACAACACATAATTATTGTCCTTTCGAACTAATATTCGCAAAACAACCACCAAGTTATGAATTTTTGAAAGAAGATAAAATTAGCCCGGTATATAACCATGAGGCATATGACAAAGAAGTAAAATACAAACTTCAAATAGCACAGCAAAGAGCAAGAAAATTAATTCAAGAAGCTAAAGAAAAGCAAAAATCAAATTATGACAAAAATAGCTATAGTAAGGAAATTAAAATAGGAGATTTAGTATTAGTTAGAGAAGAGGCCTCCCATAAGTTAGAGAATAGATATACAGGACACTATAAAGTTAAAACCATTGATAAAAATAACAACTATACTTTAATTCCACATAGTATAGGAGATAGCAATAAAAACAAAAAGGAAATCGTAATCCATAAGAATAGGCTTAAACCAATTTAAAACCTTTAAAAATAAGCATGGCACTTCATCCATAATAACAACAAAAAAAAATAATACATATACATAAGCATTCCAATTTACTCCCTTTTACTTTAATTGTCATGTGCACATAAATAATGTATAAACAAATATGAATGTACACAAACAACATTCTACCAAATTAGTTACATTGAACTCAGCGGGAGTTTATGCAAAGACAGTACAAACCACACATAGCGAAGATCTTGGTACACTTGTGCGAACGGTCAAAGACACCGCCAAAGTCAGTCGCAATGCCCAACTGATCAACCACGACAGTTTGCCAATTCATTTCATTTCATTTATTTGAGTCTATGGTTATACAAAACCTTACAGACTAGATTACAATTTAAACTTAAGGCTAATACAAAATATCTTATAGAATTAAAACTAAAGATAAAGAGATATGACCTGGGACAAAAATAATGATCTAGGCATCGCGAAATCGAGATCAATAACACCAAATATTTTATTGTATTCCTCTAAGGCCCTATTCAAAGGAGCAAACTTATAATAACACTGGTCGACGGCCAAAATTTACCAGAGACGCCGTTATGAAATTCGTATGTAAAACCACCCCCTGATTTCGAAAATCGAGTTCATTTTTGATTCTATGGTACCGTTTTTGAGATATTTGCATTTTACCGTTATTCGAAAAAACCAAAAAGATGGCTCCCTTTAATTACATATATCTCACGAACGGGTCAAGCGATTGCAAAAAGGTTGACAGAATCAAAAAGGCGATAAAATTTGCTATAAATGCATCATACATTGTTTTTTGCTCAACCAGATAGTTTTCGAGATATTAGCTTATCATTTCATATTTTTGTTTTCTTTTATGAAAAAATATGAAAAAAATTACTCTTTGCGTGGACAGCATTCCAAAACCACACCTTTTTTTCTAGATATTTTTTCTTTACGTAGAGCTCTGTTTTATTAGAAAAAAGATAAGCTATCATCGAAGAAAATCGATGTAAAACTACGTAAGTTATAAGCGATCAAATAAAAATACCCAGGTTGCGCAATTTCAACGAATAGCTCAAAACGTATGTATGGTATAAGAAAGAGAGAAATATCAAGCTATGCTCTGTTTCTATTGAGTTCAAAGTTTAATTCATGAATGAAATTACCCATATTTTTTACTTTTTTAACTTTATTTATGTTTATACTATATTCTAACAATCTTTATCTTAATTTGATTTTACTATGTAGTCGAAATAATTATTTGTTCTACTTTGACGCTTATTCAGTTTAGGATCGGTTTCTCTTATGAGAAACCAGCAGTAATCACCCATCATTGCGACGTCCCAGAATCCTTGATATCGATTCTCAATTAATTTCATTTGCTGATGAAACCTTTCGCCATGTTCGTCACTTTCGTCGCCAAGATTTGCCGGAAAAAAGTTCAAATGTGAGTGCAGAAAGTGAATTTTTAAAGACATATTTACGCCTGGAAAGAAAATATTAGTTAGGTAAATAAAATTTTGGGAAATTAATTTTAATAAGCCTTTTATATTTACCCATTTTCGCATAATTATTGATTAAGTCGTTCACTATCTGTTCGTAGTTAGGGCTTTTGTGTCTGCCGAGAAAAGAAGCAACGACCTTTTCAAAGGATTCCCACGCTGCTGCCTCAACTGATGAGAGTAGTACTTTGAATTGAGTATTGTTGATCAACTTTTTTATTTGTGGTCCAACAAAAATACCTTCCTTTATCTTGGCTTGAGAAATATCTGGAAAAAAGCCTTAACAAAGTTTTTAATGAGACCGAGCTTGATGTGTAAGGGTGGAAGTATGATTTTCTCTTTCTTGACAATAGGGGTGTATTTTATGTTATCCACACCAACGGTAAACTCGACTCTTTCCGACCAATCCTTTCTGACGTAGTGGTCCTTACGAGCTCGGCTATCCCACTTGCAGAGGAAGCAGCAGTGCTTGGTGTAGCCACTTTGTAGACCGCATAGCATTGCAACGACTTTGAGATCAGAACATATTTTCCAATCATGCTCTTCATATTTGATAAATTTGAGAATTTTTTGCATTTCCTCGTAGGTTTCCTTTGTATTTACTGCATGTGCGATCGGGATAGAAGGCTTTTTGTTACCAATATGCAATAATACAGCTTTCAAACTCAGTTTATTGCTGTCTATGAACAATCGCCACTCTTTTGAATCATATGTTTGACCAAACTCTTTGAATAAACCAGGAATGTCGTTGCAGTAGCATATACTGTCTTTCTTGGTATAGTGTTTGGAAAATGGTTCGTGACGAGTTCTACAATATATCACCTTAACATCGGATGACACAAATTTAAATTGTTGTATACGGGAAGTGTGGATCTCTGCCTTTTCCTTGGATAGTTCCAAATCTCTTATCCAATCATTAAGTTGTGCTTGTGAGAGAACGTTTCTCTCGTTTCCCACGCGAAATTCAGTACAACTTGATTCCCCGCACTCAGATATTACTGTTGACAATGGAACTGGATCCGCAACTGTCGTTGAATGTAGTACTGGTAATGTCACTGATGGTACGCTGGCATAAGTTACTCTTCTTGATCTTCCAACGCCAAGCACTTTCGTTTGACAAATATAACACTCCATTGAATGGCAAGTAGGTTCTCTCCATATCATTGGTGTAGCAAATTTTATTTGTTGTCCTGATTTCGACTGAATCAATTCTACTCGACACGATGTACACAAAGTGTTCGGTGTCCATGGTTTTTCAGCATTTTTAGGCTCAATGCCAAAATACTTGGAGTATAAAGTTTTGATACGATCTGAGAACACTCGTCGTAGCCTTATGATAGTATATTGGCCACACATGAAACAGAACATATCTGGATCGTTATCACACCCAAATTCTCGCGTCCTTTTACTCATTTTATTTTTTTTTAATAAATCACGGTTTTTAAATTCGACTTATGAACTGAACTATCTCCGGCGAGCCTTGCAGATGTTTTGAAGTTTCAAGGCGCCTTAACTCATATTTATACTCGGAACAAAAATAAAATTGAAAAAATCAAATCTTACCTAGACAGAAAGGTTCCTTTTTATACGAAGCCGGGAAAAGAAAATATTACCTGCTTTAGATGTCGGCTTTAAAATTTTCTTATAATTTTGAAAATCTACCTGCATACTTACGCATAAGTGACGGAAATACATGTTTATAACTACATGCCTACAGCACTTTCGAACCCAACCACTCTTCCTTTCGAAGCAACCACTCTACCTACTATAAAACAATTCGAGTATTAAAAGTACTATTTGATTTATTTAAAGAAAAAGTATTATCATTGTTATGGTGTTATTCGTTTATCCGGATAATATCCCATTTGCACTTTATACCTTTAAAATATGTATGTATACATCACACATTGAAGTTGCGCAACCTGGGTATTTTTACTTGATCGTTTATAACTTACGTAGTTTTGCATCGATTTTCTTCGATGATAGCTTATCTTTTTTCTAATAAAACAGAGCTCTACGTAAAGAAAAAATATCTAGAAAAAAAGTTGTGGTTTTGGAATGCTGCCCACGCAAAAAGTAATTTTTTTCATATTTTTTCATAAAAAAAAAACAAAAATATGAAATGACAAGCTAATATCTCGAAAACTATCTGGTTGAGCAAAAAACAATGTATGATGCATTTATAGCAAATTTTATCGTTTTTCCGATTCTGTAAACTTTTTTGCAATTGCTTGACCCGTTCGTGAGATATACGCAATTAAAGGGCGCCATCTTTTTGGTTTTGTCGAATAACGGTAAATTGCAAATATCTCAAAAACGGTACCATAGAATCAAAAATGAACTCAATTTTCGAAATCAGGGGGTGATTTTACATACGAATTTCATAACGGCATTTCTGGTAAAGCGAAAAAGTTTAAATTCGTGGTCCAGTGTAATTACATCTAGTAATATTTACATAAAAGGGTAAATTAGACCTTAAAATTCTACTAGGAACATTGAAGTCTATGAACCCAAGAAGATCCGGAGAGTCGATGGAACCGCTAATTAAGTCATATATGAACATAAGGGATTGGATAGACCTTCTACCAGCAAGCGATTTAACATCTATAAGCATGCACCGGCCATGGTAGGGCGGAGCCGGTTCACTAAAATTCAATGACTGCAGAGCAAACCTTATGAAGCACCTCTGAACTCTTTCAACTCTTAAAGAGTGCGATAAATATATAGGGTTCCAGATTATAGAGGCATACTCCAATTTAGACCGCACAAAGGCATTATAAAGTAGTTTCCTAGTGTAGGGATCCCTGAAATCTTTAGCGTAACGCTTCACAAAAGCCAAGTTGGAGTAAGCCTTATGCACAATGTGATTGACATGGTTAACAAAAGTATAACCCGAGTCAAAGAGCACACCTAGATCAATGAATTCAGTAACTGTATTAAGCTGAGTATTTAAAACAAAATAAGAAGAGGGAAATCGAGTTAAGGACCTCGACAACGTCATATGGAAACATTTGTTGATATTCAAAGCTAATTTATTTCTTAAGCTCCACTCAACAAGGTTGTTTAAGTCGCTCTTACAATTTTCCACTTCTACAAAAGAAGGTCTATTCGATATATATGACTTAAGCCATAACAGGAAGACTGGATGGAAACCTAAACTGGCCAGTTTTTGCAGTAAAATATTGTGTGAAACGGTATCAAATGCTTTGCCAAATCCGTATAAACTGTATCAACTTGATAACCCATTTTAAATGCAGAGACACAGTACTCGGAAAATGTTGCCAAATTCGTAACTGTTGAGCGTCCGGACACAAAACCATGCTGGTTTGGACTTAAAATTTGTTTGATAGAAAAACACAAGTTTTCTTTTACTACTTTTTCAATCAATTTTGAGCACGTGGTTAACTTTGAAATTGGCCTATAATTTTTAATTTCATTTTTATTTCCGGATTTGAAAATTGGTGTGATAGAGGCAACTTTCCATCTATCAATGAAAACACCACTAGAAAGAGAAAGATTCAATATATACGTTAAAGGTACAGAGAGAGACCAGCAGCATTTCTTAAGCAAGAAAGATGACAGCCCATCTAAATCTCTTTTGAAAGATGTTTTCAAAACAGCAATGCCATTGATAATGTCCAATTCAGTGACTACAATTGTACCAAAGTCCACGGAGTTAGATACGTTATAAATTGAATTATTACCATCATCATCAATTACAAAGTTCGATTTGAAAAAATCAGCGAAAAGATTAACCGACTCAACCAAACATGTAGAGGACTTCTCATTAAAATTTAAGGAAGAGGGAATATTTGAGCAACCTCGTTTTGAGCGAACAAAGTTCCAGAAAGCTCTTGGATTTGACTTAATATCAGATTCGTACCGCTTAATATAGTTATTGTATAGGAGTTTGTCTAGTTCATTGAATTGATGCATTAAATCTAAATATTTTTTTTATATGATATAAGTTTTGTGGCTTTAAATAAATTTAAAAATTTGTTTCTTTTGTTTTTTAACGACTTGAGTTCTCTAGTGTACCAAGGCAACTTATGTATACGCGGCGGCAAAAGAGAAACATTACTGTGCAGTATTCCAATAATGCACTTTAGAAACACTTCGAAGCACTGCGAGGCATTTTTAGCTAGAAAAATCGAGTTCCAATCTATCTCGGATATAGTTGAGTTTAATAAATCGAAATTGGCATTACCATAGTCAAAGGACCGAGTAACATCTTGAGAGCTAGATACATAATCCACGAATTTTAGCGATAATTGCAAAGTTACATGATGCATATCTGATTTACTGATAGGGAAAAGACACTCATCTAACTGGTATAACATATCTTCATCAATAAAAATAAGGTCAAGGATATTGCCTAGCATATTGAAAAAAGAATTAATTTGCGTAAGGTTAATACTAAACAAACTATCCAGGAAATTGATTTCCTGAGAAGAAACTACATTCGTAGGTGTTAAAATACCATTATTTAATAAATTAGACCAAACGATTTTACTTAAGTTAAAGTCTCCTAAAATGCAAAAATGATTATCATGATTATTCTCAAAAAGATGGATGACGTTGTCAATATGAGCTGAATATAACGATTCAGGGCTGTTAGGTGGAATGTAGGACACACAAATTAACAATTTTCCCCGCGATCCAAAGATGCTCACACAAAGCTGGTCCAATAAAGGATCATGATTGAATAACTGAAAAATAGACGACCTAAAAGTACGTCTTACCGCGATCAAAACACTACCTCCTCTAAAGCAACCTGTCGTGCTTGCATCTCTGTCTTTCCTATAGATGTGAAAAAGATTTGGGTCAAAAAATTCAGCATCGAAAAAATTTCTATTCAGCCAAGTTTCCACAATAACATAAACGTCGAAATCACATCGAGATGTAGCCAAAAAAATGTCTTTGGATTTCGTACGCATACCGGAAACATTTTGGTAATACACTCTCAAATTTAGATTATCGGGATTCAAATCATCTTTAAGCGAAACGACCAAATCAGGAAAATTATTATTATGAGTCACTCTTCTCTTTAGGAAGAACACGATGCCTGCAGGCCATAAAGTAGGATCTAGCAGTTTCTTGAAAAACACTGAAGTTACACCGAGTATAAAATTTACCTTCTTTAAACCATCAAGGGTAGCATCTTTTTTTAACAACTTATGACATGAAAAGCAATCCATCGGAATTCCAGAGTGTTTCGAAATATATGCAATTATATCCGCTTCCGTAACACTCGGTTTAAAAGACGATATATGCAGCCACTTTCTATAAACTCTAGTATCTAGTTCAGTTGACATACTCTGTCCAACCACTGCATTCTTAAATTTAGGTACCTTCTTATTACGCACATATTAATATATTTATTGCCACCATATGTTATATTATGCATATTTTAGAGTTATGCATTCTAGTTTGTAGGTATTAGTAATATGCACCTATGTAGGTAAGTATTAGTGTAAGAATTTTGTATAAAAGAAAGTGTAACCAATAAAGAAAAGCATTCAATAACCAAACTTCAACCATTTTATTTAAACGGCTATACTAGAGAAGACTGTCATAAACATAATAAAAATATGTAGTTTGCCACCTCCGAGGAGACTCTTCTTCTCTCCGATCGGCAGAAATGGAGAAAGAATACCGACAACAACTGCCGAGGGGCGGCCGCGTTTTTAAATGAACTTCAAACATTATAAAGGAAACATTATAATCCTGACACTTGAAACTGTGACCTTCGGTGTGGCACACTACCACCAAACAACGGAGGTGGGTTAGTATGAATGACATAAATTTGGGTGGCAAAAACTAGGGACCAACACAAAGAAAAAAATTGCTTTTGGATATTGCCATATCGCTGGCTCCGGACTACCAGAAAATGCAGTTAAGATAAGGAACCGGGTTAAACTCATAAAACATTTATACAGCGAACACAGCTTTTAGCCCCACCTATTGCACCGTATTGGGGTTATCCATACAGGTTGGGTATGGAAAGCTGAAATACAGAGAGAGTAACCTGTTATGGAAGTCATTGAACTATAAATCGGGAAGAATTTTAAACTTTGGCGAGAACGTTGCGAAACAGAACACCGCAGTGTTGCCTTTGGGGACCCTAAAGGGTCAATTTGAAATTCGTGAGTAGAGTTTTTTGGCTTTTAACAAAAAACCGATAAAATGCAGTTCATTGCAGTTTGAAAGTGAAAAGGGATCAACTTTTCACTTTCAAACTGCAATGAACTGCATTTTAGGCGTCAACTTTTCACTTTCAAACTGCAATGAACTGCATTTTATCGGTTTTTTGTTAAAAACCAAAAAAACTCTACTTGTTCCTTTTTACTCATACATCCGGAACCCTTGCCGATTTCCAAATGTCGTGGCTAACTGAAGTCTTACTACTGGCAACTCATATCGCTTATTTGTTGCAACTTCGTCATAACTCAAAAAATGGGATATTACAGAAAACGCATTTTTAGTTTTTGAATTGATGGGATATGTAATTAAAGCAAAAGTCTTCTATCGCGATGCTGCGTGAAATCTTAAAACCTTGGATATAACATTTTGTAAGTTGATTAAACATATTATTTCCGATATATTAGCATTTTCGAAACCTTTTCCAAAAATACTTCACGTATCCTTTTTGAAAAATTTCAGCGGCAATACTGGAACACCGATCCAGATAGACAGCAAGCCTGGTCACTGACGTAAGATCTGGAGCACTAGAAACATTGGCGAAATTTACTACCACGTTATCGAAATATTCCCTGGACGCTCACTCACGAAAAAGACATCATGGACAAATATTAGAACAAATTGTGGGTCATACCGTTCCATCAATAGAGAGTCAATAGAGTTCCATCAAGTCAGCAGCTTCTTATGACATAAGCCCAGAAACTTATCGGTAAAAGCAGGGTCGTTACTAATCCTTTTAATCGGTTAGTTGGTATAGCGACAAAAACTCTCGAAGATTTTGGGGAGTGTTGTCGATGTTGACAGACCTTTGTCGGATATGGACCCAGTACGCTTCGGTACTAGCACCTGGTTCTACTTTATATTACACTATGTGGATTTATATGCCTTACCGCGAGTTATACTCATTGTAAGCCCCAACCCTCTGGGTAAAACATTTGAAAGGTGAAGGATGATGATAAAAACTAATGGCGGCGATGTGGTAAACTTTTTGAGGCGACTTAGAATTGTTATTTATTTCAAAGTTGATAGCTGTCACTCAACTTAGGTCATTTAAGCCTTAATCACAAGTGCTATATTGTCTGCCAAAGCAATTGCGGAACTGAAAGTCTTAAAGCACAGAAATTAATACTGATTACAAATTTACATGTAGGCATTTGAAGGAAAATTAATAACTAATAATCAGCGAAATTTCTAACTCTGAACAACACCTACAATGACAATGAACTAGCTCGATCATAACTAGCACTTAACCAGATCAAAAGGTTGAAATTCACTTTGCCATATTTTCGCGGGATACTTTGCTATATCGTCTGCGAAAGTGTTAGTTCCTCTTTCATAAACTTATTTTGGTCTGACTTGGAACCTACGTAAATAAATAAAAAAGGTCCAAACTGTGTAATTGAAACTAGTTCGGATACATGTTCGACAATTTTTACCTCCCATAATATCGAACAAAAGAGAAACAAGTATAAGTTCTTATGCGCCAGAAGCCCACCACTTGATAACTAAAAGTTTTCGCTTCGACTTTATGTTCGCAAACATATGCAACTAATTTCGTTATCGTTGTGGCGGTTTTGAGCAAAAGGAAATATTTGTAATGATTAATGGCTTTCACTGTTGTATACAGCTTCTTAAGACTCCATTACATTATGACTTATCTGCAATTAGTTGATGAATATATAAATACCCAGTTATCATTTGAAAGTATGAACGAACAAAAAAACATTTTAAATAAATATAGGGTAAAAAAACTAAAACTCACGCTTTTAGAGAGTATTGAAATAAAAAGTTGAGAATAATTTTAAAAACCCAACACAGTAGTATTGTGGAAAAAGCGTGGTCCGCTTTGTTCCATAATCTTCGTTTTTTATTTAATTTATTTTTACCTTTTTAGTGCAATATTCTTTAAAAGCGCGTGTTCTCGCTTTTTAAACTATATTTATTTTTTACTTTTTAGTTAAATGTGTTATGAAGTAATCGATAAATATATCGAAATATACCGCAGTGCAAACGAAACGTCTGGGCCTCCGCTTTCGTTTGATATCCATATTGTAGGCAATTTTGAATATTATTGGACAACCTCATTTTGACCGATAACCCAGTTATCGATAAATATATCGAAATATTCTAAAGTCCAATAGAAACCTGTAGAACTTCCCTTTTGTTTGATACCCAGATTGTAGGCATTATGACCGATAACTTAGTTATCGATAAATATATCGAAGTCCAAATGCAACCCCCTATCATCGTTTAACACCCATATTGAAGGCACATTTCAAGGTTTTTGTGACAGTCATATGCCACTATTGGGTAGAATGAAGTAGAGTTACATACAAACAAGCAAACATACATATGAATGTATGTACAAGGAAAGCTAATGAAAGCGTAGTAAAGAAACTAGCATTATGTGGGAAAAGCGTCGAGCGCTCGATATACGAAAATTATGGCACAAAGCGGACCACGCTTTTTCCACAATACTACTGTGTTGGGGTTTTAAAATTATTTTCAACTTTTTAGTTCAATACTCTCTAAAAGCGTGAGTTTTAGTTTTTTTAAACTATATTTATTTTTTACTTTTTAGTCAAATGTCCTATGAAATTATCGATAAATATATCGAAAAATACAGCAGTCCAAACGAAACCTCTGGCCTTCCACTTTCGTTGGACACCCATATTGTTAGGAAATTTTAAGGTATTTGGTCTCACATTTTGACAATAACTCAGTTATCGATAAATTTATCGAAATATGTCGATGTCCAAATGAAACCTGGGGCCTTCACCTTTCGGTTGATACCCATATTGTAGGGAATTTTTTAGGTTTTTGGGCAATCATATTTTGACCGATAACTCAGTTATCGATAGATAATTCATAATTCATAATTTCATAATTCATTTATTTCCTTTCCATAGTAGTACAGAGTAAGACTTTAGTCTTTTAATAGTACTTCAATAGTTATATAATTAACAAACATAACTTAGTAAAGTTAATTAATTAAAAGCTAAGGTACTTCAAATTTTCATAGGTTTTTCAGTAATTACTAATTAGTTTATCAATAAAGCGAATATACTTATAATATGATAACATTTTGAGCTTAAAGTATAATAGAGAAGATTTATAGAGAGAATAATAATAAGATTATCCGTGCAGAAATTTGACACCAGGTCTTTCACCTTCGTTTGTGGTGGAGGTTCTTCGGCGTCGTAGGACATATAGACCAACGCCACCGTCAGGCGGGTGCTGTCGACCGTTAGACTGATAGCGGTAATATCACCATTGGTGTAGTTAGGTAGGAGAAAGGAGTTCAACTCAGACTTGACCAAAATACACGTTCTGACTTTGCTCACCGCGCTGGCTCGAATGAGCTTGAAGCCCTTAGTCTCCAATCAGCAGATTCTCGCGCTATTGATCCAGGGTTCTTGGATGAGGACCACATCCACGTCGCCTTTGAAAGGTGACTACTTAAAGCAGCCGAGGCCACTATAGATTTGTGCAGATTAATCTGAAGCACCACCAGCATGAGAGCGCACAAACTTCCCTGCCATCCCCATATCGAGGCTTGCCCCATCCCGGAGGTTGCCTATCAACGACGAATTGTTCCGATTAACTGTCCGATATGGCGTTGCGGGAGTCCTGTTGTCTATAGCGTTAGATGTTAATCGCTCAGCGTTGGGTGCTACCACAACCACCGTGACGTCGAGGACTTCCTCGTCCTGTAGGCTGTCCTCCATCTCCGAGTTGATCACAGCACTGTCGCCAAGGGACGTGACGGATAACATGCTTTCCGCATCGGAATCCTCCCCTTCCTCTTCCGGTATTTCGTCTTCCGGCTCCCCCGGAGCAGCCGAGAAAGCAGCGCGCTGAGCATCACCACGATATACGTGGATAACGATCTGGCCTACGCTGTAGTGTACTAGGCCATTGCACCTTTTAAGGGGCTCGATTGACTCTTTATTCATGGTGAACACCACCTGTCTGTCGGGCCATACCACATCCCCGACCAGATTGACACTCCAGTCATGCGTTGGGAGAGATGGATTCATTAGCCGTAGCATCCCGAGAATTCTCTCGAGTTCGTCAGGGATGGCCGGAATCCATGCCTCTGCCCTTGGACGAGCTGGAATGTCCTTCCAGTCGACGAACTCGATCTTTGCGCCTTTGTAGACTTCACCCAGTTTAGCAGCTGCTGCCTTGTACAGTGCTACAGTTTTTGCATCCTCGCATGCGAGTAATTTAATCTGACCCTGGTGCCAACACGCATCCGTTACTCGCGCCGAACTACCCGGAAACTCCGGAGCAACGTTGAGAAGAATGTTGCCGAATTCATTTCGCACGTAACGCCACCGGTCCTTGGGGATGGCCAGACGGTCATTGCCTCGGTCAAGGACGGCAGAGCTCCGTGCCGCGGTAAGGCCATGCTCACTCTCTGAGGCGACCCGGTATCAGAGAGGCTCCGTTCAAATACAGCCACGATTTGCCTCCCGGCTGAAAACGTCCAATGGGCACGGTTTCGCATAACACCCTGGATTGGGAGGGGGAAGATCTTTGTCGTCGCGCCAGAGAGGCTAGGCTGCTCTCGTGAGGAAATGCCGTTCGGAGCTATGATCACAAGCGCAGCGTAGCCCTGTGGCTATCGACTTAAGCCCTCGTACCGCGGCAAGGTATCCACCCTGCACGAGGGCCGATGTTTGTAAATATGAGAAGAAGAAGAGATAGACCCACTAATAAGTATACCGTTATGATCAGGACGATGAGCTGATTCCAATTAGCCACGTGCGTCTGTCCGTCTGTTTGACGCAAACTAGTCCCTCAATTTTAGAGATATCTTTCTGAAATTTGGTATGGAGATAATCATTTGTCGGAACCAGCATGATCGGACCAAAACTACTCATAGCTCCCATACAATCGATTGTTCCGATAAACGGATTTCGGGCTATAACTTCTGTAATTAAAGAGCTAGTAACGTGAATTTTGAAGTGTTGCTATTTTTATATAACTTCTGTAATTAAAGAGCTAGTAACGTAAATTTTGAAGTGTTGCTATTTTTATATGTGAAATATCGATGTTGAAAATCATTAAGATGGGATAAATATTTTATATAGCTCCCATGCAATCGATTGTTCCGATACACGGATTTTGGGCTATAACTCCTGTAATTATAGAGGTAGGAACGTGAAATTGTGTAAATAGTGCTATTTTTATATGTGAAATATCGATGTTGAAAATCATTGAGATGTTATAAATATTTCACATATCCCCCATACAATCGATTGTTCCGATAATTTCGGTATGAGCTAAAGTTAAATTCACACAGGCTGTACTGGGGATCGAACAGTGAAAATAGTGACGTTTATTCATGAAAGGTATACAGCCGAAGACAGCTTTCCTTACTTTTATTTGCAAAAGTCCCAACTATCGTCTCTTCAAGAAATTTGGTATGGAGGCGTTATTTTATACGAGATAATCATTTGTCCCATACAATCGATTGTTCCGATAAACGGATTTCGGGCTTCTGTAATTAAAGAGCTAGTAACGTGAAATTTTGTAAGTATTGCTATTTTTATATGTGAAATATCGATGTTGAAAATCATTGGGATGGGATAAATATTTCATATAGCTCCCACACAATCGATTGGATTTTTGGTTATAACTCCTGTAATTATATAGGCAGGATCGTGAAATTTCCTAACTATTGCTCTGTTAGAATGTGGAATGTCGATTTTAAAAATCAATGAGATTGGACCATATAATCGATAGTTTAACCTGACCTTAAAGTTGTTTAGCATTATTTAAAAACCCAATCTAACTTGAAGTAACGTAATTGAAATTGATGGATGAAAATTGTCATAAACGTAGCTTATCCAACTGGTACACCCATGGCCTTTTGCTTACTAGTCCAATTTCAGCCAGAAAATACTACTTGTTAACTAATTTTTTTTCTCACTGGTTTCGTATTTCATTGGTGAGCTACATATGTATTTGTACATTTGTGTCTCTTTTTCAACCACACACACACACATATATATGACTTATCCTTATGACTGTTTTGTTGTTGATTGTTGAGCTCTAATTAAAGTTCATGGTGACATACGCAATTGGGAAGTGTTTAAAAAGTCATTGACATTTACTTGAAACATCCATGCACGGTTAAGGCCCGGTTTTCAGTGCAATTTTAAACTTCAGTGCGAGTTTAAACTTAGTTTAAACGGCCAACTTGTATGGGATAAACTCTAGTCAACTTTGTCTGTGGTTTAAACTTGCAAATCATTAAATTGTAAATAAAATATTTATGTACACATCAGCGTATATTCGTTCGTATTGGCATATATGTATAAGTTATGTCACTCGGTGTGACTTAAACAAAAAAATATATTTTTTGAATTCCAACTTTTTCATTGAATTCCAACTTAGACCTAATTTACAAAGATAATAAACTCTTAAACCTAGCTTACGCTGCCGCCGCTCTGCCGTTGATTCTGCTGTTGTTTTACTGGCGGCGCGGTTCCCATCGATCGCCGCATTCCTTCTTGTTTGTTCGCTAGGTGTTCTATTGCTGATGAAATTAGATGACCGTTTTGCTGATGAAGCGGTTCCCACCTGCATTTCTGCTTGTTTATGAGGTGTTGTATTTCTGATGAAGTTAGCGCATGCAAGTCTGTGCAACAGGGTGTCGTTTTGCCCTTAGGAATTTATTGCCGAACCTAAGTTTTGTGCATGCGTGCGCAAACATAACAGTTTTCTCCCTTTTTTGCAATAACCACAATTCTAAGGTATATAAAATTTGGTATGTATCGATATGTCTCGCCGAGCAGGGTGTGCGACAACAAACCAAAAATTTAAAAAAATTAATTATAATATGATTTGAAATTCACACCACTACAAGTGCTAAACACGCATTCACTTTATAGAGCCGCTGTTATGTGTGTATGTAGGTATGACCACTAGCATTGTTGTGTTTGCATTCATTGCAGTTGGGAGAGTTCGAGTGTGAGTTGTTTTGTTGGTAGCAATAATCATGTTCATGCCCGTCAACTTTAATGAGCGTAGGTACAAACAGTGTTTACAAAAACAAAATCTGTGCGTGGGTATTAAGGGAAGCAAATGCTTGCTCAGACATGATGTTTTGAAAAAAAAAAAAAAGTGAAATAAAATAAAAAGGAAAATTGATAAAACTAAGAAAATAAAAATAAATAAAAATAAATATAACTATCTCTACAATATTATATCTCTCTACAATATTATAACTATCTCTACAATATAATATCTCTACAATAATAAGGAGCACATCTTCTTGAAGAAAAACTATAGAGATATCTTATCATTTTTGTTCTATTTTATTAGGTACCTTTGGCTCTGTGCAATCTGTTTTATATTGTTTAGGTTCAGCTGTCTTAACATTTCTAGAGACAATGTTTCTTCGGTATTGTTGATTTTTGAAAAATTCTGAAGTATAGCTGGCAGGGGATTGCTGGTTAGTTTGGCCTTGTTTGAGAATTCGTTTCCGTTAATTTTTACTGTATCATTATCATAATGGATTAAAAAAGTACCGTTCAGGGATATGGGGTCTTCGTCAATTTGGATCTTTCCTTCGAAATTGTTTAAAAATATTATGTCTGGCGCTATTTCTTCTATTTCAGGGATGTGTTTGCTATTGGTTACGGTGCAGTTTGGCGGGCGGCTTCTTAACAAGCTACTTATACAGTTATCGCTACTTATATCTAATACCCTACTTCCAACACATATTTGAAGCGAATTGTATTTTTTTACAAGGTTTTAATATGCCGCACAAGGTTTTCTCGCAATCTAGTATTGAATTGAAATTAATTTTATTAATGGTATTATTTTTCCTTACCGATCTTATGTCTATTGATTTACATATTTGAGGTCCTACTGTGGGTAAATTTATTATGTAGATTATTAATTTACTATTTGTAGCTACCTTTATTTCGGAAAATTCGAGAGCCTCGTCTAAGTTAACAAAAGGAATATCGTCTTTTTCAAAAATTTGTTGGCAATATCTATTTCTTCGCTTGACATAATGTAAGAGTTTATTATATTGGCCTTTGCCCAATGTATGGCGTAGGCGATATTTACTATTTCTTCTTTTAAAATTTCCAATTTATATTTCAACCTGAGAAATGCTTCTACTCCCTTGTTCTTATCGTTTTGCAATTCTTTGGTGATATTATTTGTACTATTTGTAATTTCGTTTATTCTTTCGATTGTAAGATTATTGATAAGGATCTGATTTCTGAGGATTTTCAAGGGCATTATTCTATTTATTTACAACTATTTCGTGATCCGGATTTCCGGCAATCCATTTCCATGCACTGCCAATGAAATTAAGGGATCGTTTGGATCGACTTTCTATTTTCAGATTACTCAGATGGATCCTCATTTGGGATATAAGAAGGGATATGAATGGGTAGTTTGGACTTTTGGAGAGATCTTCCGTATATGCCCTAGATTCAATGTCTTCGGATGTAGTTGTATTTGTCTATGTCAATTTCATGTATCTTTCTATTATATATAAATGCGCAAACATAACAGCTTTCTACCATTTTTGCAATAACCACAATTCTAAGGTATATAAAATTGGGTATGTATCGATATCTCTCGCCGAGCAGGGTGTGCGACAACAAACCAAAAATTTAAAAAAATTAATTATAATATGATTTGAAAATCACGTGAGTTGTTTTGTTGGCAGCAATAAGATAACATGAGCCAGCGCGTCAACTTTATTGAGCTTAGGTACAAACAGTGTTTACAAAAACAAAATCTGTGCGTGGGGATTCAGAGAAGCAAATGCTTAAGGAAATGAATGAAAGAAAAAGAAAAGCAAGGGAGTTGCGGAAAGGAACAAAAGAAAATAAGGAAACGGTAGGAAGGAAAGGTAAGAAAAGGAAAGGTAAGGAAACGAAATGACAGGAAGGAAATTTAAGAAAAAAAGTGAAAGAAAATAAAGGTAAGAAAAAAATAAAAGAAAAGAAATGAAATGAAAAAAAAAAAATGAATAAAATGAAAGGAAACTAAAGCAACGGAAACGAAAGGAAAGGAAAGAAAATAAAAGGAAAAAAGGAATGTAATGGAAATGGAAAGAAGGATCAGGTAAGAATATAAAAGAAACGAAAAGAAAGAAAAATAAAAGAAAAGAACGGAAAAGAAAGAAAGAAAGAAGAGAAAAGGAAAGAAAAGGAAAGAAGAGAAAAGGAAATAAAAGGAAAAGAAGATAAGGAAAGGAAATAAAAGGGAAGAGAAGGAAAGAAAAGCAAAAGAAATAAATTGAGATGAAAGGAGAGGAAAGGAAAGGAAATAAAAGCAAATGAATGCTAAGGAAAGGAAAGGAAAGAAATACGTATGAAGACGACCTAGGAAGAATAAATAATTATCAACATTGAAACTATATTACTGAATGGTGTAAAGAGGGAGGAAAAGGCAAAATGAATAGGAATGTATAGAAACCAAAAATATACAAAATATGGAAAAGAAAGTAAAATTTAAGAAATAGCAAAAAGGTAGGAAAATAAAATAAGGTTTAGTGGTTGAATTTCAACCACTGGGCGAACTCTAGTTATATATAAATGCGCAATGCTTAACAGTTTTCTCTCTTTTTTGCAATAACCAAAATTCTAAGGTATATAAAATTCGATATGTATCGATAGGTCTCGCCGAGCAGGGTGTGCGACAACAAACCAAAAATTAAAAGAAATTAATTATATTATGATTTGAAAGTCACACCACTACAAGTGCTAAACACGCATTCACTTTATAGAGCCGCTGTTATGTGTGTATGTAGGTACACTCGCATTGTTGTGCTTGCATTCATTGCAGTTGGGGAGAGTCCGAGTGTGAGTTGCTCAACTTTATTAAGCGTAGGTACAAACAGTGTTTACAAAAACAAAATCTTTGCGTGGGTATTCAGAGAAGCAAATGCTTACTCAGAAATGATGCTTTGAAAAAAAAGCACAAATAAGCTAGATCATACACAAGGCCCTTCGTGGCTAGACTTAGTGAAATAAAATAAAATGTAAAATTGATAAAATTGTAAAAAAGTAAAATAAGAAATAGAAAAGTGATTGAAAGTAAAAAAAGAATTTTGTTGGAAATTAAAGGAAAGGAAATAATATAAAATAAATAAAAATAAAACAAAATTAATTAAATTAAAGTATAAAATAAAGGAAAGAATGGGAAAGGAAAGGGATGGATAAAAGGAAAATAAAGGTAAGTTAAGGTAAGGAACGGAAAATATGAGAGAAAAATCAAAGGCAAATAAAATTAGGGACAGGAAAGGAATGGAAAAGAAAAAAGGAAGGGAAGAAAGGAAATGTAATGTAGGCAAAGGAGTGGAAAAGAGAAGCAAATAGAGAAAGACAAAGAAAGGAAAGAAGAGAAAAAGAAAGGAATGAAAAGGTAGCGAGGAAGAAGGTATGGAAAATAAATAAAAATAAAAAGAAAGAAAAATAAAGGAAAGAAAAGTAATGAAAAGCTAAAAAAAATAAGTAAAGGAAATGAATGGAAAAGAAAGAAAACTAAAGGAGTTACGGAAAGGAAAAAAAGAAAATAAGGAAACGGTAGGAAAGGAAAGCTGAGAAAAAGGAAGGTAAGGGAAGGAAGGGTAAGGAAACGAAATGGCAAGAAAAGAAATCTAAGGAAAAAAAAGTGAAAGAAAATAAAGATAAGAAGAAAATAAAAGAAATGAAATGAAAAAAAATTGAATAAAATGAAAGGAAACGAAACGAAACTAAACAAAGGAAACGAAAGGAAAGGAAAGAAAAAGAAAAAAAGGAATGTAATGGAAATGGAAAGATAGGTCCGGTAAGAAAATAAAAGAAACGAAAAGAAAGAAAAATAAAAGAAAAGAAGAGAAAAGTAAGAAGGGAAATAAAATGAAATGAAAGAAAAGAAAAGAAAAGGGTAAGAACGGAGAGGGAAGAAAAGGAAAGGAAATAAAAGGGAAGTAAAGGAAATAAAAGCATAAGAAAAAAATTGAGATGATAGAGGAAAGGAAAGGAAATAAAAGCAAATGAAAACAGAGGAAACGAAAGGAAAGAAATACGTATGAAGACGACCTAAAAAGAATAAATAATTATCAACATTGAAACTATATGGTGTAAAGAGGGAGAAAAAGCCAAAATGAATAGGAATATATACACAGCTAAAAATTTTTACCTAAATTTTAAACTTTTTTGGACTACATATATGACCAAACCAAATTTGGATTCAAATCCAATATAGACCAGTTTTCATGAAAATTGGCTAAATGAATCGGGTTTCAATTATAAACAAGAAATGTTTTAACAATTTTTTAAAGATAAAATAAATTTTTTGTCCGTTGGCGGGAATTCGAACCAAGACTCCCCGCATCATGCCCGTCTCCTCTACCACTGAGCTACATCGCACACATAAATATTGTTGGCAAAATTCTATCTTGAATAAGCTTTCAAAAATAAATTTGAATTTTCAAACACAAAAGTTTAAATTTTAGACCGAAAAGTTTTAAGAATAAAAAAAAAACTAAAAAAATGTGGCAGCTGGCAGGATTCAAACGAAAACGCTCAGGAGTCACAGCCGACTGCTCTACCTATGAGCTATGAAATTCAATTATATTCAAACAAACCAAAAATAAAAAAATTAGACTGCTTTTTCATTTAGATTTTAAATCGAAACCAAAAGAAATTGAAAATCTTTGTAGGTATTTGGACGGTTTGAAATATTGTACGATAAGGTTTGAAAAATTGATTAAACTTTATACGGGTTTAAAATTTAGGTTCATTTTTTTAGCCGTGTAGAAACCAAAATAAAAAATATGGAAAAGAAAGGAAAATTTAAGGAATAGCAAAAAGGTAGGAAGATAATATTGGTTTTGTGGTTGAATTTCAACCACTGGGCGAACTCTAGTTTTTCTAAATGTTCTAGTTTGAGTTTGGCTGTCCCTCTTTCTATCATAACTAGTTGCGTGTTAGAATGGTCAAGGATTTTTACCTCAGCGACGCACAGTCGCCCCAGTAAGAGTCTGAAATGAGGTATGTCGAAAAGCGTTAGTTTCGTATTCTGCTCTTGTGTATGACTTGACCTTTCTCTGTTTAACTGTACTATTTCTATTTTCTCTAACTATCTTCTTACTATACTGTTTGCTTAGCTTAGTACCTAATCTTCTATTTTTCTTAACGTAAATTATCTGTCCTGGTAAGTACGTATTAATTTCGTGTTTGCTTTTGTTGTGCAGTTCGATATCCTTCCTGTTTTTCTGGGCGAGTTTTTGTAAATTGTTTTGTCGTGTCCTTTCTATGTCCTGTGGAGTAAACGTCACGTTTCTGCAAAAAAAAAACAGGTCTACCGGTATCTTTCCTGAAACTATGTGAATGGAGTGGTTGTATTCCGAAACTGATCTTTCCAGAAGCTCTTCGAAGTCTCTATGTCCACCGTTTTCCTTGATGCAGCGCATTATCTCCGTCAACGTGGAGTGGAATCTCTCCACTTGTTCGTTTGCTTGACTTCTGTATGGTGGAGTATTGTAAACTTCGATTCCCAATTCGTCTTTCATCATGAACATAATTGAGTTGGAGTTAAGTGATGGTTCGTTATCGATTACCACTATCCTTGGGACGCCGAAGTTAAACAGAATGGCCCTTAGGGGTCTCCTAATGTCTTCTATGGCTCTGCTATTTAGCATCTTTGTTACCGCATACTTTTTGAACTTATCCAAAGTGGTCATTACTCTTTTGCCTTCTGTTAAAAATATATCTATGTGTACTGTATGTCCCGGAAAAGTCGGTAATGGAGTTGCTGCTAGGTTTGGCTTATTTGGGTGTCTCTCGTATTTATTTTTCTTGCACACCGTTCAATGGTTATGAGTCGTTTAATTTTGGTAATCATTCCTGGGAAGTAGTTTTTTCTCCTTTGCGTTTCTGTGCGCTCTCAAGTGCTCCCTCAATATAACTTCTTTCTGTTCCTGTTCGCTGCTGATGTCGTCTACAATTTTCTGGGTGTATCTGCACTTGTAGTTGCTAAAATGTTGTGGGTAGATATTTTGAATTTTCCCCATTGTGCTTTCACTCGTGCACATTCCATTAATCACCGAAGGATTCAAATATCTTTTCAGTAGTTCTGTTCGTTAAATTGTGGCTCCTGAATTATATGTCAATGAACGGTTGGGAAGACTATTTTAAATTGATAGGATGCTGTTTCTGCCTCTTTGAGAAAAACTTGATTTTTAAAAACATTTACGGGTACCTCCGTGCATGGAATAAGGTTATGATTGGAGCTATCATCACTATGGATGGTAGGAGTAAGTGAATTAATTTAGTTTGTTATTCTTGACAGTGCATCTGCCACTACATTTGATTTTCCCGGCTCATCAATTCATGGTTATATTCTTCTAGTATTGCTTTCCACCGTTTCATTTTACTGTTTGCGTTTTTATGGCTAAGGGCATACGTTAGGGGTTGGTGGTCGGTTATTATTTTTACCTTCTTAGATCCGTACAGATAGCTTCTTAGCGTGTTTAGGGACCAGATTATAGAAAGCATTTCCTTTTCGTTGGTGGCGTAGTTTTCTTCCGTTTTGTTAAGTGTCCGTGAAATAAAGGTTATGGGGCGGTCGCCCTGTGACAGGACTGCTCCTATTGCGAAGTCGGAGGCATCTGTGGTAAGTTCGAATTCCTTTTCGAAATCTGGGTGGACTAGGACTATGTCTCTTGAAATTAACGTGCTTTTAATTTTGTTAAACGACTCTACCGCTTCTTCATTCAACTGAACATCTATTTTTCTGGAGTTTCGTTTTGAGACATTACGGGCTTCTCCCCTAAGGAGTGCCGTTAGAGGCTTAGCTATTTTCGCATAATCCCTAATAAATCTTCTATAGTAACCCGACATGCCCAAAAAGGATCTCAGCTCCTTCAGATTTCGGGGAACTGGGAAATTCGCAACGGCTTCCACCTTTTTAGGGTTGGTTTTAATTCCTTCTGAACTGACGACGTATCCCAAGAATTCCACCTCTTGCTTGGCAAATTCACATTTATTTAATTGCACTTTCATATTAGCGCTTTCTAAGGTTTGAAACCCAGTTCCAGATTTTTTAACTGCTCTTCTTCGTTTTTTCCAAAAATTATTACATCATCGATGTAAACATAACATCGAACTCCTATGTGCTGTCTAAGGATATCGTCTAAAGCTCTTTGAAATGTTTCTGGGGCATTCTTCAGCCCGAAGGGCAGTCGGAGGAATTCATATTTTCCGTTATTAACGGAGAATGCGGGTTTTTCTACGTCTGATTCGCGTAGTGGTATTTGGTGAAATCCGCTTTTCAAATCTATTACAGTAAATAGCCTATTGTTTCCGAGGTTCGATAGGGCTTCATTAATTTCAGGAATGGGGTATTTGTCTGGGATGGTCACCGAGTTCAGCTTACGGTAGTCGATAACCATACGATATTTTTCTTCGTCGGATGCATCCGGTTTTTTGTTAACTATCCACACGGGTGAGTTGTATGGAGAATTAGATTTTCTGATTATTCCTTTGTCAAGGAACTCTTCTATTTGTCGTTCGATTTCTTCCTTGAGTGCCATAGGATAAGGGTAGGGCTTAGAGTAGACAGGCGTGTCGCTAGTTGTGCGTATCTCGCCCTTTACTAGGGTAGTGAAAGTGAGTTTCTCATCTGGATCGGAAAATAAATTGGGGCACCTCGTAATAATGTTCTTTATCTTTAGTTGTTGTTTCGCAGACAGGTGTGGGGTGTTTATATTGACGGTGCTATACTCGTTGTTTTAGAGGGATGACGACTCCAGAAAATATGGTCATCGTGCTTTTCTCAGTGTCTATTATTGCCTTAAGCTTCCTCAGCGTGTCGTTACCGATGATTCCATGGAATGAGTTTAGGGGTGGTAGGATAAAGAATTTAATATTTCCACATTCGGTCCGAAAACGTCTATGGTGGGGTTATCTCAATGGTGCCTGCCACTGATTCCACCTTGAATGGGTCGTTTGGCAATGGGTTTCTTATCCTAGTCGATTGTACGTAATTCTTGTTGGATCCTGTGTCTATCAGGAAATCGACTGTGTCCCCGCGCCTTTTCATGAATTCGTAGTAAGGGAGCGAGGACGGCGTTAGTCTAAAAAATTAATGAGGTCGGGTTCCGTTTGGTTTTGTTCTTCGGAAGTGAAGTTAGTTTGTCCCCCTGTAGTCTTATTTACGCGTTGGACTGCTCTGTAATAGTCGTCTTGGGGATAGGTATCGTAGATCTAGTTCGGGTCCGGATCTCCCTGGTAGTCGTTCGTGCTTAGGGGCCCTGCATTTGCGTGAAAGTTACGCTGCATTTTGTTGGGAGGGCGGGTGTGTTGTGAGGAGAGTGGGCGTTTCTGGGGCTGGGGTTGGGTATTATAATTAGTATTAGGTCTATTTTGGTAGTTAACCTGCCTAGAGTGATGGGAGGGGTCTACTTCCATTGGGACTGGTGGCTTTGGTGCTAGGTTGGGCAGGTTGTTGAAGCCCGCATTATATTGTTGTTGGGGACGTACCCCGAAGTTCGTATTTTGTTGGAAGTTTGGGCGATTACCAAAATTACCTTGATTTGATTGCCCTCGGGGGTTTGAATTGGGTGATCGATAGTTATTATAGCTTCCATTTCTTAAGTTATTATGGCCATACCTCGGTGGGGGTACTGAGTAGGTTAGCTCGGCCTTCTACACCAAGTCGTGTCGGTTCGATGCCCGGCAAAAGTAACATCAAAAATTATTTAGAAAAAGAATTTTTCTAAACGGGGTCGCCCTCGGCAGTAGTTTGGCAAACTCTCCGGGTGTATTTCTGCCATGAGAAGCTTCTCAGCAAAAAATTCATTTGCTTTGCAAGTGCCGTTCGGAGTCGGCAAAAAACTGTAGGTCCCGCCAACTTGTAGGAAAACTCAAAAAGCAACACACCACAAGTTGGAAAGAGAAGCTCGGCTAAAAATCTCGTTAGAGGTTATGATAACCTGTTGGTATATCGCCGCCATTAGTTGTTTGTTTAGTTGTTGTTTTGCCTTTGTATGGCAATTTAGAAACAGCTCCTGAAAATGAAAAACAAAACTTTGTTAAACAAATGTTGAATATTTTAAAATAGCCATGTATACCTGTAAAAATGCAAAAAAAGTTGGGAAAGGATTTTAGTCCGACCTTTCCGTGATTTCCGTCAACATTTATTTCATTTATCAGTTGCGGCTTCAGCACCAATGACAAATTTTTGATGTTACCACACAGTTTTGAAGAAATCGCTGATTCCTGTAAAAAATTAAAGTTACTGAAATTAATAATAAAAAAAAGACATGGGTACCAGGTACTCGTGATGTTTGATGTGTAAATATGTGTATCTGCACATTTCTTTCCTTTCCCTTCCATCCCTTTTCTTTCCTGTTTTTTTGGAATTAACCGCTTGCTCATCGTTTCGTGGCATATATTTTTTCAGACCAGACTAAAATAATAAAAAGAAATTAATATATGTATACTTTCGACATTCGGTTATTTTAAAGTATTCAAAATTTTTTATTTTTTGTTACGTCTCTTTAAAAGAAAACGTGCCATCTGGGTGTTTCCTGGCGTTTCGGAATTTACGGTCTAAAGGCATTTTTGAGACTTGCGTCAGTACTCGAATTTAATTTAATGTCGCTGTTTCAGCTAATTAATTCAAAATCGTCTAAATAAGCAATTTATTACGAATTTAGAAGCACAAAGATAAAAAATTACGTAGAACAAAAACAAAAATTCCATAATAAACAAGTAAGGAAGTCTAAGTTCGGGTAAGCCGAACATTAAATACCCAGTGTATGGAAACAATAGTAGTACCTATAATGTATATATTTTCTATATATATTATAATTTGGGAAACACGAACTCAATAAATTTATTAGTTAGTTTATAAAATTAATATTTATTCATGCTACGGTATAACATATATGTACATTGTTCGTGTGCCCTCAAAATCTTACTTATAGTTGAATACATTTGAGGAGCTTCAAACCAAAACGCAATAAGTATACACTGAATCAGTATACATTTATAGCGTTTTGGTTTGAACCTCCTCATTTATTACTTCTAATATACTAACGCCCAATTTGTGACAAAGTTTTAAATTGAAAAAAATACGTTTGGGCCAGTTTTTCGAAATTCGAATTATTTTTAAAGTTATAGCTATTACCACTCTTCGAAATTTCTTACTTTTTGATGATTTTCTCACGATTGGTCAAACCGATTATATCTTCTACCAAACGATAATTAAAATTTTGGCAAAAAAAATTTTTTTGCAAACATTTTTCGCAATTTTTAACTTCTCCATCGTGGTCAGATGGCGCTTTTGTATGATGTTGTTGGGCATTCCATTAGTAACTATTGGCAAAAAAAAATTTTTTGGCACTTTAAGGCGGGAGTTATTTACATTTTTTTACAGACTAGTAAATTTTTTATGAAATTTTGTTTTTCTCTACGTACTGTGGACTATGAAGACAAAAAATGTAAATAACTTCCGCTCCCTTAAAGTGCCAAAAAAATTTTTTTTTTTTGCTAACAGTTACTAATGCAATGCCCAACAACATCATACAAAAGCGCAATCTCGGCACGATGGAGAAGTTAAAAATTGCGAATAATGTTTGCAAAAAAAAATTTTTTCAAAAGTTGGAAATGTCCTTTTGTAGAAGATACCATCTTTTATATATATTTAAAAAATTAGCAAAAGCGGTTGACCAATCGTGAGAAAATCATCAAAAAGTGAGAAATTTCGAAAACTGTTGATAGCTATAACTTTCAAAATAATTCGAATTTCGAAAAATTGTATACGTATTTTTGTTTAATCGTTCTGAGCCATACTACCAACTTTCAATAAAATACATGGCCGTCGAAAAAATTATAGGTGGCTCACTTAACAAAATTAACTCATCTTTTAAGACTCGTTAATAGTAGACAATTCTAGTACTAGTATGATTTGTGCCAAATTTCATCGTTCTACCATAATTTGTTTAAAAGTTCCGACCAGTCGAATTTTCAAAAATGCCTCCCTTGAAAGTGGGCGGTACCACGCCCACTTTTTAAAATTTAACAGAAAATCATAATAGAATGATAAGAGAGATTCACCTATCAAATTATATCATTTTATCAATTTCAACTACCGATATATGTCAGTTTATGTGAACTTCGAAATTTTCGATATCGAAAAAGGGGGCGTGGTTATCATCTTTTTTCGCCCATTTTTAATAGCAACCTACCTTGGCCAAAAAGTAACCTGTATATAAAATTTCATGCAAATATCTTAATTTTTACTCAAGTTATCGTGTAGAAAGACGGACGGACGGACGGAAATGCCTGAATAGACTCCTCTTTTCAACCTAAGAACATTCATACATGGATCTTGATTATTTTGGGCCGGTACGTAGTACCGTTATCTGGACAAAATTATAATACCACTGTACTAGTACACTGGGTATAAAAATGCCTCCCTTAAAAGTGGGCGGTGCCACGCCCCCTATACAAAATTCATTAAAAAATCATAAGAGAATTACCAGGGGATTCACCTATAAAATTATATCATTTTAGTCATTTCAGCTATCGAGATATGTCAATTTATGTGATTTTCGAAATTTTCGATATCGAAAGTGGGCATGGTTGAAGGGCGATTTTATCCATTTTCATCAGGTATACTCCCAACGGTACTAGTATGCTTTTTGCCAAACTCCATCATTCTATCGTAATCAGTTTAAAAGTTACGACCAGTCAAATTTTAAAAAATGCCTCCCTTAAAAGTGGGCGGTGCCACGCCCCCTATAAAAAATTTATGGAAAAATCACAAGAGAATTACCAGGGGGATTCACCTATAAAATTATATCATTTTAGCCATTTCGGCTACCGAGATATGTCAATTTGTGTGATTTTCGAAATTTTCGATATCGAAAAAGGGGGCGTGGTTATCATCCGATTTCCCCCATGTTCAATAGCAACCTACCTTGGCCAAAAGATAACCTGTATACAAAATTTCATGCAAATATCTCTATTTTTACTCAAGTTATCGTGTACACAGTCGGACGGACGGACAGACGGACGGACATGTCTTAATGGACTCCTCTTTTCAACCTAAGAACTTTCATATATGGAACTCTATATCTATCTCGATTATTTTGTGCCGTTACGTACTACCGTTATGTGAACAAAATTAATATACCCTTGTACTAGTACTAGTACACTGGGTAGAAAAAGGAACATTCTAAACTCGGTAGTTTCCAGTTAGATAACTCGTCTGAACTCCTAGGTTTTCTTACAAACTCTTTAGTGACATGTGCGGACAAAACCGTAGTTTTTTTTTTTTAATTTTATCCCTTGATTCTTTTTCTAGTTTAAACTTTTTATCGCCAATTCGCAAGTTCATTTTATTATTGACCAGTGGCAAAATAAATTTGCGCATGACACCCAAATCAATAAGGTGCATAACATCAAGTGGTACTTGAGATATCATGTTAATACTAATTTCTTCTAAGGCGACCTTATATTTAAGAAGCGAGAAGAGTGTTTTTGAGGAAATTTCCGTTCCGAAAAATCTGAATTAGATATAAGTGTGCCAGCTTCCGACCTTTAAGTTAAAACATTATAAATTTTTTTGCCCACTTGGATGCATTTGGAGCAACCGTGACATGAAGTATGGCCAGGTATACCAAAGAGAAAAGACTTTGCGGGTGCATCGCAAATAAAAGCCCTAATTTCAAATTTAATGCATCTGCCATTAAATTCGAAGCCATTCATTTGAAACTCTCTGACCTCTTCTACAAATTCTAGTAAATATTGCTCTATATATTCTGGTTTACTTCTTCCGACATAAATCCCAACTGCAAATACAGACATATTAGACACATTTACTATTCTAATTAAGATCGGCCATAATTGCATCCTGGAGCTCTGGAATAAAGGCAGTCCATCAATGTTAATATCTACAATAACACTTTCATAACTTTTAGTTCATCGCAGATTTTGTTTAGCTGTGTTTTAAAGTCGATATGACAATAGAAACCCGGGTTAACGTTTTGAGCTATAATGTTACTTTTATTGCTCAAAAGGGTTTCCGCACTTAAGTAACATCCATATTTTCACTTGCCAGAAGCTTCAAAAGTTCAGTCAAATGTTTGTGTGTTTGGCGACTACGAATAGCCCATAATTTAAGTTTTTCACGGAAAGGCACGTTAGAAAAATATTGCGGAACATCATCACGCAACTCCTCCGAACTTTCTTCACTCCTAGCAAGTGGCACAACCGCAGATTTTTCACTGGTGCAGAGCAATAATCACTTTGCATTTTCCTCCCTCTCCTTATGAACTAATCGTCTAATACGGCGTTTACTTACCCTTTTCATTTTGATGATTTTTCACTTCTGTAAAGGGGAGCTATGCATACTACAGTCTTTAGTCATTTTTTTAGCCGAGCTTCTCTTTCCACCTTGTGGTGTGTTGCTTTTGAGTTTTTCCTACAAGTTGGCGGGACCTAAAGTTTTTTGCCGAATCCGAACTGCACTTGCAAAGCAAATGAATTTTTTGCTGAGAAGCTTCTCATGGCAGAAATACAACCGGAGAGAAAAATTGTTTTTCTAAATAATTTTGAATGTTACTTTTGCAGGGCGTCGAACCGCCACGACTTGGTTTAGAAGCCCGAACACTTAACCGCTACACCACGGCGGCCGCCGTTATACTCCATTTCCCTAACATTCCCAACGTCTGGTGCGTTCATTCGCATAAGCACCTCTCGGACCACGGACTCTAACATTGTGGGGTTAGTGGTAGGGTTAGGAGGAGGAGGGTTTGAATTTTCTTGGGTATCGGATCCACCTGCGTAATCGAGTCGCATCTGGTTAATCCGCTCCACCAATTCCTCTGCAGAAGTAGTTGGCATTTCTTCTTTGATGGAAATTACTTACTCGTTTTGTCTTACTTAGATCCCGAAAACCTCTCCCTCTTTTATTTTTATAATTAGCTTCTCAAAATTTCTTCTAACTTTTCACGATTTTAACTTTTCACGATTTTCCTTTTGTTTCAAGAAATGTTTCACAATCTTCCGTTACAATTTAGCTTTCTTCGTATGAATGCTTTAATTTTTCTTCTTTTCCTTTTGATTTACTTTTAACAATTTTGTTTCTTTCACAATACTTCTTTACCTTTTTTATGGCATTATCGACTAAAAATTTTTTCTTTTACTTTTCTTGCCTTTTTGTTTTCACAATTTTCTTTAACTTTTCACAATTTCTCCCTTTTTTTATTTATTGCAATTTTTTTTTTTTTTTTATACCTTTCATGAACATGAAATGGTATTATAACTTTGGTCCGATGTTTGTAAGTATGAGAAGAAGAAGAGATAGACCCATCAATAAGTATACCGAAATGATCAGGATGACGAGATGAGTTGATTTAGCCATGTCCGTCTGTCCGTCTGTCTGTCTGTCTGTCTGTCTGTCTGTCTGCCTGTCTGTCTGTTTGAACGCAAACTAGTCCCTCAGTTTTTGAGATATCTGACTGAAATTTTGTATGCGGCCACCATTTTCCAATATAGGAATCATTTGTCGGAACCAGCAAAATCGGACCGATATTACATATAGCTCCCATACAATCGATTGTTCCGATAAACCGATTTTGGGCTATAACTCCTTTAATTTAAGAGCTAGGAACGTGAAATTTTGTAAGTGTTACTATTTTTATATGTGAAATATCGATGTTGAAAATCATCGAGATGGGATAAATATTTCACATAGCCCCATACAATCGATTGTTCCGATAAACGGATTTTGGTAGATAACTCCTTTAATTTATGAGCTAGGAACGTGAAATTTTGTAAGTATAGCTATTTTTATATGTGAAATATCGATGTTGAAAATCATCGAGATGGGATAAATATTTCACATAGCCCCCATACAATCGATTGTTCCGATAAACGGATTTTGGGCTATAACTCCTTTAATTTAAGAGCTAGGAACGTGAAATTTTGGAAGTGTTACTATTTTTATATGTGAAATATCGATGTTGAAAATCATCGAGATGGGATAAATATTTCACATAGCCCCCATACAATCGATTGTTCCGATAAACGGATTTTGGTAGATAACTCCTTTAATTTATGAGCTAGGAACGTGAAATTTTGTAAGTGTAGCTATTTTTATATGTGAAATATCGAAGTTGAAAATCATCGAGATGGGATAAATATTTCACATAGCTCCCATACAATCGATTATTCCGACAAACGGATTTCGGGCTATAACTCCTGTAATTAAACACGTAGGAACGTGAAATTTTGGACGTATTGCTATTTTTATATCCGAAATATCGATGTTGAAAATCATCGAGATGGGATAAATATTTCACATAGCCCCTTTACAAACGATTGTTCCAATAAACGGATTTTGGTAGATAACTTCTGTAATTAGATAAGTAGGAAAGTGAAATTTCGTAATTATTTCTCTTTTAGAATGTGGCATGTCGATGTTAAAAATCAATGAGATTGGACCAATATAACACATCGCCCCCATATAATCGATAGTTCCGAAAATTTCGGTATGAGCTAAAATTAAATTGACACAGGCTGTACTGGGGATCGAACAGTGAAAATCGTGACGCTTATTCATGAAAGGTATTTAGCCTTCGGCACAGCCGAAGACAGCTTTCCTTACTTGTTTCCTTATGCCTAAATTTTCGCAACAATTTTTTTTTTTCGATTTTCTTTTCTCTTTGCATAAGCGACTAAAAATTTTTTCTTTTACTTTGCCTTTTTCTTTTTGCAATTTTCTTTAACTTTTTTTTTTTTCTTTTGCAATTTTCTTTTAACTTTTCACAAATTCTTTTTTTTATTTGTTGCAATTTTCTTTTTTCTTATGCCTCAATTTTTACAATAATTTTTATTCCAAATTTACGCTTTTTCTGTTTTGATTCAGAAATTTTTCCTTACACTAATATTCGCATCGCCACACTGGAGTTGGGGTTTTTAGCGACCTTAGGGTTATCTCGTTCCTTACGTACTGAAGCCCTTTTGACGTATTTTATTACGACTCCTTGTCGAATGGTGGTTATCGATTCGCGGCCTTACTTTTTGATTTTCAGGCGTACTACCTTTCGACGCGCTGGCGGTCCCTGCTCGGGCGCCAGTTATGTCACTCGGTGTGACTTAAACAAAAAAATATATTTTTTCGGGAGCTGAAGTCGCCTTTATTCACTGAATTCCAAATTAGAAATAATTTACAAAGATAATAAACTCTTAAACCTAGCTTACACTGCCGCCGCTCTGCCGTTGATTCTGCTGTTGTTTTGCTGACGGCGTGGTTCCCACCGACGGCCGCATTCCTTCTTGTTTGTTCGCTAGGTGTTCTATTGCTGATGGAATTAGCTGACCGTTTTGCTGATGAAGCAAGTCTGTGCAACAGGGTGTGGTTTTGCACTTAGGAATTTGTTGCCGACCCTAAGTTTTGTGCATGCGCCGTGCTAACATATATACCAGTACCTGGGTGACCGAGCTTGCTCGGTGATATTAATTTAGCGCTAACTTTTCTTACCCAAAATGATACCAAAGTGATCCTAAAATAATCCCAAAATAATCCCATAAAGACCCTTAAATGTTCCCAAAAAGATCCGAAATTGAACCCAAAACGACCGAAAAATTATACCAAAATAACCCTAAAATGATCAAAAACGATCCAAAATGGCCACAAAATGATTCCAAAATGACCCCAAAATGATACCAAAATGACCCTAAAATAATCCCAAAACGACCCCAAAAATACCCTTAAATGTTCCCAAAATGATCCGAAATTGAACCCAAAACGAACCTAAAATAATCCAAAAATAATACTAAAATAATCCCAAGCAAACCCAAAACGACACTCAAATATTCCCAAAATGATCCAAAATTGAACCCAAAATGACCAAAAAATTATCCCAAAAATTATTCGAAAATGATCCCAAAATTACTCCAAAATGATCTGAAAATGACTCCGAAATTGCGCCAAATTAATCCAAAATCGAACGAAAAATGATCTCAAAATAGCCCCAATATTATCCTAAAGTGACCCCTAAATGATCTTAAAATAATCCAAATATGATCCCAAAAATATAAGATACAAATACAATACGGTAAAATGGTAACTCTGGGAGGCAACCTTACTTGAAAATATTTTAGTTGATATGTCGGCGAAAATACCTTTAATTTGATACCCACATTAGCATATCTCGCCCCATAATTTACAAATTTTGAGATAGGTGGTAAAACTGTCCACCCCCCAAGTGGCAACCCCCAAGCGGATAGTCTTAGAATCAATCATACTATCTTTATGCCAAATTTCATCTAAATCGGTCTCGAGGTAGTACCGGATATACAAATATACAAATATACTTCGGTAAAGTGGCAACCCTGCTTGAAAATACTTTAGTTGGTATGTCGCCGAAAAAAGCTAACATTTGATACACATACTGGCATATCTTGCTCCATAATTCAAAAAATTTAATAGATTGCGACCCTGTAAACCGCCCCAAGTGGCAACCCCAAATGGATAGTTTTATAATCAATCATGTCATATAAATGCCAAATTTCATCCAAATCGGTCAAGTGGTTCCCGAGATAGTCCGGATATAAAAATAAACAAGTTAAGCTCGTTTAAAGTTTTAAGATAGTATATCTTCACTCATTTCGAACAAAGTGGCTTCATACATTGAAAAAAAAAAAAAAAATTGTAATAAAAGGAGTGGTCTAGGTCATTGAAACTTTACACACATGTCATATGAGTTGAATTTTTTGAACTGAGCCACTTTTTTCGAAGTTGTACTGTCTTTCTGAAACTTTTTTGTATAGTTAACAACATGATAAAAATACTGCAGGTACCCAGCAAACAATCGGAGTCATAAATGATTCAGAAAGGAGCCCTAAATAGGAGCGTTTGCGCTCTTTATGAGCTCATTTATGAGTCCGAAATGAGTGTATTTCCCTTCCTGCGACGGTCGTCCGATATGAGCTAAATTTCATATATTGAATGAGCCTGAATAGGAGTCATTTAAGACTATTATTTGCCTCAGAAGCGGCTCATATAGAGCCTAAATAGGAGCCAAATATGACTCTTTCATGGAGCTTTTCGGATGCATTTATGACTCTTGAAAAGGCACTCCTACTGCACTTTTTGGGTTCTTAAATGGCGCCTTTTCGGCATTGAAAGGGGGACACTGGAATTGGGGAAGCATACATGAACCTTTGGCATTCGATCAGGGACCGGCAGAATGGAAAGTGAGGGTGTATTAGTAAAAGAGCGATCAACACACCATTAATATTATGTTATCTGTTTTGCTCCCCCGCTCACTAGCAAAAACCCAGGCAACAGCGTATTTTGTTGAGTCGTTGCTTGCAAGTGAGCGACTGAGCGTAAAAAACATATATTGATTGGTCAGTGCATTCATAGCGCCCTCCAAGCGCAGCAACGATTTTATTGTTCGAGAGGTCAAGCAAGAAGCGTAAAAATCTGTTTGAATTTGCGTCACACATTTTCGGGCAACTATCCCACTAGCTGCCGGGACTTGCATGAGATGTTTGTGGGGAACGTCCCTTAAATACATATACTTGGTACAATGAAAAAAAATAACACTTATATGAAGGTATACTTATCAGGGAATCCGCTGGAACGGTACCAAAAGGATAGCTAGAAAAATTGCCAGGAATAGTCCGCAAGTGATGTAATTGAATATGACTTGAATTTTGTGCAGTGAGCCACCTACAATTTTTTCGACGGTCATGTATTTTAATGAAAGTTGGTAGTATGGCTCACAACGATTAAACAAAAATACATACATAACAATTTTTCGAAATTCGAATTATTTTCAAAGTTATAGCTATCAACACTTTTCGAAATTCCTCACTTTTTGATGATGTTCTCATGATTGGGCAAACCGATTTTGCAAATTTTTTATATATATATCAAGATGGCATCTTCTACCAAACAACAATTAAAATTTTTGTAAAAAAAATTTTTTTCCAAACATTATTCGCAATTTCCAACTTCTCCATCGTGGTCAGATGGCGCCTTTGTATGATGTTGTTGGGCATTCCATTAGTAACTATTGGCAAAAAAAAATTTTTTGGCACTTTAAGGCGGGAGTTATTTACATTTTTTTACAGACTAGTAAATTTTTTATGAAATTTTGTTTTTCTCTACGTACTGTGGACTATGAAGACAAAAAATGTAAATAACTTCCGCTCCCTTAAAGTGCCAAAAAATTTTTTTTTTTTTGCTAACAGTTACTAATGCAATGCCCAACAACATCATACAAAAGCGCAATCTCGGCACGATGGAGAAGTTAAAAATTGCGAATAATGTTTGCAAAAAAAAATTTTTTCAAAAGTTGGAAATGTCCTTTTGTAGAAGATACCATCTTTTATATATATTTAAAAAATTAGCAAAAGCGGTTGACCAATCGTGAGAAAATCATCAAAAAGTGAGAAATTTCGAAAACTGTTGATAGCTATAACTTTCAAAATAATTCGAATTTCGAAAAATTGTATACGTATTTTTGTTTAATCGTTCTGAGCCATACTACCAACTTTCAATAAAATACATGGCCGTCGAAAAAATTATAGGTGGCTCACTTAACAAAATTAACTCATCTTTTAAGACTCGTTAATAGTAGACAATTCTAGTACTAGTATGATTTGTGCCAAATTTCATCGTTCTACCATAATTTGTTTAAAAGTTCCGACCAGTCGAATTTTCAAAAATGCCTCCCTTGAAAGTGGGCGGTACCACGCCCACTTTTTAAAATTTAACAGAAAATCATAATAGAATGATAAGAGAGATTCACCTATCAAATTATATCATTTTATCAATTTCAACTACCGATATATGTCAGTTTATGTGAACTTCGAAATTTTCGATATCGAAAAAGGGGGCGTGGTTATCATCTCTTTTCGCCCATTTTTAATAGCAACCTACCTTGGCCAAAAAGTAACCTGTATATAAAATTTCATGCAAATATCTTAATTTTTACTCAAGTTATCGTGTAGAAAGACGGACGGACGGACGGAAATGCCTGAATAGACTCCTCTTTTCAACCTAAGAACATTCATACATGGATCTTGATTATTTTGGGCCGGTACGTAGTACCGTTATCTGGACAAAATTATAATACCACTGTACTAGTACACTGGGTATAAAAATGCCTCCCTTAAAAGTGGGCGGTGCCACGCCCCCTATAAAAAATTCATTAAAAAATCATAAGAGAATTACCAGGGGATTCACCTATAAAATTATATCATTTTAGTCATTTCAGCTATCGAGATATGTCAATTTATGTGATTTTCGAAATTTTCGATATCGAAAGTGGGCATGGTTGAAGGGCGATTTTATCCATTTTCATCAGGTATACTCCCAACGGTACTAGTATGCTTTTTGCCAAACTCCATCATTCTATCGTAATCAGTTTAAAAGTTACGACCAGTCAAATTTTAAAAAATGCCTCCCTTAAAAGTGGGCGGTGCCACGCCCCCTATAAAAAATTTATGGAAAAATCACAAGAGAATTACCAGGGGGATTCACCTATAAAATTATATCATTTTAGCCATTTCGGCTACCGAGATATGTCAATTTGTGTGATTTTCGAAATTTTCGATATCGAAAAAGGGGGCGTGGTTATCATCCGATTTCCCCCATGTTCAATAGCAACCTACCTTGGCCAAAAGATAACCTGTATACAAAATTTCATGCAAATATCTCTATTTTTACTCAAGTTATCGTGTACACAGTCGGACGGACGGACAGACGGACGGACATGTCTTAATGGACTCCTCTTTTCAACCTAAGAACTTTCATATATGGAACTCTATATCTATCTCGATTATTTTGTGCCGTTACGTACTACCGTTATGTGAACAAAATTAATATACCCTTGTACTAGTACTAGTACACTGGGTAGAAAAAGGAACATTCTAAACTCGGTAGTTTCCAGTTAGATAACTCGTCTGAACTCCTAGGTTTTCTTACAAACTCTTTAGTGACATGTGCGGACAAAACCGTAGTTTTTTTTTTTTAATTTTATCCCTTGATTCTTTTTCTAGTTTAAACTTTTTATCGCCAATTCGCAAGTTCATTTTATTATTGACCAGTGGCAAAATAAATTTGCGCATGACACCCAAATCAATAAGGTGCATAACATCAAGTGGTACTTGAGATATCATGTTAATACTAATTTCTTCTAAGGCGACCTTATATTTAAGAAGCGAGAAGAGTGTTTTTGAGGAAATTTCCGTTCCGAAAAATCTGAATTAGATATAAGTGTGCCAGCTTCCGACCTTTAAGTTAAAACATTATAAATTTTTTTGCCCACTTGGATGCATTTGGAGCAACCGTGACATGAAGTATGGCCAGGTATACCAAAGAGAAAAGACTTTGCGGGTGCATCGCAAATAAAAGCCCTAATTTCAAATTTAATGCATCTGCCATTAAATTCGAAGCCATTCATTTGAAACTCTCTGACCTCTTCTACAAATTCTAGTAAATATTGCTCTATATATTCTGGTTTACTTCTTCCGACATAAATCCCAACTGCAAATACAGACATATTAGACACATTTACTATTCTAATTAAGATCGGCCATAATTGCATCCTGGAGCTCTGGAATAAAGGCAGTCCATCAATGTTAATATCTACAATAACACTTTCATAACTTTTAGTTCATCGCAGATTTTGTTTAGCTGTGTTTTAAAGTCGATATGACAATAGAAACCCGGGTTAACGTTTTGAGCTATAATGTTACTTTTATTGCTCAAAAGGGTTTCCGCACTTAAGTAACATCCATATTTTCACTTGCCAGAAGCTTCAAAAGTTCAGTCAAATGTTTGTGTGTTTGGCGACTACGAATAGCCCATAATTTAAGTTTTTCACGGAAAGGCACGTTAGAAAAATATTGCGGAACATCATCACGCAACTCCTCCGAACTTTCTTCACTCCTAGCAAGTGGCACAACCGCAGATTTTTCACTGGTGCAGAGCAATAATCACTTTGCATTTTCCTCCCTCTCCTTATGAACTAATCGTCTAATACGGCGTTTACTTACCCTTTTCATTTTGATGATTTTTCACTTCTGTAAAGGGGAGCTATGCATACTACAGTCTTTAGTCATTTTTTTAGCCGAGCTTCTCTTTCCACCTTGTGGTGTGTTGCTTTTGAGTTTTTCCTACAAGTTGGCGGGACCTAAAGTTTTTTGCCGAATCCGAACTGCACTTGCAAAGCAAATGAATTTTTTGCTGAGAAGCTTCTCATGGCAGAAATACAACCGGAGAGAAAAATTGTTTTTCTAAATAATTTTGAATGTTACTTTTGCAGGGCGTCGAACCGCCACGACTTGGTTTAGAAGCCCGAACACTTAACCGCTACACCACGGCGGCCGCCGTTATACTCCATTTCCCTAACATTCCCAACGTCTGGTGCGTTCATTCGCATAAGCACCTCTCGGACCACGGACTCTAACATTGTGGGGTTAGTGGTAGGGTTAGGAGGAGGAGGGTTTGAATTTTCTTGGGGATCGGATCCACCTGCGTAATCGAGTCGCATCTGGTTAATCCGCTCCACCAATTCCTCTGCAGAAGTAGTTGGCATTTCTTCTTTGATGGAAATTACTTACTCGTTTTGTCTTACTTAGATCCCGAAAACCTCTCCCTCTTTTATTTTTATAATTAGCTTCTCAAAATTTCTTCTAACTTTTCACGATTTTAACTTTTCACGATTTTCCTTTTGTTTCAAGAAATGTTTCACAATCTTCCGTTACAATTTAGCTTTCCTCGTATGAATGCTTTAATTTTTCTTCTTTTCCTTTTGATTTACTTTTAACAATTTTGTTTCTTTCACAATACTTCTTTACCTTTTTTATGGCATTATCGACTAAAAATTTTTTCTTTTACTTTTCTTGCCTTTTTGTTTTCACAATTTTCTTTAACTTTTCACAATTTCTCCCTTTTTTTATTTATTGCAATTTTTTTTTTTTTTTATACCTTTCATGAACATGAAATGGTATTATAACTTTGGTCCGATGTTTGTAAGTATGAGAAGAAGAAGAGATAGACCCATCAATAAGTATACCGAAATGATCAGGATGACGAGATGAGTTGATTTAGCCATGTCCGTCTGTCCGTCTGTCTGTCTGTCTGTCTGTCTGTCTGTCTGTCTGTCTGCCTGTCTGTCTGTTTGAACGCAAACTAGTCCCTCAGTTTTTGAGATATCTGACTGAAATTTTGTATGCGGCCACCATTTTCCAATATAGGAATCATTTGTCGGAACCAGCAAAATCGGACCGATATTACATATAGCTCCCATACAATCGATTGTTCCGATAAACCGATTTTGGGCTATAACTCCTTTAATTTAAGAGCTAGGAACGTGAAATTTTGTAAGTGTTACTATTTTTATATGTGAAATATCGATGTTGAAAATCATCGAGATGGGATAAATATTTCACATAGCCCCATACAATCGATTGTTCCGATAAACGGATTTTGGTAGATAACTCCTTTAATTTATGAGCTAGGAACGTGAAATTTTGTAAGTATAGCTATTTTTATATGTGAAATATCGATGTTGAAAATCATCGAGATGGGATAAATATTTCACATAGCCCCCATACAATCGATTGTTCCGATAAACGGATTTTGGGCTATAACTCCTTTAATTTAAGAGCTAGGAACGTGAAATTTTGGAAGTGTTACTATTTTTATATGTGAAATATCGATGTTGAAAATCATCGAGATGGGATAAATATTTCACATAGCCCCCATACAATCGATTGTTCCGATAAACGGATTTTGGTAGATAACTCCTTTAATTTATGAGCTAGGAACGTGAAATTTTGTAAGTGTAGCTATTTTTATATGTGAAATATCGAAGTTGAAAATCATCGAGATGGGATAAATATTTCACATAGCTCCCATACAATCGATTATTCCGACAAACGGATTTCGGGCTATAACTCCTGTAATTAAACACGTAGGAACGTGAAATTTTGGACGTATTGCTATTTTTATATCCGAAATATCGATGTTGAAAATCATCGAGATGGGATAAATATTTCACATAGCCCCTTTACAAACGATTGTTCCAATAAACGGATTTTGGTAGATAACTTCTGTAATTAGATAAGTAGGAAAGTGAAATTTCGTAATTATTTCTCTTTTAGAATGTGGCATGTCGATGTTAAAAATCAATGAGATTGGACCAATATAACACATCGCCCCCATATAATCGATAGTTCCGAAAATTTCGGTATGAGCTAAAATTAAATTGACACAGGCTGTACTGGGGATCGAACAGTGAAAATCGTGACGCTTATTCATGAAAGGTATTTAGCCTTCGGCACAGCCGAAGACAGCTTTCCTTACTTGTTTCCTTATGCCTAAATTTTCGCAACAATTTTTTTTTTTCGATTTTCTTTTCTCTTTGCATAAGCGACTAAAAATTTTTTCTTTTACTTTGCCTTTTTCTTTTTGCAATTTTCTTTAACTTTTCACAAATTCTTTTTTTTATTTGTTGCAATTTTCTTTTTTCTTATGCCTCAATTTTTACAATAATTTTTATTCCAAATTTACGCTTTTTCTGTTTTGATTCAGAAATTTTTCCTTACACTAATATTCGCATCGCCACACTGGAGTTGGGGTTTTTAGCGACCTTAGGGTTATCTCGTTCCTTACGTACTGAAGCCCTTTTGACGTATTTTATTACGACTCCTTGTCGAATGGTGGTTATCGATTCGCGGCCTTACTTTTTGATTTTCAGGCGTACTACCTTTCGACGCGCTGGCGGTCCCTGCTCGGGCGCCAGTTATGTCACTCGGTGTGACTTAAACAAAAAAATATATTTTTTCGGGAGCTGAAGTCGCCTTTATTCACTGAATTCCAAATTAGAAATAATTTACAAAGATAATAAACTCTTAAACCTAGCTTACACTGCCGCCGCTCTGCCGTTGATTCTGCTGTTGTTTTGCTGACGGCGTGGTTCCCACCGACGGCCGCATTCCTTCTTGTTTGTTCGCTAGGTGTTCTATTGCTGATGGAATTAGCTGACCGTTTTGCTGATGAAGCAAGTCTGTGCAACAGGGTGTGGTTTTGCACTTAGGAATTTGTTGCCGACCCTAAGTTTTGTGCATGCGCCGTGCTAACATATATACCAGTACCTGGGTGACCGAGCTTGCTCGGTGATATTAATTTAGCGCTAACTTTTCTTACCCAAAATGATACCAAAGTGATCCTAAAATAATCCCAAAATAATCCCATAAAGACCCTTAAATGTTCCCAAAAAGATCCGAAATTGAAGCCAAAACGACCGAAAAATTATACCAAAATAACCCTAAAATGATCAAAAACGATCCAAAATGGCCACAAAATGATTCCAAAATGACCCCAAAATGATACCAAAATGACCCTAAAATAATCCCAAAACGACCCCAAAAATACCCTTAAATGTTCCCAAAATGATCCGAAATTGAACCCAAAACGAACCTAAAATAATCCAAAAATAATACTAAAATAATCCCAAGCAAACCCAAAACGACACTCAAATATTCCCAAAATGATCCAAAATTGAACCCAAAATGACCAAAAAATTATCCCAAAAATTATTCGAAAATGATCCCAAAATTACTCCAAAATGATCTGAAAATGACTCCGAAATTGCGCCAAATTAATCCAAAATCGAACGAAAAATGATCTCAAAATAGCCCCAATATTATCCTAAAGTGACCCCTAAATGATCTTAAAATAATCCAAATATGATCCCAAAAATATAAGATACAAATACAATACGGTAAAATGGTAACTCTGGGAGGCAACCTTACTTGAAAATATTTTAGTTGATATGTCGGCGAAAATACCTTTAATTTGATACCCACATTAGCATATCTCGCCCCATAATTTACAAATTTTGAGATAGGTGGTAAAACTGTCCACCCCCCAAGTGGCAACCCCCAAGCGGATAGTCTTAGAATCAATCATACTATCTTTATGCCAAATTTCATCTAAATCGGTCTCGAGGTAGTACCGGATATACAAATATACTTCGGTAAAGTGGCAACCCTGCTTGAAAATACTTTAGTTGGTATGTCGCCGAAAAAAGCTAACATTTGATACACATACTGGCATATCTTGCTCCATAATTCAAAAAATTTAATAGATTGCGACCCTGTAAACCGCCCCAAGTGGCAACCCCAAATGGATAGTTTTATAATCAATCATGTCATATAAATGCCAAATTTCATCCAAATCGGTCAAGTGGTTCCCGAGATAGTCCGGATATAAAAATAAACAAGTTAAGCTCGTTTAAAGTTTTAAGATAGTATATCTTCACTCATTTCGAACAAAGTGGCTTCATACATTGAAAAAAAAAAAAAAAAATAGTAATAAAAGGAGTGGTCTAGGTCATTGAAACTTTACACACATGTCATATGAGTTGAATTTTTTGAACTGAGCCACTTTTTTCGAAGTTGTACTGTCTTTCTGAAACTTTTTTGTATAGTTAACAACATGATAAAAATACTGCAGGTACCCAGCAAACAATCGGAGTCATAAATGATTCAGAAAGGAGCCCTAAATAGGAGCGTTTGCGCTCTTTATGAGCTCATTTATGAGTCCGAAATGAGTGTATTTCCCTTCCTGCGACGGTCGTCCGATATGAGCTAAATTTCATATATTGAATGAGCCTGAATAGGAGTCATTTAAGACTATTATTTGCCTCAGAAGCGGCTCATATAGAGCCTAAATAGGAGCCAAATATGACTCTTTCATGGAGCTTTTCGGATGCATTTATGACTCTTGAAAAGGCACTCCTACTGCACTTTTTGGGTTCTTAAATGGCGCCTTTTCGGCATTGAAAGGGGGACACTGGAATTGGGGAAGCATACATGAACCTTTGGCATTCGATCAGGGACCGGCAGAATGGAAAGTGAGGGTGTATTAGTAAAAGAGCGATCAACACACCATTAATATTATGTTATCTGTTTTGCTCCCCCGCTCACTAGCAAAAACCCAGGCAACAGCGTATTTTGTTGAGTCGTTGCTTGCAAGTGAGCGACTGAGCGTAAAAAACATATATTGATTGGTCAGTGCATTCATAGCGCCCTCCAAGCGCAGCAACGATTTTATTGTTCGAGAGGTCAAGCAAGAAGCGTAAAAATCTGTTTGAATTTGCGTCACACATTTTCGGGCAACTATCCCACTAGCTGCCGGGACTTGCATGAGATGTTTGTGGGGAACGTCCCTTAAATACATATACTTGGTACAATGAAAAAAATTAACACTTATATGAAGGTATACTTATCAGGGAATCCGCTGGAACGGTACCAAAAGGATAGCTAGAAAAATTGCCAGGAATAGTCCGCAAGTGATGTAATTGAATATGACTTGAATTTTGTGCAGTGAGCCACCTACAATTTTTTCGACGGTCATGTATTTTAATGAAAGTTGGTAGTATGGCTCACAACGATTAAACAAAAATACATACATAACAATTTTTCGAAATTCGAATTATTTTCAAAGTTATAGCTATCAACACTTTTCGAAATTCCTCACTTTTTGATGATGTTCTCATGATTGGGCAAACCGATTTTGCAAATTTTTTATATATATATCAAGATGGCATCTTCTACCAAACAACAATTAAAATTTTTGTAAAAAAAATTTTTTTCCAAACATTATTCGCAATTTCCAACTTCTCCATCGTGGTCAGATGGCGCCTTTGTATGATGTTGTTGGGCATTCCATTAGTAACTATTAGCAAAAAAAAAATTTTTGGCACTCTAAGGGAGCGGAAGTTATTTACATTTTTTACCTTCATAGTACACACTACGTAGAAAAAAAAAAATTTCATGAAAAATTAACGATTAAACAAAAATACATACATAACAATTTTTCGAAATTCGAATTATTTTCAAAGTTATAGCTATCAACACTTTTCGAAATTCCTCACTTTTTGATGATGTTCTCATGATTGGGCAAACCGATTTTGCCAATTTTTTATATATATATGGCATCTTCTACCAAACAACAATTCAAATTTTTGGAAAAAAAATTTTTTTGCAAACATTATTCGCAATTGCCAACTTCTCCATCGTAGTCAGATGGCGCCTTTGTATGATGTTGTTGGGCATTCCATTGGTAACTATTAGCAAAAAAAAAATGTTTGCCACTCTAAGGGAGCGGAAGTTATTTACATTTTTTACCTTCATAGTACACAGTACGTAGAAAAAAAAAAAAAAATCATGAAAAATTAACTAGTCTGTAAAAAAATGTAAATAACTCCCGCTCCCTTAAAGTGCCAAAAAATTTTTTTTTGCTAATAGTTACTAATGGAATGCCCAACAACATCATACAAAAGCGCCATCTGCCCACGATGGAGAAGTTAAAAATTGCGAAAAATGTTTGCAAAAAAATTTTTTTTGCCAAAATTTTAATTATCGTTTGGTAGAAGATACCATATTTTATATATATTTAAAAAATTTGCAAAATCAGTCTAACCAATCGTGAGAAATTCATCAAAAAGTGAGGAATTTCGATAAGTGTTGATAGCTATAACTTTGAAAATAATTCGAATTTCGAAAAACTGGTCCAAACGTATTTTTTCTTGTTTTTGTGAACCATACAAAAAGTGTCCCACTTCACAAAATTCAACTCATATTTATTTGAAATCAAAAAATTTTCATAAACCAACTATGAAAATTTTTTCCAAAATTGCTTTGTTAAATAAACAATTTCAGCATACGGCTCATAATTTTCATCAAATCGGAGCCATAAAGGACTCCTATATGATCTTATTTCGGAAGCTCATATTTTTCTAATATTTATGACTCATATCGGACTCCTTAGTTATGAGCACTCCCAGAATGTTTGAGGGGTATAACCGTTCTCTCTTCCCCTCAAACATTCTGGGAGCGCTGGTAATTTAGGAGTCCGATATGAGTCCTAAATATTAGAAAAATATGAGCCTCCGAAATAACATCATATAGGAGTCCTTTATGACTCCGATTTGATGAAAGTTATGAGCCGTATGCCGAAATCTAATATCTTTAAACGAGTTAATCTTGTATATTTGTATATTTGTATTTTTGTATATTTGTATGTTCGGACTATCTCGAGAACCGCTTGACCGATTGGGATGAAATTTGGCACAAAGATAGTATGATGGATTCTAAGACTACCCACTTTAGGGTTGCCACTTGGGGCGGTTTACAGGGTTGCCACCTATCCCATTTTTTTTAATTATGGTATTTTCGGCGAGATACCAACTAAAATATTTTCAAGTAGAGTTGCCACCTTACCACAATATATTTGTTTATCCGGTACTACTTATCTCGAGAATCGCTTGACCGAATTGGCTGAAATTTGGCGTGGTGATAGTATGATCGATTTTAAGACTACCCACTTTTCGGTTGCCACTTGGGGCGGTTTACAGGGTTGCCACCTATCCTTTTTTTTAATTATGGAGCAAGATATGCCAATATGGGTATCATATGAAAGGTATTTTCGGCGAGATACCAACTAAAATATTTTCAAGTAGGGTTGCCACCTTACCACAATATATTTGTATATCCGTTACTATCTCGAGAATCGCTTAACCGAATTGGCTGAAATTTGGAATGGTGATAGTATGATCGAATTTATGACTATGCACTTTAGGGTTGCCACTTAAGGCGGTTTACAGGGTTGCCACCTATCCCATTTTTTTTTAATTATGGAGCAAGATATGCCAATATGGGTATCATATGAAAGGTACTTTCGGCGAGATACCAACTTAAGTATTTTCAAGTAGGGTTGCGACCTAGGGTTGCCACCTTACCGCAGTACTATCTCGAGAACCGGTTGACCGATTTGGATGAAATTTGGTATGGTGACAGTATGAAGGATTCCAAGGCTATCTACTTTAGGGTTGACATTTCGAGTAGTTTACAGGGTTGCCACCTATCCCATTTTTTTTAATTATGGAGCAAGATATGACAATATGGGTATCATATGATAGGTATTTTCGGCGACATATCAACTAAAATACTTCCAATTAGGTTTGCCACCTAGGGTTGCCCGCACTATATTTCTATATCCGGTACTATCTCGAGAACCGCTTGACCGATTTGGATGAAATTTCGCACAGTGATAGCATGCCTGATTCTAAGACTATCCACTCAGGTGTTGCCACTTGGAGGGCTTTTAAGGGTGGCAACCTATCTAATTTTTTTTTTTAATATTGAGTAAAATATGCGAATATCGGTATCAAATTAGAGGTATTTCCGGCGACATATCAACTAAAATATTTCTAAGTACAGTTGCCATCTAGGGTTGTCACCTTATCGCAGTATATTTGTATTACAGGGTTGCCACCTATTTAATTTTTTTATTTATGGAGCTAGATATGCCAATATGGGTATCAAATGAAAGGTATTTTTGCTGACATACCAACTAAAATATTTTCAAGTAGGGTTGTCCGCAAAAAGTCCATTACGGCTACGAAAATTACAAAATTTTAATAATTTGCCCACATATAAAGGACAGTGTAACACATCCTCACAAGTTTGGTAAGTAAAGTTAGCACTGAATTGATAGCACCGAGCAAGCTCGGTCACCCAGGTACTTGTTCATTTAACAAAGCAATTTTGGAACAAATTTTCATATTTTGTTTATGAAAATTTCTTGATTTCAAATAAATATTAAATTACATCGCGTGCGGACTGTTTCTGGCAATTTTTCTTGCTATCCTGTTGGCACCGTTCTAGCGGTTTCCCTGATAAGTATACCTTCCTATAAGTGTTTCTTTTTTCATTGTACCACATACATATATTTCAAGGAATTTCCCCACAAACATCTCATGCAAGCCCCGGCAGTTGGTCGGACAGTTGTCCGAAAATGTGAGAACCAAATTCGCTTGGAAGGCGCTATGAACGCACTGGTCAATCAATATATGTTATTTCTTACGCTCAGTCGCTCACTTGCAAGCAACGACTCAACAAAATACGCTGTTGCCCCGGTTTTTGCTAGGGGTGCGATGATCGCTCTTTCCCTAATGCACCCCCACATTATATTCGGCCGGTCCCTGATCTAATGCCAAAGGTTTATGTATGCTTCCCCTTTCAATGCCGAAAAGGCGCCATTTAAGACCAAACAGTGCAGTAGCTTTTTTAAGAGTCATAAATGCATCCAAAAATCTCCATAAAAGAGTAAAATTTTACTCCTATTTAGGCTCTATATGAGCCGTTTCTGAGCAAATAAGAGTCATAAATGACTCATATTCAGGCTCATTCAATATATGAAATTTAGCTCATATCGGACGACCATCACAGGAAGGGAAATACACCCATTTCGGACTCATAAATAAGCTCATAAAGAGCGTAAACGATCCTATTTAGGACTCCTTTCTGCATCATTTATGACTCCGATTGTTTGCTGGGTTTTGATTTTATTTTGACGTTTTTAAGCAATATAAAATGTGTGAGTATATAGGTTAGGTTAGGTTAGGTAGGGTGGTAGCAGCCCAACTGAGAGGGCCACTCACTTGGACACTTGTATGGTCCGTTGTGATACCACATTCTAAACGGTGACACTAACTCATATACAAATTTACCTCTCAAATCGCGACAATATAACTCCGGATAAGGCACACATTGATCTTCGAGACGTCCTCCGGAGACCTAAGTACGTCCGACCCGAGAAATCTGCGCCTAGTCCTGGCAAAAGCGGGTCAGTTGAGCATGAAGTGATCTGATGATTCCACCTCGTCATGCTCACGCAGTTCGGATTTTCAGCAATGTTTAAGCGCACCGCATGGATTGCCATCGGACAGTGCCCCGTCAACACCCCAATCATAATGGAAAGGTGTGCCTTGGAGAACCTGAGTAGTTCCGCCGATCGCCTGGAGTCAACCACTGGCCAGAAGGACTTCGACACCTTACAAGAGGTGGTATCAGCCCAGCGCTTGCTTAACCGATCTGAAGCCCATCTACCCAAAAGCAGACCACAGGTGGCAAGGGAATACCAAGTGCTCCGAAGGCACCCATTTCCATTTCAAGAGTACCCTCCCTGGCCAAGTGATCCGCATGGCAATTGCCGGGAATGTCACAATGGCCTGGCACCCAAATAATTTGTATTTTGAAGTAGTTGGACGCAACCGCAGGCGATTCTAGACAGTCGCTCACCGTCCTTGATCGAACGTTGCTTGCGCTCAACGCCCTAATTGCCGCTTGACTATCGGAGTAGATGTTGAACCCCTTGACGGCGAATGCGCTAGACAGCATTCCGTCCCGCACCGCATCCTTGATGGCGGCAATTTCCGCTTGGAAAACGCTACAGTGGTCAGGCAGCCTAAATTTCCTACTGATCTCAAGCTCCTGACAGAAAACACCCCCCCCCCCCCCACACATCCATCCAGCTTTGACCCATCCGTAAACAGGTTCACCTGCCCCTCCTCCGAGAAAGTTTCTACGGCTGACCACTCGTCCCTTTCGGGTATATAAGTCGAAAAACCCTTCGCGGGTGTAGAGGTTGGCGCACAGTAATCTGTTCTGTTTGGGATGAATTCAAACCTGGATAGTATGTTGGAGTGACCATACTGAACAAGCTTATATCCAGCGTCTCGGAGCCTAATTGCAGCTCCAGCCGCACCTAATCTTCCTACAATGTCCACTGGTTGCAGATTGAGCATGACATTCAATGCCAGGGTAGGAGTGGTGCGCATGGCCCCACTGATCCCAACCATGGCCATTCACTGCACAGTGACCATCTTTTTCGCGACGGAAGCCGTGTCCAGTGCGCTCCACCATACCAGTATCCCATAAAACATAATAGGTTTTACCACCATCTCGTACAACCAATATACCACCCTTGGAGAGAGACCCCATCGTTTGCCAATGGCCCCTCTGCAACAATGCGAGGCGACCGAAGCTTTCCTGGCCCTGTCCTCAACATTGGGCTTCCATGACAGCTTCCTGTCCAGAATAACCCCTAGGTACTTAAACTTTTCGGAAAGCACCAACGGTACTCCCCCAATGGAGGGTAGTACAAACCCATCAATCTTATACCTTCTTGTAAACAGAACTAGTTCCGTTTTACTCGGGTTGACAGCCAGTCCACAGGATTCGGACCACTCGGTCACACTACCCAGGTACCCTTGCAGAACATCCCTTATGGTACTAAGAAACTTACCCCTGACGAGGATTGCTAGATCATCAGCATAGACTATCACTTGACAGCCCCTGTGCTCGAGGGCCTGGAGCAGTCCATTGACTACTATGACCCAGAGAAGTGGAGAAAGAACACCACCTTGCGGCGTACCCCTTCTCACCCTTATCTGAGCCCCAGAACCTTCCCACTCGGCCACGACAATCCTGCCACATAGTAATCTGTTGATAAATTCTATCAACTTCGGTTCGACCCCCAAACTCGCTAATCCCCTCACAATGGCAGATGGCAAAACATTATTGAACGCTCCTTCGATGTCCAGAAAGGCCCCCAGCACGTACTCTTTGTGCTGGAAAGACCCTTCTATTAGTTTTACAACGGAGTGAAGCGCCGTTTCAGTTGATCTACCTTTGCAGTAAGCATGTTGCGATGCCGAAAAACGCTCCCTAGGAATCCTGCTGCGAATGTGTAGGTCAATCAGGCGCTCCAGCGTTTTCAAAAGAAACGAAGAAAGACTGATTGGCCTGAAGTCCTTGGGGGAAACATGAGAGCACCTCCCCGCCTTTGGAATAAATGTAACCTTGACCATAGTCCAGGAAGCGGGGATATAGCCCAACCTCAAACAGTTGGCGTAGATCGGAGCCAGCCAGCTGCAAGAAATCCCCAGAGATCTCTGCAGCTGCACAGGAGTTATGCCATCAGGTGCGGGTGACTTGTAAGGCTTAAAAGATTTAATGGCCCATACAAGTCTGCTTTCATCCAGAGAGATGGCTGGCCGACCCCCCACGTCCACATTTGTGGACAATGAGGAGCAGCGGTCCTGTGAAACAGGGACGTCAGGGAAGTGAGCGTCCATGAGAAGTTGGAGAGATTCCTCGCTACTCATTGTCCAGCTGCCATCTACATTCTTCAAGTACCCCAAGGGAGCAGGATTCCCGCAGAGAATCTTCCGGAATCTCGCAGACTCATTGCAACCCTCCACGCTTTCGCAGAAAACTTTCCAGGAGTCCCGTTTGGCCTTCCTAATCTCAGATTTGAAAATACCCAACCCGACCTTGTAGAGCTCCCAGTCAGAAGGTAATTTACTCTTTCTGGCCTTGTTGAATAGGCGCCTACTGGAAGCTCTAAGGTCGCCTACTTCCTTCGTCCACCAGGGTGGTTTTCGCTTTCCACTTACGGTTTTCAGCGGACATGCGATTTTATACGCTTTATTACAAGCATGGGTGAATTTCTCCACAGATAAATCCGAGCCCGCCACGGGTGCTCTTGCGAGAAATTCATCCAACTTATTACAGTACAGGGGCCAGTTAGTATGTCTAGGATTTCTAAACATGATTTTACTGGGTCTAGCTTTATCAAGTGAGAACTGAATATACCTATGATCCGAGAAGGAGTGCTCTGAAAGAACGCGCCAGTCAGATATAAGGGGAAACAGGTCTCCTGAAGCAAGAAGAAGATCCAAAACCTCCTCCCTGACTGAGGTGACAAACGTTGGGTCATTACCCTTGTTACATATACATAGCCCTTCATTTAGAATATAAGCAAAAAGTAACTCACCCCTTGCGTTTATATCCGTACTGCCCCACAGTGAATGATGCGAGTTCGCATCCGCTCCGACTATTATACCTATGCCTCTTCGCTTTGCTTCAGCGGTAATCTTGCATATGATTTCTGGAGGTGGCCCATAGGTATCATCATGGGCCATGTAGGCCGAGACCAGCCACGATCTCTTGTTCCCATCCTCCAGACATACAGCCGTTACGTCATCGTCACTGAAATTGGAGAGAAGAAAAGCTTTAATACTCTTCCTAATCAGTATACATGATCTTGGCCTACCTGCCGTACCATGCACAAATGTGTTATATTTGTCAGTCCTCAATCCAGATATCCTGTTACTCCTCAGCCACGGCTCCTGAATGAGGACAGCATCCACCCGCCTTGCTCAGGGCAGAGTAGGAGGTTGGCGGAGGCCGCCTTCGAGTGCTGAAGATTAATTTGTCGGATGATCATCATCAGACAAATCCATCTCCTCCACCTCAGCAGCCTCCCCCTCAGAAGCTAAAAGCCTCTCCTGCTTAGCCCTATCGCATAGCACCCCAACACTGCAGACAGATCCCGCCACAGACGTGATGCCCACAGAGCTGATACTATCCGATCTAGCAGACCTGGGCACCGTATTAACGGCCTCCGACTCCTCCACGCGCACCTCACCCTCCCCAACCACCTCTGAAGGCGAGGCGTCATCCCCCCTGGCATCGGCATTGTAGACCCTGAGGACCACACGCTCGATACCATAGGAGATAACACCCCTTGACTCAGAGAGAGGACCCATGGGCTCTGCATTAAGAAGCATCAGCACTTACCGACGTGGCCCCTCGGGTTCCTCCGCCCTGAGAACCCTCCAGTTGTGGGTAGGAAGGTTCTGGTTGCAGTAGCGCAACTGCTCCAGAATTCTATCTGGCTGGGACGGTTCGGCAGGTAGCCACACCCAAGCCCTTGGCCGAAGAGGGAGATCCCTCCTCTCCACGGCCTCGAGTCTAGCTCCCCTCCATACCTCCCCAACCAGCGAGACGAGGCACCGGAAGAAGTTCGCCGACCGCTCGTCAGCGCATTCAACCAACCTGAAGCCATGGTACCATCCCATATATTCTATAGATGGCGGTGGCCCCGGGTACCTGCAAGTAGCAGTCAAGTAGGCTGCAGAGATGGCGTTGGCCACCTAGCTCCACACTTCCCTGGAGATGGCCCCGTCCTCCCTGCTCCTGTCGACCACCCCCAAGGTGATAGAGCCGGCACGTCTAGCTCCTACCGGGCCGCCTCCGCTTCTCTGTATTTACAGGAATGCTGCGAGACAGTCCTCTGCTGGTGCTGGCCACGTCATCGGGGTTGCTCATCCGAGCCCCCTGTGGCTGAGCACCAGGTTGCGTACCGGAACCTTGTCCAGCCGCGGAGGTCGACTTCGACGCTCTTTATTCCTCGCGGAGCCCGCACTCGCAAGAGCGCTAGCCCTGCTACAGCCCTTGGAGGGGATTGTTTCCAATCCCCGAAGCTGGTCTGCCCGTTTCGCCCTTTCGTTTCGTCGCGTGTGGGCTTGTCTGCGGCCTGGTTTCAGGCCAACAGTGGTACTTGGTCGCATGCCCTCCAGGTGGGTTCTTTGCCTCCGGTTTGGAGCGAAGAGCACCCTGTCAGGTCTGCGACCCTGTCCCGTACTCGTGAACCGATCAGCAGCCAGGCTACTCCCCTGCGAACCGCAAGGACGAGCCTCGCTGCTGGTCAGTTCCCTGTCCCTGTTGTCCTTGTCCTATTTTCCCCGTCCTTCTTTTTCCCCTTTCCTTCCTTGTTGCTGTTGGTGTTGTTGGTGTTGTCGTTATTATTGTTGTTGTTGTTGTCCATGCTAATTAACGTCCCCACTCAGGGCCGCTATCCAAACCCGGTTGTGTAGTCGCCCTTTAATGATCTCGTGGTTATCTATGAGAACAGGGAGGCCACGCGAGGGTTGACGCATGCCCTTATGAGGCAAAAGCGGGAGCACCTCAACCGCACCTACACCACCAACTAAATGGCGACGGGCCTGGAACGTACCCTGAGGCCTGCCAAGGTTTTAACGGGACGTGGTAGCTGCGATATTAGCCTACCAGCCATTTCGATTGGGTTTCACCCCAACCTACTGAGGTGGCAGAATACCGCACCTACCAGCCCAAAGCAAACTAATCCGAATCGTCGTCCCAGAAAGTCCTAAGCCAGTCACCGTTACCTCATGACCATAGTCAAAAACCATTTCCATACGACAGGGCTATTGAAGAGCTAAGACGTATAGCTCTGATTTCTGACCTCAGCTGGACACCGTCTGCAGAGAGGTGTTATACTGCTTCTCTTTCCTTGGGATTTCTGAGGCCAAGTCGTGAGACCATTGCCACTGGCGTTGAGAGACTGGTTTTCATACCAGCGATTGATGGAAGTTCAGCATGCGCCATTGTCCGCTTAGCTGCGTAGTCAGCCGCGCTGGTGCTGGCTCCCATCAAGTCACTCTTACTTGATAGAAATTTATAGGTTGACCGACCCGTAGTTGCCATCGCTGTCGGTCCCCCCGGTTGGTTTTGAAGTGAAGGTTGTCCCCCGACGGTGAGCTTTCGCTTGATCCAGCATAGCTCTCCTCTGCTGAGGAGTGAACGAAGTTGTTGATTGTTTAATGTTTTGTTTTGTGTTTTTCATCTTGTTCGTACGACCCATCGCCGGACAAGGCCAGCTTAGGATCAATGAAAGAGTGAGGGGAAAGTATGTCGTCTGCCGCGGCAGAGCCCCATACCGCGGTAAGACCATAGATACTCTTTGAGGCGGCCCGGTGTCAGAGAGGCTCCGTTCGAATATAGCCACGATTTGCCTCCCGGCCGCAAACGTCCAATGGGCACGGTATCGCATAACACCCTGGAATGGGAGGGGGAAGATCTTTGTCGTCGCGCCAGAGAGTCTAGGCTGCTCTCGTGATGTAGTGTCATGCGGATCTATGATCACAAGGGTAGCGTAGCCCTGTGGCTATCGACTTAAGCCCTCGTACCGCGGCAAGGTGTCCACCCTTCACGAGGGTTTTTTTTCTTAACTAGAAGGAAATTTGATAATTCTACTGTACAATTTAAATTTGCAAAATTATTCGAGTGACGAAGGGGGGAGATCTGTCCCTATCAAAATTTTTTTTAACACTCTGTTTAATACTTTTTTTCCAGCAACGCTCTATCTAAAAGTGCCTATACACGATGCGTCTGAGTCAAGATTCAGTTTAGGTGTGTTAGTGAAAATGTGTATGTAGTAGTGACACCGACATGACTGTAGCATGACTCAAGCAAATCAGAATGAGTTTGATATTTTGTAGAATGACGGCGAGTCAACACGTACACAGATGACTCGCGAGTCAGACGCACTGAGTATAGATCCTATAAGAATTTGATTCAAAAACGTCCTGTCTAGAACGTTTTTGAAAAATACAGTGATCTTCCACTCAGTCGTCGATATATTTTTACACATATTTTTATACCCAACGCACTAGTACTAGTACAAGGGTATATTAATTTTGTTCACATAACGGTAGTACGTAACGGCACAAAATAATCGAGATAGATATAAAGTTCCATATATGAAAGTTCTTAGGTTGAAAAGAGAAGTTCATTAAGGCATGTCCGTTCGTCTGTCCGCTTGTGTGCACGATAACTTGAGTAAAAATTTAGATATTTGCATGAAATTTTGTATACAGGTTCTTTCTGGCCAACGTAGGTTGCTATTGAAAATGGGCGAAATCGGATGATAACCACGCCCCCTTTTTCGATATCGAAAATTTCGAAAATCATACAAATTGACATATCTCGGCAGCTGAAATAGCTAAAATGATATAATTTTATAGGTGAATTCCCCTGGTCATTCTCTTATGATTTATCCATAAAGTTTTTATAGTGGGCGTGGCACCGCCCATTTTTAAGAGGGGGCATTTTTGAAAATTTGACTGGTCGTAACTTTTAAACTGATTACGATAGAACGATGGAATTGGGCACAAAGCATACTAGTATCGCTGGGAGTATACCTGATGAAATTGGATAAAATCGCCCTCAAAACCACGCCCACTTTCGATATCGAAAATTTCTAAAATCACCCAAATTGTTATAATTCGGTAACGGAAATGGTTAAATGATATAATTTTATAGGTGAATCCCCCTGATCATTATATAATGATTTTTTGACAAACTTTCTATCAAGGGAGGCATTTTTGAAAATTCGACTGGTCGTAACTTTTAAACTGACTAGGGTAGAACGATCAAATTTGGCACAAAGCCAACTAGTATCGTTGGGAGTATACCCGATGAAACTGGAAAAAATCGCTCCAACCACGCCCACTTTCGATATCGAAAATTTCGAAAATCACATAAATTGATGTAATTCGGTAACGGAAATGGCTAAAATGATATAGTTTGGTAATATGGACCCCCTTGTCATTCTATTATGATTTTTTGATAAATTTTTAAAAGTAGGCGTGGCATCGCCCACTTTTCAGGGAGGCATATTTGACAATTTCACGGGTCATAACTTTTAAACTGATTACGGTGGAACGATGAAATTGGTACAAGGTATACTAACATAATAGAAAGCATACGTGATGTAGTTGGACGAATTCGCTTTCCGACCACGCCCACTTTCGATATGGAAAATTTCGAAAATCACATAAATTGAAATACTTCTGTAAGGTAAATAGCTAAGATAGTAAAAACTTTAGGTAAATCCTCCTAGGGCCTATATCATTGTTATCCTGTTCTGAAAATTTTTCGCTGGGCATTTAATGTTCGGTTCATCCAAACTTAGACTTCCTTACTTGTTTTAAGTATTTATGTACATATATACATACATGAAAAAAACACTAGGCAAAACTATGGAAATGGTAAAATAAAAAAAGCTGTCCTTTGTATTGGCTTACTCCATTTCAACACAACCGGTCCGCGCGGGACATGATTTTTGATTTTGAAGAAATTTTAATATCTTGTTCTTTGGTCAAAATAAAGAAACACGTGTCTTTTTATACCTTTCATGAACATAAAAGGGTATTATAACTTTGGTCCGATGTTTGTAAATATGAGAAGAAGAAGAGATAGACCCATCAATAAGTATACCGAAATGATCAGGATGACGAGATGAGTTGATTTAGCCATGTCCGTCTGTCCGTCTGTCCGTCTGTCTGTTGGAACGCAAACTAGTCCCTCAATTTTTGAGATATCTGGCTGAAATTTTGTATGTGGCCACCATTTTGTAATATAGGAATCATTTGTCGGAAATGACAAGATCGGACCAGTATAACATATAGCCCCCATACAACCGATTGTTCAGATATAAGGTTTTTTGGCCAAAACTTCTGCAATTAAAAAGTTAGGAACTTAAAATTTTGCAACTCGAGTACTTTCTATTTATGTAGTGTATATAGTGAAAATCAACCAGATCGGGCAAACGTAACATATAGCCTTCATACAACCGATTGTTCCGATATAAGGTTTTTTGGCCAAAACTTCTGCAATTAAAAAGTTAGGAACGTAAAATTTTTGCAACTCGAGTACTTTCTATTTATGTAGTGTATATAGTGAAAATCAACAAGATCGGGCAAATGTAACATATAGCCCCCATACAACCGATTGTTCAGATATAAGGTTTTTTGGCCAAAACTTCTGCAATTAAAAAGTTAGGAACGTAAAATTTTGCAACTCGAGTACTTTCTATTTATGTAGTGTATATAGTGAAAATCAACCAGATCGGGCAAATGTAACATATAGCCCCCATACAACCGATTGTTCAGATATAAGGTTTTTTGGCCAAAACTTCTGCAATTAAAAAGTTAGGAACGTAAAATTTTGCAACTCGAGTACTTTCTATTTATGTAGTGTATATAGTGAAAATCAACAAGATCGGGCAAATGTAACATATAGCCCCCATACAACCGATTGTTCAGATATAAGGTTTTTTGGCCAAAACTTCTGCAATTAAAAAGTTAGGAACGTAAAATTTTGCATCTCGAGTACTTTCTATTTATGTAGTGTATATAGTGAAAATCAACAAGATCGGCCAAATTTAACATATAGCCCCCATACAACCGATTGTTCAGATATAAGGTTTTTTTCCCAAAACTTCTGCAATTAAAAGTTAGGAACGTAAAATTTTGCAACTCGAGTACTTTCTACTTATGTAGTGTATATAGTGAAAATCAACAAGATCGGGCAAATGTAACATATAGCCCCCAAAGAAAAAGAGAAATGAAAGTTGTTCTTTGTTTTTTTCTTGTTTCATCATTTAACACAACATTTTCGGTTTTATTTTCATATAAAAAAAAAACTAATGGCGGCGATATACCAACAGGTTATCATAACCTCTAACGAGATTTTTAGCCGAGCTTCGCTTTCCAACTTGTGGTGTGTTGCTTTTGAGTTTTTCCTACAAGTTGGCGGGACCTACAGTTTTTTGCCGACTCCGAACGGTACTTGCAAAGCAAATGAATTTTTTGCTGAGAAGCTTCTCTTCTACTGCCGAGGGGCGACCCCGTTTAGAAAAGTTCTTTTTCTAAATAATTTTTGATGTTACTTTTGCCGGGCATCGAACCGCCACGACTTGGTGTAGAATGCCGAACACTTAACCGCTACACCACGGCGGCCGCCAATTTTCATGTGGTCTATAAATATACAGTAGCGATGGTTTCCTTACTTATATCTCTATCCCAATTTTCAGCCACCTACCTTAACCCCATTTAGAGACATTCAACCTCAAGAAATTAAGTTTGTGTGGAAGGGGCCACTCACCCTTTTCGCATAACCCCTACTTACGGTTTTGATATCCTATAGCTCTATAGCGATTTCCAGGTCCTTACCTTAGACCCTTTCACAGATATTCTGCTTAAAAATTTAAGTTTGTATGGGAGGTGCAACGCCCCCTTTTTTGATAACCCACCTTTTTTATGTGTGAGAATGGTTTTAATATAATATCGTTCTATACCAATTTTCAAGTCCCTACCTTGAACCCTTCCACAAATATTCTGCTTGAAAAATTTAGTTTATATGGGAGGCGCCACGCCCCCTTTTCTGATAACCCCCCTTTTTATGTGTGAGAATGCCTTTGATATCATATAGGCCTATACCAATTTTCAGGTCCCTACCTTGAACCGTTTTACAGATATTCTCTTTAAAAATTTAGTTTGTATGGGAGGTGCCACGCCCCCTTTTCTGATTACCCCCCTTTTTATGCGTGAGAATGCTTTTGGTATGATACCTATACCAATTTTCAGGTCCTTACCTTGAACCCTTTCACAGATATGCTGCTTAAAAAATTAAGTTTGTATGGGAGGTGCCACTCCCCCTTTTCTGATAACCCCCTTTTTTAGTTATAAACCTTCTCCACATGTGTCTCTTCAATGTGGCAAAGTTTGGTTAAAATCGGTTCAGCCATTCTCCGTAAAGTTCATTACAACGCGAAAAACGGCTAAATTTTTATATATATAGAAGAAAGAAGAAGATATAGTTAAAAAAAGACAATTTTTTTTAGTCACCTCTATTCTGATTTTCGGTACGAGAGTCGTTTGACGAAATTTACTTCAAACGGCATTACCTTTGTCGTTACGAGGCAACCGTCGACTTACTCTACTACAAATCTGAATTCTAATTGGCGTTATAAAATTTCACACGTCTCAATAAATGTCAAATTTTGTCGTATAGAATTTATTGCCCGACACATGTACAATTTTGTTAACTGAGTGTTTTATATAACTTATTTACAGCAAATTAACTGAATTCTCGTTCTCTTTTTCTTTCTTCTCCTTTTACCCCTTCTCCTTTTCCTTTTATATTTCCTTTCCCTCTTCTCTTTCTGTTCTTATTTCTTCGTTGCCATTCTCTTTATTTTGCTCCTTCTCTTTCTTGTTCTATTTACTTCTTCTTTCTTTGCCCCCTTTTCTTTCTCTTCCTTCTTCCATTTTTTCTTTTTCATCTATTTGTTCTCCTTTCTTTTCCTTCTTCTTTTTGTCTCCCCTCCCCCTTTTCTTTCTTTTTTTTACCTCTTTCTCTTTCTTTTGCCCCTTGCTTTCTTTATTTCCTGTTCTTAGTTCGTGGAAGGCGTCGGGATAACTGGCGGAATAATTTGAGGGCATGGTGTAACGTAGCGGAGTAGGTAACGAGAAAGGAGTTTGGGTTGATGAGCAGACAGGGAGAGAGGATGGAGTCTATCAATGAGCCTTGCTTCTTACCAGGTTGGTTTCAGTTGTCTGGAGCATCCGTACAAGCAAGAAGGCGGATGGAAACAGGGACGGCGCTGATAGTATAAGAGATCGGAGCAGTTGTGGTCAAATAACTTGCTCCTGACCGTTGTGGTCTTATGAAATCTATTACATATAAATGCGCAATGCTTAAAGGTTTTCTCCCTTTTTTGCAATAACCACAATTCTAAGGTATATAAAATTTGATATGTATCGATAGGTCTCGCCGAGCAGGGTGTGCGACAATAAACCGAAAATTTATTATAATATGATTTGAAAGTCACACCACTACATGTGCTAAACACGAATTCTCTTTATAGAGCCGCTGTTATGTGTGTATGTATGTAGGTATACTTGCATTGTTGTCATTCAGTGCAGTTGGGGAGAGTCCCAGTGTGAGTTCTTTTGTTGGCAGCAATAATAAACATGAGTCAACTTTATTGAGCGTAGGTACAAACAGTGTTTACAAAACCAAAATCTGTGCGTGGGTATTCAGAGAATCAAATGCTTGCTCTGACATGATGTTTTGAAAAAAAAAAAAAGCACAAAGCCCTTCGTGGCTAGACTTGGTGAAATAAAATAAAAAGGAAAATTGATAAAACTAAAAAAAGTAAAATAAGGAAAAGAAAAGTGAGAGAATATAAAATAAATAAAAATAAAACAAAATGAAATAAATAAAAGTATAAAATAAAGGAAAGGAATGGATAAAAGGAAAATAAAGGAACGAAAAATATGAGAGAAAAATCAAAGGAAAATAAAGGTAGGGAAAGGAAAGGAATGGAAAAGAAAAAAGGAAGGGAGAAAGGAAATGTAATGTAGGTAAAGGAGTAAAAAAGAGAGGCAAATAGAGAAAGACAAAGAAAGGAAAGAAGAGAAAAAGAATGGAAAGAAAAGGTAGCGAGGAGTAAGTTACGGAAAATAAATGAAAATAAAAGAAAGAAAAATAAAGGAAAGAAAGGTAATGAAAAGCTAAAAAACATAAGTAACGGAAATGAATGGAAAAGAAAGAAAACTAAAGGAGTTGCGGAAAGGGAAAAAGAAAGTAAGGAAACGGTAGGAAAGGAAAGGTAGGAAAAGGAAAGGTAAGGGAAGGAAAGGTAAGGAAAAAAAGTGAAAGAAAATAAAGGTAAGAAAAAAAATAAAAGAAAAGAAATGAAATGAAAAAAATGAATAAAATGAGAGGAAACTAAGGGAAACGAAACTAAAGCTAAGGAAATGAAAGGAAATTAAAGAAAAAAAAAAAATAAAAGGAAAAAAGGAATGTAATGGAAATGGAAAGAAAGGTCAGGTAAGAGAATTAAAGAAACGAAAAGAAAGGAAAATAAAAGAAAAGAACAGAAAAGAGAGAAATAAAATGAAATGAAGGAAGAGAAAAGGAAAGAAAAGGAAAAGAAAAGAGAGGGGAGAAAAGGAAAGGACAGAAAAGGGTAGGGAAGGAAAGAAAAGCAAAATAAATAAAATGAGATGAAAGGAGAGGAAAGGAAAGGAAATAAAAGCAAAGGAATGGAAAGGAAAGAAATACGTATGAAGACTACCTAAGAAGAATAAATAATTATCAACATTGGAACTATATTACTGAATGGTGTAAAGAGGGAGGTAAAGGCAAAATGAACAGGAATGTGTAGAAACCAAAAATATAAAAAATATGAAAAAATGGCAAATTTAAAAAACAGCAAAAAGGTAGGAAAATAAAATAAGCTTTTGTGGTTGAATTTCAACCACTGGGCGAACTCTAGTATGTTTCAGTTGTGTGGAACAGCCGTACAACCAGGAATGCGGCTTGTAGTTGGAAAGTCGCTGAGACTACAGGAAATGAGCTGTTGTAAATAACATGGAGGCTCTAAAGAATGCAAATAATTCAATCTTGTGCTGTTTTTTGTGGTAGCTTGAAACGGTGTTTTCAGGTAGGGATCTAAGGCACACACGATATCCTCTGAATGCAAAAACTAAGCGGAAAAAGCTTGAAGCACATCAAAACACAAAATTTGTAGTTTTTTCTTAAAATAAAAAATGAAAAATTTATTTAATTTTTTTAACTGCATTCCAAAATTTGTAATAGAGCAGTCGAAAGATTTCAGGAATATGAAATTCGGAACGACACGACTTTGCAAACGACGGACGAAACGACCGCCTATCGACAATCAGAATTGAAAAAAGTCATTAATTTTTACTAAATACTGAAAAAAAAAAATTTTAACTATATTGTATTTTTTATAAATTTATATGAAAGTAATAGTAATAACGGACATTTAAAAAAAATTAGGAGAATCGGTTAATTTTTGACAAAGTTATTGGCATTTGAAAAAATGGTCGAAAAAAAGTTCATTGCATTTTAGCCATTTCAACTGCCGATAAATTCGAAAAAAATGTTTCAGGAAAAAAAAGACACGTGTTTCTTTATTTTGACCAAAGAACAACATATTATTAATTTCATCAAAATCAAAAATCATGTCCCGCGCGGACCGGTTGTTTTTTAGAATTTGTGTCTGTTTGTTTGTAGCCGTATCACTCAAAAACTACTGATTGCAATTAAATAAAACTTTAACCATTGTATTAGTAGACATTCAGCTTAAAATTTAAGATATCCCTTATTTCCATAACTCGAACGGGAGTTATCGACCAGTATGTGGACCAGGGGTGGCCAAAAATGTGTTAGTGCAGCATAGGTATCAAACGAAAGGTACTAATGAGTTCTGTCATAAGGGCGTCCATAAATCACGTGATCAACTTTTGGGCTTTTTGGAACCTTTAATAGTAATTTATGGTGATTTATAAAAGTATCCCCCACTCTCGTACAAAAACCACGTTGCTATAGGTATACTAGTTAGGTAGGTAATTAAGATCAATTGCAATTTAATAACAGTGGGATCGATTTCCAACCGACCTATAAGTTTTCGGTTAAATGTATATTAATCAAATTCAAGAAAATCACGTGATTATATTAAGTACCCCCCATATGTGATCAAAAGCGATATTTTCCGAATCCCCCTCCCCCTAAACTGCTCACGTGATTTATGGACGCCCCCTAAGCAATGAGATTAATTAAAATTTCTTCGTTGGTTTTGGAGATATCTCCTAAATATAAGACGGAAAACAAAAGGGTGGGAGGTTCGGGTAGGTCAAGCTTTGGGCGGGATAACATCTGCTAGTTTCTTTATAAAACTGGATCCGCAAAATCTAAAAAATAGATATCCATAAAAATTAATTTTTTCAGTGGCTGGACTACTGTACGCCATGTCTGTGAAGTTTTTAATTAGGTACCAATCAGGCCAAACTTTAGGAGATTTAAACCATTTAAAAAAAAAATTCTAGATATGAATTTGAATTCGAATTAATTTAAATATTTATTTACATAAGTAAATGTATCTAAGTACTTATACATAACTAAATATATATTCACATATAGCAATGGTATTGCCAAACTTTTTCCACTGATATTGCAAGCACGAAAAAGTAGCCAGCGAACATTGAGAGAACGAAACAATTTGCAACAAATGCGCAAAGTTGAATAAATGAGTGTAATTTTTAATTTGTTTTGTAATTACCCGCATTTCGTTTTGCATTTCTCGTTTTGTTGCTTTGCTGTGTAGCTGTTGGTTGTTTCTGTACTGCCCTCCAAACTCTTCGCCGTTTCGTCAAAACAGCTGCTCAACTCCATTCGTTTGCTGCGTGACATTGAGAAATGCCAATTTGTGCAATGCTGACAATCACGGTTGCCACCTTGGTCCCCTTGGGACCAAACATGGTCCTTTTTTCACGTTTGGTCCGCTGGTCCTTTTTTTTTTGATTTGGTCCTTTTTTAAAGTACTAATAAAAACTGCATATTCATGTGAGTGTGTTCGCTGAAAACTTTGAAAACAAGTTTCCATTGCGCAGCCCTGACAGTTTCAGTGAAAAGCACAACACTGATCGCAATAATCGATTACTATCATTCACTAATTGTCTTCGATATGTAAATGCTGTCAAAACAGCTGACATAATCGCCATATCTAAACTTTTCTTTTGATTGTGTGATTACGCTCAATATAAATTAAAAAAAAAAAAACAAATATGGATAGGTAAGATTGTGTATTTTCTATTTAGTCAACATTTTTTTGAGTTACATACATTTGTGTCTTCGATATTTAATAATAAATATAGTTTAAAAAAACTAAAACTCACGCTTTTAGAGAGCATTGAACTAAAAAGTTGAAAATAATTTTAAAATCCCTACACAGTAGTATTGTGGAAAAAGCGTGGTCCGCTTTGTTCCATAATCTTCGTTTTTTATTTAAATTATTTTTACCTTTTTAGTGCAATATTCTTTAAAAGAGTGTGTTTTCGCTCTTTAAACTGTATTTATTTTTTACTTTTTAGTTAAATCTGTTATGAAGTAATCGATAAATATATCGAAGTATACCGCAGTGCAAACGAAACCTCTGGGCCTCCATTTTAGTTTGATACCCATATTGTAGGCAATTTTGTGACAGTCATATGCCACTATCGGGTAGACTGAAGCAGAGTTACATACAAACAAGCAAACATACATATGAATGTATATACAAGTAAAGCTAATGAAAGCGTAGTAAAGAAACTAGCATTAAGGTGATGACCCAATGCAGGCTTGATTTGCTTGCCTTGCTTACCCAGGCTTACTTTGCTTTTTTTTGAAAGCTTCTATGGCCAAGTAGAAGCTTCAAAAGCTGTCAAAAATACAGGATGAGACAAACAACTCAACAACAAGACAAACAGTGAAGCGTGTAAAGCGCTGTCAAATAGAGATTTGGGCTATTCGGGCATTGGGCCATCAGCTTAATGTGGGAAAAGCGTCGAGCGCTCGATATACGAAAATTATGGCACAAAGCGGACCACGCTTTTTCCACAATACTACTGTGTAGGGTTTTTAAAATTATTTTCAACTTTTTAGTTCAATGCTCTCTAAAAGCGTGAGTTTTAGTTTTTTTAAACTATATTTATTTTTTACTTTTTAGTCAAATGTCCTATGAAATTATCGATAAATATATCGAAAAATACAGCAGTCCAAACGAAACCTCTGGACTTCCACTTTCGTTTGATACCCATATTGTTAGGAAATTTTAAGGTATTTGGCCTCACATTTTGACAATAACTCAGTTATCGAAATATATTGAAATCCAAATGAAACCTGCGGCGTTCCCCTTTCGTTTGATACCCATATTGTAGGGAAATTTTAAGGTTTTCGGGCAACCACATTTTGACCGATAACTCAGTTATCGATAAATTTATCGAAATATGTCGATGTCCAAATGAAACCTGGGGCCTTCACCTTTCGTTTGATACTCATATTTTAGCAAAATTTTAAGGTTTTCGGGCAACCACATTTTGACCGATAACTCAGTTATCGATAAATTTATCGAAATATGTCGATGTCCAAATGAAACCTGGGGCCTTCACCTTTCGTTTGATACCCATAATGTAGAGAATTTTTTAGGTTTTTAGGCAGTTATATTTTGACCGATAACTCAGTTATCGATAAATTTATCGAAATATATCGAATTCCAAATGAAACCTGGGGTCTTCCCCTTTCGTTTGATACCCATAATGTAGGGAAATTTTAAGGTTTTCGGGCAACCACATTTTGACCGATAACTCAGTTATCGATAAATTTATCGAAATATATCGAAGTCCAAATGAAACCTGGGGTCTTCCCCTGTCGTTTGATACCCATATTGTAAGGAATTTTTTAGGTTTTTGGGCAATCATATATTGACCGATAACTCAGTTATCGATAAATTTATCGAAATATATCGAATTCCAAATGAAACCTGGGGTCTTCTCCTTTCGTTTGATACCCATATTGTAGGGAAATTTTAAGCTTTTCGGGCAACCACATTTTGACCGATAACTCAGTTATCGATAAATTTGTCGAAATATATCGAAGTCCAAATGAAACCTGGGGTCTTCCCCTTTCGTTTGATACCCATATTGTAGGGAAATTTTAAGGTTTTCGGGCAACCACATTTTGACCGATAACTCAGTTATCGATAAATTTATCGAAATATATCGAAGTCCAAATGAAACCTGGGGTCTTCCCCTTTCGTTTGATACCCATATTGTAAGGATTTTTTTAGGTTTTTGGGCAATCATATATTGACCGATAACTCAGGTATCGATAAATTTATCGATATATATCGAGGTCCAAATGAAACCTGGGGTCTTCCCCTTTCGTTTGATACCCATATTGTAAGGAATTTTTTTAGGTTTTTGGGCAATCATATATTGACCGATAACTCAGCTATCGATAAATTTATCGAAATATATCGAGGTCCAAATGAAACCTGGGGTCTTCCCCTTTCGTTTGATACCCATATTGTAAGGAATTTTTTAGGTTTTTGGGCAATCATATATTGACCGATAACTCAGTTATCGATAAATTTATCGAAATATTACGAGGTCCAAATGAAACCTGGGGTCTTCCCCTTTCATTTGATACCCATATTGTAAGGAATTTTTTTAGGTTTTTGGGCAATCATATATTGACCGATAACTCAGTTATCGATAAATTTATCGAAATATATCGAGGTCCAAATGAAACCTGGGGTCTTCCCCTTTCGTTTGATACCCATATTGTAAGGAATTTTTTTAGGTTTTTGGCCAATCATATATTGACCGATAACTCAGTTATCGATAAATTTATCGAAATATATCGAGGTCCAAATGAAACCTGGGGTCTTCCCCTTTCGTTTGATACACATATTGTAGGGTCATTTTACGGCTTTTGGGCCACTGGGGCTTAGACCGAACGAGAGTTTACATACATTCCCCTTTCGTTTGATACCCATATTGTAAGGAATTTTTTAGGTTTTTGGGCAATCATATATTGACCGATAACTCAGCTATCGATAAATTTATCGAAATATATCGAGGTCCAAATGAAACCTGGGGTCTTCCCCTTTCGTTTGATACCCATATTGTAAGGAATTTTTTAGGTTTTTGGGCAATCATATATTGACCGATAACTCAGTTATCGATAAATTTATCGAAATATTACGAGGTCCAAATGAAACCTGGGGTCTTCCCCTTTCATTTGATACCCATATTGTAAGGAATTTTTTTAGGTTTTTGGGCAATCATATATTGACCGATAACTCAGTTATCGATAAATTTATCGAAATATATCGAGGTCCAAATGAAACCTGGGGTCTTCCCCTTTCGTTTGATACCCATATTGTAAGGAATTTTTTTAGGTTTTTGGCCAATCATATATTGACCGATAACTCAGTTATCGATAAATTTATCGAAATATTACGAGGTCCAAATGAAACCTGGGGTCTTCCCCTTTCATTTGATACCCATATTGTAAGGAATTTTTTTAGGTTTTTGGGCAATCATATATTGACCGATAACTCAGTTATCGATAAATTTATCGAAATATATCGAGGTCCAAATGAAACCTGGGGTCTTCCCCTTTCGTTTGATACCCATATTGTAAGGAATTTTTTTAGGTTTTTGGCCAATCATATATTGACCGATAACTCAGTTATCGATAAATTTATCGAAATATATCGAGGTCCAAATGAAACCTGGGGTCTTCCCCTTTCGTTTGATACACATATTGTAGGGTCATTTTACGGCTTTTGGGCCACTGGGGCTTAGACCGAACGAGAGTTTACATACATACAAACAGACAAACATACAAGTGAACCTAATAAAAGCGTGGTAATAAAAAGAGCGAAGGTTGCAGAAACAACGCAGCAAACACAGTTGGTTCAAAGCGCAGACAGTGAGAGGTAAATACATAGTGATTGGTAATGTGCATTTCGTTACCTTAATTCACAAAGGCCCTAGTTGACATATTTTTCGAAACTACGTTTTCACAGGCTTTGGTGCAGGCGCTGTAAAAATAAAATGCTTTTTGCTTCTGTAAAATATTTTGTTTGTTCTTTAGGGCGCTTTTGGATTAAACTAACGATATGCTAATTATGTTCATTTAAGTAATAAAAGTATTCTTTCAGTGATGAAGTTGACGTAAAAAGCACGAAAGCAAAGCGTAAATTTCGAATAGAGTGACTGGACAAATATACGTGGCTTCGAGATCGAGATGGAAGTGCTTATTGCTATGTATGTGAAAGGCATCTACTCAATCATGCTTCAAAGCTGCAGCGCCATGAAAAGCGAACCTCTCACATTGCAAATATCAACAAGAAGAGAAACCAAGTCAAGCTTGACACTTTCTGTGCTGATGAAAAGTCGGATTTTCAAATGCAAGTTCGGCAAGCAGAACTTATGCTAGTTATGTTTGTAATATCTCATAATCTGCCTTTTATGTTAATGGACTATTTACCGCACTTATTGGCTGCAAGCTGTCCTGATTCCAAAATTGCCCAATCAATTCATTGCGCCAGAACGAAGTCGACCCAGTTGGCTGAAACGCTGGGAAATAAGGCAAGAGAGAAAAATGTGGCTGATCTAAGGGCATCAAAATTTTCTCTTATAGTCGACGAAACGACAGACTTAACCTCAAAAAATGTTTGGTATTAGTGGTGCGATACTTTGATAGAATTGCTTGCACCATTCGGGATCGATACCTTTCTTTAAATGAACTAAACAAAACTGATGCAGAGTCTATTTACAAAGCTATATTATCATTTTTTCAAGAGCACAATGTACCCCTGAGCAATTTAATTGGGCTAGCTACAGACGGAGCCAGTACAATGGCTGGGGAACTCAGTGTGCTGCAAGCTAGATTTAGGGATAATACTAATCTATTTTTGTAAAGTGTACGTGTCACTCCCTTCACTTATGTTCTAGCTATGCTTGTAAAAAACTCCCTAGTGAAGTCGAAACGCTATGTAGAAACATATACAACTTCTTCTCACATAGCCCAAAGCGAATTGGGGAACTTAAAGAGTTTCAGGAATGCTGTAACGTTAAACCGCACAAAATACTTGGCATATCATGTACTCGTTGGCTGGCATTAGATTAGCGTAATTGCAAGAATTATTGAGCAATGTGAGCCACTAGAGCTTTATTTTCTTTCGTCAAGGTCAATGGTGTACGTGCTGGAGAATTAGCTCAATCAATGGCCGATAATAAGACAAAAGCATACTTGTTGTTTTTGTCTTTCATATTGAAAGTTATCAACAATTTAAATAAAGAGTTTCACTCGGAGAAGGCCCGTTTGCCATTTTTATACTCACAATTGGAAGTAAATTTTAAATTAATTTTGGGTAATTTCATGCAAACTAATGTAATAAAAAATATTACAAGTCTCGATAACTTTAACTTTCGCAATGAACAAAATTGTGTGCCATTAAAAGACGTTTTCATCGGAAGTAAGGCTGAGCAGTTTTTAGCAAGTGATACATTTTCCGAATCCGAAAGAACAACGGTTAAGAAAAATATTTTAAACTTTTATATTGAGTTTTTAAGTCAGTTACATAAAAGATTCGATTTTGGAAGAAATGAAATTAAAAATTTAAGTATTTTAACTCCTAACATGGTATTATCTGATGAAGATATATCCATAATGCCTCTGATAAATGATTTCGAACATTTAATTCAATGTGATGTTGATGAAATTACTACGCAATGGAATCTTTTAAGGCTGACGAACAATAATCTCAAAAGTGATATGGACGTTTGCGCTTTTTGGGAGAGAGTTAGTTCGTACGAAAATGGAATGGAGGAGGCATCCTTTAAGGAATTGTCCAATTTTGCATTTACTTTGCTGTGTTTACCACATAGCTCCGCAGCTGCAGAACGAAATTTTTTCGAAATATCATTAGTAAGACCAAACTTCGAAACAAGCTCGAGTTTAACACAGTAAATCACATAATGTTAGCAAAAGAACTTTCCTTAAAAAGTGAAAATCCCCATTATGTTTGGTCAGCCAAAGATTTCAAATAATATACAAATATATATATTTGTATCACCTTAAGTTTAAGTAATTTCAAAAGTGACATAGTCACAAATCATAATTTGCATTCCTATTCATATATGACTGATTTTTTACTCACTGATTTTATTTAAAACTTTCGTTGCTTTATTTAATTCATATGTTTTTGAATGACAAAGTTAAGTTTTATGTTTGTTTTTATTAAATGAATTGTTATTGTTTAAAAAGAAAATATAACTATATGTATACATACATACAAGCATATACATATGTACTATTTTGTCGGTTTTATGGCAATATTCAGCGGTAAGTATTTTGAACTCGTTCTTCTTAGCCTTTGCATAGAAGTACTGCATTAAAAAAAATGTGGTCGTTTTTTCATCGATTTGGTCCTTTTTTTTAAACATTTGGTCCTTTTTTTATTTTTGGCGTGGCAACCGTGCTGACGATATCAGTCGTACTTTAATCGCGCAGCTGGAGTTGGAGAATTGCAAAAGTTCCTCTTAAACTACACTTCTATCAAACAACAACTACATACTGACCAGGGGCGTCACGAGTCGTTTTTTGAAGTCGGTAATTTCTTATATGTAGTCGGCATTTTTGACTAAATTTCTTACATGCAGTCGGCATTTTTGAGTAGTCGGCATTTTTGACTAAATTTCTTATATGTAGTCGGCATTTTTGACAAAATTTCTTATATGTAGTAGGCATTTTTGACTATATATCTTACATGTAGTCGGCATTTTTGACTAAATTTCTTACATGCAGTGGGCATTTTTGAGTAGTCGGCATTTTTGACTAAATTTCTTATAAGTAGTCGGCATTTTTGACTAAATTTCTTATATGTAGTTGGCATTTTTGACTATATTTCTTACATGTAGTCGACCTTTTTGAGTAAATTTCTTATATGAGCCTTTCAGTGCACACAGTGACTAAGTCCACTTTTTTCAAAATCTGAGATTTAAGTGTCGCAGCACTTGTTATAGTCATATCTTCTCGTGATTTTAGTAACTATACCGAACAACAAGTATTAACACCATTTAAATAAAAAATTTTTTTGGCCACTGAAAAAATTTTAATTTTTTTCAGAAGCCATTCTGATTAACTCCATGATTTAATGCAGCCAATATCTGGCTCCTTTTAGATCGCAACAACACCAAAAAAATACAAAATATACTGTCAAATGTAAGCTATATCCGTATTTATGCATCCTACATCTACTATTTTAGTTTCAATTACACAGGGAATTTTAAAATGCAATGTAAATTAAATCAACGGATGTCTCAACTTCAACTCGAATGGACTTAGTCACCTTGTGCACTGAACGGCTCATATGTAGTCGGTATATTTGAAATTTCCGGCAAGGTTGCTGAATTCCTGAAGAATTTCGAACGAGCGAATGACGTTTAAGATAGAGTAAAAAACGAGGCAGTGCCGAATTTAAAAGCATTGTTCGTCGATGTGATCGACTGTTTAACAAACATTCACCAAGAAAGTGGTGAGCTATTGTTATTTGCTAAAAAAGAATACGAAAAACTGTAGTCTACCAATTTCAATATGGCTATTGGGAATGACGTTCTAATCGATCATGACCCCGGTCGACGAAATATAATATCATCCAGTAATGAACGTAAATATTTGCGTTCCCTCGGTCCGTATCAACCGAAACTTTACATTTATCCGATCAATACAAATATTCCCACGAACAAACAACGTCGATTTAATCCAGCTTGGTATGGAGAATTTTCTTGTTTGGAATATAGTCCCCATAAAGATGCAGCTTTTTTTCTTGCTTGCATTTTATTTCCTGAAGGGCCAGGAAGATGTTTCGCTAGTTCAGAATGGGTATCAGTAGGAGTCCGCGAGTGGCATAAAATGAAGAGTCGTGGTCGAGAGAAAAAAGGCAAACTACTTCAGCACTTCACTTCCGAATCTCACAAGGCAGCTCTATATGATTACTCCAATTTTATCAACGAAGGGGCCCATGTTGATATATTAATAGATAGATCCATCAGGGACAACAAGATTAAAGAGACTTATTATTAAAGAGAACATTAAAGACTCTGGGAAGGCAAGGTCTCGCTTTACGTGGTCACAAAGATTCACCAGTAAACAATGATGGAAATTTTCGACAGATTGTTCATTTAATTGCCCGGCATTGTCCTCTGGTTAAAAAATGGTTGGACGAAATCTCCGAAAGACCATATCATGTTACTTACCTCAGTCCCGTGACTCAAAATGAATTCATCGATTTATTAGGGAATGAAACTGAAAAGGCCATCGCCAGCGAAGTTAACCAAGCGGGAATATTTTCTGTAATGGCTGATACTACTCCAGACCTGTCACATCAAGATCGATTAGCTGTAAATATTCGGTATGCGCATCAAACAAAAGGAGGAATTGTACCTGTTGAACGGCTTTTGAAGATGGATATCGTCCTGACTAAGAAATCAGGAGAAGAGCTGGCTGGAAAAATTGTAACAGCTCTTCAGTCGATGGGAATTTCCATAAAAAACATTGGACCTTCTTCGTTTTCCGTCGATAAAGAAAGTATGCGAACTACAAGTAGCTTGGAAGGGTACCATTCACACACTGAGAGAAATGCATTGAATGTTGTGACAATATCGCTATTGATAGCGACGAGTTTGATGCAATATTCATTCAGAATGAGCGAGTTATCAAATATTGTTTGCTCCCAATAAAAAGTAAAATGACATGTCAACCATTTCGATATGATGTACTATTTTCTATATTTATGGATAGAATGCTAATATATTTGAACGGCACGTCAATATATATGGTTGTGATATGAATTTCTATTATCGGTGTATCCATATCCATATTTACTGCATAGTAATAATGGTAGAGACAGCGCATTAATATATATTAGAGATATACGCCGCCGACAAACGCCGCCGCCGCCGCCGACAAAAGTCATTTTCGACGCGCCGCCGCCGAATAGCCTTTTTAGCGGCGCGGCGGCGGCGGCGGCGCGTTTAACATTTTTTTTGTGATAATTTTCTAAAGTTACAATTTTTTTTTTTAATTTACAACGCACTAATGGCCGTGCCCTAAATGTGTTAAAAGTGCAGGTATTTGTTTCCTTTAGGGGTCAACTGTTAATAAATTAGCTAAAATTGTGCGGGAGGGCTTAAAAGACGGGATTTGGCCTCAGGATCACGAATCCGGAAGCGCTTTTTTTTATTATTTTGAGTTACATATTTGCGATCAAAGTTGTAAGTTTTCATGTGATTGTAATTTATTTAGGCCGTCCCTAAAAAGCGCTTCCGGATTCGTGATCCTGAGGCCAAACCCCGTCTTTAGAGTCCTCCCCCATAATTTTAGCTAATTTATTAGCAGTTGACCCCTGAAAGGAACAAATACCAAAGTGCAAAAGATGATGGATCTAGCAGCTGTATTTCACACAGCAAGAACGTCTCAACAGGGAATTTAACACGTCATTTAAAAAACGAGCACAATATACGTCACTTTGATGCAGAAAATACTTCTTCATCTACACTGACAAATTTTTTTCAAAAATGTCCAAAAAAAAGTTCAACTGATTCTAAATGGATGTTGGGAAGGGACTTAGCCTTATGGATGGCACGTGATTTATTACCGTTCCATACAATTGCACACAATGGAATAAAAGACTTTTTAAAAAAATACCATGTAGTAGTAAACGATAATGATATACCACATTATAAAACAAAAGCGTTTTAAAAGTCGTTAAAGGAAAAATATCTGGGATGGAACATTTTGCTTTAACTTTCGATCTATGGACGGATAACTACTGTAGGCGTAATTATATAACTTTTACTTTTCATTACCTTTCAACAAACTTCGCTATGTCGAGTCTCACACTAGAAACAAAATATGTCTCAAAGTCCCATACAGGAAACAACATATTGCAGGAGATTGAGGAAGTAACTGAATACTTTAACGTAAAGCTTGGTTCGAATTTCGTTGTCACTGACCAAGGCAGTAATATGAAGGAAGCCATCGATTTGGGCAGCCTTAACAACCACTTCTGTATTGGTCATGGGCTTCACAATTTGCTTACGGTAGATGGGTATGATTCCGTTCCAGAAATAAATCGTCTAATTTTAAAGTGTAAAAAAATCGCGCGAGCCCTACGTTTCAAAACACATACTCTGAAGTTACAGGCCGATGCCATACAAAAAGAGATTTTGTCAAAAATTGATAACTTGGAAGAACTCCTGGCTTCATAAGACGCTTCATGGGTCGACTACGACGAAGGGTTGGTCCCCTTGATGATGTGTTCTTGGAAGTATATAGAAACATAAATAATACCAATGACTTGCATGGCAGTTTGGTGGATAAGAGAAACACCACCCTTAAAAATTCGATATCTACAAGATGGCACAGTGTCTTATCATTACTTCATAGTCTTGGATCTCAAAGGGCTGCCATTAATAAACTTCTTTTAAGCTGTAATAAAACTGACTTAATTTTACTCGAATCGGAAGTACTACTATTGTATAAATTAAGAGACTTTTTGCAAAAATTCAAAGATGCTGTCAATATTCTTGCTGGGGACTCATACCCATCGATTTCTCTTGCGTTAATCATTCGAACTGAGATATTATCAATATTATCTGAAAACGATGACACTGATTTAAATCAGAATAATTTCAGCTTTTGTCACGATCATTTATTGCAACAAATAAAAAAAAAATATGAAGAGTAAACTTGACTATAGATTTCCAATAACTGATATTTTAGTATGCGCAACGCTGCTGGATCCGCGTTTTAACACATTAGATTGTGTTACAGAATACTGCAAAAGCAAATGTAAGACAGAAGTACAGTTTTTGATAGAGATGTATAAAAGACTTGTTGGTGATTCATCAAAAAACGGAAATAGTGTAAACGATTCTGAAGAAACTTCACCTTCTTCTAAAATATTGAAACTTGCCAAGCGGTATTCTTCGAGTTTGAAAAACTCTAATTTAGAAGCAGAATGTCATTTGCTGCTAAGTCTGTCCTCCAATCAGAATGTTTTAGAGTTTTGGAGGGAAAAGGCGGCTGCAATGCCCTTGCTATCCAAGCTAGCAAAAAAAGTTGTATTCATCCTGCAACAAGTACGCCGAGTGAGCGAGTTTTTTCTATAGATGGTCTGGCAGTCACAAATAAGCGGTCACAGCTAAGCCCTCACAACATTAACAAAACAATTTTTACCCATGACAACTACGAGTCTGGTGTAGAATATATAAAATGATTATTTTTCGCTATGAAAAGAGACACATACAACTTTATAAACATAAGATATACACAACAACAACTGTACAAAGAAGTGAAATGGTACAATTTTTTTTTTTTAAACTAAATAAGTAAATTTCTATCAATGTAAGCATTACAATAGCTTTACTTTTATGTTAACAATGTATACAAAGACTGAATTGATATAATATTACACTATAAACATATATTTTAAATCACACATGCATATTGTAGTGATCATAACAAAGCCTTCGGTTAATGTACATAATTTTAGTCCTAGACTCAATATGTAACATAGTTATTTCAGTGTAAGAATTTGATTAAAAGACTGCTATGCGTTATGTTTTTAGTATTCTTCTATATTATATTATAAAATGTGAAACATTTAAAGTTACGTTCATTTACATTACATAAAAAATGTACCCAAAATTTTTTGTCAGTTCAATAAAAATCCCAACAATTGAAATTATGGAGTTTTTAAATTCAACATGCAATTTTTTCATACCACCACGCCGGCGCACGCCGGCGGCGCGCCGCGCCGGCGTACCCGCCGCCGCCGCTATAAAATGGGCCTTACGCCGCCGCCGCCGACAAATTTGACGGCGTATACCTCTAATATATATTGACGAAATGTAAATTTTTCTGGGACGCATAATCATAATAGTTCAACAATTTTTACTATGGATTTCCTAACAATATTACAACTTGTTGGAGCATTTTTTTAAATTAAAAATTTTTTGAATTCCTTATGATTGAACATTTTTCTAAAAATTTTATAAAATGCCGTAGCCGAATGGTAGAATACCGGGCGAACGTGCAAAGGAGCAGGGTTCGAATCTTACTGAAACCAGATGTCAAATTATATAAAATTTTGTTTTTTTAAACTATTTAGAATTTATCAATAGTTTATATGGATACCATTTCAATAGTGATTTATCAAAAAAGCATTGATGAAACATCCATATTCATTGATGGGACAGGATTATCAATTTTTATTTAATGTGATATCAATAGTTATGGATGTTCCATCCATAGATTTCCCTCCGTGCAACTAAGCAAAAAAATAGTGCCAAAGGGTAACTTCTCCAAGTTTTTAAATTGCTTATTAGAAGAAGACTTTAAAGCGTCAGTATCATTTAAACAGTCTCTTACAGCCCTATGCTGCGCGTTACCGGTAAAATTGCCATCGGCAAACAATTCTCCCTAAAATACGTTACCAAATAAAGGGGCTGCGATTCTGAGCAGATGGTAACGCTCTAATGGCAAAAAAACTCACCAGTGTGTATGGTGAATTGAAAAGCAACCCTGCTAGTCACCTGCCATATGTTTTTTGTTTATCAAAAAGAAGAAGACACCAAAATGGAAATGAACAAGTAAGTAAATTTGGTAAATATTTTATGAAATTTATTAAAAATTGTTTATTTTATTTACAGAAAATATGCACGCACCACCCCAGCGCAGTTGCGGTTGTATGTGGCCTTTTGCAAAGACCATCCCGAGCTCCTGCAGGGAATACACAGTTTTTTGTTCAATTGCACTTTCGCTTTTTTATTTTTCAAAGTAAACATCAGCTGTTTTATATTGATGTTACCACATGTTACCACCTATTTTGGTGGTAACGGTGTTACCAGAAAACTTTTGCCCTCAGAATACCAAAAAGGAGTAAAAGTTGCCGAGTGAATTTGTTTGCCGGTAATAATAAAGTTATTACCACAGTAGAATTGACCTGTTAATGGGACTTATGGAATTTATGAAGAATCAAAACAAGTACACAAACGAAGGGATCAGCTAATTGAAAAAGCGACTTATAACTTAAGTACCAACAAAATAACAACGGAGGAATTTTTAAACCAAATGACCAATTGGGAGAATAATATAGATTTAATCGACAATATTAGTGCATTCCTAGCAGAAGAATCTCCAGTAGAAGATTTAGCTGAAAATCCGTCACAGTGCATTATATGTTTCACCAATCCACGAGATATACTTTTAACTCCATATTATCATTTTAAGTTTTGCGCAAATTGCTTTGAAGAGCACAGCAGTCGTGCTAGAGTAAATGGAAATACAAGCGTTTTGTGTCCCTTCTGCCGTCAAATTGTCCAAAAATCTACAAAAATATTTGTTTAATTTTAACTTTTTATTCAGTTATGTTTGTTCCATTACTTTATTTTTATACGAAAAATATCTTTCCAAGTTTTTCTTGTTTCTGAGTTATTAAATTATTACAAAAAACTTGCTAAAACCTTGTTCTAATAAATATTCTTATAATAAAGGAATGCAATGATTTAATAATTTTTATTATTTTATTATTCGAGAACTTTAAATTTCCGCACGGCATGATCTCCTTTTGTCAACACGGGTGTTATTTCTTTTTCAAAAGGGAAATAACGCCCGCTACAAAAGGAAATAGCGCCCGCGGGCTTTATTTCCTTTTTAAAAAGGAAACTACGCCCGCGGGCGTTATTTCCAATTAAAAGGAAATAGTGCCCACGGGCGTTATTTCCTTTTTTTTGGAAATAACGCCCGCTTTCAAAAGTAAATAGCCCCGTGTGGAAATTAAAATTTTCATTTTTTATTTCGATAAAAATTTAAAATATTTAGTCTTATTAATTTATCATTTACTCAAAACTGAGTTAAAAATACTGGGTCTATTAAAAAAAGCGCCGCCTTATTAATTTATCATTTACTCAAAACTGAGTTAAAAATACTGGGTCTATTAAAAAAAGCGTCGCCTTATTAATTTTTCATTTACTCAAAACTGAGTTAAAAATACTGGGTCTATTAAAAAAATCGCCGCAGGCGAAAATTTTGAATTAAAAATTAAAAATCGCGCGGGCGTTATTTCCGCGGGCGTTATTTCACTGCCCTATTCCTTGAAGCTTCATGCAATGCAAGCTGTTTGATTAAAGAATTTTTTAATGTTTTGAAGCTTAGTATGTTTTTTTTTCTGGAAGTACGAAACGTTTCTTGAGTTTGCGTGAAGAGTTAGGTAATATTGAAAATTCATTGCAGTTGAAGAATTCAAATGTCAAAAACACGATGGACTGCTCGGGCAGAAACAGTCAAAGCTGTATGGATTTCTTTCGAAGGCATCATTCATGCTCTTGAAACTATAAAGAAAGATTCCGAAAATTTTGACAGCAATTCACGTACACAAGCTTCAGGTTTGTTAAAAAAAATTATGGACTTCGATTTTAAAAGCTCTTTATTTTTTTACAAAAATATAATGTTCAAAGTTAAAAATTTGATAGAAAATTTGGAAGCTGAAGAACTTAACATCATCGATGCTTTATTGTTGATTCAAAGCACATCAGAGTCATTTCAGCAAATGAACGATGATATTCAAATAAACGATTTGATTGCGAGCTCGGTTTCCTTTGCTCGGAAGTGGGAGATAAGCCCCGAAAACGACTTTTCAAAGCATCACAGAACGCGACGAGTGGCAAACGCGACGCCCCTGATACTGACATACAGATCTATGTACTGACAGCCTTGGGGGAATCACTAATACCGCTTTGTAGGTTTAGCATTTTTTTCTTTCATTTAAGTATATATTTGTATCATTTAAAGCATAATGGCATTTGTTATCTAAAACAAAATGGAGGAAGGCGTATTTCGAAGAGTTTTAATTACACTTAAAACTTTAATTAGCCCTACCCAAAACAGCACTTATCTAAAAGAGGAGCGATAAAGTAATTGTTGTTTTGGATGTTTTCTAACTTTATGAATCACTAGCTGACCCGGAAGACCGAAAATTGAATGTAAAGAAATGTATTCATTTATGCCCTCCTTCTTTAGCGGGCTACTCACCTGCCAAGAAATGTCAAACTCCATATAAAACAAGTAAGGAAGTCTAAGTTCGGGTGAAACCGAACATTACATACCCAGCTGTGCACATAAAGTGGGCGTGATCGTTCACCGATTTTTCTTATTTTCTGTGGTAGTACTCTACATAAACATAACATGCCTGGTACCTAGTTTCGTAAATCTATCTCACACCGTTCTGAAGTTGTTAGCAGTCGAATTTAAAAATTGCTTGACTCATAAGTGGGCGGTGCCACGCCCACTTTCCAAAATTTTTAAAAAATTATGTAAAGAATATGAAAGTTGATGTATGTACCAAATTATATTATTATAGCGAAATCAGTTAATTAGATATGGACTTTTCAATATTTCCACCTCCTTTCAATATAACTTTTATGAAAAAGTAGGCGTGGTCGCGAAGCGATTTCGTTTATTTTCTATAGCTGAATTTACCACAACAATAGTATGTCCTCTACGAAATTTCGTTATACTAGCATAAACTGTTCTGAAGTTATTAAGAGTCAAGATTTTAAAATTTCTTCAAAGATACGTGGGCGGTACCACGCCCCCTTTTCAAAAATTTTTATAAAATCGGCCTTAGAACATCTAAATCAATACATATTGCAAATTTTATCATTGTAGCTGCTTCTAATATTGAATTAACCCATTTTATACGTTTTTCGAAATTTTCGATATCGAAAAAGGGGCGTGGTTATGGTCCGATTTTACCCATTTTCAATAGCAATCTATTCTGAACCCAAATAAGTACGCATGCCAAATTTGGTGAAGATATCTCATTATTTGCTCAAGTTATCGTGTTAACGGACAGACGGACGGACGGACGGACGGACATGGCTCAATCAAATTTTTTTTCGATCCTGATCATATTGATATATGGAAGTCTATATCTATCTCGATTCCTTTATACCTGTACAACCAACCGTTATCCTAACAAAGTTATAATACCCTGTGTACAAGTACAGCTGGGTATAAAAACGCTCAAGAAATGGTCAAGAACTGTTTTCACACGTCAGATTTTCTTGAGCCAATACTCAGCTCATAAGAAAAAATACTACAATATTCGATGGTTGGCAATGCAGGTTTACCTCAAGAAATAAATATGCTCGTATATATTTCTTGAGGTAAACGTGCAGATCCACGGCAAAGGTGAGTACATATTTCGCTGAACATATTTTGTACATTTTTATAGGAGTAATTTGCAAAAAATTGGAAAATTTAGTAAACGCCAAAATTTCTTGACCAGGCACAAGAAATATATGCTCGCTTTTTTCTTGAGGCATTTCTTGGCAGGTGAGTAGCCCGCTTTTACATTGATCTTTCACGCTCTTTATTCTACTTACTGGTCAGTTTAGTGTTTTGCGAAGCGGCATTAAGAACTTTTCGAGTTTGGCTAAAGCCCTATATACACTTATTTTTGAGCGTGAACGTGGGTGAGCGTGAACAATTTTCTTTTGTGTAATATGTTGATATTCCTCCTAAAAAATCATCCGTAAGTGGATAAACAACTAAAATATCTTTGATATTACTGCATTTAAACTTAAGTGAAAGTGTTAAATATGCTTTGAAATGCTTATTTTACTATCTCACAGTGAATTGTGTGCGAACGCAAAGTGACACAAACCCTTCGCAAGTGAGTGTTGAAATTTGGCAATTACCACGCCAAACTGATTTTTTTTTACATTTTTTGGGGAGTTGAAGTCATTTGACAGATGTGCGTGAACGCACAAAAGAATTGATTTGGAATTCTTTTCCTTTGCGTACGCAATAGAAAGTCTCCACTCATTCACGCTCACGTTCACACGGAACTGTATGAGGGTCTTAAAGGTGTAAGATTTGTAGCATATACATACATAAGTCACTACAGTGTTGTGAGTTTAACTCAAGTTCAAGAGCTTTTTTGTAGAGAATATTCATATTATGCATGGTGGAGTTGCGAATTAAGCATGAACGAATATATAGTCCTTATCATAAATATAGCACACCTTGTTCTGACATGTTCTAAGCCCTTATGTAATTTTATTTTAAATTTCATTTTTTGTAATAGAATTCTAAATTGAAAACAGTAAAAATCTCCGCTCTAAGCGTTTACTCTGATTTTTTAAAGTTAAAAAACTGTTTGGTAAAAGTACAACATTTTTTCAAATATTTTGAATCAAAAAACCGAAAATGCCATTTTGTAGCCATTGTGTATCAATACCGTCGTCAAAATTCCAAAATGAGTTTAACACCTGTTTGAGATTGTGGTTAATAACAAGTGTGATATCATAGACATAGTCGTGAAAACTTCAAAGTGAATTTAGTCACCTGTTTTTAATTTCCTTTTTTGTCTCACTTCTTTCCATCTTTCCATCTCTTTCTACCATTAGGTAAAAGATAGGAGACCGCCATGTTGATGTGTGCAGGATGTTAAACAACGCCATTTGCTTTACTGTTATTCGGTGCTGGCGACATTTTAATATGTGCAGGATGTAAACAAACCGACGTTTTAATGTGTGTTGTCAAAAGAAGAGTTCACACTTGGTATTGATACACAATGTTTGTAGCCTTTCAATTCTAAGTGTAAGTTTTAAGTATCTCAAAAATCTCCTTTAATTGCACAGTACAACAAAAACTGATTTTTTTATGCAACAGAGTAACCATAGTACTTTTCTGAAAGGGGGCATCGCGTAGATAATTTTTGCTGAACAAACTTATAGTCCAGCATGTCACAGTTCTTTTTTAATTGCACCCAAAGGTTAAGGGGGTCATATTGGGTATTTGAACCATAACCACATAAACTTGAAGAGCTGCAGCTTCGGTGTCTAAGGGAAGGTTCTGGGCAATAAATATACTGACAATATCCTCCTAGACCCGCTACGATTTATGGTTATGTCATTTTTTCTTGGGTTTTTGTAAAATTTCTCGAAAAAATGTCTCCCCTGAGTCTACTGTTAACAATATCTTTATGACACCTTCTGGAAAAATATTTCTCATAAAAAAATAGGAGGAGTGCTCCTCCGAGAAAAAAATAAACTATATACAATTTTTTTATTATTTATTTCATTTCACAAGCTATTTATTTTTAAACATACTTACACTCCGTAAAATAGCTATAGCACAAGACGGCATTTGACTTAATGGTTTTAGTTTTTATGGAGTTTTTGGGAAACCACACAGCGGATAATTACGAAGGAAACGTGGAAAACATGCTTACAGCTTTTTATAATATTAAGGTAAACTGTCATTAAAGTTGCATTTATTGCATTCGCATCTTCAGTTTTTTAAAGGAAATCCCTTTATACAACCTGATAATTTCGGTATACTTATTGATGGGTCCATCTCTTCTTCTTCTCAAAGTTATAATACCATTTTATCTTCATGTAAGGTAAAAAAATAATAAGTATTGAACTTACTTATGGATTTTTATTTTTTCTTGGATGTACTCTATTTTTTGCTAGTTTATGGTTAAAGGAGGCCTCGACGGAAATTTCATTTCATAGCTTGCCCGCTTGCACCAATATGATAATTGTATAATGCTATGGATACACACACGGAGATTATCTCCAATAAATCTTCTATAATCAGATCCAAATTTTACCCTGATACACACAAAAATGAAGATTAACAGCATTGAGAATTACTACTTTGGTTGTTATTGCACTATATTCTTACCTACCTCAACGATATCTAGTTGTCGAAAGCCGGATCTAAGAAACCAGCGCGACGCCTATCTGTCAGCTGCCCTTAATTTCCTAGTGTTTCTTGGTGTTGTTGTCTATTTATGTACAGAGTGTTGCCAGTGCAAATTTTTTAAAACTGCTCAAATCTTCTTAATTTTTGGGAGTTTATAATGAAGGTTATGCTCAAGTTAACTCCCAAAAGCGCAGTTAATTCGGAATTTGCGCTAATGTATCAGCCGTATAAGACTGTTTCTTTCGCACAATAAATAGAAAAAAGGCAAGTAAAACACAGAGAAAATACGTAGTGTCATATACCTAGCTATCACAAAAGTTTTGTGGGCAAAACTTCAAAAACTTGAAAAATATTAAAAAAAAACCAAAAAACAAATTTTAGACTGTTTTTTTTTTTTTTGTTTAGAAAGGTTTGGAATAACGTATTAAATACCATCATATAACCATCTTTTGGAGAGCGGATAAGTTGAGATCTACATTCCTCTGGATACTCATCACTTCACAAAACCCAACTGGGTATACAAATATTAACAATACTACAAACCAACATTTGTTTTATATGTTTTTATTATGCCTAAAGTTTTATAAAGTTATTGTTATTACTACATTTCGAAAAAATTATTACCTTGATAATGTGCTTTTAATCATTACTTAATTACCTCATAAATACAAATATATCAGAAGCTATTTTTTGGATTTTAATGCAGTTGTAGTTATTCTTTTTTGTGCCTTTTTCACTATGGAAAATTAATGACTTTCATACAAAATATATCTATGTGATTACTTATGTGCATAAATACTGATGCTTTAATGACCCTTACATCATATACATAGTTACCTGTTATTTACTTTGTATATAAATACTTACGATATGTAGATACTCAGCTTTCATTTATATGCAAATGTATCCGCATAAAAGGATAATTTTTATTGTTGCTCACAGTTAAAGGATAATCAGATACAATGATTTAGTGCGTTGGTCATTCAAAATGTGAAAATTTATTAAATATAATTTTGGTTCTGCTCTACATGGATAAATCCAACAAACTATGATACCAACCTCAGCTCAATTTTTATCGGGCTATTCCGCTGCAGTGGGCTTGGGTAAGTTGGGAAATGGAAATATTTGGAACCAATGGGTTAAGTATTAGATTTTCCAAAAAATTTTCATTCCAATTAAAACTCTGAAAAAAAGATGTAGCCAGTACACGTGAAAGAAGTTAACTTCTTAAATTCAGAAATAATGAAAATGAATAAGGTGTATTCAAGAATGGTTTTGATTCACAATTTCTTACTTCCGGGAAGTTTACCAGGGAACCGATCAATTCGAGAATATCTTATACATGGTGCATTTTCCTTCAAATTCGGTACGTGGGTAGTATTATGCCTAAATTAACAGGGCCAATAGGAATGGGATATAGAGGAAGAGGGGCGTGGTAGAAGGAAAGAGGGGAATAAAGAGAAAAATGGAGGGAGATAGTGTGAAGGCTAATAAAGATAGGAAGGAGAGTTGTGAAAGGGGGCACAGTGAGCTCATATTTAGACAAGACGTCTGCCTCTACTACATATATTTTATAAATTAAAACGAGCTAATCTTGTATATATATATCCGGTACTATCTCGAGAACCGCTTAACCGACTTGGATGAAATTTGGCACAGAGATAGTATGCTTGATTTTGAGAATATTCACTTGGGGGTTGCCACTTGGGGCAGTTTACAGGGTTGCCACCTATCCCATTTTTTTATTATAGAGCTAGATATGCCAATATGGGTATCAAATGCAAGGTATTTTCGGAAATAAATTGCGGTTGGGTGGCAATACTAAGTGGCAACCCTGCGTGAAATTGTTATATTTGGAATACGGGCGAAAATAAATTTCATTTGATACTAATATTGGCATGATTATGGTTATTGTAATCCTAACCATAACCATAATCATAGACATAACCATAACTGTATTATAACTAATAATAAATCGTGTATATGTATGTATATGTTTACTCCCGTCAAGTTAACTAATTTATGTTATTCTGTCCATACTTTCATGCACTTTTTTCTTTCAAGCTTCATCTGATTAATTTTTATTGAACTACAACATGGCTGATTTAATTTGGAATTAAACGAAGAAATTAATAAGCTGCTAAGCAAATATTATCCGGTTTATAATTATGATAATGACAGAAATACAAAAAACAAGAAAGGAAATCTAGGTTCGGGTAAACCGAACATTAAATACCCTGCGGTGCCACGCCCACTTTAAAAAATTTATCAAAAAATCATTGTATAATGATCTATAAAATTATATCATTTTAGCCATTCCCGTTACCGAATTATGTCAATTAATGTGATTTTAGAAATATGCGATAACGAAAGTGGGCATGGTTGGAGAGCGATTTTATCCAATTTCATCAGGTATACTTCTTACAATGCTAGTATACCTTGTGTCAAATTCCATCGTTCTATCGTAATTAGTTTAAGAGTTACGACCAGTCAAATTTTCAAAAATGCCTCCCTTAAAAGTGGGCGGTACCACGCCCACTATAAAAAATTTATGGAAAAATCATAAGAGAATGACCAGGGGGATTCACCTATAAAATTATATAATTTTAGCCATTTCAGCTACCGAGATATGTCAATTTATGTGATTTTCGAAAAAGGGGTTATGGATATCTTCCTATTTCGCCCATTTTCAATAACAACCTACCTTGGCCAGAAAGTAACCTGTATACAAAATTTCATGCATATATCTCAATTTTTACCCAAGTTATGTGTACACGGACAGACGGGCGGACGGACGGACGGATATGCCTTAACCCATATGATCCCAAGCAAATTTTTTTTTCGCCTATTTGAATGAAACTTGTAGATTAGGGTAAAAATGGGTCGCTGAATCCATATTTGTGGTCAAAAATTTTTTACGAATTTTAGTTTTCGAGATACGAGGTGTTCGATTAATCGAACACTGGGCGCAAGTGGGTGTTTTTTTTTTTTAATTTTTTTTATCTGGTTATTGGTTCAGCTGAGTAAAAAAACTAAATTTTTTCAAGGTAACGATTTATTAAATAACTTTTAAAAGGACATAAAAAGTAAATATATTGTTCAAGTTTACTTTTTTAAATGGTACGATTCAAAACAATGGGTGTGTAGTGCAATATTACATCTCTTGCATATGAAAGAACTTGGCTTGTGGCACAATTTGCATCTCCATCTTTTATTATTTTCGATGTTCACAATGAGGTGCTGTCCGGCAAGTTTCGGGATATTTTTAGGATGAATATCCTTCGAAGATTCTGGTAAATAATCAAGGTCATTTAATAGAGAAATCCATAAAGGCCAATACCATTTTTTGGATCGAATTGCAATGTAATAGTTCTGGGCGGCATTGTCGTGAAGATCCACTCCACCCATACCCATATTATAATTTTTAAGTAGCTGAGGCTGGTTGTAGTTTGCATATCCTCCAGGTTGAACAATTTCCCCACAAGCGCTTACTTTTTGCTTCTTCCACCTTTTTACAGGCACCATTGGCATGATTTGCTCGAAGTTTGTGGCAATCGTAACCTCGCTATTGTCCTGCCAACGACAAACCAAAATCTTATTGCTGGTATCAAATTGGTAGTCATGATTGCCCCTCTCCAATTGCCTTCCAGCTTTAAGTTGTGCATCTCCAATACGATTTGCCCGTACGGTGCCAGTTGCGCAGAATCTTTTCTCAGATAATAGGCACATTAAGTAGTAGGAGGTAAACAAATTGTCAAAATATACCATATGACGACTTGGATACTCAACATTTTCCAGCAACCGTAAAACCACATCTGCTCCCAATCCAAGCTGCTTGTCGTATTTATCGGCTGCTCCAGCATATGGTATACAATTGTAAAGGTAGCCAGAATCTGAACACAGACACCACAATTTATAACCGAAACGAATGGGTTTCCCACGTATGAACATTTTGCAAGAATGACGCCCAAAGTATGGAACCATTTGTTCATCGATTGAAAGCGTCTCCTCCCAAACACCAAATTGCATGAATTTTGCATTCATAACTTCATACAATGCAAACTATACAAAATGAAAAAAACTTGATTAAAGTACCTTAGCCATTTTATCTGTCGAATCAAGATTGTAGTTGTTCCCGAAATGGATGAACCTCTTGATATCTTGAAAGCGATTCCTGGACATACATACTTTCACGATAGGTACTCCTAATGTTGGGTTTGTTGACCAATAGTCACGAGTTGTCGGCAAAGTATGATATCCTGATAAAATTAAAATACCAAGAAATCGCTTCAAAGCAATTTGATCAATGCGAAAGTGTTCGTTTTTCTGCTGAGCATATCTTTTTGTTTCTTCTATAATCATGTCAAGGACTTCGTTATCAAAAAAGAGTGAAAACAATTCCAATGGGGTTTTGTTGCGGAAGCTTTCTGCCAAGTTTTTTTTAACATCATCCAATGGCTCGGTTGTAGGGGAAATATCATATTCGAATGTCCCGTCACGGTTTTTTCTCTGCACCCACTTGGGCTTACTAAAAGCTGATAAGGGCTTATATTTTTTAACTGGTGTTGCATTTGTCTCAATGCGCTGCTTTTGGAGGGATTTTCTGTGGCAGATGGTGTTGTATTTGACGAAATTTCGATGCCAATGACGTTGTGTTCTTCGATATGTTCATTTTGATGTATACAGTCTCCTGTAGATTTTTCAATCGCATCTAGCTCAAACGTCCCAGCACATTCCACTATATCTTCGCACTATTAAATAGATTATTAAACATTAAAACAAAAGTAAAAATACTTATTTGAATAATTCAAAGCTAGTCAGAGAAGTTGTAAACGTTACACTTACTTCACCCATAGTTAGTACATCATCATCAAAATCTTCTTCATCGGTATTTTCGTCAACTTTTTCTGGTGGTACAATTGTAACTGTAGCAATTTCAGTTTCATCGTCACTCCAGTCTTCAATAATAGCCATCATTTCAGCTTTAGTAAGAGCTCGACGACGAAGGGATCTAGAACACTGTTTTTCCATTTTTTAATCACACAATTTACAACTTTCTAATTACAAATTGCTTCGACTAAACAAGTTCACTGAACCGCACACTTATTCATACTAAATTTGAACACGTGCTTATAGTTATTCCGACTAAAATATTTCTACACACTTGAACAAACGGTAAATACATCGTCCCCTTTTTGCGTTTTTATCGTAAACGCCAAAAAGGAAATTTTACAGGAGAGCATTTTTAAAATTTTTTTTTTATTTTTTTCACTTATGAATTGGTGGATACGATAAAAAAGATAGCCATTTTTTGACTTAACTGTGAGGATTTCAGCTATAAAATTTTACCAGATGATGCGCTAAGGGATGATGAACAAATTTGCAGCAAAAAGTAAATTTCGAAAAAATGGTGGTTACGATAAAAACGCAAAAAGGGGACGACATTTTAAATTGCAACCGAAATCAAAGAAGAAGAAAAGTGCTGAGTTGTGCCCAGCGTTCGATTAATCGAACACCTAACTTTACATACATACAGTGACCGTTATATTAAATTTACAAACACGAAAACTGTCAAAACGAAAACTTCAGTTCATTCGCAGCAAAACCAGATACTAGGTTTACATATTTTCTAATTATTTTTATCTAAATTAATTATTTTCAAAACATGCTAAAATTAGTGAGTTTTTATTATGCTCTGTGAAAAGATTGGGTGATGGCCAGAAAAAAATAATTGTTCGTAATAATGTAGGAAACACTCCAAACCAACATAGAACGACATAGTTTCGTATCTCACTTTTATAGAAAACCCCTAGAAAAATTGCAAAAAAAAGTAAAAATTACTGTTCGATTATTCGAACAATGGGACGATATGGGTTAATGAACTCCTCTTTTCAACCTAAGAACATTCATATATCGCCGGTTCCAAAGTAAACAGATTTATTTAGGTAGGTTCAAGTGGCTGCCTCAGAGGCACACTTAGGCCAGTTTTGAAGGCCAGATTTATTTACTTTTTAAAATTTTTTTGAAAAACAGCATTTCAAACTTTTATTTTTTAATAGAACTCCATTGTAAAAATGAAATTTTGAATGCCGTTTCAAAAACAATTTAAATTTTGAAATACTTCTGTTTACTTTGGAACTGGCGATGGAACTCTAGTCGTATATCTACCTCGATTATTTTGTGCCGTACGTAGTACCGTTATGTGGACAAAATTATAATACCCTTGTACTAGTACTAGTACGATGGGTGTAAAAATTATATTTTTCAGCATGCACTTTTAGCCAAGGCATGAAACCGATTAAAATAACGTTCAGGTTTCGGTTTCGGTTTTGTAACACGATTCGGTTTCGGTTCCGGTTTCGTTCTTCAAAATTTATTTCGGTTTCGTTCCGGCTTCGGTTTCCAAATAGAAAAACGAACGCCAAAAAATTTTACAACACACTGAACCAAAAAAGTTCATGTATCCAATGAAAAAGTACATAGATTTTAAGGATTGTTCGTTAAAACCTCTCCAAAGAACTTTTTCGTAGAAATTTACGAACATTTCCTAGAATATAAGCACTTTTTCGTAAAATATGTAAACAAATCCACAGAAAGCATGTATTCATTCATAAATTGTAAGAAAATTTTCTTAGATTCTATGAATTTTTTCTTATATTTTAAGAAAAACCAGCGCGAACTTCTATGAAACTTTGTTCGTAAAAAACATGTACGTTTTTGGTTCAGTGCACTTAAGTATGTAGCTGCAAAATAGGTCTGAATTTTTATAACATTTTTCCAATATAATACGACAAAATCCACTTTTTTCTGGATATTGGACTAAATCAATATTTTTTAAGAGATTGAGAGATAAGTATTTTTACTTAATGGCGTTCCCTGAATTTCGAAGTGAAAGTGTATTTTTTTAATTTCTTAAACAAAACAATTAGAAAACCAAATTTTTGAAGGGTCCAACTTATAACTTCGAAAGCCCGTAACTTAGTTTTGGAGGCTAACTTCGAAAAACTTAAAAAAGTTGGTTTGGTCCAATACCCAGCCGGCTGCTATGCATTGTAATAAATATTATTAACGCTAGGTAGGTTCAAGTGGCTGTCGCAGAGGCACACTTAGGCCAGTTTTGAAAGGCCCGTTGTGATACCACCAACACAAGGAAAGTCAGTCCCGGGACCCAGCCATATGGAAAATCCCTGAGTTGTTGGGATTTTCCACATAGCAGAATCCCGGGCCTGACACTCCTAAACTGACACCGTTACTCCTCCTCGAACCACTTAGATGACTTTATGAAGCCCATCAAGTCCTTTATGTCCAGTTCCGCGATCTGGCTTAGGCTATCTAGAAACGGAACTCCCAAAAAACGCGTTCTCGCGCCGGTTAAAGCCGGACAGTTGCAGATGAGGTGCTCCACTGTTTCCTCCTCCTCATCATCTTTGCAACTCCTGCAGCATCGTCGGTAGGACACACTTAGCCTTTCTGCATGCCTACCAATGAGGCAGTGACCGGTTAATACCCCTATCAATATGCAGATTTCCCTCCTAGTTAGGGCATAAATGCGTCTAGACCTTTTAAGATCCCATTTTGGCCAGGTTTGTTTCGATATTCGACACCCTGGGGATTGCAGCCATCTTTCGTTGGCTTGACGGAGTGTGTGCTCCTTCAGCATTAGTTTGCATGTGGCAAACGGCATACCTAAGCGCTCTTTATCCTGAAGAACCTGCTTGGTCGTGCCCTGCCTGGCAAGCTCGTCTGCCTTACAGTTTCCCTCAATGTCCCTATGTCCCGGGACCCATATGAGGTTTACGCGGTTCTGTTGGGCCATCTCCTGAAGAGATCGACGACAGCTGAGCGTCAGTTCAGAGTTGAACGAAATAGTGATATCTTCTCCGATAACACGTTTGCTTAACCAGGCCGCGGCGTCCAGGATTGCGGAGACTTCCGCCTGGAAGACGCTACAATGATCAGGTAGTCTGAAGGAGAGCTCAAGGTCCAAATCCCTTGAATAAACCCCTCCTCCAACTCTGCCGTCCAACTTCGAGCCGTCGGTGTATATGGAAGTGCCACCATTTGTTTCGGGACACCAATCCGTCCTCTCCCAGTCTTCTCTGCTGGGAATGTTTATTTTGAAACAGATATCCCCGACTGTAGTGGTCGCACAACGATCTGTGCTTAGAGGGAGAAAGCTGTAAGATTCCAGAATACTGGAGTGTCCAATAGTACCCGCACCCCAACTGGAGGTTTCTCTTAGGCGCAGAGCTGATGCCGCCGCTGACCGAAACCCTTCCAGATCAAGTGGCAAAATGCCCAGAATGGCCTGGAGGGCATCGTTGGGCGTTGTCCTTAGCGCACCGCTTATACAGATCATATTGGAGCTATGGAATTTCCGCAACAGATTCAGGTATGTTGCCTTGCTCAGCGCCGGCCACCATACGACGACTCCATACAGCATGATTGGGCGAATGATGGCCGTGTAGATCCAACTGCATACTCTAGCGCTGAGCCCCATTTTTTGCCAATGGCTCTTTTGCATGTGTAAAGAGCGATGCAAGCTTTCTTCTGGCGCTGAAGAATATTCTCCTTCCAATTCAATTTCCTGTCCAGAACTATGCCTAGAAACTTGGCCTTATCCGACAAGCCCAGGCGCGTGCCATCTAGTTCTGGTAGGCTTAGTGGCGGTATTTTGTACCGGTTGGTGAAGAGGACAAGTTGCACTTTCCCCGGGTTGATACTAAGTCCGCAGCGAGAGGACCACCTCGAAACCTCTCGCAGTGCTACTTGCATCAGGTCACACAGAGTTTGTGGGAACTTGCCTCTGAATGCAATAGCTAAATCGTCTGCGTATGCCACTATCTTCCCGCCCCCCCAGCTTGTGTCACGTAGCAACGAGTTGACTGTGAGGTTCCATAAAAGCGGGGAAAGTACACCACCCTGGGGCGTTCCCCTTGTGTCATAGCGTGATAACTCAACCGTACCAAGTGAAGAAGCTATTTTCCTTCCTCTTAGAAGTTGGTCAATTAAACCAGTTAGAGGTCTACCTACGCCCAGATTAGTTAGAGCGGAGTTGATCGCCTCCGGGCTTATATTGTTGAAAGCCCCCTCAATGTCTAAGAAGGCCACGAGACAGTAGTCCTTTTCACACAGCGATTTCTCAATGACAGATACTAGGCTGTGCAGAGCAGTTTCTGTTGATTTACTCTTGGTGTATGCATGCTGATAGCTAGAGATAAGGTTGCTATCAATAGTCGTTGAGAGGTAGCCGCTTAGTATCCTCTCAAAGGTTTTGAGTACAAAGGACGAGAGACTGATCTGTAGTCTTTTGGCTCGTAGTGGGATGCCTTCCCAGCCTTAAGGATAAACACTACCGTGGCGCTTCTCCTGGTGCCCGGAATGTGGTTGAGAGTCAGGCAGGCTGTGAAGAGAAATACCAGCCATTTAGCTGATGTCTCCAACGTGTTTATAAGTTGCGCGGGGATAATCCCGTCCGGCCCGGCAGCCTTATACGGTTCAAAGCTCTTAACTGCCCACCTTACCCTTTCCTCAGTGATGGGTACATTTACTGCCAGGTTTTTTGCAGATGCTAGTGGTGCGTCATGCAGTTTCCCCGGAAAATGTGTATTCAAGAGCAGCTCAAGGGTTTCCTCTTCCGTGCTGGTCCAGGATCCGTCAGGTTTTCGCAAATAGCTGATAGCTGTTTGACTTTTCGAGAGGACTCGTCTAAGTCTCGCTGTGTCCTCGACCTTTTCGACGCCAGTGCAGAAATTTCGACACGAGGTCCTCTTCGCCTGTCTCAGAGCTTTTTTGTAGGCCCTTAGTTTAGCTTTATATTCGTGCCGGCGAGGCCAGAGCCGAGGGTCTTGGCCTTGTTAAATTGTTTCCGGCATGAAATCGTAGGACCACCAATGTGGCCTGTGTTTACCGCGTAGTTTTGGCACTGGACAAGCCTGTCCTAGAGCATTTGAGAGCGCCGATGTAAAAGTAGTAACAAGATCCCCCAGCTCCTCTACTGATGAGGGGGCTTGTGAGGGCAGTACTGGCAGGTCTCTGTCTAATATTTCATTGTGTAACTGCCAATTAGTGTTACGTGGATTGCGCTTCATGATAGGTTGTTCTACAATAAAGTCTAGAACCATTTCTATGTAACGGTGGTCGGAGAATGAATGTTCTTCCAGAACCCGCCATTTTCTGACCCACTCATAAGCGCCTTCACTACAGATAGTCTATGAGGTCTATGACCTCCCTGCGGGTCTTAGTGATAAAAGTAGGCTCATTACCCACTTTGCAAATTACCAGGTTAGTTGTTAAGAGGTAATCAAACAGAGACTCGCCCCTGGCATTGATATCGGAGCTCCCCCATTGGACATGGTGAGCATTAGCGTCTGCTCCAATAATAAGATTACCCGTGCAGAAATTTAACACCAGGTCTTTCACCTCCGTTTGTGGTGGGGGTTCTTCGGCGTCGTAGGGCATATAGACCGACGCCACCGTCAGGCGGGTGCTGTCGACCGTTAGACTGATAGCGGTAATATCACCATTGGTGTAGTTAGGTAGGAGAAAGGAGTTCAACTCAGACTTGACCAAAATACCTGTTCTGACTTTGCTCTCCTCGCTGGATCGAATGAGCTTGAAGCCCTTAGTCCCCAATCCGCGGATTCTGAGCTATTGACCCAGGGTTCTTGAATGAGGACCACATCCACGTCGCCTTTAGAAAGACGACTACTTAAAGCAGCCGAAGCCACTTTAGATTTGTGCAGATTAATCTGAAGCACCACCAACATGAGAGCGCACAGACTTCCCTGCCGTCCCCATATCGTCGAGGTTTGCTCCATCCCGGAGGTTGCCTATCAACAACGAGTTGTTCCGATTAACTTCCCGATGTGGCGTTGCAGGAGTCCTGCTGCCTGTAGCGCTAGATGTTAATCGCTCAGCGTTGGCTGCTACCACCGTGACGTCGAGGACTTCCTCGTCCTGTAGGCTGTCCTCCATCTCCGAGTTGTTCACAGCACTATCGCCAAGGGACGTGGCGGATAACATGCTTTCCGCATTGGAATCCTCCGCTTCCTCTTCTGGTAATTCGTTTTCCGGTTCCCCCGGAGCAGCCGAGAAGGCAGCGCGCTGAGCATCACCACGATATACGTGGATAACGATCTGGCCTACGCTGTAGTGTACTAGGCCATTGCACATTTGGGGGGCTCGATTGACTCTTTATTCATGGTGAACACCACCTGTCTGTCGGGCCCTACCGCATCCCCGACCAGATTGACACTCCAGTCATGCGTTGGGAGGGACGGATTCATTAGCCGTAGCATCCCTAGAATTCTCTCGGGTTCGTCAGGGATGGCCGGAATCCACGCCCTTGCCCTTGGACGAGCTGGAATGTCCTTCCAGTCGACGACCTCTATCTTCGCGCCCTTGTAGACTTCACCCAGTTTAGCAGCTGCTGCCTTGTACAGTGCTACGGTTTTTGCATCCTCGCATGCGAGTAATTTAATCTGACCCTGGTGCCAACCCGCATCCGTTACTCGCGCCGAACTACCCGGAAACTCCGGAGCAACGTTGAGAAGAATGTTGCCGATTTCATTTCGCACGTAACGCCACCGGTCCTTGGGGATGGCCAGACAGTCATTGCCTCGGTCAAGGACGCCTATAAGGATCCTGTCCTTGGTTACCTCAGCAAAGCTTAGTTTGCCCGCTCCAGGGCAATTCTGATGCCGCTTAGGAGGGGGAATTAACTCCAGGTCCGATCTCTGGCGCTTGAAAGGGTTAACTTTTAACCTCTTTGGCATGTAAGAATTTTGGAAATCCGGTATCACAGCTTTCGCTAGCTCTACCGATTTACTGGAATTCGGCGACAGTGATTCCTGCGGCACCCCTTCATACCTCTTCAGGATCTTTGCAGCCAATCTTTTCTCGTGGTATGTGAAGCGGCGGGGACATGTCTCCCGGGACTGCGGACCCGTAGTTGCCATCGCGGTCGCTCTCCTTGCCGACATCTCAGTTGCAGCTTCCTTCTCCTTCGAAACTCCGAGGCCAGGTCGTGAGACCGCTGCCACAGACGTAAAGATACTGGTTTTCATATCAGCGGTTGATGGGAGTTTAGCATCCGCCGTTGTCCGCTTAGCTGCGTTGGCAACCGCACTGGTGCTAGCTCCCATCCAGTCAATCTTATTCGATAGAGGGTTGGCTGACCGACTCGTAGTTGCCATCGCTGTCGATCCCCCCTTGATTGTGGAATGGAGGTTGTCCTCCGGCGTTGTTGTTGCTTTCTCGCCTGCTCCTCCATAGCTCTCCTTTGCTGAGGAGTGAAATTTGGCGTTGTTTGTTTTTTAGATTTTTCGTTTTTATTTAGGTTATTTGAGTTCATCTTGTTCGTACGACCCATCGCCGGACAAGGCCAGCTTAGGGTCAAGAGAAGAGTAGGGGAAAATGTGTCGTCCGCCGCGGCAGAGCCCCGTACCGCGGTAAGGCCATGCTTACTCTCTGAGGCGACCCGGTGTCAGAGAGGCTCCGTTCAAATACAGCCACGATTTGCCTCCCGGCTGCAAACGTCCAATGGGCACGGTTTCGCATAACACCCTGGATTGGGAGGGGGAAGATCTTTGTCGTCGCGCCAGAGAGGCTAGGCTGCTCTCGTGATGAAGTGCCGTACGGAGCTATGATCACAAGGGCAGCGTAGCCCTGTGGCTATCGACTTAAGCCCTCGTACCGCGGCAAGGTATCCACCCTTCACGAGGGTTATTAACGCTATAAATGGATGAAATTTCTGCAATACAATTTTAAAAAAATTACTACTTTTTCTAATAGAAAAATATTATAATGGAAACTAAATGAAATGAATCGTCAAAATATATGATGCGTGCCACTAAACAAATTTTTCTCGGATCTCGTAAATTTTTTTCGATGCCAATATTCCGCTAAATATCCTCTTTAGGAATTTGATACTGAGGTCAAAACGTGTCTTTTGTAACATTTCTCGACAATCTTCCATGAAAGCTTTCCAGAGTACCCTTTGGTAAAGGAAAATATGTTCCCATAAAAAGAAAAAAGGCATACAAAAAATTCAAAACCGTTTGGAACCAGTTCCGGCTTTTGAAACGGTTTCGGTTTCGTTCTTTTTCAGATCAAAGTAACGGTTACGGTTTCGGTTTTGAAAAATGAAACGGTTTTAATCGGTTACGGTTCGGTTTCAGTCCTTGCTTTTAGCTACATAAAAGTCAATATTTTACATTGCTTTAATTTTTAACTTATTAAATTAATTTGAATATGTATATCGCGCGTATCAATTACAATATTTGCGGTTCCGCTTCAACAAAAAATAATGGATTAAAGTTATGGTTTGTGATAATAAATTAAAGGTTTTTTGCTCATTTTGTGAAAAGTTTGCAATTTTTAGGCGATAACATGAAACTTTTTGTAGTTTTATGGTGGGATTTTACAACATCTTCCAAACCCGTCGTCTTCGCAGATGGCTGATAGATATTATTGAGTGGAAATCATAGTTTTATATTTCATCCATCGATAGCACGACCAACTTTCTTCCGTTCTTAATTGAGAAAGCTCCTCCTAATTGGCAAAAATATCAGAGCGATTAAAAACCAGCAAGAGACCGTCTGTTTCTGTTCGTGGCTTTCCGCGGCCCCGGTATCACCATAATTAGTGTGTTAGAGCTGGGAGCTTAAGGAAACAAAACTTTAGCTTCAAATGCTCCGATGACAAGAAGGGAAAAGAGTATATTGATTATTCAGTTTTTTTTTTCTTATTCAGAGTTACTCAAAGCCAATTTCTACTTATTTTAAATTTCTTCTGGAAAGACTGGGTTAAAATTATATGTTGCTTCTAAAAATAGGTTCATAAATTTTTCCTTTTCAATTACTTAAAATATTTTTAGTCCTTTAGAAATCTACTAACTATATGCATGTGTCCATATATTTGTGTATATCTCACATATGTACGTAAGTAAAGCCATGCATCTTTTAGCATATTTTTATCACTTATTAAAAGTGGAAAAGTTGGCACGTAAACAGAAAATAACAGTTATTCATAGGCTATTTGGTACCCATGTGTGATAACCGGCGGTTTAATCATAGAAAATGCCAAGTAACTGCAGCTTCCCTTTTTATTTCAAGAACGAGTTGGATATGTTCGGCAGAAGACGATTTAGACTTTATAGGTATGAATGCATGTAAGGGTGGTCATAATTTTTACCTTTTTTGTCGGTACACATTTGTTAATGACTTCTAAAAGCCTAGATAACTGGACGCATGATGTTCCCAGTACACTGAAATAAAAAGGTTGAAAGTGCACATTGAAAGTAACATATCAAAACCACTTTCAAAGCGACTATGATAATACTGTAAATATTACAGTATTTACTGTAAAATTGGCAGTAAAAACATGTGATTTTTGAAAAATATCAATTAATGATAAGAGTCCATTTTCAAATTTACAGTAATTAATGTCAATATGATAGTATAATCGAAGAATGAAAGGGGTCACTTTCAAAATTTATATTACCCACTGTTGGACGAAAAATGACAGGGTTTACTGTTAATTTGACGGCCGTTTCTAGTAGATTTTTTTTCCTGTGTACCAATGTCCTATTTTAAAATTGTATATTTTTCAAGTGAATACCCACATACCTCGACTCATATCAAATTGTTTAGAACAAAAATAAACCTAGTGTAGTTTTGATTTCTATGTACAAAGTTGCAGTTGATAGTGGAGATTGATTGTTGTAAGTAGGTACATATATGCATTTTTGTACATATGTTTGCTCTAAAACTACAACTTGTCAGCTATAAGTTGAAGCATCATCGGGAATAACTAACTACATACCATTTTTGCCAACCGTTTTTTATGCATATTCCTTTGAAACAGCTCTACCACATTGGTCAAGCACTAAATTTGCCGAAATTATGGGCTCTATTATTCGACGAATGAGAAGGTAGAAAGAAATCACCAAATTTATCGAAACTATCTCCTAAATTCCGATAACTTTAGTGATTTCTATCGAGTTTAAAGTTTCGACGAAATTATTATTATTTATTATATTATATTGATTGCCTTTTTGAACATTTTTGATTTGGCACATAAACGTTAGAAGGTGCATTAAGGTCTTTTTGATATAAAGTTTAGATGTCAGTCTGTTGAAAATTTTAAAATTCTATGCAGACTGGTAGCACCAGAAATGAAATGGTAATTGCAATATTTGTTACTAAACAAAAGAGAATGATTGGAAATATTGGAAATCCACAAATCTGAACAACTATTTGCAAACATTTTTTTGATTCAAAGGGGTAATTCCTGGGCACCTGCAAAGTAAATGAGTTTTCACTGAGACGCTTCTCATGGAAGAAATGGTTCCCCCCATAAATTCAGAAAACAAAAATTCAGAAACACATTTACCTGTATACGTATGCCATGATATATTCTGAATTTGAAATTTTTTTTTGATTCTGAGTTTTTGGTTTCTGAAAAAAGTTTTCTGAATTTTTTCTTCTGAATTTTGGTTTCTCAAAAATGATTTCTGAATAAATTTTTCCGAAAAATTATATTTCTGAATTTTTCTGTCTGAATTTATAAAAAATATGTTTTGTGCTTGGCATATCAGTGCCAATTCACCCATATACATGAATACCTTGGTATTTTTTCAAATTAATTATTTGTAAACTAGTGTTATCATCACTCCAACCAATATAACCATTAAACCTGGCATTTTTTCTCATATGTACATATACTTAGCGATCAAGGTTCATTCTAGAAATCCATGAGCCCCAAAGTGTAAGTAGGTGCATATATTTGCATACAACGATACACAGATGTTTATACTTTTAACAACAAAACTTTAAAATAATCAAAAAAAATCAAAAAAAAAATCAAAAAAAATAAAAAAAATTAAAAAAAGTCAAAAAAAAAATTAAAAAATCAAGAAAAAATCAAAAAAATCTAAAATAATAAAAAAAAACCGTTTTTGATTACTTTTGATTATTTTTGATTTTTTCTTGATTTTAAAATTTTTTTTTTATTTTTTTTTTATTTTTTCTAATCGCAATCAATTAGTAATTGCTTTTTCTTGAAAGCAATTAAAATAATCATTACTAATTAAAAAAACCTTTTTTTTCAATTACTAATTACTATTCAAAATTAACAGCTCTGCCTACAACAGTTTGTATTAAAACTACATAATCCAGGAAAATTAGACAAAAAATTGAGTCAACTTTGCATTTCATATAGGCAGCGATTTTTTTTGCATTCGATAGAGGGCACAAGCGTTACCTTAAAACCGAGTTTTCGGGACAGGGGGCGTGTCCCGCTGCCACTATAGCGAAAATAAGCGGATTTTCGATTTTTGAATATATCTCCTAAACCGGAAGAAATAATAAAATTGTGTTAATGCATTTACTTAGGTAATAAAGCCGTCTACAACTCACCCATACAAACCTTTTTTGCCACTTTTATATTTGCAAAGTTATGAGCAAAAATAACCTAAAAATTTTGCGATGCATTTTTTAAAATGCAATAACTTTTTTTTTATTGATATTTGGAAAAAAATGTTTAGTAGTTTTTTGAAGTGCTATTTCTTATAAACATTTTGGCATATATATATTGATGGGTGTCTGTTATAGTTCAGGGTGATTTAGAAGTTCAAAGTGGTACAGCAAAAAAAAAAATTTTTGTTCTAGTGTTAATGTAGTATTTGGGATTTTATTTTGTTGTTGGTATTTGCACTCCTGCGTTCAGTAGCAATGCTGAGACTGATGATAACCCCAGAAATACTGCTAGTGGACCATTTTAAGCCGACTCATTTCCACACTACCTTGAGGTAGAGTCGTCAGCGCGTTTTTTTTAACGTGGTGTCCCCTGTAGGCCTAATCCACGAATTGTTATTTGACGTAAAGGTGTGCACCTAGGTTGCTGCAACATTAATCAAAAATACATGTACATAAACTTCAGTTGAGCTTAGCCTTTTTAGACGGTACAGGTGGGATATCGGTTTCTAGTGGTATTTGTTCAAAATTATCAGTAAAAATTTCATCATTTGGTGGTGATTCACTAGTATCTTGTGATAGCGGCAAAGGCATATTATCGTTTATTTCTTCATCACTTAACGATTGCATGATATCTGCAATATTTTCGCATGTTTCTCCGCTATAATGTTGGCAAGCTGAAGAGCATTTTAAACCAGCTTTGCGGCATCCACATGCCTTCCCACACTTTGTTTTGCACCTGCAAAATATTAATTTTAATAACTCTGGAGGGGCAGCAGGCTTGGTACACATTATCGGCATAAATGTTCGTGCCGTCTTCTTCCAGCCCCACGATTCAGGGTTTTTGAAATGTCCAAGCCAACTTGGAATTTGGTGATAAACTCTCATGGAATGCTGATGAATTGCATCTCTTCTTGGAGGAAGCGAGGATAAATTAAATTTTGTTTTTACAACCGTTTTTGTGAATAATTTGTAACGCAGCACATCAATGGACTCTTCCGAATTGTTCCCACAATATAAAGCAATAAAAAAGCGTTCGCCAATTGAACTTAACTGCTCTGGTTCAACTTGCTCCTTAAGAAATAATTGCGCACCAGATGCTAGCTCAGGATATTTTTGAAATGTTGTGAGAATATTTGATTTTACCTATATTGTAAGTCGCTAAAGTTGTATCGCAGCCAGAAAAAGCATGGAGAAACAGTAAGTTTTTTTGAACGATTTCTTCATATTTTAAACTGGAACTTGAATATATTTTTTCCACTGTACGTCCTTTTTTCGCTTTTTTAAAAAAATTTTACTTCTATCAGATGCCAAAGTAGTCATTAGCACAAGTATATCTATATCATTAGCAACAATGGTGACAGAATCAAAAAGGAAGGACTCTTGAATTGCAGTTGTAACGATTAAACGATCTGCGTCATTGTCAGCCTGAACTATTTTGTGGCATGATTGTTGTAATTCACTCTTTAAAAGATCGATAAAGGATTTTTTATTATTTTCATTACCGAGAAATTTTTCTTGAGATATCGGTGGAATGGTATTAATGTTGCATATTATGTCAGTTGAGTAATAATTTTTTGACCTTCTTAAACGTTCCCACGATTTAGTACCACTATCGAATGAAACATTCGGCAGAGCCAACTATAATAATTTGAGTGGCCAAAACTAAAAAGCAGTTACTACTCTACCTCAAAGTAGTGTGGAAAGGGTTCGTACAATTCGTTATTGAAATCGGCTTGAAATGGTCCAGCAGTATTTCTGGGGTTACAATCAGTCTCAGCATTGCTACTGAACGCAGGAGTGCAAATACCAACAACAAAATAAAATCCCAAATACTACATAAACACTAGAAAAAAAAATTTTTTTTTGCTGTACCACTTTGAACTTCTAAATCACCCTGAACTATAACAGACACCCATCAATATATATATGCCAAAATGTTTATAAGAAATAGCACTTCAAAAAACTACTAAACATTTTTTTTCCAAATATCAATCAAAAAAAAGTTATTGCATTTTGAAGAAATGCATCGCAAAATTTTTAGGTTATTTTTGCTCATAACTTTGCAAATATAAAAGTGGCAAAAAAGGTTTGTATGGGTGAGTTGTAGACGGCTTTATTACCTAAGTAAATGCATTAACACAATTTAGTTATTTCTTCCGGTTTAGGAGATATATTCAAAAATCGAAAATCCGCTTATTTTCACTATAGCGACCGCGGGACACGCCCCCCAGTCCCGAAAACTCGGTTTTAAGGTCACGGTTATGCCCTCTATCAAATGCAAAAAAAAAATTGCTGCCTATATGAAATGCAAAGTTAATGTCTAATTTTCCTGGAGTAACATACTTTGTGTACTTTCGAAATTTACACAACACACCTAAATCTAAAAACAAGACGACATAGGAAAATTAATAACAGATTTTCCCGCGTTCTCTATAGTACTTAATATATAGCATTGAAGCAATGAAGTGAAACCTTTTACAAGTGAAATGAAACTTTTTTCAAGTCACTACATTTGAAAAAAGTTTCATTTAATTTGAAAAAGGTTTCACTTCATTTAAGAAAAGTTTCATTTGACTTGAAAAAGGTTTCACTTCATTTGAAAAAGGTTTCATTTGAATTGAAAAAAGTTTCATTCGACCTGAAAATGCTATACCTTGTTCATTCGACCTGAAATTGCTATACCTTGTTCATTCTCCCACTGGGTGTCGTTAACATCTTGAATTCCGATATGACTATGTTCACCGACGTCTTTATAGGTTTGTTTATTGAGCTGCTCTAGCTTAATAAACACTTTTCTTGCTCTAGGTTGCTGTATCATTTGTTTCATGAGTATGCTCAAAATAAAACTAGAGTAATCCAGATCACTAAAGTAATCCAGTATTTGCATTAATTTTTGAGGATTTAAACAAAACCACCAAATAAATAGAAACTATCGAGATTCAAGAGTTTCATAGCATTTCTGCTCTGAGTTGTTCCAAGTTGCTCTATTTCTATTTTGACCTGCTCTGAACCTTTTTTTCCTTCAGTAAACAGACGCTATATAAATCCCGTCTTTACTAGGGATTCCAATCCCGGGATCCCGAAAATCCCGGGATTACTAAACCTAAATCTCGGGTTCACCGAAAATAAATGTTTAAATACATTTAAGCTATCTTGTATTTATATATGCAACGGATTCAGGTCCAGGTTAAGAGATGACACTATTAATGCAATAATTTCTTTAAGATCACACTTCAAACTTCAGAAAAAGTAATTTTTCTCTAAGTCCAATGGCATTCCTTTTTATTTATTTATATACAATGAAATTTTTATTATTACTATGCATACCTGAATTGTCGAAGACCAAATGGAAAAAATTTAATTTTAATAAATTAAAAAAAAAAACATAGTAATGTTGTAATGTAATGTGTACGTAGTTTTCGCCACTATCGCTTAAGAATTTTTAGTCGTTATTAATGTATCAAATATGCTATTTGTACCTGTGGTACAAAAAAATTTTACCAAATTATTGAGTACATATATTTTATTTACAAATTTAATGTAATTTTTTTTTTGTTCTTACATATCGTCGGAAAAAGTACAAAACCGCACATACGTAGCAGCACAAATTTTACAGGAGACACTGAAAACTGATTAACTTTTGTACGAGCCACTATGTGGTGGGTCAAATTCAAATGTCGTTTTTTTACCACGCTTTTATTAGGTTCACTTGTATGTTTGTTTGTTTGCTTGCTTGCTTGTATGTATGTAACTCTCGTTCGGTTTAAGCCCCAGTGGCCCAAAAACCGTAAAATGTCCCTAAAATATGGGTATCAAACGAAACGGGAACGCCCCAGGATTCATTTGGACTTCGATATATTTCGATAAATTTATCGATAACTGAGTTATCGGTCAAAATATGATTGCCCAAAAACCTAAAAAATTCCTCACAATATGGGTATCAAACGAAAGGGAAAGGCCCCAGGTCTCATTCGGACTTCGATATATTTCGATAAATTTATCGATAACTGAGTTATTGTCAAAGTCTGAGGTCAAATGCCTTAAAATTCCCTAACAATATGGGTATCAAACGAAAGTGGAAGTCCAGAGGTTTCGTTTGGGCTGCTGTATTTTTCGATATATTTATCGATAATTTCCTAGGACATTTGACTAAAAAGTAAAAAATAAATATAGTTTAAAAAAACTAAAACTCACGCTTTTAGAGAGTATTGAACTAAAAATTTCAAAATAATTTTAAAAACTCTACACAGTAGTATTGTGGAAAAAGCGTGGTCCGCTTTGTCCCATAATTTTCGTATATCGAGCGCTCGACGCTTTTCCCACATAATGCTAGTTTCTTTACTGCGCTTTCATTAGCTTTACTTGTTAGGTTAGGTTCAAGTGGCTGCCGCAGAGGCACACTTAGGCCAGTTTTGAAAGGCCCGTTGTGATACCACCAACACAAGGAAAGTCAGTCCCGGGACCCAGCCATATGGAAAATCCCTGAGTTGTTGGGATTTTCCACATAGCAGAATCCCGGGACTGACACTCCTAAACCGACACCGTTACTCCTCCTCGAACCACTTAGATGACTTTATGAAGCCCATCAAGTCCTTTATGTCCAGTTCCGCGATCTGGCTTAGGCTATCCAGGAACGGAACTCCCAAAAAGCGCGTTCTCGCGCCGCTTAAAGCCGGACAGTTGCAGATGAGGTGATCCACTGTTTCCTCCTCCTCATCATCTTTGCAACTCCTGCAGCATCGTCGGTAGGGCATACCTAGCCTTTCTGCATGCCTACCAATGAGGCAGTGACCGGTTAATACCCCTATCAATATGCAGATTTCCCTCCTAGTTAGGGCATAAATGCCATTTTGGCCAGGTTTGTTTCGATATGCGACACCCTGGGGATTGCAGCCATCTTTCGTTGGCTTGACGGAGTGTGTGCTCCTTCAGCATTAGTTTGCATGTGGCAAACGGCATACCTAAGCGCTCTTTATCCTGAAGAACCTGCTTGGTCGTGCCCTGCCTGGCAAGCTCGTCTGCCTTACAGTTTCCCTCAATGTCCCTATGTCCCGGGACCCATATGAGGTTTACGCGGTTCTGTTGGGCCATCTCCTGAAGAGATCGACGACAGCTGAGCGTCAGTTCAGAGTTGAACGTGTATGAGCCAAGGGATTTGATGGCCGCTTGGCTATCGCTGAAAATAGCGATATCTTCTCCGATAACACGTTTGCTTAACCAGGCCGCGGCGTCCAGGATTGCCGAGACTTCCGCCTGGAAGACGCTACAATGATCAGGTAGTCTGAAGGAGAGCTCAAGGTCCAAATCCCTTGAATAAACGCCTCCTCCAACTCTGCCGTCCAACTTCGAGCCGTCGGTGTATATGGAAGTGCCACCATTTGTTTCGGGACACCAATCCGTTCTCTCCCAGTCTTCTCTGCTGGGAATGTTTATTTTGAAACAGCTATCCCCGACTGTAGTAGTCGCACAACGATCTGTGCTTAGAGGGAGAAAGCTGTAAGATTCCAGAATACTGGAGTGTCCAATAGTACCCGCAGCCCAACTGGAGGTTTCTCTTAGGCGCAGAGCTGATGCCGCCGCTGACCGAAACCCTTCCAGATCAAGTGGCAAAATGCCCAGAATGACCTGGAGGGCTTCGTTGGGCGTTGTCCTTAGCGCACCGCTTATACAGATCATATTGGATCTATGGACTTTCCGCAACAGATTCAGGTACACGGCTAAAAAAATGAACCTAAATTTTAAACCCGTATAAAGTTTAATCAATTTTTCAAACCTTTTCGTACAATATTTCAAACCGTCCAAATACCTACAAAGATTTTCAATTTCTTTTGGTTTCGATTTAAAATCTAAATGAAAAAGCAGTCTAATTTTTTTATTTTTGGTTTGTTTGAATATAATTGAATTTTGCCCACAAGAACTTCATGTGCGTCATAGCTCAGCGGTAGAGCAGTAGGCTGTGACTCCTGAGCGTTTTCGTTTGAATCCTGCCAGCTGCCACATTTTTTTAGTTTTTTTTTATTTTTAAAACTTTTCGGGCTAAAATTTAAACTTTTGTGATTGAAAATTCAAATTTATTTTTGAAAGCTTATTCAAGATAGAATTTTGCCAACAATATTTATGTGTGCGATGTAGCTCAGTGGTAGAGCAGACGGGCATGATGCGGGGAGTCTTGGTTCGAATTCCCGCCAACGGACAAAAATTTATTTTATCTTTAAAAAATTGTTAAAACATTTCTTGTTTATAATTGAAACCCGATTCATTTAGCCAATTTTCATGAAAACTGGTCTTAATTGGATTTGAATCCAAATTTGGTTTGGTCATATATGTAGTCCAAAAAAGTTTAAAATTTAGGTTAAAATTTTTAGCTGTGTATGTTGCCTTGCTCAGCGCAGGCCACCATACGACGACTCCATAAAGCATGATTGGGCGAATGATGGCCGTGTAGATCCAACTGCATACTCTAGGGCTGAGCCCCCATTTTTTGCCAATGGCTCTTTTGCAGGTGTAAAGAGCGATGCAAGCTTTCTTCTGGCGCTGAAGAACATTCTCCTTCCAATTCAATTTCCTGTCCAGAACTATGCCTAGAAACTTGGCCTTATCCGACAAGCCCAGGCGCGTGCCATCTAGTTCTGGTAGGCTTAGTGGCGGTATTTTGTACCGGTTGGTGAAGAGGACAAGTTCCACCTTCCCTGGGTTGATACTAAGTCCGCAGCGAGAGGACCACGTCGAAACTTCTCGCAGTGCTACTTGCATCAGGTCACACAGAGTTTGTGGGAACTTGCCTCTGAATGCAATAGCTAAATCGTCTGCGTATGCCACTATCTTCCCGCCCCCCCAGCTTGTGTCACGTAGCAACGAGTTGACTGTGGGGTTCCATAAAAGCGGGGAAAGAACACCACCCTGGGGTGTTCCCCTTGTGACATAGCGTGATAACTCAACCGTACCAAGTGAAGAAGCTATTTTCCTTCCCATTAAAAGTTGGTCAATTAAACCAGTTAGAGGTCTATCTACTCCCAGATTAGTTAGAGCGGAGTTGATAGCCTCCGGGCTTATATTGTTGAAAGCCCCCTCAATGTCTAGGAGGGCCACGAGACAGTAGTCCTTTTCACACAGCGATTTCTCAATGACAGACACTAGGCTGTGCAGAGCGGTTTCTGTTGATTTACCCTTGGTGTATGCATGCTGATAGCTAGAGATAAGGTTGCTATCAATAGTCGTTAAGAGGTAGTCGCTTAATATCCTCTCAAAGGTTTTTAGTACAAAGGACGAGAGACTGATCGGTCTGTAGTCTTTTGGGTCGTAGTGGGATGCCTTCCCAGCCTTAGGGATAAACACTACCGTGGCGCTTCTCCAGGAGCCCGGAATGTGGTTGAGAGCCAGGCAGGCTGTGAAGAGAAATACCAGCCATTTAGCTGATGTCTCCAACGTGTTTATAAGCTGCGCGGGGATAATCCCGTCCGGCCCGGCAGCCTTATACGGTTCAAATCTCTTAACTGCCCACCTTACTCTTTCCTCAGTGATGGGTATATTTACTGCCAGGTTTGTTGCAGGTGCTAGTGGTGCATCATGCAGATTCCCCGGAAAATGTGTATTCAAGAGCAGCTCAAGGGTTTCCTCTTCCGTGCTGGTCCAGGATCCGTCAGGCTTTCGCAAATAGCTGATGGTTGTTTGACTTTTCGAGAGGACTCGTCTAAGTCTCGCTGTGTCGTCGACCTTTTCGACGCCAGTGCAGAAATTTCTCCACGAGGTTCTCTTCGCCTGTCTCAGAGCTTTTTTGTAGGCCCTTAGTTTAGCTTTATATTCGTGCCAATGAGGCTCAGAGCCGAAGCTCTTGGCCTTGTTAAATTGTTTCCGGCATGATATTCGGAGCGAGTCCAAATCGTAGGACCACCAATGTGGCCTGTGTTTACCGCGTGGTTTTGGCACTGGACAAGCCTGTCCTAGAGCATTTGAGAGCGCCGATGTAAATGTAGTAACAAGATCCTCCAGCTCCTCTACTGATGAGGGGGCTTGTGAGGGCAGTACTGGGAGGTCTCTGTCTAATATTTCATTGTGTAACTGCCAATCAGTGTTACGTGGATTGCGTTTCATGATTGGTTGTTCTACAATAAAGTCTAAAACCATTTCTATGTAACGGTGGTCGGAGAAAGAATGTTCTTCCAGAACCCGCCATTTTCTGACCCACTCATAAGCGCCTTCCCTACAGAGAGTGAGGTCTATGACCTCCCTGCGGGTCTTAGTGATAAAAGTAGGCTCATTACCCACGTTGCAAATCACCAGGTTGGTTGTTAAGAGGTAATCAAACAGAGACTCGCCCCTGGCATTGATGTCGGAGCTCCCCCATTGGACATGGTGAGCATTAGCGTCCGCTCCAATAATAAGATTACCCGTGCAGAAATTTGACACCAGGTCTTTCACCTCCATTTGTGGTGGGGGTTCTTCGGCGTCGTAGGGCATATAGACCGACGCCACCGTCAGGCGGGTGCTGTCGACCGTTAGACTGATAGCGGTAATATCACCATTGGTGTAGTTAGGTAGGAGAAAGGAGTTCAACTCAGACTTGACCAAAATACACGTTCTGACTTTGCTCTCCTCGCTGGCTCGAATGAGCTTGAAGCCCTTAGTCCCCAATCCGCAGATTCTCAAGCTATTGACCCAGGGTTCTTGGATGAGGACCACATCCACGTCGCCTTTAGAAAGACGACTACTTAAAGCAGCCGAAGCTACTTTAGATTTGTGCAGATTAATCTGAAGCACCACCAACATGAGAGCGCACAGACTTCCCTGCCGTCCCCATATCGTCGAGGTTTGCTCCATCCCGGAGGTTGCCTATCAACGACGAGTTGTTCCGATTAACTGCCCGATATGGCGTTGCAGGAGTCTTGCTGTCTGCAGCGTTAGATGTTAATCGCTCAGCGTTGGCTGCTACCACCGTGACGTCGAGGGCTTCCTCGTCCTGTAGGCTGTCCTCCATCTCCGAGTTGTTCACAGCACTATCGCCAAGGGACGTGGCGGATAACATGCTTTCCGCATCGGAATCCTCCGCTTCCTCTTCTGGTAATTCGTTTTCCGGTTCCCCCGGAGCAGCCGAGAAGGCAGCGCGCTGAGCATCACCACGATATACGTGGATAACGATCTGGCCTACGCTGTAGTGTACTAGGCCATTGCACCTTTTGAGGGGCTCGATTGACTCTTTATTCATGGTGAACACCACCTGTCTGTCGGGCCCTACCGCATCCCCGACCAGATTGACACTCCAGTCATGCGTTGGCAGGGACGGATTCATTAGCCGTAGCATCCCGAGAATTCTCTCGGGTTCGTCAGGGATGGCCGGAATCCACGCCCTTGCCCTTGGACGAGCTGGAATGTCCTTCCAGTCGACGACCTCTATCTTTGCGCCCTTGTAGACTTCACCCAGCTTAGCAGCTGCTGCCTTGTACAGTGCTACGGTTTTTGCATCCTCGCATGCGAGTAATTTAATCTGACCCTGGTGCCAACCCGCATCCGTTACTCGCGCCGAACTACCCGGAAACTCTGGAGCAACATTGAGAAGAATGTTGCCGAGTTCATTTCGCACGTAACGCCACCGGTCCTTAGGGATGGCCAGGCGGTCATTGCCTCGGTCCAGGACGCCTATAAGGATCCTGTCCTTGGTTACCTAAGCAAAGCTTAGTTTGCCCGCTCCAGGGGTATTCTGATGCCGCTTGGGAGGGGGATTCAACTCCAGGTCCGATCTCTGGCGCTTGAAAGGGTTAACTTTTAACCTCTTTGGCATGTAAGAATTTTGGAAATCCGGTATCACAGCTTTCGCTAGCTCTACCGATTTACTGGAATTCGGCGACAGCGATTCCTGCGGTACCCCTTCATACCTCTTCAGGATCTTTGCAGCCAATCTTTTCTCGTGGTATGTGAAGCGGCGGGGAGATGTCTCCTGGGAGTGCGGACCCGTAGTTGCCATCGCGGTCGCTCTCCTTGCCGAAATCTCAGTTGCAGCTTCCTTCTCCTTCGAAACTCCGAGGCCAGGTCGTGAGACCGCTGCCACAGACGTAAAGATACTGGTTTTCATATCAGCGGTTGATGGGAGTTTAGCATCTGCCGTTGTCCGCTTAGTTGCGTTGGCAACCGCACTGGTGCTAGCTCCCATCAAGTCAATCTTAGTCGATAGAGGGTTGGTTGACCGACTCGTAGTTGCCATCGCTGTCGATCCCCCCCTTGATTGTGGAACGGAGGTTGTCCTCCGGCGTTGTTGTTGCTTTCTCGCCTGTTCCTCCATAGCTCTCCTTTGCTGAGGAGTGAAATTTGGCGTTGTTTGTTTTTTAGGTTTATCGTTTTTATTTGGATAATTTGAGTTCATCTTGTTCGTACGACCCATCGCCGGACACGGCCAGCTTAGGGTCAAGGGAAGAGTAGGGGAAAATGTGTCGTCCGCCGCGGCGGAGCCCCGTACCGCGGTAAGGCCATGCTTACTCTCTGAGGCGACCCGGTATCAGAGAGGCTCCGTTCAAATACAGCCACGATTTGCCTCCCGGCTGCAAACGTCCAATGGGCACGGTTTCGCATAACACCCTGGATTGGGAGGGGGAAGATCTTTGTCGTCGCGCCAGAGAGGCTAGGCTGCTCTCGTGATGAAGTGCCGTACGGAGCTATGATCACAAGGGCAGCGTAGCCCTGTGGCTATCGACTTAAGCCCTCGTACCGCGGCAAGGTATCCAGCTTTACTTGTACATACATTCATATGTATTTTTGCTTGTTTGTATGTAACTCTACTTCAGTCTACCCGATAGTGGCATATGACTGTCACAAAAACCTTGAAATGTGCCTTCAATGTGGGCGTCAAACGATAGGAGGTTGCATTTGGACTTCGATATATTTATCGATAACTAAGTTATCGGTCATAATGCCTACTACCTATATCAAACGAAAGGGAAGGTCCACAGGTTTCTATTATTTAAACCAAGGAATATTTCGATATATTTATCGATAACTGACTTATCGGTCAAAATGAGGTTGTCCAATAATATTGAAAATTGCCTACAATATGGGTAGCAAACGAAAGTGGAGGCCCAGAGGTTTCGTTTGCACTGCGGTATACTTCGATATACATATATATCGATTACTTCATAACACACTTAACTAAAAATTAAAAATAAATATAGTTTAAAAAGCGAAAACGCGCGCTTTTAAAGAATATTGCACTAAAAAGGTAAAAATTATTTAAATAAAAAATGAAGATTATGGAACAAAGCGGACCACGCTTTTCCACAATACTACTGTGTAGGGTTTTTAAAATTATTTTCAAATTTTTAGTTCAATACTCTCTAAAAGCGTGAGTTTTAGTTTTTTTAAACTATATTTATTGACATTCTTTTGCTCAAACCCCTACTTCTTTGTTACTAATGAATGGATCCGGGTACCCAGAAGCCCTGTTAGGCAAATCTCATTTTTGACAGAAATGTCGAATGTGCGGTTTTGCAGAAGTGCGATGTGCGGTTTAGTACTTTTTCCGACGATATGTAAGTCGTTGTTAATCATATATGTACGTATATTTGGCTATGTTTACCAGTAGTACAAACAATTTATGTTTCAAGTGCTCGAATAATAACTTTGAGTTACAAATTTAATGTTACTTTTCGTTCGTTATAAAAATAACTGCCTTAATAAATACATACAGACATACTTAAAAGAATTACTATAATTTAGTCTACTTTATTACATAGATATGGGGTGCCATTTTTAGCAACAAATAAATTCGGGACAATCCCGGGATCCCGGGATTGAACTCTCAAATCCCGAAAATCCCGAGAGGCTAGAAATCCCGGAAATTGGATTCCCTAGTCTTTACACACATTAGACTGGAACAAAAACAAATGAAAATGTAATGTTTTGTTAAGATACCTTTTACGACGATAGACATCTGTAAATTTATAACTTTGTATTACGGTCTGAAGCTTTCAAAGTATTTTTGTCGCCATTCTGAAAACTAATATCAATCTCATTTAGCAGGTTCTGCAATTCAATTCCGAGTGAAATTTGTGAAAATATTGTGAAAATACATAGTAATTGCATGGCCCCAGGTTTCATTTGGACTTCGATATATTTCGATAAATTTATCGATCACTGAGTTATCGGTGAAAATGTGATTGCCCAGAAAGCTTAAAATTGCCCTACAATATGAGTATCCATTGAAAGGGGATGGCCGCAGGTTTCATTTGGACTTCGATATATTTCGATAAATTTATCGATAACAGAGTTACCGGTGAAAATGTGATTGCCCAAAAACCTTAAAATTGCCCTACAATATGGGTATTAAACGAAAGGGGATGGTCCAGGTTTCATTTGAATTTCGATATACATATTTCGATAAATTTACCGATTACTGAGTTATCAATAAAAATGTGATTGCCCAAAAACCTTAAAATTGCCCCACAATATTTGTATCCAACGAAAAGGGATGGCTCCAGGTTTCATTTGGACTTCGATATATTTCGGTAAATTTATCGATAACTAAGTTATCGGTGAAAATGTGATTGCCCGAAAACCTTAAAATTGCCTACAATATGGGTATCCAACGAAAGGGGATGGCCGCAGACTTCATTTGGACTTCGATATACTTCGATAAATTTATCGATAACTGAGTTACCGGTGAAAATGTTATTGCCCAAAACCCTTAAAATTGCCCTACAATATGGGCATTAAACGAAAGAGGATGGCTCCAGGTTTCATTTGAATTTCGATATATTTCGATAAATTTACCGATAACTAAGTTCCAGGTTTCATTTGGACTTCGATATATTTCGATAAATTTATCGATAACTGAGTTATCGGTGAAAACGAGGTGGCTCAAAAGCCTTAAAATTGCCCCACAATTTGGGTATCAAACGAAAAGTTATCGATGAAAATGTGATTGCCCAAAAACCTGAAATTATTTAATCAATCTACATTTCCCCATTGGGAATTTTGAAATTTTTGAATACCCTTGGCAAATGCTATATTATATAAATATCAAAGTTTGAAGTTTATATGAACTATTCGATAAATGCTTTCTGAGACATTAATATCAAGACTTAAAGCCAAAGCAATATTTAACTTTAGAAAACTCACTTTCATTCGATTTCAAAGATTTGTATGTATATTTAATTAAAACTTTTGAAAACCGTTTTTCAATACATACTATTTTTTCAAAACTCTAGGAACATAGAGACAAATTATTGATCTTCCAACAGTTTTTTATTTGATCAATCTACCTTACTTGGTGAACTCCGACGACCGAATTCTAATCTAAAATGTTGAAAGGGTACTTCGCAGAGGCGGGCAAGACCGCGGGTATATACTAGTAAGTTATAAATAACATACATGCACCCATTTATTTGGGTTCAATAAGACAAATGTCTTATTAACATAAATCGCTTTCTTATTATACAAAAACTCAAAAACAATAGTGTTATCGATTTTCTTACAATATACAGACAAACTGAATAAGAAAGCAAAAAAGCTAATGTACAAGAGTAATGTATATGTCGTCGTGTGGTGGCCTGCGCTGAGCAAGGCCACAAACCGGAATCTGTTAGGTAAAGTCCAGGCCATTCTAGGCATTCTGCCACTCGATCTGGAAGCGTACCAGACAGCAGCGGCAGCGGCTCTGCGCCTAAGGGAAACGTCTGGTTGGGGCGCAAGCACAACTGGACACTCCAGTATTCTAGGATCTTACAGTTTTCTCCCTCTGAGCACAGATCGATGTGCGCCCACAACAGTCGGTGACAGCTGTTCAAAACAAAGATTCCCAGCAGGGAAGAATGGGAGAGGATGGACCGCTACCCCGCTACTAATGGCGGCATTTCTGTTTACACTGACGGCTCTAAGCTAGACGGCAGAGTTGGAGGAGGGGTTTATTCAAGGGATCTGGAACTTGAGCTCTCCTTCAGACTACCTGATCACTGCAGCGTCTTCCAGGCTGAAGTCTCAGCAATCTTGGATGCCGCGATTTGGATAAGTCAACGCACTATCGGGAGGACATCGTTATTTTCAGCGACAGCCAGGCGTCCATCAAAGCTATTGGCTCTTATTCGTTCAACTCTGAACTGACGCTCAGCTGTCGTCGATCTCTTCAAGAGATGGCCCAACAGAACCGCGTGAACCTAACACACACAGGGACATTGAGGGAAACTGTAAGGCAGACGATCTTGCCAGGCAGGGTACGACCAAGCAGGTTCGTCGGGATAAAGAGCGCCGTTTGCCACATGCAAGCTAATGCTGAAGGAGTACACACTCCGTCAAGCCAAGGAAAGGTGGCAACAATCCCCAGAGTGCCGGACATCAAAACAAACCTGGCCAAAATGGGATCATAAAAGATCAAGACAAATGTATGCCCTAAGGAGAAGCGAAATCTCCATATTAATAGGTGTTCTAACTGGGCACTTATTTGGTAGGCACGCAGAAAGGCTAGGGGTGCCCTACCGACGTTGCTGTAGGAGCTGCAAAGATGACGAGGAAGAGAAAACGGTGAAGCACCTTGTCTGCAACTGCCCGGCTTTAAGCGGCGCGAGAACGCCCTTTTTGGGAGTTTCCTTCCTGGATAGCCTAAGCCAGATCGCGGAACTGGACAAAGGACTTGATGGCCTTCATAAAGTCATCTAAGTAGTTCAAGGAGGAGTAACAGTGTCGGTTAAGGAGTGTCAGTCCCGAGATTCTGCAATGTGGAAAATCCCAACAACTCAGGGATTTTCCATATGGCCGGGACTGACTTTCCTAGTGTTGGTGGTATCACAACGGGCCTTTCAAAACTAGCCTAAGTGTGCCTCTGCGGCAGCCACTTGAACCTAACCTAACCCTACAAACATCGGACCAAAGTTATAATACAATTTCATGTTCATGAAAGGTTTAAAAATATTTTTTTTTTTTCGTATAATGCATTGTCAGCGAAACCTGAACGATGCTGAAAATTTCAAAACCCCAGATCAACGGAAAGTTGCTTCAAAATCCAAAGCAAAATCTCTGGGAATGAAATGGACCCGCCAGTATTTTGGGATCCTATAGCTTTCTTCCGCTGAGCACAGATCGTTGTGCGACCACAACAGTCGAAGATAACGGTTTTAAAATAAACATTCTCAGCAGGGAAGAATGGGAGAGCACGGACCAGAGTCCCGCTACTCATGGCGGCACTTCCATTTATACTGATGGCTCGAAGTCAGACGGCAGAGTTGGAGGAGCGATTTATTCAAAGGATCTGAACCTTGAGCTCTCCTTCAGACTACCTGATCACTGCAGTGTCTGCCAGGCTGACGTTTCGGCAATCATGGCCGCCGCGGCTTGGATAGACCAACACACTATCGGACAGGATATTTTTATTCTCAGCGAGCCGAGTGGCCATCAAATCCCTTGGCTCTTACTCGTTCAACTCTGAACGTACGCTCAGTTCTCGTCGATCTCTGCAGGAGATGGCCCAACAGAACCGGTGAACCTCACATGGATCCCGGGACATAGGGAAATTGTAGGGCAGACGAACTTGCGAGGCAGGGCACGACCAAGCAGGTTCTTCGGGATAAAGAGCGCTTAGGTATGCCGTTTTCCACTAGTAAGCTAATGCTGAAAGAACACACACTCCGCCAAGCCAACGAAAGATGGCTGCAATCTCCAGGATGCCGGATATCCAAAAAAACCTGGCCGAAATGGGATCATAAAAGATCAAGACATATGTATGCCCTAAGGAGAAGAGAAATCTCCATATTAACAGGCGTATTAACTGGGTACTGCCTTATTGGTAGGCACGCAGAAAGACTAGGTGTGCCCTACCGACGATGCTATAGGAGTTGCAAAGATGACGAGGAGGAGGAAACGGTGGAACACCTCTTCTGAAACTGCCCGGCTTTAAGTGGCGTGAGAATGCGATTTTTGGGAGTGCCCTTCCTGGTTAGCCTACGCCAGGTCACGGAGCTGGACATAAAGGACCTGATGGCCTTCATCAAGTTATCTAAATGGTTCGAGGAGGAGTAACGGTGTCGGTTTAGGAACGTCAGTCCCGGAATTCTGCTATAAACTATATTTATTTTTTACTTTTCAGTCAAATGTCCTAGGAAATTATCGATAAATATATCGAAAAATACAGCAATCCAAACGAAACCTCTGGACTTCCACTTTCGTTTGATACCCATATTGTTAGGGAATTTTAAGGTATTTGGCCTCAGATTTTGACAATAACTCAGTTATCGATAAATTTATCGAAATATGTCGAAGTCCAAGTGAAACCTGGGGACCTCCCCTTTCGTTTGATACACATATTGTAGGGAATTTTTTAGGTTTTTGGGCAGTCATATTATGACCGGTAACTCAGTTATCGATCAATTTATCGAAATATGTCGATGTCCAAAAGAGACCTAGGGCCTTCACCTTTCGTTTGATACCCATATAGTAGGGATTTTTTTTGGTTTTTGGGCAATCATATTTTGACCGATAACTCAGTTATCGATAAATTTATCGAAATATATCGAAGTCGAAATGAAAACTGGGGCCCTCCCCTTTCGTTTGATACACATATTGTAGGGAATTTTTTAGTTTTTTCGGCAATCATATTTTGACCGATAACTCAGTTATCGATAAATTTATCGAAATATGTCGATGTCCAAATGAAATCTGGGGCCCTCCCCTTTCGTTTGATACACATATTGTAGGGAATTTTTTAGGTTTTTGGGCAGTCATATTATGACCGATAACTCAGTTATCGATAAATTTATCGAAAATTGTCGATTTCCAAATGAAGCCAGGGGCCTTCAACTTTCGTTTGATACACATATAGTAGGGAATTTTTTAGGTTTTTGGGCAATCATATTTTGACCGATAACTCAGTTATCGATAAATTTATCGAAATATGTCGATGTCCAAATGAAACCTGGGGCCCTCCCCGTTCGTTTGATACACATATTGTAGGGAATTTTTTAGGTTTTTGGGCAGTCATATTATGACCGATAACTCAGTTATCGATAAATTTATCGAAATTTGTCGATTTTCAAATGAAGCCAGGGGCCTTCACCTTTCGTTTGATACACATATAGTAGGGAATTTTTGGGCAATCATATTTTGACCGATAACTCAGTTATCGATAAATTTATCGAAATAAGTCGATGTGCAAATGAAACCTAGGGCCCTCCCCTTTCGTTTGATACCCATATTGTATGGAATTTTTGAGGTTTTTGGGCAATCATATTTTGACCGATAACTCAGTTATCGATAAATTTATCGAAATATATCGAAGTCCAAATGAAACCTGGGGCCTTTCCCTTTCGTTTGATACCCATATTGTATGGAATTTTTTAGGTTTTTGGGCAATCATATTTTGACCGATAACTCCGTTATCGATAAATTTATCGAAATATGTCGATGTCCAAAAGAGTCCTGGGACCTTCACCTTTCGTTTGATACCCATATTGTATGGAATTTTTAAGGTTTTCGGGCAACCACATTTTGATCGATAACTCAGTTATCGATAAATTTATCAAAATATGTCGATGTCCAAATGAAACCTGGGGCGTTCCCCTTTCGTTTGATACCCATATTTTAGGGACATTTTACGGTTTTTGGGACACTGGGGCTTAAACCGAACGATAGTTACATACATACAAGCAAGCAAGCAAACAAACAAACAAACATACAAGTGAACCTAATAAAAGCGTGGTAAAAAATGTTGTCAACGTCTGTAAAACATTGAAATTGTAATCTCAAATAATTTCAACTAAACTGCATCAATTAAAAGTCAGCATTTTTTGTGAATAGTATTTCTTGATGGTGAGAGACATTTTCCTTGTTAATATAAAACCTAGAATAACTGGTTTGTTTGTGCTAAGAAAGTTCAACTATGATTGTGCGTCTATCTCGGCTGGTATGTAAACTCGGGTTAGAGTTATCATATTCATAAAAAATAAAATTCGTTTATAAAGCTTTGAAAATTACATTTTCATACAAATTATGATTAGTACGTCGCTCCCAACGAAGAGTAACTCGGTTCAGTTAGCGCGGAAGGCTAACATGGTTCATTCTCTGCGTCGAAGACTAACACACTTCGGTCTCTGCGTCCCAAAGCAAACACGCATTGAAAAGAGGATTGAAATGGGCTTGGGTTATGAGATTTGTATGAAATTTTCGAATGGTGTTTTGTTTGCTTCTAAACACGCTAGGTTAACACAGTGTTTGCTTTTGGTGGAAACAGCTTATAACTTTACAGAGTTATTACATTTGTTAAAAGGGTTGCCGGTACAAAAAAGCAGAACAAAAACAGAACATTTGCTTAAAAAAAGAACATTTCTGTTATTTTCCTTAGAAAAAAAAATACGCAGAACAAGCTTCTTAAAAACAGAACTCTTCTGCCAAAAACAGAACGGATGGTCACCGTAGATATACCTGAATTTGAGTTAATAAGGGATCTTTTAAAAATATACAGTTTTCCTTTTCAATAAATTCAATATGAATCTAGTGAAAATAAGAGGATGTTTTAATTAATTTACTTAATACAAATTTTCTCATAAAAACAGGCAGATAAATAAGAAGCTAACTCCTTCTTCTTAGCCGATTTCCTTTTCAATAAATTTGAGAAGAAATTCAGGCTAAAATCTAGAAGATTTCCTAGCACAAATTTTTTCAAATTTGTCCCCACTCGCTCTCTCCGGCCAAAAAGCTTTTTTAGACGTCGATCTCTTTGATTATAGGTGAACTTTTTGGCTCTGTGTATGTATCGAGGAGTAGGTGGCAAGTCGCCTAATTTCAAAATATTTTTCAAAAACTCCCTATATCAAAATTTGGTTAAGGCTTTTTCCCGCAACGCTCTATCTAAGTATTTGATTTAAAAACAACCTGTCTAGGATGTTTTTGAAAAATATTTTGAAACAGAGTGATCATCCACTCAGTCGTCGATATATTTTTACACATATTTTTATACCCAGTACTGGTTGGTTGGTTGGTTGCCGTGCCGCCCGGTCAGAAGGACCGAACCCAAGTAGCGCGCTGGGCGCCATTTTGATGCACTAAACCGTGAAACCAATTACAGTTTGTCTTCTAAGGACTAGATGGATTATGGTCAAACCATTTGGTCAGACCTATAAATTTGCTTATGTCAACTATGGATTACTTAGATACATCCTTCAGGTCAGTTAGAACAAACCGACCTAAGGTCTTGTGTCTTATATTGGCCAGGGCAGGACACTCGCAGAGGAAGTGAGTAACAGTTTCTTTACAGCCATCTAGGCCGCAACTTCTACACACCTCGTTGAATGGTAGCCCAATTCTTTCCGCGTGTTGGCCCAGTGGCCAGTGTCCTGTTATGGTGGCTGTGATTCTGAAAATCTCCTTCCTAGATCTGCATAGCAGGCTCTCGGTTCTACTTTTGTTGTATTCAGGCCAAGTTTGTTTGGCAATTCTACAGCTATCTGAGGAGTACCACCTACGAATGGCCATGGCCTTGTATTTGCTGTGGATGTCACTTTTGATTGCTGTGACTAGGCGACGCACACTAACTACATCTAAGTTGTCTGCTGAAGCCCCTGTCCTTGCCAGTACATCCGCTTTCTCATTGCCCTCAATGTCCCTGTGACCCGGAACCCAGACAAGTGTGATTTTCGCGGAGTTTGCTGCTGCCCTAAGCGACCCTTTGCAGTCGCTGACGGCCTTAGAGGAAGTGATCGGCGAGTCGACCGCCATAAGCGCCGCTTGACTGTCTGAGTATATGCGCACCTCCGTCCCTTCAATTGACTCTCCTATTAGGTGTCCACAGGCTTTCTCGATACCGACTACTTCTGCTTGGAAGATGCTGGCCGAGTCCGGGAGACGGTAGGACTGAGCGACTTGCAATTGCTCAGAATAGACCCCTGCCTCCACCCCACAGTCCATTTTGGACCCGTCCGTGAATACAGAGATTATCCCCTGCTTACAAGCGCTACCATCTCTCCATTCGCCTCTTGACGGGAAGTGCACTTCATAGTTTTTGTCGAATTTTAGGGAGGGTGGGAGGTAGCCTGATGATAGGTCTTCGTTTGAGAACCTCTTTAGGATGCCGCTGTGGCCATACTGTTTCGCATTCCAGCACTCGGACGCCGTAAGTCTTAGTGCTGCTCCTGTGGCCATTACACGAATGTGCATGTCTAGCGGTAATTGGTCTAAGATGATGTTGAGAGCGTCTGTCGGGCAGGATCTAAGTGCGCCCGTTACGCCTCCGAATGCCGCTCGTTGTATCTTGTTTAGGTTATTGATGTTGTAATGTTTGTCTAGGGCCGGCCACCAAACTAACGCCCCATACGATAGTATGGGTCTTATGACTGCAGTGTAGAGCCACATCATCAGTTTTGGTTTTAGACCCCAGTTCTTGCTTACTATTCTTTTGCAGGAGTAGTAGGCAATGTATGCTTTGTTTATTCTTTTCTCAACGTTCAGTTTCCAGTTGAGTTTGATATCTATTTCGACACCGAGGTATTTTACACTCTGGCAGAGTGATAGTTCAGTGCCGTTAAGCGAGGGTAGACGGAATTGAGGGATCTTGGTTTTGTTGCTAAACAGTACTAGTTCCGTTTTACTCGGGTTGATGCCTAGACCACTAGCAGAGGTCCAGGCCTGTAGCTTCCGGAGTGCCCTTTCCAACAGAGATTATCCCCTGCTTACAAGCGCTACCATCTCTCCATTCGCCTCTTGACGGGAAGTGCACTTCATAGTTTTTGTCGAAATTTAGGGAGGGTGGGAGGTAGCCTGATGATAGGTCTTCGTTTGAGAACCTCTTTAGGATGCCGCTGTGGCCATACTGTTTCGCATTCCAGCACTCGGACGCCGTAAGCCTTAGTGCTGCTCCTGTGGCCATTACACGAATGTGCATGTCTAGCGGTAATTGGTCTAAGTGATGTTGAGAGCGTCTGTCGGGCAGGATCTAAGTGCGCCCGTTACGCCTCCGAATGCCGCTCGTTGTATCTTGTTTAGGTTATTGATGTTGTACTGTTAGTCTAGGGCCGGCCACCAAACTAACGCCCCATACGATAGTATGGGTCTTATGACTGCAGTGTAGAGCCACATCATCAGTTTTGGTTTTAGACCCCAATTCTTGCTTACTATTCTTTTGCAGGAGTAGTAGGGAATGTATGCTTTGTTTATTCTTTTCTCAACGTTCAGTTTCCAGTTGAGTTTGATATCTATTTCGACACCGAGGTATTTTACACTCTGGCAGAGTGATAGTTCAGTGCCGTTAAGCGAGGGTAGACGGAATTGAGGGATCTTGGTTTTGTTGCTAAACAGTACTAGTTCCGTTTTACTCGGGTTGATGCCTAGACCACTAGCAGAGGTCCAGGCCTGTAGCTTCCGGAGTGCCCTTTCCAAGATTTCGCTAAGCGTTGAGGGGAACGGTCCCGATACTGCAATAGCAACGTCGTCAGCATATGCTACTACCTTAACCCCGTTTTTGTTTAGCTCTAGAAGTATATCGTTCAGTGCGACCACCCACAGTAGTGGAGAGAGAACACCTCCCTGAGGTGTACCCCTGCTCACTGTTCTAGTTATTGTGGCTGATCCCATGTTCGCTTCTATCTGTCTGTTCTCTAGCATCGATTGCGTCCATCCAAAAATATTGCTGTCTATTCCAGCCTTTTGGAGGGATATGACAATTGCGCCTGTTTCTATGTTCTATATCTAAGAAGGCTGCCAAGTTGTATTGTTTGTAGTGAAGCGATCTTTCAACTGTGCCTATGATTTCGTGAAGCGCAGTCTCCGTTGACTTGCCTTCCATGTACGCATGCTGCGCAATGGAAAGGATAGGCCCAGTTATTACTGATCTTATGTGGAGATCCAGAAGTCGTTCCAGAGTCTTCAACATGAAGGATGTGAGGCTTATGGGTCTGTATTCGTTGGCATTTTCATGCGAACGCCTACCCGTTTTGGGGAGGAATATGACGTGAACTCTCCTCCAGCTCCGCGGGATGTAGGTCAGAGTGATACTCGCCCTGAATACCCTGGCCAACCAGCGGACCATTTTATCTCCTAGCTTCTGAAGCATCACTGGAGTGACGCCGTCGGGTCCAGGAGATTTGTATGGGGAGAAGCTGTTAATTGCGTGTCTAATCTTTTCCCTGTCCAACAACTGGCAACGTTCCTCCTCGGGGGGCTCGGAGACCCCACCCTGGGGTACATGTACTGGCGTGTGGTCGCTGGCGGGGAAGTGTTTATTCATTAGGGTTGCTAGGGATCCCTCCGCTGAGTCTGCCCAAGAACCATCTTCCTTTCTCACGAAAAGATTATTTACATGTTCTTTGGACAGGATCTTGCTCAGTCTGGAGGCTTCCCGGGTGTTTTCTATTATAAAGCAGAAGGTTTGGTATTGTAACATACGTTGAATGTTTTTCTCACTGCTGTTCTCAGATTCCTAAGCTCACCGTTCCACCAAGGAGGAGATGTATTCTTAAGAAAGCTGACAGGGGTAGATTTGTTATACGATGTTGCTAGAATGTGCTCCAGTTTTTCCACTGCATCATCCAGCTCTTGCAGGCTGGTGATGTCAGGGTAGGGCTCTCTTAGCGTTAAGGATTTCTCGGAGAGTTTGGCGAATTTCTCCCATCTAGTTCTTCGTGGGTTCCGGTACCGAAGAGGCCGACCCGGACCATGCCCTATGTCGAAGAATATCAAGCGATGGTCAGATAGGGAGGCTTTTTTTGAAACCTCCCAGTTACTTACCAGCGCTGAACCATTATCCCCACATAGAGTCTCTTGCATTTGCGTCGCTGCCGATAACGACGTTTTGGTTTTTGTTGTGATCCAGGAAGTATTTGAGTTCTGTAGGTGGGGTCGGCCTGTCATGAGCCATGTAGGCTGAAATGACGAAGACCGGCTGCATATCGTCACCTTCCAACTTTACCACCGTTACGTCTGATGTACTGTAATTTGAACATAGGAAAGCCTTTATACTTTTTTTGATTAAAATGCATGATCTTGGCTTACCTACATCTGTTTTGTAGAACAGATTGTGAGTGCTGATGTTTAACCCCATGATCCTCTCTTTGTTGATCCAGGGTTCTTGTATGAAGCTGATATCTACGTCCTCCTGTGCTAGAAGGACCTTCAGATTATCCGTAGCACTTATTGAGTGCTGCAGATTAATCTGGACGCATTTATTGTTGTTTGTTGTGCTCCCCATCTTGGATGTGGACACCCTACAGCAGCTGACCTGCATCATCTACTTCCTCAGGGTCGTCCTCATCTGGGGTGGTGTCGCCGCGGAAGACCGTTACCTTGGCCATGCGAATGGCAAAGGCTACCTTGTGATCCGCCTTCGCCAGAGCCTCCAAGGACTCTTCGCATATTGCGACCAGAATCGGTTTGCTGGTCTTCGACGGCTCTTCCTCTTTAATAAGCTGCCAGTCTGCAATGGCTGGGATGCTGCTGTTTTACAGTTTTATGAACGACAACAATTCCTCCCCCGAGTCATCCATAGGTGGTAGCCAAATGCGCGCCCGCGGCCTCTTTGGCAATTCCGCTGCGGGGGTTAGCTTTAGCTGGAGGTTGTTGACCTCTCCGCTAATTTGTGCTACACACCCCGAGAGGAAGTCCAGCGAGGCCTGATCAGCGCATTTGATGACCCTATATCCACGCAGGCTCTCGGAGGAGTCAAACACTGGGAGGGGACCGTTCGGGTTGTCGCGCACGTGCCTCATGGCCAGCTTTGACAGCCTGACCTCGATCTCCACCCAGCTCTGCTCAACTGTTGCCGGCGACCTACTGTTTACATCCACAATAGCCACATGCAAGTTATCCCTGGCAACCTCATTATAGTGTCTGGCTGTAGTGTGGACCGTTTCCGCCCGTTTGGGCTTCTTCGGTTCCGCTTCTTGGCTGTCTTGGTTTGAACGGTTTCTCTTCTGAGAAGCGTCCTGCTTGCGTGGATGTGCCGGATTCTTCTTCTGGAAGTTCTCGTACTCCTCCACCACCGTTTTGTAATATTAGGCGTCTTTGGTACCGGAGGCTGCCTCGCCGTTTTTTATTTTTTCGAGCATAAACAGCGCCCGCTGGTACCTATTACGCCTTGTCGGACCTTCTGTTTTCTTTTTCTTCCTACCCTTGGCCGCAGGTGCACTTTGGTTGGCGCCGCCAGCTGCCTTGGGGTCGGAAGTTGGTCCTAGGGGACTTTGGTTGGTACCCAACTGGATTTTTGGTGCTGTTGTAGCTGCTTGTGCTTTCGGTGTACTATGGTTGGTACCACCGCAAGCACTCATAGTCGTCTCCTGACTGGAGGCGAGAAGGGTCTCCTCTTCAGACTCCGTCGCTTCCGGCAACGGTTCCCTGTAGAGGCTTGTCGAGGTCGTCGCGTTTGTCATAGTCGTCGTTTTTGTCGTTGCTGTCAGGTCCGTGTCCGTCAAGTCGGTACGTCCATGTGTTCGTCTGCGTCTTTAGTTTTCATTGTTTTGTTTGAGTTATCCATGTTTTGGTCCCACGAGTAAGCCGGAAGAGATTGGTCACTCGTCCGCAGAGCCGGTATGCGTAGAGAAGGCACTTATACAACCGACCTTGCCCTGGCATCGGAGGGGACCGTTCGCGATCAGAAATTCAATAGCCGCCCTCTGACCATTCATCCATCGGCACGGGTACCTTATGTCCGCCCGTCTGTCCGTCCGTCTGTCCGTCCGTCTGTCCGTCTGTCCGTCCGTCTGTGTACACGATAACTTGAGTAAAAATTGAGACATTTGCATGAAATTTTATATACAGGTTACTGTTTGGCCAAGGTAGGTTGCTATTGAAAATGGGCTAAATCGGATGATAACCACGCACCCTTTTTCGATATCGAAAATCTCGAAAATCACACAAATTGACATATCTCGGTAGCTGAAATGGCTAATAATTTTATAGGTGAATCCCCCTGGTCATTTCATTCTCTCATGATTTTTCCGTGAATTTTTTATAGTGGGCGTGGCACCGCCCACTTTTAAGGGAGGCATTTTTAAAAATTTGATTGGTCCTATCTTTTAAACTGATTACGATAGAACGATGTAATTTGGCACAAAGCATACTAGTATCGTTGGGTGTTTACCTGATGAAATTTAATGTTCGGTTCATCCGAACTTAGGCTTCCTTACTCGTTTTAAGTATTTATGTACATACATACATGAATAAAAAACACTAGGCAAAACTATTATAGTGGTAAAATAAAAAAAATCAGTATCTTTGTATTTAATCAAGTGTTAAACTGAAGTTTGGGATGGAGTGAAGTGGAATTAAGATACTTATAAACAAGTAAGGAAAGCTGTCTTCGGCTGTGCCGAAGGCTATATACCTTTCATGAATAAGCGTCACGATTTTCACTGTTCGATCCCCAGTACATCCTGTGTGAATTTAACTTTAGCTCATACCCTACCTACATATATAATTATAGGAGTTATAGCCCAAAATCCGTTTATCGGAACAATCGATTGTATGGGGGCTATATGAAATATTTATCCCATCTAAATGATTTTCAACATCGATATTTCACATATAAAAACATCAATACCTACAAAATTTCACGTTACTAGCTCTTTAATTACAGAAGTTATAGCCTAAAATCCGTTTATCGGAACAATCGATTGTATGGGAGCTATATGAAATATTTATCCCATTTCAATGATTTTCAACATCGATATTTCACATATGAAAGCATCAATACCTACAAAATTTTACGTTACTAACTCTTTAATTACAGAAGTTATAGCCCAAAATCCGTTTATCGGAACAATCGATTGTATGGGAGCTATATGAAATATTTATCTCATCTCAATGATTTTCAACATCGATATTTCGCATATAAAAACATCAATACCTACACAATTTCACGTTACTAGCTCTTTAATTACAGAAGTTATAGCCCAAAATCCGTTTATCGGAACAATCGATTTTATGGGAGCTATATGAAATATTTATCCCATCTCAATGATTTTCAACACCGATATTTCACATATAAAAAAATCAATACCTACAAAGTTTCACGTTACTAGCTCTTTAATTACAGAAGTTATAGCCCGAAATCCGTTTATCGGAACAATCGATTGTATGGGAGCTATGAGTAGTTTTGGTCCGATCTTGTTGGTTCCGACGGATTATTCTCATATAAAATAACGCCTCCATACCAAATTTCATCGAGATATCTCTAAAATTGAGGGACTAGTTTGCGTACAAACAGACGGACAGACGGACATGGCTAAATCGAATCAACTCATCGTCCTGATCATAACGGTATACTTATTAGTGGGTCTATCTCTTCTTCTTCTCATACTTACAAACATCGGACCAAAGTTATAATACCATTTCATGTTCATGAAAGGTATAAAAAATAAAAGCGCGCCAGTTAGGAACAAAAAGTGAAAAAAGTTGATCGTGTTTTTTCGTGCGTGTTTTTTTTTTTGGTGGCTCAACACGATCACGCACGAGCACAACACGAAATCGCATTTTCAAACACGAGCACATGGACACACGCTTGCGTGTTTCGTGTCACGGTCAAAAACACGCACGCTGCCCACCGCTAGTTTTAATGAACAATTCTTATAATCCATGTACTTTTTCTATGGAAAAATGAACTCGTTTGGTTCAGTGTAGAGTAAGGTTTACGATATGATGGTTTCTCAGGGTGAGAGACACACTTTAGTTGGTTGGCTTGTTGTGAGTCCACGTACATATATGAGTTAAAGCCCACTTGGCATAAACGCAGCTTGAGATCATTATGTACCGTTCGAACCAAATACTGTTGCCAGTAATCTTGAGCTCTAGTCAATACGAATTGCATGAATAATCGCACGGATCCACTCATGTGCATATTGAAATCCAATATATAAATTCTACCATACATTTATTTGTATTTTCTATCTACTAGAGGAGAAAAACTTCACCGATACTATCAATATATCGATAGCTTCTATTTATCGAGCATTTATTACTATGTTGTTGTTGTAGCGAGGTGTAGCCCTGCCTAAATGTCAGACAGGGTCACCCCGAGTGTATTGCTCTTGGCCGGGTCGATATAAGAAAACGGCCCGGGTCGTTTCGGCACGATGGGTACAGCACAAGTACTGGTACCGTTCTCGTAGAACCGGGAATACAAGAAGCTAGCCGTGTAGGCCATGTAGGTCATTTAGCGTTACCCAGGGTGCACGAACGGGGAGGCGACCTACTCTTACACCCCTTTAGCGGTAATGTGTAGGTATACTACTTAAGCGCCATCCATTTTAAGGGCTAGTTGCTTCGGCAGGTGAGTTGTTACACACTCCTTTGCGGATTACGACTTCCATGTCCACCGTCCTGCTATCCTTTATTACTATCGATACCATAGCTTACGGCGAAAATATATTCATATATACTTTGATTGATGACAGATAAATCTTTGAAATACTGTGTTTGACTACCGGTATCTGTATATATAAAATTGTAGATGTTTTTTTGTGAAGTATGGTTTTCATTAGGTAAAATTTTGACAATTTCTATCGACATTATCGAAATAGGCAACCAGTTCTCGATAGAGTCGAAGAAATTTGACACCAATTGACATAATGGAAACCAGGCTTGAGGAATTGGCTGAAAACTTCTTTACTAATTTTTTCCAAATTTTTAGTTTATTCTCGGATACGTTTTCTCGAAATAAATTTTTCCAGCTAAATTGCGCTGGATATATGTAGGTACCCACATTTACAAAATTCATATTTTTTGTCCGATTTTATTCATACTTGACACGTATGTTTGATGTATAATCAACAACTATTTATGGTTCGTTTTTTAAAGCTTCGCAGACAAAACCGCGGGCATCTGCTATCCTGCTAACAAGCAGAGGATAAATTCTTGGGAAATTCTGGGTCGCGCTTACCAAAAAAGAGGATAACAAAGTGGGCAGTTTTGTTCAGCGAGGTTCCATTTCTACCCACATTGAAGGTGCTAATTGGTGTTGGAAATTTTCGAATTATATAGCTAAATCGAATTATGCGTTGGTATTTCGATGCAATTTTTACCCACAGTCATTTAGGTATTGCACAGCACTAATTTGTAATTTTGTTTTCACCATGCTAGCCATGGCAGGACAGTTGTAAGCTAAATTATATTCTAAAACAAGTAAGGAAAGCTGTCTTCGGCTGTGCCGAAGGCTATATACCTTTCATGAATAAGCGTCACGATTTTCACTGTTCGATCCCCAGTACAGCCTGTTTCAATTTAACTATATTTACTATACACATTACACATCTTTGTTATAATTTAAAAAAAACTTACAAAATAATAGGATCCGAGTTATCGGAACAATCGATTGTATGGAGGCTATATATTATACGTGTTCAATTGTACTGACTTACACTATACACATTACATATGTAGAAAGTACTAAAGGTGAAATATTTTACGTTCCTAACTTTTTAAATGCGGAAGTATTGGCCAAAAAACCTTATATCGGAACAACCGGTTGTATGGGGCTAAATATATGTTATATTTACCCGATCTTCTTGATTTTCCTCTACACACTACATAAATTGAAAGTATCCAAGTTGCAAAATTTTATGTTCCTAACTTTTTAATTGCAGAAGTTTTGGCCAAAAAAACCTTATATCTGAACAATCGGTTGTATGGGGGCTATATGTTACATTTGCCCGATCTTGTTGATTTTCACTATATACACTACATAAGTAGAAAGTACTCGAGTTGCAAAATTTTACGTTCCTAACTTTTAATTGCAGAAGTTTTGGGAAAAAAACCTTATATCTGAACAATCGGTTGTATGGGGGCTATATGTTAAATTTGGCCGATCTTGTTGATTTTCACTATATACACTACATAAATAGAAAGTACTAGAGCTGCAAAATTTTACGTTCCTAACTTTTTAATTGCAGAAGTTTTGGCCAAAAAACCTTATATCTGAACAATCGGTTGTATGGGGGCTATATGTTACATTTGCCCGATCTTGTTGATTTTCACTATATACACTACATAAATAGAAAGTACTCGAGTTGCAAAATTTTACGTTCCTAACTTTTTAATTGCAGAAGTTTTGGCCAAAAAACCTTATACCTGAACAATCGGTTGTATGGGGGCTATATGTTACATTTGCCCGATCTGGTTGATTTTCACTATATACACTACATAAATAGAAAGTACTCGAGTTGCAAAATTTTACGTTCCTAACTTTTTAATTGCAGAAGTTTTGGCCAAAAAACCTTATATCTGAACAATCGGTTGTATGGGGGCTATATGTTACATTTGCCCGATCTTGTTGATTTTCACTATATACACTACATAAATAGAAAGTACTCGAGTTGCAAAAATTTTACGTTCCTAACTTTTTAATTGCAGAAGTTTTGGCCAAAAAACCTTATATCGGAACAATCGGTTGTATGGGGGCTATATGTTACATTTGCCCGATCTGGTTGATTTTCACTATATACACTACATAAATAGAAAGTACTCGAGTTGCAAAATTTTACGTTCCTAACTTTTTAATTGCAGAAGTTTTGGCCAAAAAACCTTATATCTGAACAATCGGTTGTATGGGGGCTATATGTTATACTGGTCCGATCTTGTCAGTTCCGACAAATGATTCCTATATTACAAAATGGTGGCCACATACAAAATTTCAGCCAGATATCTCAAAAATTGAGGGACTAGTTTGCGTTCAAACAGACAGACGGACAGACGGACATGGCTAAATCAACTCATCTCGTCATCCTGATCATTTCGGTATACTTATTGATGGGTCTATCTCTTCTTCTTCTCATATTTACAAACATCGGACCAAAGTTATAATACCATTTCATGTTCATGAAAGGTATAAATATGGTAGCACTTTTTTCACTCAATACCAGGAAATACCCCCACATTTGTATATTAACAGAAATTCCACAATTTTATCTCAGCAATCGATTTATAGCTTTATAAACATAGGGCTCTGTCTTTTAATAAAATCGGTATATATCGATAGTCAATACTATCGAAAACATTCCACACTTACTACCTACTAATAATGTTCAAAAACGCTCACGTAAATATCTGAAGTTCGTTCGGATTGCTATAAAATCGATGCTTGGTGAAATGCAAATTGACACAACCAATATGCAACAGGATCAAATAAGAAGAGTGAGTAGTGCCAATGGTATTGGTAGTGATGGTATAAAAAGCCAATGCTTGTACAACCAAATACAATCCGACTTCACCAATATCCTTTTGAAGCTCCGAGTACACAGACAACTCAGGTTTTTCTTTCGCATTGCATTTGCTTTTTTATTTTATTTTGGGTTTGTTTTCGATATTTTTTCAAATGGCAAAGAGCCAAACAAGCTTCTGGCAGGGATCAATTCAAGTAGACAAATGTTGGCAATCAATGGAAACTATGCAAGAATAAAAATGGACAGGCAATAAAATAATACGAATCCTGAAATGGATTGTATGTCCATAAAAGGATATTTGTACAAAAATTGAGGTATTTTTCTGACAAAGAATTACAACAAAGTATGCGAGTATGCAGCGTAGTATAAATGCATATGGATCATCATCATCATCATTTATTGGCGCTTAACCGCCTAAGCGATTTTGGCCGTCGCCTATCAAAGCACGCCAGTCATTCCTTTTTAGCGATAACTGACGCCAATTGGAAACCCCAAGGGAGTTCAAGTCATCCTCCACCTGTTGTTTCCATCTCAGTCGAGGCCTCCCCCTTCCTCTGCTGCCGAATTCGGGTGACGATTGGAAAACCTTCTGGGCTGGAGCTTCTTTGTCCATTCGCATGACGTGACCCAGCCAGCGGAGCCTTTGGGCTTTAATTCGCTGGACTATGGTCAGATCTGCGTAAAGCTCGTACAGCTTATCGTTAAATCTCCTTCGATACTCGCCGTCGGCATCACGGGAAGGACCATAAATCTTCCGGAGAACTTTTCTCTCAAATACTCCAAGGGCCATCTCATCTTCTCTTGACATTGTCCATGAATCTGAGCCATACATCAGGACAGGTATGATGAGAGACTTATAGAGCGTGATCTTTGTTCTTCGAGAGAGGACTTTACTTCTCAATTGCCTACTCAGTCCAAAGTAGCACTTGTTCGCAAGAGTGATTCTCCGTTGGATTTCTAGACTGATATTATTTTCGGTGTTAATGCTGGTTCCCAAATAGACGAAGTCCCTCACAGTTTCAAATTTGTAACTATCAACAGTGACGTGGCTGCCAAGGCGCAGGTGCGCCGATTCTTTCTTTGATGACAGCAAATACTTCGTCTTGTCCTCGTTGACCGCAAGACCCACTTTTTTCGCTTCTTTATCCAGTCCAGAGAAGGCAGCGCTTACGGCGCGGTTGTTAAGGCCAATGATATCAATATCATCGGCATACGCCAGCAATTGCACGCTCTTGTAATAGATTGTACCATTGCGGTTTAGCTCTGCTGCTCGAATTATCTTCTCCAGCATCAGGTTGAAGAAATCGCACGAAAGGGAGTCGCCCTGTCTGAAGCCTCGTTTGGTTTCAAATGGCTCAGAGAGGTCCTTCCCGACTCTGACGGAGCTGTTAGTATTGCTCAGCGTCATTTGGCAAAGCCGTATAAGCTTTGCAGGGAAGTCAAATTCAGACATGGCGGCATACAGGCAACTCCTTTTTGCGCTGTCAAAAGCGGCTTTGAAATCGACAAAGAGATGGTGTGTGTCGATTCTTTTATCATGGGTCTTCTCCAGGATTTGGCGTATCGTGAAAATCTGGTCGATGGTAGACTTACCAGGTCTAAAGCCACACTGATAAGGTCCAATCAGCTTGTCTACGATGGGCTTCAGTCTTTCACACAATACGCTAGAAAGAACCTTATATGCGATATTAAGAAGGCTGATTCCGCGGTAGTTGGTGCGGTTAGCGGGATCGCCTTTCTTGTGGATTGGGCAGAGCACACTTAAATTCCAATCTGGAGGCATGCACTCGTCTGACCATATTCTGCATAAGAGCTGATGCATGCTTTTTACCAGCTCTTCGCCTCCGTGTTTGAACAGCTCGGCGGGTAGTCCGTCTTTTCCAGGCGCTTTGTTGTTTTTGAGCCGGGATATAGCTATCCTCACTTCATCATAGTCAGGTGGTGGGACGACTTTTCCATCGTCAGGGATTGGGGTATCGGGTTCGACGTCTCCCTCGCAATTTAGCAGTGAGGAGAAGTGCTCCCTCCATAATTTAAGTACACTCTGTACGTCGGTTACCAGGTCGCCATTATTGTCCTTACAGGAACTTGCCCCGGTCTTAAAACCTTCCGTCATCCGCCGGATCTTTTCATAGAATTTTCGGGCATCATTCCTGTCAGCCAGCATCTCAAGCTCCTCACACTCACGCCTTTCGGCCTCACGTTTCTTTTTTCTGAAAAGGCGTCTCTCTTCCTTCTTTGCCTCACGATAGCGTTGCCATACACTGCGGGTTGCGCCCGTTCGCAACGTCTCCCTGTAGGCAGCGTCCTTTTTGTCCGAGACAGTGCTGCATTCCTCATCGTACCAGTTGTTTTTGCGGGCTCGCTGGAACCCTATAGTGGCCTCAGCGGCAGTACGTAATGAGTGAGAGATATGCTTCCATTGCTCGGTTGCATCGTTAGGTCGAGGATTGCTCTCCGATAGCAGGTGTGAGAGTCGAGTGGAGAAATTGTCAGCTGTCTGTGTCGTGCGCAGCTTCTCGACGTCAAACTTTCCTTCCGTTACTGTGCGCACTTTCTTTGCTACACAGAGGCGTGTGCGTATCTTGGCTGCAACAAGATAATGGTCCGAGTCGATATTGGGACCACGAAGGGTACGCACGTCCAGAACGGTGGAGCTATGTCTGCCGTCGATCATGACATGATCAATCTGGTTTCTTGTTCTTTGATCAGGAGACAGCCATGTGGCTTGGTGTATTCGTTTATGCTGGAACCTGGTACTACTGATGACCATATTGCGAGCAGCGGCGAAATCAATCAACCTAGTGCCGTTGGGGGATGTTATATCATGGAGACTAAATTTTCCAACTGTTGGACCAAAGACTCCTTCCTTGCCCACCTTCGCATTAAAGTCGCCGAGCACGATTTTGATATCATGTTGGGGGCAGCGATCATAAGTCTGTTCAAGTTTATCGTAGAAGGAGTCCTTCTCTGCGTCGTCCGTCTCCTCAGTCGGCGCATAGGCGCAGATAAATGTTATGTTGAAAAATTTCGCTTTGATGCGGATCGCAGCGAGACGCTCGTCCACGGGGGTGAACGCTAGTACTTGGCGGCGAAGTCTCTTTCCCACCACGAATCCTACACCACGCGCTTTGCCGCGTGTCTGGCCACTGTAGTATACGTCACAAGGTCCGATGGTCGTCTTTCCTTGTCCCGTCCATCGCATTTCCTGCAGGGCGGTGATGTCAGCCTTTGCGTTAACGAGGACATCAACCAGTCGGGCAGCGGTACCATCCCTTGAAAGGGTCCGGACATTCCAGGTACATGCCCTAATATCCTTCTCGTAGTCCTTATTTCGTTTTGCCGGGTCGTCAACATTAAAGGGGGTTCTCATCCGAGGCTTTTCTTTGCTTTTCATTGGAATAAAGTTTTTCCGTGGCGGGTCCCAAACCCAGCGCACAATCCGTCTCCGGGATTTTGATAAAAATATTCACACATTTATATAGCGAGCCGCTTGCTACAAGACAGACACCCGCTTGCAGCCGCACCATGTGGTGAACAGACGCTGCGAAAAAGACCTCGGTGAGCCCTTAAACCAAGTATGTCAGAGTGGCCCCACCGGGGCTCCCTCTCTTTCTGCCGCGAGCCTAGGTGGCTCACGTTGCCCAGAGTGCACGAACGAGGACGCAAGAGTCGGGATTGAGCAAGGTCACTCAGCAACCACACCCCATTACACTCCATCGGTCCGTGCTAATTCGAGCAGAGCATAAAAGAAATAAAAAAGAAATAAATTTAAAATAAAATAATATGAAATAAAATATAATAAAAACAAATAAATAACTTGAATTGTTTTTGCGACCTGTTTCATAAAAATACTGTATGTACAATAAAATAAAAATACTAAAATAAAATAAAAAAATTAAGTAAAAAAATATGAAAATTAAATAATATAAACAAAAAAAAAAAAAAAATAGCAAAAAAAAGAAATCGAATTGAAATGAAATAAAATGAAACAAAATAAAATAGTATAAAACAAAAAAAAAAAAATAAATAAAATAGAATAAAATAAAATAAAACAAAATAAAAAAATCGAAATAAAATGAAATAATATAACATAAAATAAAATAAAATAAAATATGCAAAATAAAATAAAAAAGACTATAAGTAAAAATAAAAAAAATTAAATAAAATAGAATAAAATAAAATAGTGTAAAATAAAATAAAAACAAATAAAATACATTAAATAAAATAAAATATTTATTTCTTACTTACGAGCTTAAAGCCACATATAATAAAAAGAAGTTTTTAATTTTTCTTTTTTATTAATATTTGTTTGTCGATATTTCGATTTCATCAGGACTGAAAAAAATTTTTAAACACACGTATCAAAAACATATATTCAATATGTAAACATACAAAACAACTTACACAATGGGCTGTGCCTGGTCGACTGATTAAAAAAGTTATTATACAGAACGAACAAAGTTAAACAGAAGTAAACAAATTAAAAATCGTAATTATAAACAATATGCTTGTACAAACAACAATATATAAAAATAAAAAAGAAGAACAATGAGAGGCGCTCAATCATCTCAGCTGTAGGTGAGTTTTGTATTAAATGAGCGTGTGTGGGTAACATAGTTGAGACATTGAGACCCACATAGGGATCGAAAAGATGGTACAATTGTAACTTTTTGGTACAATCTGGTAGTTAAAATGGCATACGTACTACAATGGCGTATTGGTACACTTGTAATGCTTATATTGTTGTTGATAGCTATTGTTAGGTATTCCTCGCTAATAAATGCCTATAGGATTGGGCACATTTTTCGGTAACCATTTTGAAATTCATACGTTTGTCGGTGGGTGTATTAATTATATGTAAGATCTCCAGAATATATCGTTTATTGTTATGTTTTTCTTGTTGTAATATTGATACATTTTCCAAATTCGGAGAGTGCCTCGTATCCCTACAGTGGTGTGTTAGGGCTGTTTTGTTTTCACTTAAATTGTTGCGGTTTTAAATATTTATTTTGTGTCCGGAAATCCTCCATTTCGTTGTCCCCACATATCAATGCAGGTTGGTATAAGAGGAACACACTGCGGGTTTAGAAATTCCTAATCTCCTTGGCTCTTGGTTCGATGACCAACAATAGGTCATGAAAAATTTCTAAACACAAAGCCATTTGCCAGGTGCCCTCAAGCAAGGCCGAAATTACGCAATCATGGTAGCTTGTAATTGTTGTTGCTTTTCCATCTTGTTCACTAATAATAAAAACACAGAATAATTTAAGAAAAATTATTCACAAACGGTCAAAAGTCCACCAAATTTTCAAAGCTTTCAAATTAATGACCACAAACTTATAACATACATAAAATAAAATAAAACAACATAAAATAAAATAAATTAAAATAAAACAAAAAAAATTAATAAAATTAAATAAAAAATTTAATTGAATTAAATTAAATAGAAGAAAAGAAATAATAGGTCTAATATATAAAACTCTCGTGTCACAGTGTATGACGGCTGAGATCTTCTAAAAGGCTTGGTCGACTTTTATGAAACTTTGTATGTTTATTTGGGGGTTATGAGATTAACAGCTTTATTCATAAAAATATATCAAAGGTTTATTAAGAGTTTATCAACAATATAAGGAAAAATATTATTCATAAACGTTTTATAAATTTCAAATGCTGTTGTAAAGCAGTTAAAATGAAAACCAATTTATAATGAGCTTTACCCTTGTATAAGCTCTTAATAAGACCTTACTTCAAACGAAAATCTATTATCTATTAATATATAAATACGCCACATGAAAAACTTAAGGAATCTCCTGTGAGAGAACCGTTTGACCGATTTGAATGAAATATGCACCGATGGAAAGGAAAGTGAAAAAACTGAGGTATAGGCGGTATATTTTCAGGGGCGTCCGCGAAATTTAAGGATGGGGGACGGGGCTAGCGACCCCACGACCCCCTCCAGATTTTATTGGTCGAATTTTCGATCACTTCAGGGACAGACTGCTGCACCCGTTAGATGGATTATTTAGATTTCTTGACCTTATTTAGATTTCTTGGCCTCCTCAACCTCTTTCTTGTCTATGGAAATGGGGGCATAGCTTTTTGTGTGCCTGTGCGCTCGCATGATTTCTTCGCATCCGCTGCAATCCTGTTACCAACGGTGATGTTTTCTTGAGGGACTTAACAGTGGGCCATAATATGCCAAAGTCAACAGAGAGGTTGCAGGTCCTTAGGCGCTCCACCCACTGTTTATGTTAGTCTAGCAGCCGTCTTATTTCCAGGTGGAATGTTAACGCGCTGAGGCGGATTCGATGACCTTTTGTAATGCAACGTTCGCTTCGCGTACGTCAAGCGGGGTGGGAAGAGCAGCAAAGGAGCTACCCTGATCCACTTGTCCTATCGCACCGAAGAATGTAATACCCAGCACGGGTTATGCGCTGTGGATATGCATATATGTAAGTTGTGACCTCTGTGGCATTGCCGGTACGGCCATTGCAGTTAAGTTGCAGGATCTTGAGGTGCGGTGGAGGAGGGATTGTCACACTGAAAGTCAAGGACTGGTGCGCATACCTAGGTGAAATCGGGCTAGGTGACATGAGTCGCCGCAGTTCAGGTCAGCAGCCGATGACGTACATACGTATCAGTCCACGAATATCTATTTGCTTGCTCCGAGCATATCCTATGCGCAGATGGCATTTGCCTAGGTAAGAGTTGCACTTGACCGGCAAACATTGCATGTAGCGAAAGGGACCAGGAGTTGGTGACCTTGTCTTGCAGTCGTTCTGGGACCTAAATAGGAATGGGATGGAATGAGGTAGAGCTGTCGTGGAGCGCTCATTTACACAGGTCGATTTTCTGGTCGATTTTTATCGAACCACTTGTGTTCAACTCTTAAATACAAGGTGAAGATCGATCGAATTGCTGTTTAAACGGTCGATTGAAAAAAAGGTTAGGAAAATCGACCAGTGTAAATCATCCTTAATACCAATTTGATAGTCAGAAACAGTCACGAACAACAGGAAAGTGATCCCGTACGCCACTTTTCTGACTGGTGAGAACAGAAAATTCACAGAGCCAAAAATGCCTAATAAAATTAATAAGATTGTCTTCATGAGCGGGTTTTGGGCTGAGGGGTAGTCGAAACGACGGAAACGCAAAAAAAACAATACGCAAATCTATTTGGTTTAAAAAGGAATTTCTTATTGATATTATTAAGTGAAATTCCTTCTTATTTCTTTTCGATTTCTTTATATATGTGTTATTAATAAGAAAATCTTTTCAAGATTTCCTTAAAAATATGAAAAAAAGATGAAAAAGGAAAAACTTCTTATTTTAATAAGATGATCTTAGGGTTCCTAAAAAGAAGATTTGACTTATTAATGTTTTCAAAGGGAAATCTTGCAGAAAACGAAATGATTTCTTAGGGTTCTTTTTAATAAGATGATCTTAGGGTTCCTAACAAGAAGATTTGACTTATTCATGTTATCAAAGGGAAATCTTGCATAAAACGAAATGATTTCTTAGGGTCCTTTTTAATAAGATGATCTTAGGGTTCCTAACAAGAAGATATGACTTATTAACTGATTTCCGCATAAATGTATGTGTTAATAAGATGATCTTACGGTTCCTAACAAAAAGATTTGACTTATTAATGTTTTCAAAAGGAAATCTTGCAGAAAACGAAATGATTTCTTAGGGTTCTTTTTAATAAGATGATCTTAGGGTTCCTAACAAGAAGATATGACTTATTAACTGATTTCCGCATAATTGTATGTGTTAATAAGATGATCTTAGGGTTCCTAACAAAAAGATTTGACTTATTAATGTTTTCAAAGGGAAATCTTGCAGAAAACGAAATGATTTCTTAGGGTTCTTTTTAATAAGATGATCTTAGGGTTCCTAACAAGAAGATTTGACTTATTCATGTTTTCAAAGGGAAATCTTGCAGAAAACGAAATGATTTCTTAGGGTCCTTTTTAATAAGATGATCTTAGGGTTCCTAACAAGAAGATATGACTTATTAACTGATTTCCGCATAATTGTATGTGTTAATAAGATGATCTTAGGGTTCCTAACAAAAAGATTTGACTTATTAATGTTTTCAAAGGGAAATCTTGCAGAAAACGAAATGATTTCTTAGGGTTCTTTTTAATAAGATGATCTTAGGGTTCCTAACAAGAAGATTTGACTTATTCATGTTTTCAAAGGGAAATCTTGCAGAAAACGAAATGATTTCTTAGGGTCCTTTTTAATAAGATGATCTTAGGGTTCCTAACAAGAAGATATGACTTATTAACTGATTTCCGCATAAATGTATGTGTTAATAAGATGATCTTAGGGTTCCTAACAAAAAGATTTGACTTATTAATGTTTTCAAAAGGAAATCTTGCAGAAAACGAAATGATTTCTTAGGGTTCTTTTTAATAAGATGATCTTAGGGTTCCTAACAAGAAGATATGACTTATTAACTGATTTCCGCATAATTGTATGTGTTAATAAGATGATCTTAGGGTTCCTAAAAAAAGATTTGACTTATTAATGTTTTCAAAGGGAAATCTTGCAGAAAACGAAATGATTTCTTAGGGTTCTTTTAATAAGATGATCTTAGGGTTCCTAACAAGAAGATTTGACTTATTAATATTATCAAAGGGAAATCTTGCATCAATTATACGCTGAGAAGCAGAAGTACCCGATGGCTCGATGGTAAGCACCTGTGTTCAGCATTCAATATGTGGTTAGTTCGATTCGCGGTGGAGGCAATATGGCAAGTGTGGAAGGCAATGAGATGGCAAGTGTGGAAGGCAATGAGATGGCTTGAAGGAAATATAAAAAGGCAACATAAGAAGGTAAAGGCAATACAAGAGAAATCTAAAATTGAATCGTAACTGATAATCTGAAGTTCTCGAAGACAATATAAAGAACTCTGAAATATAATTTTTTTTTTTTTTATTTGAAATATTAAAAAGAAGATCTTCTCAATAATATGTGATTTCATTTTGAAAACATTAATAAGTCGAATCCTAAGAAATCAATTCATTTTCTGCAAGATTTCCCTTTGAAAACATTAATAAGTCAAATCTTTTTGTTAGGAACCCTAAGATCATCTTATTAACACATACAATTATGCGGAAATCAGTTAATAATTCATATCTTCTTGTTAGGAACCCTAGGATCATCTTATTAAAAAAAACCCTAAGAAATCAATTCATTTTCTGCAAGATTTCTCTTTGAAAACATTAATAAGCAAATCTTCTTGTTAGGAACCCTAAGAAATCAAATCGTTTTCTGCAAGATTTCTCTTTGAAAACATTAATAAGTCAAATCTTCTTGTTAGGAACCCTAAGATCATCTTATTAATACATACAATTATGCGGAAATCAGTTAATAAGTCAAATCTTCTTGTTAGGAACCCTAAGAAATCGGGTTGTTTTTTGCAAGATTTTCCTTTGTAAACATTAATAAGATTTTCTCTTCAAATTTAAAAAGAACTTCTTCTTGAAGAAAATTTATAGAGATATCATATGACTTTTGTTCTATTTTATTAGGCATTGTTGGCTCTGTGTTGAGTTCTCTCCAGTCAGAGAGTTGCAAGATTTAGTCAGCAGATTTTTTGCTGGTAAGTTCTGACTACTTATTGTAGAACTGTCAAGAGTTCAAGTTTGACAGGTCTACCATTTTAGCGATCCCGTACTCCTTGGTGTTGTTCTCGCACTGAGCGCGGATTTTCGCATTTTGACAGTTCTAGTAGTTTTAGTCAGAAAAGTAAGGGATCAGAGCTATTACCATATTTATATTGAATTTTAACAGCAAATTCTTAATAAGCCAATCACTAATGACATTTTTAAGAAATTCTCATACTCATTTATTTTTGCCACGACTTTTCTGTTTGGCTTTTTCAATCAAATAAATTACAAATCAAAATAATTTCTTTTTATTTTTCTTCAATTTGCGATTATAACAATTGCTAGAATTGTTGGCGGCCGCCGTGGTTTAGCGGTTGAGTGTTCGGCCTTCTACACCAAGTCGTGGCGGTTCGATGCCCGGCAAAAGTAACATCAAAAATTATTTAGAAAAAGAATTTTTCTAAACGGGGTCCCCCCTCGGCAGTAGTTTGGCAAACTCTCCGGGTGTATTTCTGCCATGAGAAGCTTCTCAGCAAAAAATTCATTTGCTTTGCAAGTGCCGTTCGGAGTCGGCAAAAAACTGTAGGTCCCGCCAACTTGTAGGAAAAACTCAAAAAGCAACACACCACAAGTTGGAAAGAGAAGCTCGGTTAAAAATCTCGTTAGAGGTTATGATAACCTGTTGGTATATCGCCGCCATTAGTTAGTTAGTTTAGAATTGTTAAATAAACGGACTGTGAAAGCGGAGCGAATGTGTCCCTCTAGCAGGCTAATATACCATCTCATTTCCTGCTTGTACAGTGTCCAGGCATCCACCTAAACGTACAGTGTAAATTGGAAAATATTTTTTGATCTTTTTAAAAATTTTTCTTATTTTAAATTTTTTAATACTTTTTTCTATTTGACTTATGTATATACTGACAAATATTAGGTTTGTTTACTGACCAAAAAAGTTCAGAGCAGGTTAGAGCAGAGCAGAACAGGGCAGCTGCCAAAATAGAAATAGAGCAACTTAGAGCAACTCAGAGCAGAAATGCCATGAAACATTTGAATCTCGATAGTTTCTTTTTATTTGCTTTTTTTGTTTAAATCTTCAAAATTAAGCAAATTCACGTATACAAAAACATTGATTTTCTTGCAAGCAAATTTTTTTGAAGTTTTCAAAAATTTATTTTTTGCTGACTGACAATTGCTTCTCTGCTCTAACTTACTCCATAAAAAAAGTTAGAGCAGAATTACTCTAGTTTTGTTTTAAGCGTACTCATGAAACAAAAGATAGAGCAACCTAGAGCAAGAAAAGTGTTCGTTAAACACAATTTTGTGAAATATCTCGTTCTGGCGTAAGCTAGAGCAGCCCAATAAACAAACCTATTATATCGCTTAAAAACTTCAAAATAAAATCAAAAGAGAGAACGGTTTTACCTGTTGTATTTATATCATGGTTAAAAGATCTTTATAAATCGTTTATGAATATAGTACATTGTAACAGTTTCATAAAGCTAAACTGAGTTTTTACTATTAAAAGTTTATAATGTGTTATGGATTTTTTTATGAATAAAGGGGTGAGTCTTTAACCTAAATTTCATACCCCTACGTGATTAAAAGTCATGAAATCCAATATGGCCCAGCTAGGACCCTAGAAAGTATTTCAGCGATATGGGTAGTACCTGATTCTATATACATATATCTGCGAAGTTTCACATCGATTCCAATTCACACGGAATGCACCGTCCTCATAGACATACAACTATGTAGGTAGATATAAATACTAGACAAAATGTAGGAAATGTCAATATAAAATTGAAAGTCAACGGTTATTTGCCTTACTTTCCTTTAATGCAAATATACACACATTTATGAATACTTATGCAAGTAAATATGTACACTTATACGTCCATGCCTGTTTATCTATTTGACTTTTTGAAGTTAACTTCGGCGGTTAAGGCGGCGGTATGAAGTTTTGATTGAGAGTAAAATTTGAGAAAATGGCTGATGGTGCAATGGAAATTTTGCAACGGAAATAGAAATTGTAGCCGACTTTCAGGCGTAGGCGATTTTCACCACGATGATTAGCTGTGCAAATCAAATGGGAGGTGAAATTCTAGGATCTAGCTTAGCTAACATTACACAAATTGTAATAGTTAGCCCGAGCAAAATTCATGGGTGTTGCACACTTATGGCGGTTTACAGGGTTGCCTCCTATCCCATTTTTTTAATATAGAGCTAGATATGCCAATCT
>CAXKVI010000003.1:57469307-57527474 GCA_964058755.1 Campiglossa producta
AAACGAACATGGGCGCATACGCCTTTGTGGGTCATCCCTAAGCTAATCGCACCTTTTGCTTTGAAACTTCAAATTTATATGAAGCCAATTCCGTTTTGATATAAATAGCGATAACACCTAATAGATGGCGCCTTATGTATTTACTGAAAATAAATTGTAACAGGTGTTAATAGCACGTGCACTTATTGAGTTGTGTCAGCGAATGATTCTGCTTCATTTTGTCTTTGTATAAACACCTGTCGTTTTGAGGATAGGCTCAAGTCCTTTGAGTAAACGAGAGCATGATAGCAAACAGTGCTATGTCTAGCCCAACTATGTAATTTAACAGCAGAGACCACTGTTGGTGTAACAGTGCTCAATAACATACGGCGAATTCGACATGAGCAAGTTAACATAGTAATGCCCCATTAAAAGCTGCAGCTGAACAAATGTGGCATGCCACTTCTGCTCTGAAAACGGTAAATTTTTTATCTCTCCAATTATACTGTTATTTTCTCGCCTCCCGACAATTTCTACACTCTCTGAGTTTTCTCTGAACGCACACGTACAACCAGCTGTTATCAAATTTAGCCGGCTAGCTAGCCGAAGACTTGTTCTACAACTTTTTTACTCTTAGCAAACATTGTAAATTGGTTCAAAACAATGCAACAATAACAACAACATAATAAAACAGCTGTAATGCATTTACCATGCAACTCAATTGAAAATAAAATTAGAGCGGTGTCTCTCTGCGCTCTTTTAGCTTCGCCTTTTGCTCCATGTTTTTTTACTCCATTTTTGTTCGATGGCCGGGTGCAAGTAACGAATACGAATACTGCCTGCTTACTGTCTGTTTACTTTAGCCGCCTGCCCTACGAACATTGACTACAAAAACAATTTGTGTGGCAACAACAACGTTCATACATATATGACAACCAGCTGCTGTTGCTCGCTAGCTAGCTGGCTGGTTGACTCTGTGGCACGCGCGTTCCCTTGCCAACCGACGCACACAAATTATGCTGCCACTGACTAAACAACATAGCAACTGCCACCACCGCCTCCACCACTATCATCATAATCGACACCACCACCACCAACGCCGACGATAACAACAGCGTCATCGATGTGTTTGCATTGCCTTTGCTCTTTGCTCTGCTCGGCTTACTCTGTTTATTGGTGGCCCATGTCGGACACTTGGCTCGACTTGCTTTGCTGCCGAAGAAATTCAGTCATTACAGACGCGCGCGCTAAGAAGGTTCGTTACATACGGATATTTAATGTTGGAGAGTCGGACATTTTTTTTCTTGAGATTAAATAAAATTTAATAAACTACAAATCCTGAGTGTGTGTGTGTTTTAGACAAAAAAAAAATATAATTAATAAAATACCTAATTTATACTAATAAATGTATGCCCATGTGAATATGTGTGGCAGCAACTACAGTTAGTCATCGCTGATTGACAGCTTGCCAATTAGAAACCGAAAGTGCTGCAACGGAAGTCAAATGCGCTACTGTTTGGTACATATGTAGTAATTACAGTGTTTAGTGATCAAGCCTTAAAATAAAAACCAATTAAAAGGTGCAAAACAAAAGAAGAAGGAAGTGGTTATACAGGCGAAAATATTTAAAATTAAAAAAAGTAAAATTTCATTGCATTTAAAACTCCAACTAAAAATATATGAACAAAGCTCATCCAATTTATTTATTAGTTTGTTCCATTTTCATGTGTTATTAAAATGTTGCAAGTCTTTTTATAAATAACAACTGAGTAGTGAGATTTAATGCTAAAAACATAAAACCGAAAAATAATAATTTTTAGTGCGTGAAGACATACAAATGTAATACATAAACAAATTTATATAAAATCAAATATTAAAAAAAAAAACTAACAAAAAATTATAAAAAAACAAACAATAACTTAAAAAAAACCAACAAAATATTTAAACAAAAAAATTAAAATACCTATTGCCAACTAAATTTAAAGCAAAAAGTGTTTATTAAATTTTAAGACAACTAAAAGCTGGAGCAGCTTGCCTGTACTTCGGAAAACAAAGTAGGTAACCTAGGTACCTGATATATTTTTAAACTAGATCGCTAGCACTGTAAAAAAAAAACTAAGAGACTAACTAACGAGATTTTTGCCGAGCTTCTCTTTCAACTTGCGGTGTGCTGCTTTGAGTTTTTCCTACAAGTTGGCGGGACCTACAGTTTTTTGCAGACCCCGAACGCCACCTGCCAAGCAAGTAAGTTCTTGCTGAGAAGCTTCTCATGGCAGAAATATACCCAGAAAGTTTGCCAAAGTACTGCCGAGGGGCGATCCCGCTTAGAAAAATTATTTTTATACTCAGCGTACTAGTTAGTACTAGTACATGGGTATTCTAATTTTGTCCACATAATGGTACTACGTAACGGCACAATAGAGTTCCATTTATGTATAGAGTTCCATTTATGAAAGTACCTAGGTTGAAAAAAGTAGTTGAGGATGTATGGCGAACGATAGCTCAGACGAACGATTCGTCTGCTCACAATATCGCGTAGCCATCGCATTATCAATCATTTTCATTCACTCCATAGATTTTTTTTTAAATATTTTCGACTTTTCTTTGACATAAAAAACAAAAATGAAAGAAAATGCGATTTTGGAAGAAGACGAATCGTTCGTCTGAGCTATCATTCGTCATACATAATGAGACCCTAAGGCATGTCTGTCCGTCTCTCCGTGTACACGATAACTTGAGTAAAAATTTAGATATTTGCATGAAATTTTGTATACAGGCTACTTTCTGCGCAAGGTAGGTCTCAATTGAAAATGGGCCGGTAAGATAAATAGCTAAAATAATATAATTTGGTAGGTAAATCCTCCTAGGGCCTGTATCATTGACAAGTCATGGTATCTCTTATTATCCCGTTCTAAAAACTACCGCTGGGTATTTTATGTTCGGTTTACCCGAACTTAGTAAGGAAGCCACTTGTTATTTATGGAATTCTTAAATAACGATAAAACTTCATTACTTCGGATAAATATACCCATATGCGCAGTATATTCGGCATAACCGCGGGATCATTTAAGTACTGTTTCGGGATCACTTCGGGACCATTTTTGGGAACATTTCAGGATTATTTTGGGGTAATTTTGGAGCCATTTCGGGGTAATTTTGGGATCAATTAGGGATTGTTTTGGGGTCATTTTGGGGCACTTCGGGATCATTTTAGGGTCATTTCGCGGTATTTTTGGAATAATTTTGTGGCAATTTTGGGATAATTTTGTAGAAATTTTTCGGCGCTTTCGGGTTGACTTTAAGTGATGAATAACAAGACATTTTATTAATTTTATTTTGAATAAAAAATAACCAATCACTCATCACCAGGGTTCGTATTTGCACGCACACACACGGCACCCGCACGTGTGCAAATAAATGCTCACTAAATTTTTTGCTCTCGCACATGAGCTGTGTGCTTATGGAAAAAACATTTAGCACACAGCACGTGAGTGTACATTTTGAAACACAGCACATACACGTGTGTGTGTTTTTGATTCAAGATATTTATGCACACGCTCATTTGTGTGCAGTTTGTTTGAAGCACTTGCACATATAATTTTGTGCAGTGTAGGAAAATTCATGCACATGAGCATGCACATTTTGAAGAGTGCACTCCATGGCTATTTTACGGATATTTCGGCTTCGGCCGACCACTATTATACAGATATGTTTATCATACGACCATCATCCGATGAGGGACGAAACCTTGATTTGGTAGGCCAATTGGTAGGGCCCTAATGTCCAACTACGGGATGGGCGTGAAAACATACGGGTTTCGGGTCTTTCCTTATAGGGCTTTCCGTTTTATTATATTGGTAAGATTTGGGCTGCATTGATCGACCTTTTGGAAATAATTATTATCTGGGGATCCTAAAGGAACCGGGGATAGTGAGAAGACTGATGAGCTGACACGTAGGTGTTAAAGAAATCAAGGAGTAGTAAGTTCAGAACAGACACTGTGTAAAGATCACTGGTCACCTGTCTTACAGGTTGTGTGATACCGTAAATCCAAACATCTTTTGGAGAAGTGATTGTGTGGTTTCAATGAAACGAGTCTCACCAGCGATAGTTGCCTAGTACATTAGGTGGTACACATATCTGGCAAAGGATTAGGTGGTACACATATCTGTCAAAGGACTTTTTAAATTTGTCACTGCACTGAATAGATTTGGCCATATAAATTGCCCGTATTTGATGAGGGTGCTAAAGCTTCCTCAAGCTTATTCAACCAAAAACTGATTCACTCAGGGCTTCGCGGACACGCTATATGACTTAAGGACGTCTAGCATTACAATATAAATGAGCCTTGTCCTTACCAATCGTTGAGGGAGGATGTCTAAATTGCCTAATGCGGCGGGCCAGTCAACAGGACCCTTAGAACAAACTGTGGACTTCTCCCTCACGCAACTAAACAGCTAACTCGTCCTTATTCCTGGCAATGATTTTTTTTCACACATATGTGCTGCTCACGAACCCTGCTCATCACTCAAATTTTTTTGAATAGGTAATGAAAAAAATTAATTTTTTATTTTTTCATCACTCGTCACTCAAAAATATAAATATACCCATCCCAGGGGGAAATTCTCTATGAAATGATAACGTGAAAAAAATTGTATGAAAATGAAGTGTGTTTTCATAAATTTTGTATGAAAATTCATTTAATTTTATCACTTAATAGAACACGAATTTGCCCCCTGGATAGGCTCCTTTCTACACCAACTCTCTAATGAACTTCCCCCGGCATAGAAGATGCGATAGGCTAGAAATTTCTGTGCGTTTGAGCTGTTGGTAGAGAAAGTAGCCTAAATATCTAATTAAAAAAAAACTTTCACCATTGCCGGCCACTGATTTAGACATCAGAAGATTTTTCATTCTTTCAATAGAGCAGTCGGGGACTTAATCATAAGCATTCTGGAAATTACATAGATTTCCTTAACATTGGAGGGTTTCCCCTTCGGTATGCTTTGTTCCGCCAGTTAGAAAGCCGGAAATTTTTCAACCAGGCTCGAGAATCCCTTATTTCTATTAAAGTTGTGGCAGGAGGCTCTGGCATTTACATGCATGCGCCTGCCCCGCCTTCACTAGGATTATATATGAGAATTTTAAATTAGATTAAAAGGAACACAACAACAGTACCATCGACGGTATGTACTTTCAGTACAGTTTTCTGCTCACTAGATCTGCCACAGAAAAATGGATGTGATAATCGGAATAAGAAGAAGATTTTACATTAAGAAAATTTACTTTCATTCTTGTACTTTCTTGTCGAGTATTGTTATTATTTTTCAACACTACCGCTCATGTTATTTTACATGAATTTCTTTTAAAAAATCATGTTTTCCTGTTAAAACAACACTATGTGCCTCATTATCTCATACAAATTTAGCATGATCCTTCTTGTTATTTTAACATGATTCGTTTTGAAAAGAATTATTATGTGTGAAGGTTAAGTGCTTATTGGACGGGGGGCGTTTATTTCCAAAACGTGTTCCCATTGGCCTTAGGAGCTCGCCATTTTGCTTGCTGCAAATGATTTCTTCCAAACTTAAATCTATAAACCTAGTTAGATTGCATGTCATACAACCCATATCCTGCACACAAAGCAAGCATCACAAATATTCAATTCGCATAAACGACATGTAGTAATTTCTGAGACCAGCTGGAAAGTAAATCAGGAAACCTACATAGAGTCAGTAATCCCTTTGAAAAATATGCATGTCTATGAGCGATTTGTAGTTTTAAATTTTAAGCGATTTGTTATTTTAAATTTGTTTTAATGTTACTACATAACTAAATTTGTTTCGGTACTAGTACGTACAAATGTATACAACCCTGTAGTTAAACCATGAAGTTTTAAACTATTTTGTAAACTAGTGTGAATACCACACACAGAAAATTGTTCATGCATAATCAACACTTTTTCAGGTTGTTAATTTTCAACACTATCTCTCATGTTATTTTAACACAAAGTTCATGTTGAATAACTTCACTTCATGTTAAATTAATATAACTTCCTGTAAAAATAACATGAAGCTTTTGTTGAAAAACTTGACTTCGTGTTAAATTAACATTAAACTTACTTAATAAATTAATCTTGTTGAATTTACATGAATTTCTTTTAAAACATCATGTCTTCCTGTTAAAACAACATTATCTTCCTCATTATCTCATGCAAATTTAACAGGACCTTTCTTGTTAGTTTAAGTGCGCATGGGTCAGCAAATTGCACTGAAAAAAGAGTTTCCTTATTTCAAGGAAAATTTCCCTTATTTGGCTCCAATGACATGGCTTCCTTAACATAAGTAACATTTTCGTTAATTAAAAGACCTTTTTCCTTAATTTGAGGGAAAAGGTTTTAAATTGAGGGGAAAGTCTTTAAATTAAGGAAAATGTTACTTATGTTAAGGAAGCCATGTCTTTGGAGCCAAATAGGAGAATTTTCCTTGAAATAAGGAAACTCTTTTTTGAGTGTGTCTAGGCTAGATTCAGATCGGCCTACTATGCAAATGTGGCAATAGCTGGGAAAACATTTATGAAAGTTCTAGAAATGCCCCTTCAGTAAATTGTGAAGAAAATAATTAAAAAAATTAGAACTGAGACAGTGCAGCTACGCTTGTGACCAGATTCGTTTTGTCTCTGGACACTCAATATTTAACAAAGATATGAGTTTATACCAAGTTAGCACAAGTCTAGTTTGCTTCGAACTAGTCTTTGATTCTTTAGGTCATTTATTCTTTTTTAGTCTGACAATTCACTGCTGGGTTAAAATGTATTTGACAACTGGATGAATCATACAAACAAATGTTTTTACATATGTATCTAAGTATTAAAGTATTTTTGCAGCTAAAGAAGTCACTTAATATGAATAGACAATTCAAAAATATCGACAAAACATTCAGAGTGGATTTTCGAAAAAACCGATTGGCACTAAAACTGTGACTCGAGCAAAAATGAAAAAAACCATTAAAAAAAAAACATCCATCAAAGTGTGACTGTCGGCAATTTAAGCATCCACAAAGTGGTTGAGAAGTGATTTTCAATAATAAAAAGCAGCAGCAGTAATAACAAAAAATGCTGTCAGCAACAATAATAAGGAGGAGGCAAAAGTAAGTCAACAACAACAGCGCTACGTCGAAGACAACTACAATAAAAGCAACAAGAAGAGAGTTGGCGCATGGTGCTAAAACTCGGAGCGTGCAACAACAAATCAAAAGTAAAGAAAACAACTGCGTGAGGAAAACGAAAACACAGCAATGACAGCAGCAACAGGGCCAAAATGTAAATTTTCGCGTTTTCCAAAAACATAACAACAGCGTTAGACAGAAAAAGAAGCAATGGGAAACATACTAACCCAACGAACACTACAGGTTAGCTTAGACAAAGCTATTCAAGTAAAAACTTGAAAATAATAGAACTTGTCGACTCCCTTTTGAAGATTTGCTTTCGTAGGCTTTTGAGGCAGGTTATCAAGCTTTGAACGTTGAACTTATAGTCCAAGGAAAGTAAAGATAAAATCAACAACATACATACAAAAAAACCAACCTTTAACGCAATCATCAGTTAACGCAATCATCCCAATCAATGCATTCAAACTCTGTATCCAAAGGAGAACTCTCACTTCCCATACTCCAATAACATAAAACACGGCAAGACACGATAGACAAGCTACGACTTTGATTTACAAGCTCTGCCATGAACTGTAGCGTTGATTCCGTTGTAGAAAGCGGTTTAACCTTAGAACCGTCCTTGTGGTGCTGGGCTCCCCAAGCTAATTTTAGCGACTGATAAATATTAGTTATATACTGTTCCGTACAACTTACAGTAATATTTTTGTAGAGCCTATTGCACTTTTAAGTTTATGTATTCAACTAATTTATAGTATTCGATATAAAGGTTTTATTGATAAAAGGTGAAACGCGAAATTTCCCGTCTTTGGGTGTATAGTATTTTCGAGCATTTTTATTTTTTGACTGATTTTTTTACGAATTTTCTAGTTTATTTTGTTCATATATTATAATTTTTCAGAATAAAACTAAAACTAAAAGCAAATTACAGGTTTAACCGTAAATTTTGTCAAATCTAGTATTCATAAAAATTTTGATTTTTTATGTCAATTCAAAATTTTTTTGTCCATAAATTGTAGTTTTCTTAAAAAAAAACTAGTAAAACAATTTAAAAATAAAAAAATAGAATAAAAAAATATTTTTAATTTAAAATGTTTTTAAAATGAACTAAAAACTGGAAAATAATTTCCCCTCTGTCTACATAGATTCTTCACCACTTGAAGCTTATCCAGAACATTTGTGAGTGGGAATTCCTATAGGTATTAAATAGTACTTGGAGTTTGAAATGTATAAAAACATTGGCGCACGCTAGAGATGGTTCGCATTAATTTCTAATAATCTTATTACCAATATGAGCTTTCCTAAAAAAACATCTTTTCACGATATAGCAAGCGCCAAATGTTTTTATACATTTCAAACTCCAAGTACTATTTAATACCTATAGGAATTCCCGCTCACAAATGTTACGGATAAGCTTTACGTGGTGAAGAATCTATGTAGACAGAGGGGAACTTATTTTCCAGTTTTTAGTTCATTTTAAAAACATTTTAAATTAAAAATATTTTTTTATTCTATTTTTTTATTTTATACTTTTTAGTAGTGAGTCTGTGAAAATTTCTAAGATTGTAATTGGATATTAACGAAAGCGTAAATGTATACATTTAACAGCTCAGTTAGATGAACGCTATAGATAAATTTATATGAATACTTTTAATTTTGAAATTCCCATTAATTTAATTTTTGACCCATTTTTTAGCATATTCTTCTATTTTTGTCTAGTGTGCATTGACTGCTTTGAAAAACTGCATGTCGAACAGCGTCATCGAATTGGGTAAATTTTCGAGGTGTTTACACACTAAACTCCTCGCGGAAGTTTACCGAATTTGTGTAAACTTCGTTCCATAAAAATTTTGACAGTTCATTTACGCTTTTATGGTTACATGAATAAAATTACTCTTTTTAAGCAATATAAAATACATCACGACTGCGCCTAAATGTATGTAAGTGAAATCCAAATATTTGAAATTTCGATGCTATTTATATACAGATGGCGCTGAAAACGCATTATAGCATGCGCATTATAGCATGTGTACGAAATATTCAGATAGCAATAAGGAAGATAGACCGATAAATGGGACTTTTGCAATTAAAGCAATATTTTGGATTGTTTTTTTTTTCGTATAATGCATTGTCTGAACGATGGTGAACATTTCAAAACCCCAGCTCAACGGGAAGTTAGTACAAAATCCAAAGCAAAATCTCTGGAAATGAAACTTTTCAAATATATCTACCCGTGCGCCACCTATCGGAATTATTTTGTTATGTTATATTGCGTGGGGGCAGAAAACTAAACGATGATGAAAATTTCAAGATTCTACCTCAACGGGAAGTTCGTTGAAAAACGAATTAATCGACACCGAAAACAGACCTTCGCATTTCTTAAATAGAGCAACTCACGCGCCACCTAGCGGGCCCAATTTTTTTGAACATTTGGAACTTGATTAAATATTAGCTAAATCGGTCCATAATTAGGACTTTCAGTTTATATTACCCCGATCTCAGCTCCACCTAGCGGAATTTTTTTAAGGAAAATATTTATTTTCATAGTAGTAATACATGTTCCGAATTTCAGCCAAATCGGACCATAAATCCGATTTTTGAAAATATAGCGGCCCACGCGTCACCTATCGGAATTTTTTTTTCATAATATTGCATTGTCACCGCGACCTGAACTGTGGTGAAAATTTCAAGACCCTAGCGCAACAGGAAGTTGGTTCAAAATCGAATGCAAAAATCCGGGCACAAGAACAACGAGAGCGACCTAATAAAAACATTTTAATATACAACATCGCCTCATGAATAACTAATTTTGATTTTTTTTTACGATTTTATTTTATTTAAAGTGTTTTTATGTCAATTCAAAAATTTTTTGTTCATAAATCGTAGTTTTCTTGAATAAAACCACTAATAAAACAATTTAAAAATATACAACATCACCTCATCCATTCAAAATACACTGGGGTGTACAGCACCCCAAAGGACGGAAATGCGTTGAAAAAAGGAAGGACGGTTCTAAGGTTAAGCAGTCTTAAGAGAAGGATTACTCGGATCCTTGGTCTTGGACTTAAGGCTCGTTTTTATGTTATAGCAAAGATGTCATGACCATGAGAAACTTTAGTTGAGAGTCCAACGACGAAAGTTCAGCTGTACAGAAGTAGTCCACTTAACTAGCTTGTAATGACTAGCAGCTATGTAATAAATATCATTGCAAATATGATATTCAAAAGGATTGCTGGGTTAGTCACTCGAATTTTGCATATGAAAGATTTCATGGAACATTAGAGTGTTAAATTTTCGGTCATTTTTTTGTTTGTTGGTTTGCTACCTGAAAAACTATTTATTTACTGAAAATTTTGTCGCTCAAAAGAGTTCGGTATACAACTGCACTACAATTTCTTAGATAAACAAATAATTGCCAATGGTACTCTGCAAACCTATGACTTCCGCCGTTTGCGTACTTTTAGCTTATGACGGCACGACTGCGCTGCTTAGTCGGCCATCAGTTTTTTATTCACACCAGCAGTAAAAGTAGAGTAAGGTGGCAATCATTGGTTTTGAATACAAACAGATTTGACGTCAATCTGTCGAAACCAGTGAATTCATTATAACGGGATCGGTTCATTCATGGGTACTCTGGAAGGAGCTAAGCAAAGTTATGAAGTTTTGGATGTCATGAATGGGTCAATCGGAATGAATTTAAATCTTTAAATCCATACGGTTCAAAGTCCACCCAATGGAAAAATGTTTTTTGAAATAATCTTTAGCCAGAAATGGGGATTGGATATTCATCCAATCAATTACACTACAACAAAATTTAAGTTTTTGAAAATCCCACCGGGTTTCTTAACGGTTTCTAAAGCTTTTGGATGTGCTGAATCCGAATCTGTAGGCAAATTTTTGGGTCACCCTAGGGTTTCTCACCAGAGGGTGACTTGCAAAAAGATCGGTAGTTGTAAAAAAAATTTTTTTCAATAATAGTCCGGTCAATATAGACATTGGAAACAACAATAATTCCAGAGCCAAATTTGTGCATGCACCTTAGGTTTACCTTCCGATAGAAAACCTCAAAAGTCCTCATCGATCCCATGTGTGCTAAAAAAATTATTTGAATTCAAAGGTCAACATTTTTGGTTTTTGGACTTTTTTCGAAAACGGTAAGTTTTTTCGAAAAACTACCAAAAACCAAGTTGTAGGCCTGGAAATTCTCTACAAATATGGTATTTTTCTCTGAGAGTTACCACTTCTTAGATATCGCGCTTTTAAAATTAGCTCTGGAAATTATATGAAAATAAATGCCACGTATGGGCTTTTCAGCAATTTTCTCGAAATCTTTGATATGCATAGAAAAATTGGATTTTGCCGTTTATTTGTCACGGAATTCCCCATCGAGCTGGAGCCACCTTTTCTTCATGCTTAGTATCAAAAAATACTAGTCAAAATACTAGAATCTTGTACAGCAAAAATTCCGACAGGGACAATTTTTTTTGGAGAGCTTATGCTAAAGAAGTTATTCGGGGTCAAAAGTCGAGAAAAAATCAAAAAACAACCCTAAAATTTGGATTTTTCTCGACTTTTGTCCCCGAATATCTTTTTGCCACAAATGGGATCGATGAATATCTGCAATATACAGATATCGACCTGTTAAAATTCTATTAAAAGTAGGGATGTTGAAAGTTACAAAAAAAAAATCGCCAAAAATACAGTTTTCACTAGATGTTGGTAATATTATGCTTAAAGTGTTTGTAATTATACACACTAATTTTAGAAAAAATAAAAAATTCCTCATTTTTTCAACTTCGCATAAAAAAACTTTTTCAAAATCAAAATTTTTCCAAAAGTCGTAAAAGTTCGACAAAATTCCGACTTTGACCAGCTATTGTTCTGCGATGGTTTGGACCACCCCTACATATTATACGTCATTGGAAGCGTATTTTGATTTCCTCTCGAACAAGGTTTTACTTGCGTCCATCGCTTTTGTAACATTGGCGAAAATAATTTTTGAATGGGGTGATACCTGGAAAAACACAAAATTACCGATATCTCGAAAACCTACCCATACAAAAAATTTTAAAAATATGTTTTGTGCTCGGCATATCAGTGCCAATTCATCCACACAGAGCCAAAGGTACCTTATAAAATAGAACAAAAATGTTAAGATATCTGTATAGTTTTTCTTCAAGAAGATGTGCTTCTTATTATTGTACTGCACGGAGGGAAATCTATGGATGGAACATCCATAATTATTGATATCACATTAAATAAAAATTGATATTTCTGTCCCATCAATGAATATGGATGTTTCATCAATGCTTTTTTGATAAATCACTATTGAAATGGTATCCATATAAACTATTGATAAATTCTAAATAGTTTAAAAAAACAAAATTTTATATAATTTGACATCTGGTTTCAGTGGGACTCGAACCATGCTCCTCTGGCACGTTAGCCCAGTATTCTACCATTCGCCTACGGCATATTATACAATTTTTAGAAAAATGTTCAATCATAAGAAATTCAAAAAATCTTGAATTTAAAAAAACCGCTCCAACAAGTTGTAATATTGTTAGAAAATCCATAGTAAAAATTGTTGAACTATTATGATTATGCGTCCCAGAAAAATTTACATTTCGCCCATATATATTAATACGCTGTCTCTACCATTATTACTATGCAGTAAATATGGATATGGATATACCGACAATAGAAATTCATATCACGACCATAGATATTGACATGCCGTTCAAATATATTAGTATTCTATCCATAAATATAAAAAATAGTACAACATATAGAAATGGTTGACATGTCATTTTACTTTTAATTGGGAGCAAATAATATTTGATGACTCGCTCATTCTGAATGAATATTGCATCAAACTCGTCGCTATCAATAGTGATATTGTCACAACATTCAATGCATTTCTCTCAGTGTGTTATTAAGAAGATTTTCCTTTTAATATTTTAAATGAAAAAAAAAAAATTATATCGCCCTCACCGAGAATCGAACTTACACTTTTCGGAATGATAAACCCAGCTGTTATCCATCAGGCCATCGCTCACTTTTGATTGCCAGCGTCTAATTACTGATATAGGTATAGTTGTTAATGTTTCAAAGGAAAATCATATAAATATAATTGAGAAGATTTCTTTTTAACATTTCAAATTAGGAAAAAAAAGAGAGAGAATCGAACTTACAATTATTGGAATGCTAAACCCAGCTGCTAACCATCCGGCCATCGTATACTGATGATTGCCAACGTCTAATTACAGCTTTGTGTTAAATATATAGTTTTTTTAAAAAGAATTTCTTCTTAAAACCATAGAGATTTCCCTATAGTTTTTTCTTCGTTTCCACCGTTGTGACTACCCGTTTGCCCAAAAACTAATCATGAACACTTAAACTTAAAATAGCCTTTAACCGCCTAAGCGATTTTAGCCGTCCGTATATCTCCTTCATTTTACCTTCGTTTACCACCAAACCCATTTTTTCCACTTCCTTTTCTAATTTGGAGTACGCAGAAGTTACGGCGCGATTGTTGTGGCCAATGATGTCGATGTCGTCGGCATATGCCAACAGTTGTACGCTCTTGTAATATATTGTTCCAGCGCGGTTAAGTTCTGCAGCTTGTATTATTTTCTCCAGCATCAAATCTATTATATATAAATGCGCAAACATAACAGGTTTCTCCCTTTTTTGCAATAACCACAATTTGGTATGTATCGATATGTCTCGCCGAGCAGGGTGTGCGACAACAAACCAAAAATTAAAAAAAATTAATTATATTATGAAATGCCAAACACGCATTCACCTTATAGAGCCGCTGTTATGTGTGTATGTACGTAGGTATGACCACTTGCATTGTTGTGTTTGCATTCATTGCAATTGTGTGTGTAGTCATGAAAATTTGCATTGATTGCTGTTGCTGAAAACGAGAGTTGTTTTGTTTACTATAATAAGCACGAGCCCGTCAACTTCATGGCGCTTACACAAAGTGTTTACAAAAACAAAATCTGTGGGTAGGTAGTCAGAGAAGCAAAAATAAAAAATAAAATAAAATAAAATAAAGTAAAGTAAAATAAAATAAAATAAAATAAAATAAAATAAAATAAAATAAAATAAAATAAAATAAAATAAAATAAAATAAAATAAAATAAAATAAAATAAAATAAAATAAAATAAAATAAAATAAAATAAAATAAAATAAAATAAAATAAAATAAAACAAAATAAAATAAAATAAAATAAAATAAAATAAAATAAAATAAAATAAAATAAGATAAAATAAAATAAAATAAAATAAGATAAAATAAAATAAGATAAAATAAAATAAAATAAAATAAAATGGAATGACATGAAATGAAACGGAATGAAGTGAAATGAAATGAAATAAAATAAAATTAAATTAAATTAAACACAAAGAAAAAAAATAGAAGATAAAATAATCTATTATATATAAATGCTTAACAGTTTTCTCCCCTTTTTGCAATAACCACAATTGAAAGGTATATAAAATACCTATGTATGTAGCTACGAAATAGGTCTGCATTTTCATAACTTTTTCCTGCGGCCATGATGGGATTTCTCCAATATAGTAATACATTTATTAACGCTATGCATGGATGAAATTTCTGCAAAACAAATTCCTAAAGTTAACTCTACTTTTTTATTAAAAAAATATTAAAATGGAAGCCAAATGAAATGTATAAATCGTTAAAAACAATAAAATTAGTGGCGCTTTCCGAGACAAGCCTGAACATCTCTTTCGGATCTCGTAAATTTGTTTCGATCGCTTCATTCAAATAGTCAAACTTCCTCTTTCAGAATTTTGATACTGATGTCAAAACGTGGCTCGACAATCTTCCACGAAAACTTTCAGGGTACCTGTTTGTAAAAGGAAGTACCTATGTGCCCAGTCACAGAAGTAAGGTATTGAAAAAATTCAAAACCGTTTGGAACCGGTTCCGGCTTTTGAAACGGTTTCGGTTTCGGTCTTTTCCAGATCAAAATAACGGTTACGGTTTCGGTTTTGAAAAATAAATCGGTTTTAATCGGTTACGGTTACGGTTTCGGTTGCAGTCCTTGTATTTGAGTGGAGCACTTGAGAGAAATTTAAAACTTGAAAAGGTCTGATAATAACTTTATAGCTAGCTGGATAGAGAAGAATGCTGACCCCCATATATGCCCTCGGTAAGTTATGACTGTCGTAAGAGCTAACTTGAATCGACTGCACTAGGGTTTAACAAAATTGTTTACGCGCCTGTCGTGTTAGTGCTATATGAGTAGTAGGTACTGGGACCGGATACCCGAACCATTAAGATTTTTGGACTTACAACAACAACATCTCTACATATCGACGTGTCATACGAAAACTAGCACTTTCAAAATTTTTTAGGAATAATACAACTTTTAAAATTCTGTACGAAGACTAAAGCGGGAAACAGAATCAGTCCGCCAATACGTCAGTTGCGTGACGTACATCAATTTTAGAGCAAATTCTACTTTGACGTATCCGTCTTATCTGGCGTTACGCATACAAACAGCCGCAGTCTACTTTGCTGTCAGTTATTTCGACGTACTGACGGATTGATTCTGCTGAACGCTTAAGACTTTTGACTTGTGTTTGACGCGTGGCACGTCGATATAATAAAACTGTAAATTTCTGTCTGCCTATAGTATGTATGTATGTTTGTCTGTATGTATGTTTGTGGCCGTATCACTTAAAAACTGCTAAATGGAATTTATTGAAACTTTTTCTGTCACATTAGTAGACGTTTAATTTAAAATTTTAGATATGTCTTATATCGATAACTCTACCGATTTCGGAGTTATCGATCAATATTTGGGTGGGATAACATCTGCCGTGTCTTCTAGTCAATGGTAAAAGATGTTGCCTTATAAATGGCGGGTCTCATGTTCAAACCATTCGGCTGCAATAATCCTTATATAAGATCACAATTTTTTTGGTGGTCTATATATTCTGCATCCTTGGAAATTGCAGCATTTGACTAAAATGCAATTCTGTAAACACGTACATTCAGAAAAAAAAAAACAAAAAAAATTACATAATCCAAACTGGTTGATATTTTGAATGGAAATGGAAAAAATCAGAGCACGCGTCAAACTATGCATGGTTGTTGAATGGAAGCGAAAACAAGCGAGCTAAAAAAAATCGTGTGAAAAACTGCTGCATTTTTAAGGCAGATAATGCGTGAAAAAATTAATGCATACATGCAAACAATTACGAAGGCACATACAGTAAAACCCGCTTAAGTAGCCTGAAAAAATGTTCAGCGTTTTGAGGTACTAAAGGGGGTTGTACTCTTAAAAGAACGGTCTTAACTACCTTCATTCGGGTACTTACACTGCTAATCATCTTCGGATAATATCCTGGGATATTACCAGGTCGCTTTTCCCAATTTTAAAAATTAGTGGTGTAAGTGAAATCAAATATTGATTTTTTAGTGCTACCACTGAGCTTCAAAATATAAAATTACCAAGTAGGTACTTAAGAGGGGAAAATTATGTGGGGAATGGATATTAGAGCACGAAAAATTGAGTCACTTAAGCGGGTAATAAAGCAGGGATTTACTTAAAAGGGGGATTTTCCTCCCATTTCTCACAAAAAGCAGAGTGCACAAAAATATCGGGTACTTAAGCGGTTAGGCACTTAAGCTGGTGAGTACTTAAGCGGGTTTTACTGTACATATATAGAGCTGCAATACTACGCCGACAATCATGTATGCATATGTGTGCATGAATATTTAACACAGCTTCTAAGAATCTAGAATTTCTCCTCAAAAACAGGAAAAAAGTGTAAAGCAAACAGCAAGCAGAAAAAAATATGATCCCATTGAAATTGAAAGTCAAAAAAAACAGACAATGAAAACAATTTGTCGAGTCGCTAGTTTTCTTGTCGTAATTTTCGTTGCCAGGGGAGCGCATATGGGCAAATCCCAAATAGTGTTACATTCTTGCAAAAAAAAAAAAAATTAAACATCGAAGCACAAGAATAACCTATTTTCTGGTATATTGGTAGATAAAGAGGAGCTTAAATTTATCAGCGTAATTCGTCTTACATAATGCCTTCAAAAGATATAGTCAATAGATCGAAGATTATATATATAAATTCAAGTCGCAGTGTTTAAAATTCATTTATTTAAACACTACTGCACCGATTTTGTTAAAATTTTATCAAAGTGTAGCGATATGTGAAGGTTATATTTAGGCAACAAATTTTTGATACCCGCCACCCGGTTTCGGAGATATCGTTAACAATTTAAACCCGAAAAATCGTCAAATATTTTTTAAAGCGAAGTTGGTTATTCAATAACATTAACACTTTCCCTCCGATAATTTTGAAATTTTAGCAACATACTGATATATAAACAGAGAATTATTTGGAAAAAAAGTAAAACCCGAAAAATAGTTAAATATTTTGGCTAACTTGGGCACTTCTCTACCAATTATGTTAAAAGTTTAGCAGCATGTAGATATTTATATAAAGCAATTTTCAGTAAATTTTTTTTGATACCCGAAACCCGGTTTTTGAGATATCGTCGAAAATGTTTTTTTTTTGTATTTATTCAGAGATGCCAATCAAGCAAAATAAATACCCATTTTAATAAAAAGCGAGTTTTCATTTATGCAGTTAAGTTTTACTTAATACTTTTTTAATTAATATAGTTCAACAAATAATCCTGTTATATAAACAACATTTGAGAAAAAGTTGAGAATAGATGTTTTCTCAAACGTTTGAGTTTTTGGTGCTCGAAGCTTGTTGGGTGGGTATGCCGTCGTCTGGCTGTATGTCCGTACGTCTACGTTTCCCTTATTAAGTGTGTGCGCTGATTGATTTTTATGGTGCGCGAGCCTCAATTTGCTTGAATGCATACGTCTTCAATCTTGAGTGATTTTCATAGCTTGAAGAATTTCACTAACTTACAAACTTGCGATAAACTCAAACACAACAAAGATTCACAAAAGGATTCCCACAAAATTTTATTGGGTAGTCAATAAAAAAGTGGTTAATTATTTTTAAGCTCATTGTAAATAAAATGAAATTAAACTAACGGAAAGAAAAAAAAGTAAATTAAATTAAATAAAAAGAAATTAATAATATAAAATAAAACAAAACAAAATAAAATAAATTAAAAAAAATTAAATTACAATTAAAAATGAATAAAAAAGTAAAATAAAATAAAATAAAATAAAACAAAATAAAATAAAGTTAAAAAATAATAAATCATATAAAGTAAAATGTAATAAAATAAAATAACATATCATAAAATAAAAAAATAAAATAAAGTAAAAAAAATAACTGAAAAAAAAAAAAAAAATTAAAATAAAATCAAATAAAAAATAAAATAAAATAAAATAAAATAAAATAAAATAAAATAAAATAAAACAAAATAAAAAATGAAAAAAAATTTAAAAATAAATAAAATTAAGTAAAAAAATAAAAAAGTAAAAAAATAGAAAATAAAAAAATATATAAAATAAAATAAAATTAAATTAAATTAAATTAAATTAAATTAAAAAAAATAAAATCAAATTAAACAAAACAAAATAAAATAAAATAATATAAAATAAAATAAGATGAAATAAAACAAAACAAAATAAAATGAAATAAAAATAAAAGTTAAAGGAAAAATTTAATGAAATGAAAAGAAAGGAAATGAAATAAAGTAAAATAAATTACCCAATATAATAAAAAGAAAAGAAAATAAAATAGTATGAAATAAGATTAAAAAATCAAATTAAAAAGTAAAATAAAATGAAACCAAATCAAATCAAAAAAATGTTAAAATAAATAAAATCAAATAAAAGGAAATGAAAAAACATATAGAGCAACAGGAAAAAAATAAAAATTAAATAAGATTAAATAAAAAAAAACTAAAAAAAATCAATATAAAAAATTAGGAACACAAAATACAATGAAATTAAATAAAATATAGTAAAATGGAAAAAAATGTTCTGTTTTCTGAACATCATAAAACCTTTTTTTTAATCACCCTAATGCGTGTTCGGTCGGCCTAGGGCAAAGCATATCATGATAACATGAAAGTGTAATGACATACATACCTACTCGTAACTGCATACACAAATCCATCCATACTTATGTCAACATGTAGTGGTTTAGTAATTTGCACCTCACTGACTCATTGACTAATGAAAATTCCAATCTTCACATTGGCATGGGAGGTTATTAAGTAGTAATTGTTGTTCTTGTTTAATGCTGCTAAGTGGCTGGCTGCCAATGACGCTGATAATCATAATGAATCTATATATTAATAGGCTAACACTCTCCCCATACAAACAGTCGTAACCCAATTTCGTATAGTATTTATGGATAGATCGCTATAAAATTTATAGTGGAAACTTAGAATGGATTAATCTGGTGTCTCACCAAAAAAAATTTTGAAAATTATTTTTAGTTTATTTGTTATTAAAGAAAAAATAGGTCTCCAAACTCTCCAGCTATTTTGTTATCTCCACATTCTGTTATACCCGAACTATACATCACTATTCAGCACTCTTATAAAACTCCCAAAGACACACCTACCGCTCATTCCCTTACACACACACGTACATATCTATGCAATGATCCAGGTGCTGCCACTTGCTTTTATTTTTGTGCCAAAAAAAACAACAAAATGTACCAAATTATATCATCTTCGGCATCTAAACACCATTTGTAAGCTAAGAAGTCCAGCTTCACTTCTGGCTTTATATATTTAACTTTTTGCCTATTGGTTAAAGTTTATTTTTTTAACGATATGATTTTGTAAGAAAATTCCACAATGTTAAGATCGAAATTTAAATATCGTACGGACTTTAACTAAAGAACAATTTTACATGACACGAATGCTGATTTCGTTGAACATGTTTATACCCTTGCACAGAATACTGTAAAAGTGTGATAAAAGTGTACCCGTTCTACATGAAACTGCTATATCGATAAAACGAACAAAAAACATTGCCCGTTTGCTCATAGCATGAATAATTAGTTTTCGCTTATCAACCATATTCAATTGTTATTGCAAAATCCAATTTTTTTCACCAAATTTATCTGTCAAATAAAATTTTCGTCAGCTGATTTTCAGTGCAACCAACTACCCTGTCAAAGCTTCAGAGGGTAAAAAGTGTGAGTTTTTTAGGAAATGAAAGCATATTCTGTTTGACGTTATACCTTCATTTTGCAAACGAAAACGGAAAATTGAAGAGGGTAAAAAATACTCATTTTTTGATGAAACGAAATCACCATAACTCTACTTTTTTTTACGAAAAACATATTTTTGGATATTTGTTTCCTTTAGGGGTCAACCGCTAATAAATTAGCTAAAATTATGGGAGATAGCTCAAAAGACAGGTTTTCGCTTCAGGATCACGAGTCCGGAAGCGCCTTTTTAATTTTTTGTTTCTATGGAAAGTTATGGTCAAAAAATCGAAAAATGACCCACCGCACGCATTTTTTCGCACGTTTTTAGGTACAGCCTAATAAAATTACAACAACCACATGAAAACTTGCCACTTTGATTGCAAATATCTCTTCAGAGAAGCAAAATATTAAAAAGCGCTTCCAGATTCGTGATCCTGAGGCCAAACCCCGTCTTTTGAGCTATCTCCCATAATTTTAGCTAATTTATTAGCATTTGACACCTAAAGGAAACAAATACCCATTTTTACTTTGATTATTTGATGTTCTAAGCTTTTCTCGATTTTTTTAAAGTTTAATTCACTTATGAAATTTTTGGGGGGTTAAATATTGGAAAAGTATATTTTCTAAGCAGAAAATATATTTTTCATACAGTTGAAGATTGCCCAGAAAAATATCCCCAATCGTCTCATTTAAAGCAAATTCAATTTTCCTTGCTGAAAAAATAAAAAAAAACAAGAAATAAAAAAAAAAAACAGTTTTAAATTTTTGCTTCCACCGAGAATCGAATATAGGTGTTCTGCAAGTAGTAAACATTTATACCCATTCTGGTATAAAAAGGGTACAATTAGTCTCTTTATAGGACATGCTCGAACAAATGTGACCAATTTATTCCATCTAAAAGTGACTAAAAAAGTAGTAGTCTACTTTTCCTTTGAATTGATCCCGGACTAATCGTATTTTTTGCAGGGAAATAACATACGAACTTTTACTAATGCACCTTTTTACATAACTAATTCCACTTTTTTGTATGAAACCACATTTTTTACTTTCATAATTTAATATGCTAAGCTTTTTCGATTTTTAAATAGTTTTTTTACTTATGAAATTTTTAGAGAAACAAAATATTGGAAAAGTATATCTTCTAAGAAGAAAATGTATTTTTCATACAAAAAAGTGAAGTTAGTTATATAGAATTAAAAATTTTTATCCCAACATCAGAATTGTAATTTTCAAAAAATAGCTTTAAAAAAATTTTTTTAAAAGAAAAATATTAAAATTCATGCACAGGAATGTAAAGCAGGAGTTATTAGCTTTCAAATGTTGTTAAAAAAAAATCTATAGCATTGCTACAAGCCGAAACATAATAATTTCAGTTGTTGCATGTTTTCATCACCTTAGGAAAAATTGCATTATCTATATATTAATAGGCTAACACTCTCCCTATACAAACAGACGCAACCCAATTTCGTATAGTATTTATGGATAGATCTCTATAAAATTTATAGTGGAAACTTAGAATGGACTAATCTGGTGTCTCACCAAAAAAAAATTTGAAAATTATTTTTAGTTTATTTGTTATTAAAGAAAAAATAGGTCTACAAACTCTCCAGCTATTTTGTTATCTCCACATTCTGTTATACCCGAACTATACATCACTATTCAGCACTCTTATAAAACTCCCAAAGACACACCCATCCGCTCATTCCCTTACACACACATGTACATATCTATGCAATGATCCAGCAGCTGCCACTTGCTTTTATTTTTGTGCCAAAAAAACTACAAAATGTACCAAGTCATATCATCTTCGGCATCTAAACACCATTTGTAAGCTAAGAAATCCAGCTTCACTTCGCTTTATATATTTAACTTTTTGCCTATTGGTAAAGTTTATTTTTTTAACGATATAATCCCAGCCAGCAAGGTACCGTACATTTTACGAACATTGCGATTTACGAGCTATTCTCGAATAAAAAAAACAATAACAAAAGAAGCTTTTCTGTCACGTCAAACAAAAAAATTAAAATAAAAAATTTCAAACAAAAAATTTTGAACGAAAATTTTCAAACTGATATTTTAAAAGTAAGTATGTTTGTAAAATATCTAATTAAAAACACAAATAACATAAAATATATCTTTTAAATTATTACTAGCGTGCTGGAAGGTGGATTTGCGGAAAAAGAAAAAGGGACAGAGAAAGTAGCTGCTATTCTGGGATCTCGGGATGCCCTCTGGGTTGTATGACCCACTATTTATAAGTTGTGATGCTTAACATGTAAACCAATATCAGTACGTACACGCTGGCAAAAAAATATACAATTTTATTATTTAATAAAAAACTTTAGACCTAAAATTTAGGTTTGTTTATTTGCATTATTTTTCGCATTGAAATCAGTCGGTAAGGCGGTCTAGAAAGTCGGTTTTTCTATCGAAAATTAATTATTTACGAGTACATTTACGATAAAAAAACGGACGTAAAAAGATTCATATACGAGTGCTTTTTCGATACTTTTACGACAATCGTAGGCAAAAAACATTTCAGAGCGAAACCGGATTCGTAGGCGAATCGTAAACGGATATCATAAACGATATTTTATCAGAGTTTTCTTCGAGAAAACGTCAGTTTACGAGCTCGTTTACGATGATTTTGCTGGCTGGGATTTTGTAAGAAAATTTCACAATGTTAAGATCGAAATTTTAATAACGTACGGACTTTAACTAAAGAACAATTTTACATGACACTAATGCTGATTTCGTTGAACATGTTTGCACCCTTGCACAGAACAATGTAAAAGTGTGATAGAAGTATACCCGTTCTACACGAACCTGCTATCGATAAAACGAAAAAAACCACTGCCCCGTTTCCTACGCTATGTGCATGAATAATTAGGTTTCGCTCATCACCCATATTTATTTCTTTTGGAAAATCCAATTTAACCCACCAAATTTATCTGTCAATTAAAATTTTCGTCAGCTGATTTTCAACAAGCTACCCTGTCAAATCTTCTACCTTTTTTTTACGAAAAACACATTTTTACTTTAGACTATGTTTGTACGGGAAATATGTACATATATTAAGAGAGAGTTGAAGAAAATTTCAGATGGTCGAATTTCGACCACGGGCGATCCTAGTATTGATAAATATTCGTCGGAAAATAGATGTGATTTTTGTGGTTCACCAAATATATTTTAAGTTTACGCTGCTGAATCAACAAAGGCTTTAAGGGAATATCACGGTCATGCTGCGGTTGTGGAATTCTAGAGATTCTCGATTGAAAATACAGATGCCTTTCTCGTTTGATTTTCATTGCCATCTAACAGACCATCGACTATCATCGTTATGCTGATGGTGACTTCACTTAGTCCGTTGGATTGTTACCTATCTAAGGCATGGAATCCCCAAACTTTATGGCAATCCCGGGAGTATCAAAAGACTGTTATTTTTTTTCTGTCAAGAGATATTTTCACTCAGAAAGATGTTCCAATAACTTTTCACTAAAACAGGACGAAACAATGGCGCGGGAGGCCTTGAATTCGGGATCGGGACTCCCCGGGCTCGATGCCTTACCCCAAACACCTCGTTAAGCACTTTTTTGTACTTATTCTTTTTTCAACTTATCTTTCCAGATCACAAATTTCTGCTCTAGCTTTTTTTTTATGGAGTAAGTTCCCCTCAAACATTCTGGGAGTGCTCATAACTAAGGAGTCCGATATGAGTCATAAATATTAGAAAAATATGAGCGTCCGAAATAAGGAGTCCTTTATGACTCCCGATTTGATGAAAATTATGAGCCGTATGCTGAAATTTTTCATTTAACAAAGCAATTTTGGAACAAATTTTCATATTTTGATTATGAAAATTTTTTGATTTCAAATTAATATTCAATTACATCACGTGCGGACTGTTCCTGGCAATTTTTCTAGCTATCCTGTTGGCACCGTTCTAGCGGATTCCCTGATAAGTATACCTTCATGTAAGTGTTTATTTTTTTCATTGTACCATATATACACTGAGAGAAATGCATTGAATTTTGTGACAATATCACTATTGATAGCGACGAGTTTGATGCAATATTCATTCAGAATGAGAGAGTCATCAAATATTATTTGCTCCCAATTAAAAGTAAAATGACATGTCAACCATTTCTATATGATAAACTGTTTTTTATATTTATGGATGGAATACTAATATATTTGAACGGCATGTCAATATCTATGGTCGTGACATGAATTTCTATTGTCGGTATATCCATATCCATATTTACTGCATAGTAATAATGGTAGAGACAGCGTATTAATATATATGGGCGAAATGTAAATTTTTCTGGGACGCATAATCATAATACATAGTTCAACCATTTTTACTATGGATTTCCGAACAATATTACAACTTGTTGGAGCGTTCTTTTAAATTCAAAATTTTTCGAATTTCTTATGATTGAACATTTTTCTAAAAATTTTATAATATGCCGTAGCCGAATGGTAGAATACTGGGCTAACGTGCCAGAGGAGCATGGTTCGAGTCCCACTGAAACCAGATGTCAAATTATATAAAATTTTGTTTTTTTTAAACTATTTAGAATTTATCAATAGTTTATATGGATACCATTTCAATAGTGATTTATCAAAAAAACATTGATGAAATATCCATATTCATTGATGGGACAGAAATATCAATTTTTATTTAATGTGATATCAATGATTATGGATGTTCCATCCATAGAGTTCACTCCGTGTATGTATTTAAAGGACGTTCCCCACAAACATCGCATGCAAGTCCCGGCAGCTAGTGGGACAGTTGCCCGAAAATGTGTGACGCAAGTTCAAACAAATTTTTACGCTTCTTGCTTGGCCTCTCGAACAATAAAATCGAATGCACTGACCAATCAATAGATGTTTTTACGCTCAGTCGCTCACTTGCAAGCAACGAATCAACAAAATACGCTGTTGCCTGGGTTTTTGCTAGTGAGCGGGGGAGCAAAAACAGATAACATAATATTAATGGTGTGATGATCGCTCTTTCACTAATACACCCTCACTTTCGATTCTGCCGGTCCCTGATCAAATGCCAAAGGTTCATGTATGCTTCCCCAATTCCAGAGTTCCCCCTTTCAATGCCGAAAAGGCGCCATTTAAGAACCCAAAAAGTGCAGTAGGTATATGGCCTTTTCAAGAGTCATAAATTCATCCGAAAAGCTCCATAAAAGAGTCATATTTGGCTCCTATTTAGGTTCTATATGAGCCGTTTCTGAGGCAAATAAGAGTCTTAAATGACTCCTGTTCAGGCTCATTCAATATATGAAATTTAGCTCATATCGGACGACCATCGCAGGAAGGGAAATACACTCATTTCGGACTCATAAATGAGCTCATAAAGAGCGCAAACGCTCCTATTTAGGACTTCTTTCTGAATCATTTATGACTCCGACTGTTTGCTGGGTTAGAGCAGAGAAGCAATTGTCATGCTTCCGTTAGCGCAGACTTCGACTTAACTTAACTTAACTTGGTTTCCTTAAAAAAATAACGAGAGAGCTCATTAGCCCGTTTCAGATAGTTATAACATTTTACCCTCTCGAATAGACTTTTTAAACATAAATCATACAAAAGTGCCAACAAATATTTCCCGTGCATAAAGTTTTGATATTCTATGCTTATTTTAAATCAATATATATTAAAAACCCAAAATAAAGTATAAAATATATTGGGTAAAAAAAATTTTATTTTTTTGGTTGGCCTAATGTGGTTTTAATTTATTTGACAGTTTGTTTTTCGGCTGCCATATTAATTAAAAACATCCAAAAATTTATTTTCCTTATGGAATAGTTGGAGAATTTTATCCAAAACGTTAAACAAAATGGTACTATTGTTATAGTACTCTCACGGCTCTCACTGAACTTGGTAACTTAATTTAACTTAACTTAATTTTTCGGTAATCAGATACATGTGCTTCCCATTTGCTAGATGTGATATTTTCAAGTCTTTTTAAGTTAAGTGTGCGCTAATGGAACCCTCATTCAGGAAAAAATACATTTTTGAAAATTTCAAAGAAATTAGCTTGCAAGAAAATCAATGTTTTTGTATACGTGAATTTGCATTAATTTTGAAGATTTAAACAAAAAAAACGAATAAAAAGGAACTCTCGAGATTCAAGTGTTTCATGGCATTTTTGCTCTGAGTTGCTCTAAGTTGCTATATTTCTATTTTGACAGCTCAAAATATCTGCTATAAGTATAGAAACATTGTGATAAGATTCCGAATCGTCAATAAATGACTCTGACACTCTGCCTTCATTTAATTTTCTTCAAATTGAATATTGGATAGCATTAGACTAATCTTTTTTTATATGACACTCTCACTGCTGTAAATCTCTCAACACCAAGAAAAAAACATGCATACATATACAAATCGATGGGGGAGCTTGCGATTATGTAAAAAATGAGATTACGGATATCTATGGACTTTAAGGACTTTAAGGACCGAATGCACTTTACTCACACCATTAACACTTTATCAATTGGATAGTAAATGGATTAAGTTCTCACTACGTAAATGAACACAACACACATGTATATTAGAGCGTCTCGCCTTACAGCCAAAAAAAAAAAAAATGTCGGCCGTACCTCCCTTCATATGAAGTATTTTTGAAAAACATTTAAAAAAAATATTTTTTTTCTGGCAACCCTAGATGTCGCCCAATTGCATTTTTCTTCATATCTTCGGCATTTATTGTCGGATTTTAAAGTGTGATACACCAATTTTCTCATGGAGTGGGATTTTCCTAAAAAAAGCTCATTGATCTCAAGCGCTCCGTTGTGGTACCTACCCATCATATCTCAGTTGCTACCACCCTAATGTACCGATCTAATAACAGCAAAAACACTTCATATGAGGGGAGGTACGACCGACTTTTTTTTTGGTGATACACTCTAATGTACATATGTACAACAATACACGAATACGTTTTCTAGAGTTTATTTACTTAGTGCCCTCCCTCAGGGGTAACGTACAGTCATACTTAAAACAGATACATAAAACACATTTAAATCTTATCAATAACCCAGTGAAGAATTTTAGAAGCGCGTAATGGGTTGTATAAAGCCCCTTGGCTCTTATTGATGCTCAGATGTCGTCGATCTCTTCAAGAGATGGCCCAACAGATCCGCGTAAACCTCACATGGGTTCCGGGACACAGGGACATTGAGGGAAACTGTAGGGTAGACGAACTTGACCAAGCAGGTTCTTTGGGATAAAGAACGCTTAGTTATGCCGTTTGCCATATGCAAACTAATTCTATAGGTGCACACACTCTGCCAAACCAACTTCGGTAGAACACATCATCTGCAACTTTCCGGCTTTAAGCGGTGCGTAAATGCGCTTTTTGGTAGTTCTCTTCCTGGATATCCTACGCCAGCCCACGGAGCTGGACATTCATAAAGGATTTTGTGGCCTTCATCAAGCAATTTAAATGGTTCAAGCAGAAGTAACGGTGCCGGTTTAGGGGTGTCAGTCCCGAGATTCTGCTATGTGGAGAATCTCGACAACACAGGGAGTTTCCATATGGCCGAGTCCTGGTACTGTCTAGTGTTGGTGGTATCTTAACAGGCCTTTTAAAACTGGCATAACTGTGCCTCTTGAACCTTACCTAAGGGTAGAACCCCTTCACTGAGAGAAATGCATTGAATGTTGTGACAATATCACTATTGATAGCGACGAGTTTGATGCAATATTCATTCAGAATGAGCGAGTTATCTAATATTATTTGCTCCCAATAAAAAGTAAAATGACATGTCAACCATTTCGATATGATCTACTATTTTCTATATTTATGGATAGAATACTAATATAATTGAACGGCACGTCAATATCTATGGTCGTGATATGAATTTCTATTGTCGGTATATCCATATCCATATTTACTGCATAGTAATAATGGTAGAGACGGCGTATTAATATATATTGGCCAAATGTAAATTTTTCTGGGACGCATAATCATAATTGTTTAATTTACTTACTCAGAAAGGTCACTCACACTTCTAATAAAAAAAACAACTCTTTACAGTTGGGAAAAATCGGTTAAAAAAACCCAACTTTTATTCAATTACCTAGTGAACTTCTTCTCTCAATTATACATATATTTATACTGACTCTCTCTCTCCTTTTTTATATAGTTACATGTCATTTTTGCTGACAAGCGCAGAATTGCCAGACTTACGAAATCAAATGTGTTATAAAGGATTGCCATATAAGATTACTCGTATCCCGATACGATACAGTGCCGACGAAAACAGAATGTTTTCCCTTCAATTGATGCTCTTCGTCTCCTTTAAGCGTCTTCATCTCAGTTATTATCCTCGTAGTCAATCTCAATTTTCTTCGCTTGTCGCGTCGATCGGTAAGATGCAGATCTTCTGAACCGGCCTGGTGAATTTCCCTGTTGCGGTCTTTACCACTACTGACCTGATCCGTCTATCTCTACTTTCTAGGACTTCTATCACTCTAGCTATCGCCCATTGTGCTGGTGGAAAGTTCTCACTTTTCAGCAGCACCAGCTGCCCAACCTTGACCGGCTCTTTCTCTCTTCTCCATTTCTTTCTCTCTTGTAGTGTTGCCAAATACTCTTCACTCCATTTTCTCCAGAAGTGATCCAACATTTTCTTTCTATCTTTCCACAACCTAACACCATATGTGCCGGGCTGTTGTTCTATTGCATAAGGAGGTGGCAAAATAATTGGCTCTCCAACCAGGAAATGTCCTGGGGTCAAAGCTTGTACATCAGTTGGATCATCACTGAGTGGATGGAGCGGGCGAGAATTCAGTATTCCCTCTATCTCGGCTAACAGTGTGATGAATTGCTCATATGCCATCACTTTCATACCCATTACCCTTTTCAGATGGTGCTTCATGGATTTAACTGCAGCTTCATAAATGCCTTCTTGATGGGGAGCTGCAGGAACCATGAAGCGCCATTCAGTGCCTCCTAGATTTAAATGGTCGAAAACTTCTTTTGTTCGCCATGACTCTATCGCTTTCCTCAATTCCTTTGAAGCTCCAACGAACGTTGTTCCATTGTCGCTATACATTCTCTCACATCTACCTCTTCTGCTGACGAAACGATCATAGCAGGCTAAGAATGCTAGAGAAGTCAGTCCACCGACTGCATCTATGTGAACTGCTCTCGTCTTAAGGCAGACAAAGACTGCTACCCAATGCTTCCTTCGCTCAACCATACCTTCTCTATCTATCACCCTTATCTCGAATGGACCCGCATAATCTACTCCTGTATGCAGAAATGGTTTCCCTACTTGCACTCTATCTCCTGGTAAGTCAGCCATCAGCTGCTGCTCATACCTATGGTTATACCTAACGCAAACTACACACTTGTGCAAGTAGCTTCTAATCTCACTCCGTAACTTCGGAATCCAGTATCTCTGCCTAATGTACTGCATCATTACTTGCGCAGCACCATGCCTTGTCTTCCTATGCGCGTAGTCTATCATCAGCCACGCTAGCCTAGAACCATTCGGAATGATTGCAGGATGTCTCATCTCATAATCTATCTCAGCTGCCTCAATTCGACCACCAACCCGAATCAGCCCATTCCTATCCATGATTGGCTTTAGCGCTTCCAAATTGCTCTTTTCAGGTAAGTCTCTCCCGTTCTGTAATGCAGCATAATCTTTCCCGTAAAACTCCTGCTGGGCCTTTCTCAGCATATATTCTAATGCCGAAGCCTTCTCTTCAGCCGTAGGCGTGTAGGTATCTATCTTCCTTCTTTTTGATTTCCTCACCTTTACCCTATCTTTCACCCTTCTGAGAAATCTCATCACATAGGTAAGAATGTTTACTGCTCTCTCTAGCTTACTAACATAACCCAGCAGTTCTACGGTGGCAAGATATACGCTTGAACCTGCAATTTCTCATGCCCCTTCTACCCTATCCTTTATCAAGCCCTAAATGTATAGGAAATGGGCAATTATTTTATTTTTATGACGCAGCATGCCATGATTTTTCGATAAATTTTGACAAAATAAAAATTATTTTTTTGTCAAAATAAAATTCCAAAACAAAAAATAGTGAAAAATATTGAAAACCATTGAAAACAATTAGATAGTCGGTGGGAGAAAAAAGAAAGCATTCAAACAAATATGTATATATAGTTATGTTTGTACATGAAATTTGTTGAAGCTTTTTCTGCATGAATGTTGCAACAAGGTTACCCTCATTAACATTAATCCTAGTATCAGGTTGTCCTAAATAATAATCTTTGGGTGTGATGATTGGTAGGGCCTATCATATGCAGTGTGTGGCAGGTTGCCCTAAAGTCCCTCCTTTTGGGTGTGATAATTCTCAAGGCCTATAATCTGCATTGAGTGGTAGGTTGCCCTAAAGTCCCTCCTTTGGGTATGATAATTCTCAAGGCCTATAGTCTGCAGTGTGTGGCAGGATGCCCCTCTTAATGACATGCTAATGTTAAAAGGACGTAGAAAATACATTGATTGTGGTCAGGCGAGGGACTAGTCCCCGCCACAGCGAGTATGAGAAATCTCAAGCCTAGTGGCATACCTGCGGAACTACAGGGAAGTGAGTAATGGAATATCTTTCCCCGCCTTATTGTCCATTATTGACAATTCTGGTTTGAAAGTCATCACCGTGAGCACCTTCATTTCTACTTCTATCTCTTTTGCCGGATCTTTCGCCATTTCTCTCATTGGCCATTGATCAACTGGTAAAGACAACCATCTGGGGCCATGCAGCCACAAAGTATTGTCTATCAACTCGCTCGGCTTCAATCCACGACTCAATAAGTCTGCAGGATTGTCCTTTGTATTTACATATTCCCAGCGGTTGATCTCAGTGTTATCTTGTATGGATGCAACCCGATTACCCACAAACGGCTTTAGATCACACGGAAGCTTTCGGATCCAGTGCAAGGTTACCAATGAATCAGTCCACAGGGTATACTTAACGGTATTCCATTCCATGGAATCTCTCACCTCAGTCCAGAGTCTACCTAGTAACTCTGCTGCTGCTAATTCCAACCTCGGAATGGTGACTGTTCTCAAAGGCGCAACCCGTGTTTTTGAAATCACGAGCTTACTGGTTATCTCTCCCTCTGGACTTTCTGACCGTACATAGATCACAGCGCCATATGCCGTCGAAGATGCATCGGAAAATCCGTGAACTTCGATTTTACTTTCTCTGGCTGTGCCTAGCCACCTGTCAATCTGAAATTGTTCCAACAACACTATTTGTTGCCAATATTCTCTGAATTTGGCTTCCAGATCATCAGGGACTTTCTCATCCCAACCTAAACTTAGCCTCCAAAGGTTTTGTATAAGTATCTTTCCCGAAATAGTCACTGGAGAGATGTATCCATTCGGATCGTATAATTGAGCCACCCGACTCAATATCACTCTCTTGGTAACTTTTTCATCTAGCTCAGGTGTCTTTACCACAAATGAAAAGGTATCCTTCTCTACTGCCCATTTAAGCCCGAGCACTGAGGTCTTATCACTTTCCATAAGCATCATTGAGTCATCCGAGTCGGAGCTCATGGCCTCCCTCACATCCAGTGAATTCGATTTCCACTTTCGCAGCTCAAACCCGCCCCCTTTTAGGATGACGTCAATTTCTTTCGCTATTTGGACAGCCGCTAACCCATTTTCCTCCCCTGTCACAAGATCGTCCATATAAAAATCATTTTCTATCGCCCGTGCTGCCATGGGAAAGGAATCTTGGGCTTCTCTTGCACACTGGATTACTGACCTCACTGCATTATGTGCCGACGAAGTCATGCCATACGTGACGACTGTTAGCCAGTATTCCTCTAAACTTTCCCTTGGGCTCTCTCGCCAAAATATTCTTTGCAGATTCCATTGTCTTTTTGCCACTTTTACTTGCCTAAACATCATCTTGATGTCAGCACTAATGGCTATCTTGTATCTCCTAAACCTCATTACTACCCAGCAGTTCTACGGTGGCAAGATATACGCTTGAACCTGCAATTTCTCATGCCCCTTCTACCCTATCCTTTATCAAGCCCTAAATGTATAGGAAATGGGCAATTATTTTATTTTTATGACGCAGCATGCCATGATTTTTCGATAAATTTTGACAAAATAAAAATTATTTTTTTGTCAAAATAAAATTCCAAAACAAAAAATAGTGAAAAATATTGAAAACCATTGAAAACAATTAGATAGTCGGTGGGAGAAAAAAGAAAGCATTCAAACAAATATGTATATATAGTTATGTTTGTACATGAAATTTGTTGAAGCTTTTTCTGCATGAATGTTGCAACAAGGTTACCCTCATTAACATTAATCCTAGTATCAGGTTGTCCTAAATAATAATCTTTGGGTGTGATGATTGGTAGGGCCTATCATATGCAGTGTGTGGCAGGTTGCCCTAAAGTCCCTCCTTTTGGGTGTGATAATTCTCAAGGCCTATAATCTGCATTGAGTGGTAGGTTGCCCTAAAGTCCCTCCTTTGGGTATGATAATTCTCAAGGCCTATAGTCTGCAGTGTGTGGCAGGATGCCCCTCTTAATGACATGCTAATGTTAAAAGGACGTAGAAAATACATTGATTGTGGTCAGGCGAGGGACTAGTCCCCGCCACAGCGAGTATGAGAAATCTCAAGCCTAGTGGCATACCTGCGGAACTACAGGGTATCTCTGATAAGTCTCTCTGTAACTTTTCCCCTAACATCTGAATATCATTTAGGGATATCCCTCTCTCAGTTTTACAGCTTGCGTCAAAAACAACTCTAAATTTCTTCGTCACGCAATGGTGAGGTATATAATATACCATCTCACCTGGCTTGGCTGTCTCTGTCACCTTTCGCATGTGCCCGAGGCTTTTGTACTCTCTCATAAACTCAATGTATTTTTCCCGCAATTCACTTTCTCTCTCTAGTTTTCTCTCTAAGTACATAAATCGGCGCAGGGCAATCTCCCGGGAACTGCCTAATACCGTCTCCTTAATTGGAATAGTGACCACGAATCGGCCTTCCAAATCTCTCTCATGGGTTTTCAAAAAAATTTGTTCCACTGTTTCTTCCTCTTCTGATCTCTTGTGACAGTTTCCTATCTCATCCAGCTTCCAAAACTCTCTGACAAGCTGATTCAACTCCTCACAACCCTGACACTCTATTACTCCTATCACCGCACCTGTCTCCTCACTATATCTTTGAGAGTGGGGCCCGAATACCACAATTCCCAACGCTGTTTCCATCAGAATCGTTGAATCAATGTCCCTTTTCACTACTCTCATTATCACCTTTGCAAAAAACTTTACACCTAGCAACATGCTCACCGAACTATTCACCCAATATTCAGGGTCTGCAAAAGGAATGCTTGTGGGGTTCTCTTTTGGTAGAAGATTTGACCCATCCCCTGGCAGCTTCATCTGCCAGTTACTGTCTCTCGGCAAAACCCAGAACTCCTCTTCAAAACTATATTCACATTCAAACCATGGTATAATTTTGATCTGGGTTTTCTTTCTTACCTCAACTGAGTCGCCGTTGATGCCAACCATTTTATTCGAAGTCGATACAACCTGCAGTTGGCACAACCGGACCATATCATACTGAAGGAGATTGGGTTGTGCCCCTGTATCTAGAAGTGCCCGAAATGGACCATACTGGACCCCCTTCACATCGACCCTTACTTTCGCTGTGGGAAGTAGAGCCATACTACAACCTTCCTTGGAATTAAAATTGTTTAAATACGATAAAGACATATTTTTTTCTTTATTTTCATTCAAAACTTTCGCTTCTGTTGACAACGCCTTGATCTTATTATTTAATAATTCATTTTTTAATTCCAATGACGTTATCCTTTCGGTTAAATCTAACTTCCTTCTCTCGTCTTCAGACTCTATCACTCTCTTTCTCTTCTGCGCTAGTCAGGCGGAGGCTGATCCATTATCTTCTCTCTCTTTCTCTTGGCTACCCCCGTGGGGTTTCTTATTCTTTCCCTTAGGATCGTTCTTTCTCTTCTCCTTCTGCTCGGCTATGGAGAGGACCGGCTTTGCTGTCTCACCTGCTGGGCACAACGTGCTGTTATGGAGCGGCTTTCCAGGGCAACGCATACATCCACCTTGATAGCATCGATCTACCTTGTGCCCTTTCTTTAGGCAATTTTCGCATAGATTGCGTCGTTTCACGAGCTCCTTTCTGGCACGCAGATTCAAGAGCCTATATTCAGAGCACTCAAACAACTGATGCCTCTCACTACCGCATGCTTGGCATGGAAAATTTTTTCGTCGGATTCCGATTCCTATCACTTGATGCAATATTGGTCGCCCTATCTCGTGAATTTCCTGACGATCTACCCGGGCCCATCTCAACGGCACGGGGTCTTCTATCACTTGATGTGCCAGAGGCTGCTGCCTGGCGATCCAGAAACTCTAGCATCTCTTGCGTGGTTGGTGTCTCACTTTTTCTCTGCAGCTCCCACTGCTTTCCTGTCTCGGCATCCAATCGCTCATGGAGCATGTGAACAATAAACATGTCCCAATACTCGACCGGCAAACCTTGGGCACGTAGTTGGCGTAACGTCTCATGAGTGACGTTTGACATACGCTGCAACACATACGCTAAACTGCCTAAGGTGCTCACGGCAAATCAAGTACTTGCGATTGTAAAGTTGGTTTAGTCTATCCCACGCCTCTTGATAATTTCCATCAGTTAATTGCCATTCACCCAAAGTTTTGGCAGCCCTACCCGTCATCGATTTTTTCAAGTAGGCAAATTTATATGCTGGGGAAATCTGGCTATTGTTGTGGATGGCTGCCATAAAACGATCACTAAACCCTTGCCACTTTAAAATATTGCCATCGAATTCGCCCCAGGTATTTTTAAGGTCGTGCTGGTGATATGGCACATTCACCTGGAGATTTATCGGTTGTTGCTCAACCGAACCTATCGCAGATACTCTCTCTGGAGGGGTAAGCTCCTCTATCTTTCGCTTTAATGCTGTTCTGGTATCAAAGTATACCTCTTCAGCTAGCTGCATACCGCGCTCTATCTCCTCTAATGCACTCGCATCAATGCTCCCTACAACGTCGCCATGAATCTCATTGAAGCGCACCCATTGCTCCTCCAATCTTCCCAGCCGTGCCCTTACCATCTCAATTTCTGCATTATCAAAGGACGGCCCCTTCACAAATTCTCCCACACGCTTGATAGCATGCAAAGCTGCTGTATGTTTGTTTAAGTCAGCCATTTCAAAATCTATCGCAAAGAAAAGAAACAAAAACGAAACAAATTGTAAATGTACTTGCACCGTTTGCAGTTACGCCATTCAACATATATTCTTTGTTCTGCTGTGTACTTACTATCTCTACATATAATTATAAATAAACCATAATTTGCTCTTTATTATGTTTCCAATTATCTTTCACACAATCTCTCGCTTGCAAGCTCTCAAAAGGTATCGAATATATAATTAAATAGTTCGATCTATCGCACTATCGCCTCTCACAACATGCATGTTATCGAATTTCACATCGATAATATCGCTCAGCGAATACCATCAATAGAATTCGGAGAATTTCTTCCACTCTGTACTTTTACAGTCCACTTTTCGGTAACGGCCATATTCACAAACGCTATCTTACCTCTTTCACCAAGTGGCTGCACAGCTCACTTTTCTGTGACGACCATATTTACAACTCTGTTTTACTTCTTTCGCCAAATGGCTGCACAGCTCACTTTTCTGTGACGACCATATTCACAACTCTGTTTTACTTCTTTCGCCAAATGGCTGCACAGCTCACTTTTCTGTAATTGTTGCTTCTAACAGCAGCCCAAATCTATCACACTGTAAACATCTTTCTGAAATCTAATATATCTACATATCACAACATCACAAATTCTATCCCCTTGTGTAAATTGCGTTTTACATTCGCGCTACCAAAAGGCCAAAGAATTAAGTACATCTCTCCAACTGTCACCATATCACAAGCAGAACAAAGAACTTCCACACATTTTATTTACTTTCACCCTTAGCGGACTGTAATTCACCTTTTTTGTTTTTATATACATATAAATACTCACAGTTATAAACTTCGAAGTTAAATCGCTTGAACAGTTTTTTATTATTTTTTGTAGTTAATCAGCAAATTCTGGTCAACACACGTCTCAACTCTTAAAACGATTATTACGAAGTGAAGTTCGGTTTTTTCAATCACCATAAGGCGCAAATCCGAACAACACTGTTTGTCTCGCACTCAAACAGCTTACGTTCCTTTCACTTAACATGCGCAAGGACTCTATCTCATTCATAATGTTGCGCTAAGCGCTCTGTCGCACCCTTGTGTACATGCATGTGCAAAACGAACGCTGTTAGCGCGTGCTCTATCACTACGGACCTGCACAAATGCAGATGCCGTCTCTTTCTCCTAATTCTATAAGACAAGTGATTTTGACAAACTTCTAATCATGTATGTATACATGCTCACAAACCTACAGCCACCAGGCGGCTTCTATCACATATGCGTATGTATGTATGTACATACATTTCTTCATATTCTTTCACAATATCCAATTTCACCGGTCTATCCGGCTCTACACGGACCAAAATGTTTAATTTACTTACTCAGAAAGGTCACTCACACTTCTAATAAAAAAAACAACTCTTTACAGTTGGGAAAAATCGGTTAAAAAAACCCAACTTTTATTCAATTACCTAGTGAACTTCTTCTCTCAATTATACATATATTTATACTGACTCTCTCTCTCCTTTTTTATATAGTTACATGTCATTTTTGCTGGCAAGCGCAGAGTTGCCAGACTTACGAAATCAAATGTGTTATAAAGGATTGCCATATAAGATTACTCGTATCCCGATACGATACAATAATAGTTCAACAATTTTTACTATGGATTTTCAAACAATATTACCTACAACTTGCTGGAGCGTTTTTTTTTTTAAATTCAAAATTTTTTGAATTTCTTATGATTGAACATTTTTCTAAAAATTTTATAATATGCCGTAGCCGAATGGTAGAATACTGGGCTAACGTGCCAGAGGAGCAGGGTTCGAATCTTACTGAAACCAGATGTCAAATTATATAAAATTTTGTTTTTTAAACTATTTAGAATTTATCAATAGTTTATATGGATACCATTTCAATAGTGATTTATCAAAAAAGCATTGATGAAAAATCCATATTAATTGATGGGACAGGATTATCAATTTTTATTTAATGTGATATCAATAATTATGGGTGTTCCATCCATAGATTTCCCTCCGTGTTGGTATGGTAAACGAACGTTCTTTGGCTTCTTGTTTTTACTGCCTAAAACCCTTTTTTTAGTTTTCATTATTACTAAATACTATCCAGTTAGTCGTAAAAACTGAGAATAGTATCAATCACTGTCTAGTATGCCCGTCGATTGACTTAGGGCCATTTTCTTTATATCTGCTTTACATTAACCGGAAATGGATCGGTTATCGGAGAAACTGGTCCCTAGAAGGTGGAAAATGTAGCCGCGGAATAACATACAATTTTCTTTAGTTTCGAACAGAAAAAAAAAAAAAATTAAAAAAATTTGATTTTCAAGGATAAATTTGATTCGGTTGAATTTTCAAATTACAGTTGAAAATTATACTGATTCATTGACTGGCGGAAGGCACCGTGGTGTAGCGGTAGTGTACGTGGCCCACTACACCAACCCTGTAGGGAAAATCAGAACTTTTTCGATTCTAGTGCGCTCGGAACCCCTACTAGTTCGCCTTCAATCTCTTTTACAAGCAATCAACTGGCAAAATTAACATGACGTTGTCCTAGGCGGTGGAAATTGTCCCCTGCTGCATTACCTTTTCGACAGTTCGGAACTGGTTCAAAATTGGACAGTTTGGATTTAGTTCATTTATGGGTACTGGGGGTAAAAATAGCAAAAAAAAACTATTTTACAGAGTTCTTATATTGCCATCGCCGAGAATCGAACTCACAATTTTTGGAATGCCAATCTCAGGTGTCTACCATCATGCCATCGTATAATTATGCTTGCCGGCGTCTAATTACACCTTTGTTCTTTTTAAGGAATAACACCACAACTACGTTGTCCCCCGCTGCATTACCTTTTCGACAGTTCCGAACTGGTTGTTTGGATCTATTTCGTTCATTACACTGAAAAAAAAAATCTACAAGAAACGGCCGTCAAATTAACAGTAAACCCTGTCATTTTGCGTCCAATAGTGGATAATATCAAATTTGAAAGTGACCCCCTATCATTCTTCGGATATACTATCATATTGACATGAATTACTGTAAATTTGAAAGTGGACACTATCATATTGACATGAATTACTGTAAATTTGAAAGCGGACTCATATCATTAATTGATATTTTTCAAAAATCACATGTTTTTACTGCCAATTTTACAGTAAATACAGTATTATAATGATCGATTTGAAAGTGGCTTTGATATGTTACTTTCAATGTGCACTTTCAAACTTTTTATTTCAGTGTATTACTATTTGTATACTTCTGAACCATTTATAAATTACACAAATTAGATCTGGTTCTTTTATGGGTACAATTTCGTTGGTTCCAAACCAGACCAAACTCAACACATTTAACATCACAGCTCCTCACATTTCACACAACATAAACCACTGGTTTCGAACTAGTGAAAATCTTGTCACTATGACTCTAGTTCTTACTAGCCACTTTGTCTCTAGTTTTTAACCTGTAATTGGACTCACTAGTGACTGACTTCAATTGCTGGCATATGCCGATGCTATTGATATAATTGGCCTTAACAACCGCGCCGTGAGCGGTGCCTTCTCTGGACTGGATAAGGAAACGAGAAAAGTGGGTCTTGCGGTGAACGAGGACAAGACGAAGCCTTGGCAGCCAAGCCACCGTAGTTAGCTACAAGTTTGAAACGGTGAGGGACTTCGTCTATTTGGGAACCAGAATTAACACCGAAAACAACATCAGTCTAGAAATCCAACGGAGAATCACTCTTGCCAACAAGTGTAACCTTGAACTAAGTAGGCAACTGAGAAGTAAAGGCTTCTCTCGACAAACAAAGATCACGCTCTATAAGTCTCTCATCATACCAGTCCTGATGTACGGCTCAAGAGAAGATATATGATCCTTCCCGTGATGCCAACGGCGAGTATCGAAGGAAATTGATCGATGAGCTGTACGAGCTTTCGGCAGACCTCACCACAGTTCAGCGAATTAAAGCCCAAAGGCTCCTCTGGCTGGGTCACATTATGCGAACAGACAAAGAAGCTCCAGCACAGAAGGTTTTTCTATCGACACCCGAACTTGGCAGCAGAGGTAGGGAGAGGCCTCAACTGAGATGGAAACAACAAGTGGAGGATCACTTGAACTCCCTTTGGGTTTCCAATTGGCGTCAGTTATCGCTAAAAAGGAATGACTGGCGTGCTTTGATACGAAAGTTAAGCGTCAATAAATAACGCAAGCCAAGATTAGTGACTGACTTCCCTGCGGGAAGTATTCGGATATCTTTGCTTTAATTCCGAACCGATTCTTATAAGAATATAAGTATACTTACCTAAAATAGTCTTTGTCCGCCTAGGCGATTTTGGCTGTCCAAAATTGGATCTCATTGGAATTTTGTTTTATGTGGTGGGTCCCAAACCCTTCGCACAACCCGTTTCTCGAGGAGTTGGATTTAAGTTACACATTTATATAGCGAGCCGTTTAATCAAAAAAGACGCCCGCTTGCAGCCGCACCTAATGATGACAGACGCTGCTGTTGAAATCCCCTGTAAAGCCCTTAAACCGATTATTTCCTGAATAAGATTTTACCATTTAAGGACTTTTATTTATCTTAATGCTAAAGGATAAACAATATTTTTGGTTTTTTCATTAGGTGTGTAAACAAATAAATTTTTTGGGGATCCAACTCGTGAACAGGCGACGTATAATTGACCACGTGAAAAACACGCATTTCTCAAATCCAGTCCAGCGATAGTAAGTGATTGTCCTTGTGCTTTATTTATGGATACAGCAAATGCAGGACGCAACGGGAATTGAAGCCATTGTTTAGAATATATCAGGCTCTGTCCACTTCCCGGAAGAAAAATCATCCCATACTTTGATCTAAGCATAACGCTACCAATATACCAAGTTTCAAGCAATTCGAGCCATAAATACGATTGTTTAGAACAGATCGCCCTGGTCCACTTCCCGGAAGAAAAATCATCCTATACTTTAACCTAAGCATAACGCTATCTACATACCAAATTTCAAGTAAATCCAGCCATTTATACGATATTTTCGAATAGAGCGGTCCCGGGTCCACTTCCCATAAATAAAAATTTGCAGAAAAACTCTCCAGGCTCCTACTAATCTATCCCCAAAATTTCAACAAAATCGGCTGAGTAGTTTTGGAGTCCATAAGCCACATACATACATACATACATCCAATTTTATATATATAGATTTAAAATGTGTCTATGTAAGTGTGACTTTTACAATAAATTCGTGTGTTGAAAAAGCACTTGATCAAATTTCTAACTAACAAACGCACTTGTGGCTTACAATTTTAGTAATTACGATGAATGCTCTCCCATTGTTCAAAATGTACCTATCTAGTTTATTTAGTTCAAAAATTGTTTCCCAAATAATATTGGGTAGCCACCCCCACCAAATCAGTATGTTTCTAACACATTATTTAATTGCTATCTTTCTAACATACAAATTTACTTACCACACATTGTATTGATTGATTTTATTTGCGTTGATAAAATATACAACATGCCATATATATTTATGGAATTCATATTTTATCTGTGAAATACATATTTTATATTAATTTAGGGGTTTTTGATTGCAGTATGAAAAAAAATGTGAAGTGAGGGTAACATTTTTGGATATTAAATTATCTCTTTGCTTGGATACATACATACATACAGATATTGAATTCTAATAAAAATGTCAGTTTTTTTAGTTTTAACAATATTTCTAACAAATATTTAATATAAGAACCAATGTACAGCTGTGTTCGAAAAAATAGTTCTTTACAACAACATTTAGCTGATTTGCATTTGAAGAATTTTCTTCCTCTACCGCTTCCTTGAGGCAAACAACTTTTTCGTCAGCTTGCTGATACATCCAGCGGCATATTTCATGCACCTCATGGTAGCATACTCGACTCCATTATTAGGAGATACCAATTGGACCTGTACCGTATTAAGATAAGCTACCTTTATTTTTTTTATTATACCTTTCATGAAAATGAAATGGTATTATAACTTTGATCGAATGTTTGTAAGTATGAGAAGAAGAAGAGATGGGCCCATCAATAAGTATACCGAAATGATAAGGATGGCGAGATGAGTTAATTTAGCTATGTCCGTCTGTCTGTCTGTCTGTTTGAACGCAAACTAGTCCCCCAGTTTTTGAGATATTTGGCTGAAATTTTCTAATTCAGGAATCATTTGTCGGAACTAAAAAAATGAAATTAATTGTCTGTTCTACTTCAAAATTTCACAATGGATTTCCATATTCTCCCCAATATGCATAGGAGTAGATGTGTGCAACACTTAAATAAATTTATCATACTTTACACTGAGAGAAATGTATTGAATGTTGTGACAATATCGCTATTGATAGCGACGAGTTTGATGCAATATTCATTCAGAATGAGCGAGTTATCAAATTTTGTTTGCTCCCAATAAAAAGTAAAATGACATGTCAACCATTTCGATATGATGTACAATTTTCTATATTTATGGATATAATGCTAATATATTTGAACGGCACGTCAATATATATGGTCGTGATATGAATTTCTATTGTCGGTATATCCATATCCATATTTACTGCATAGTAATAATGGTAGAGACAGCGCATTAATATATATTGACGAAATGTAAATTTTTCTGGGACGCATAATCATAATAGTTCAACAATTTTTACTATGGATTTCCTAACAATGTTACAACTTGTTGGAGCATTTTTTTAAATTAAAAATTTTTTGAATTCCTTATGATTGAACATTTTACTAAATATTTTATAAAATGCCGTAGCCGAATGGTAGAATACCGGGCTAACGTGCAAAGGAGCAGGGTTCGAATCTTACTGAAACCAGATGTCAAATTATATAAAATTTTGTTTTTTTAAACTATTTAGAATTTATCAATAGTTTATATGGATACCATTTCAATAGTGATTTATCAAAAAAGCATTGATGAAACATCCATATTCATTGATGGGACAGGATTATCAATTTTTATTTAATGTGATATCAATAATTATGGATGTTCCATCCATAGATTTCCCTCCGTGTACGAATGTTTAAACATAAAAAAAAATAAGACATCATGATTGACATTTTGCAGGCCCACACGCACCACAACTTGTCAGTCACATTCGGAAGTTTTTATTACAACATTGATGAGTCATGATTTGTTGTTTTTTTGCATTGCTATTAAAACCAATTATAAAAGAAAAGTTGTCAGCACAAATGGTTTAAATTTTTATCTAGATTACAAATGATCTGTTTATATGACTGGAGTAAACGCGGTGCGGCGATAGAAAGGGAAAATAATTAATGATTATTGCTTAATTATATATATAAATGAAGAATTAACATGTTTCAATTACATTAAGTGACTATTGGTTTTTCTAGTGACTATACACATTTTTAAAATTTTCAAATCATTGATGAGTTTTATCTTTTAAGCATGGGTAATAAACATATTTTCATTCTAATGTTTCATTCTTTATGCAACGGTCTAATGGAGTTTCATTAAATTCTCAAATCAAAAGACCTGAGCTTTTTCGTGAACATTTCGAGAATTGTTTTTAGAAACATTTTGGTATTAGTTTCAAGACCATAGAAAATAATAATGGGATAATTTCCGGACCATTTCGGGACGGTTTTCTGGGATCATTTAGGAATGTTTTCGGTAACATTTAGGGGTTGTTTGCCAGAAAATTTGGGAAATTTCCAGGGTCACTTCGGGATAGCTTTCTAGATCACTTCTAGCCTTTTTCTTAGTTGTTTTCCGGCCTCTTTGGGGAATTTTTTTTTGGAATAATTTTAGTATTACATAGTTTCAAGATCATAAAAAATTTAAGGATCTCAAAAAGTCCGATATAGTAAAGAAAAAGCCGCGAAATTACAGCTTTGCCAAATATAGGGATAGGGATGTTATCGAAACATACTTTCAGGCTCTATGCCCTATGTAAAGTTGGAAAACTGATACATTGAGAACCATTTAGTTAGACACATTCCACCGCAGAACTCTTAACTTTTGTTCCTATATTTAGGTGATAATTTAATTGAGTTCGCATAAGTAAATATTATATTTACGCATGCATTTCTTATTAGTCGATACAAGCGAAAATAAGCTGCACATACAAATATAATCTTAATATATGCATATATGTACCATCATAAAACTGTTGTTTACTGTGAGTTACTTTAGTTTACAAAAACAAAAAACAACTACTTGTATATAACTTGTTTGTGGATTATTCAGTAAGGAATTTGATTATTTTGTAATTTGCTTGACATGCTGCTGTAACAGCCTGCTAAAATATTGATATTTCATTTTCGCCAACAAATTCCGCAGCCAGCAGCAACTACAACAAAGCAACACAATGCGATAGAAGCTGCCTTACATCACCATTACAACGTATGTATGTTCGCGTGTGTGTAACTATATGTGGGCGCATATTGCTATCAACAATTCACCAAAGAACTACCAAACGCCAGAGTGCTCACAAAATGCAGTTCCAACTTGATTGCGCCACACAATGCCAAAATGAAAATGCACGCCAACAAGCGACTGAGCGAGTGAAAATCCTTTTGATGTCAGCGCAGATTATGGTGCTGCTGCAGGCAACGTTGTGACACGCCGCCTCATGCCACCCTACGACACTACTTTGAAAAACAAGCATTTCAGCACAAGTTGGCGCGTTTTAAGCAGTAAAGAAAACAAAAACATGCACAGACGTTGGAAAGTAGTTACATGAAGTAAGGCAGGCTAAGAGTCACGGTTGCCGTTTGCCTAAAATTTTGCGTACCAAAATCCGCACCAAACAGAAAAAATCGTACCAAAATAATTTGCTAGCCAAACAATAGGGGGATTCATCGAACCTTATAAGTTTACGAAATGCGTAAATTTATACATTTTTCATCTAAGTTAGATGAACGTCCTAGATAAATTAATGTGTACTTGATGTCAAACAAAAACATTTTACTTCGTAATTATCAAAATCGACGCGGAAGTTGATCAAATTTGTGTAAACTTCGTCCCATAAAAATTTTGACAGTTCATTTACCCCCTTGATAAATTCACGCTTTATAAGGTGTTTATAAAGGTTGATGAAATCCTCGTAGCGGGAGGAAAAATTCGTACCAAAAATGGTACATTTCGGCCAAAACGGCAACCGTGCTAAGAGTCCGGGTGAAAGTGCGCCTTATATGGTCAAACTAACAAATCCTTTAAAGCTTTGGTAGATGGCTCGTCAGCACATTAGCATATACAGAAAATCGTGTACAAAGCATGTACATACCATGCCCTGTAATGCTATGAGAGTTTTGAACTAGTGAAGATCTAGGCCTTATTTCACACGATAGATCTCTTAACCAAATAGTTTATTCAATATTAAATAACTTCGCTGCAGGGTATATACTTACTCCTATTTGCAGTTCCAAGTATGTTTGTTTATTTCGGCGGTTGAACAGATGAGCACTTGTTGTTGATTGGAAAGTTACAAACTTTATCTGTACATTTTATATAACAAAATTATTAAAATAGTAAGCAAATGCAATCAAAATGTTGCATAGCTTTAGTTTACAAATAAACTCGTTCAATATTAGCTGATGCCAACGTCGCTTCGGAAATATCTTAACAACTAAAGATTGGCAGTCAGTACTACAGTGGGTTACGAAGACGTCGAAAAACAATCCATCCCTCGCCAGAGTTTTCCGGTCATCTGGTCCTTCTTTATGGTAGCTGGCTCAGCAAACTTCGTTCGTCAAAATCGAGTTTTCACGAGCCACGCTTCCAATAAATCCGTCACAATTTCTGCATTGATTTCGTATACCCTCGCCAAAAAAAAATTACCAAAAATGAGATTACATTGTCTTAATGTAAAATTTTCTCCCGATTCCGAATATCACATCTATTTTCCTGAGGCAGATCTTGTTTCTGAGATACAGGTGAAAATATGACAAAACTCATTTTACTAAACGTTGCTTTATACAAATGCGTTTTCAGAAAACTAAAATTGTATTTCAAATGATGAAATAGACAATTGGATTTCGGAAGACATCAATTGGATTTCAGATCACATTAATTTCATTGCCCAAAGTTAGAAAATAATTTGAAAGCTCAAGTAAAATATATGTACCTACAAATCAAAATATAAGCATGAAAAAACCCACTAGAAAAATATTTTCTGTAATCCATTTGACGATTTCTGAAATACAATTCACACATTCTGAATTCCAATTGAATATTCTGAAGTCCAATTTTAGTTTTCTGAAATCCAATTGCCTTTTCTGAAATTCAATTGCCGTTTTCTGAAATACATTTGGAGTTTTCTGAATTCAATCTGTAAAAGGTGTAGAAGCGAAAAAAGTTAGCTATCCTATACCAAAGGCGATTTAGTTACGAAAATTTTAAGTATGGTGTACAACATTGTGATGTGCTCTTGACTTTATAAGTTATATTGAAAGACCTCAATTAAAAATTTTCTTTTTTACTTAACAAATTGTCAAAAATTTCCATATTCCCGAAATTTGATATATGATTTCTATGTAAAGTTTTCTGCTGATTCGGAATATGGCCAAAATCGCGGACTGTTACGGTACAATCAGACCCACTTTCCAATACAAACTACTGCAAAAAGAGATGGATTTGGACACTTTCAATACTTTTGGCACACGGAGGGAAATCTATGGATCGAACATCCATAATTATTGATATCACATTAAATAAAAATGTATAATCCTGTCCCATCAATGAATATGGATATTTCATCAATGCTTTTTTGATAAATCAATATTGAAATTGTATCCATATAAACTATTGATAAATTCTAAATAGTTTAAAAAACAAAATTTTATATAATATGACATCTGATTTCAGTAAGATTCGAACCCTGCTCCTCTGGCACGTTAGCCCAGTATTCTACCATTCGACTACGGCACATTATAGGTTTGTTTATTGGGTTGCTCTAGCTTACGCCAGATTGAGATATTTCACAAAATTGTGTTTAACGAACACTTTTCTTGCTCTAGGTTGCTCTATCTTTTGTTTCATGAGTACGCTCAAAACAAAACTAGAGTAATCCAGATCACAAATTTCTGCTCTAGCTTTTTTTATGGAGTAAGTTAGAGCAGAGAAGCAATTGTCAGTCAGAAAAAAATTAATTTTTGAAAACTTCAAAAAAAATTAGCTTGCAAAAAATTCAATGTTTTTGTATACGTGAATTTGCATTAATTTTGAAGATTTAAACAAAAAAACCAAATAAAAAGAAACTATCGCGATTCAAGTGTTTCATGGCATTTCTCCTCTGAGTTGCTCTATTTCTATTTTGACAGCTGCCCTGCTCTGCTCTGCTCTAACCTGCTCTGAACTTTTTTTTGGTCAGTAAACAAACCTTATACAATTTTTAGAAAAATGTTCAATCAGAAGAAATTCAAAAATTTTGAATTTAAAAGAACGCTCCAACAAGTTGTAATATTGTTCGGAAATCCATAGTAAAAATTGTTGAACTATTATGATTATGCGTGCGAGAAAAATTTACATTTCGCGCATCTATTATATTAATAGGCTAACAAATTTTACATATAAATATTTGCCAAGCTTAAACCCATACTAAATATGCATAAATATTTATGAAATGCATATGGATTTGTTGGCATACCTCTAAAGCAGTGCACAATTATCTAATATATAACCAATCCTGCTTCATTTATCTGTAATAAGCGAATGAAAATTTCTCATGCCACTTGAATTGGTTATCTGACAATCAAATTGTACATAAAGCGATAGCCCAGTGGGAAGCGTCGGGGGTAGTGGTCGAGCGGTTAATGGTTCAAGTAGAGCTATCGGCCCTTTTTTTTATTTTTATTTTTTGTCATTGAAAATTGTTTTTATTTTTTCAATATATAAAAATTTCTTATCTTGACTTTTTTAAAATTTTTATGTTTGTGATATCTATTTTCGAGAAAAAAATTGCTGAATATTTTTAGTTGACGGAAAGCATATGCATACATACCACCCATTATAGAAATGCGATAACCGCTTATTCAATTTGGGGTTTTTTGTCTAATTTTTGATGATATAAGATCGAAGTTGCGAAATTTTTTCAAACACAGTAGTCTATTTATCGGACTTCGGTAGATTACTTCTATAAATTTTAGTGATTTCTACCGTTTGAGACAAAACGATCGCATAAATTAGTGGCTATTTGTTAAGCACAATCTCATCATCCGATTATTCAAGTGCAACATAAAATCTCGAAAACCGAATATTTGCATGGCATTTGCCATAAATAATTTTGGAAAGGGCTGCTGTAATTTAATATTTTTATTATATAATAACAGCCGTTATTTTTAAAATTCTTTGATGGCCTCATTTTGCCTATAGATGAGTTTTTAATGTATACATTTAAGTTGGTCGAGGTTCGGCCACGGGCCTAAAGGCAGCTATTGACAAAAAGTTGATCAGATGTTTGAATAAGTTCAACTATTTTAAATTGGTCGAATTTCGACCACGGGATATACTAGTATATATTAATACGCTGTCTCTATCATTATTACTATGCAGTAAATATGGCTATGGATATACCGACAATAATAATTCATATCACCACCATAGATATTGACATGCCGTTGAAATATATAAGTATTCTATCCATAAATATAAAAAAATAGTACATCATATCGAAATGGTTGACATGTCATTTTACTTTTTATTGGGAGCAAATAATATTTGATAACTCGCTCATTCTGAATGAATATTGCATCAAACTCGTCGCTATCAATAGCGATATTGTCACAATATTCAATGCATTTCTCTCAGTGCATATGCATCTTAAGGCCGGTTTTACAATCAATACTTAAGTTGAACTTAAGTTTTACTTCAGCAAAATCTTAGCTAATTACAGTTTAAGTATTTGCACAAATTTACTTTTTACAATGCATACTTAAGTTTGGCAAATATTTCATAGTGAAATATGGCAACGAAATGTTTTATGTTCGTTCGTTTGCTGCTAGTTTTTCATAATTATTCATTACTATTTCTAAAAAGCGTTTGTTGAAAACAAATCACGGCGAATTCAACGCAATTTGTTATTGCCTGTAAGTTTTTACTGATTCCTGTTCGACGATAACTTAGCAAATTTGAGTTTTTGAGAGATTTTTACAAAACTCTCTACTATTGACAGTTTTTTGCTGGCTTTTGAACGAACAGTCCTAAGAACAACTTAAGTTGTCAAAGTTGGATACTTAACCTTCAAGCGGGCGCGCCGCTTTTTGTAACACAAGCAGTCGCGCGTAGTCTTTTCGACTCCTCTTTTAACTGGGTGATTTAAGTACTGAAGCTCATGTGTTTTTAATAATTTTAGTTATTATGTAATTAGAAAACAATATTTAACAACAACGAAAGTTTGTTTTTGTTTGCTAATTTTAAATCAGGAAAAAACATTGAAAGATAATAACATACATTGAAACCTACATTTCAGTATAGCAAGTTATACAGGCAGACACTTTTGTCAGAGATATCTGACCGCATAAAGTTTTACATTTTCATCATTCTCCTCTAATAGGTTTTGAATTAGTATACTTTCACTTATTAATTTCTTAGCCATTTTGAGCAAAAACGACTTCAGGCGCGCGTAGTCTTTTCGAAGACGAGAGGCAACTGAAGAAAATGCTTGCTATAAATATTCGACAAGTGTAAAAAAGAGGCGGAACTTGCGTATTCGATTGATATTGAACTAAAGTGAAGCTACTAGAGCTGCCAAATGTCTGGGAGTCCATACAGCAATTTTATGAGGCTTTATTCACCATGGGCGGTCGAAAAGACTACGCGCGACCTCTTGAAGGTTAAGTTGAACTTAAGTTTCGCTAAAAGTGGTTGGTAAAACGCAAAATCTTAAACTAAACTTAAGTTCGACTAAAAAAATGTATTGTAAAACCGGCTATTAAAGTGCACACAAAGTAACATTTTCTATAGATATGAAATTTTTTGCATTAATTATTTTTTGGCTGTAAATTTCGTTGTATCTAACATAAATTCAGTTGTATTAGGATCAGATATCCAAAAATTTCTAAAGAAAGAACATGGTCCAGTAGAGGAAGACAGAAAATCCACTTAATACGGAAGTGATTCGAGCCATGTTTTGTTTTTTTTTTGTTTTGGTTTATCTAACTCTCCTAGTAGTGAACGTAAAAGGGTAAAAATAAATTTTTAAATATGAAGAGAATTCTTTTCTGCAGCAATTTAAAGTTGTTTTTTTTTTTTTTTTGTTGTTTTTTTTTGCAAATTAAAAATTTTTGTTTGCCGATTTCGGAAGAATGGTTAATGGATACTAAAGTTTGTTCTAGCGATTTTTTGTGGAACAAGATTAACCCTTGAAAAATCAGTGTACAAAAGTTTGAGTTAAAAGGTCTGTTAAGTTACAAACAACTTTTGGCTCTGAACAAAGACATATGTATGTATGTATGTTAAAGTGGCTGCCTCCGCAGTCCACTGGGACCCATATTATACGTGGGCCTTAGTTTGGTCCGTTGTGATACCACGAAAAGGAGCCCTAATTTCCCTTTCTGTAGATCGACCTGACCCAGCAGAAAGGTCGCATCCCCCAAAAAGTTTTGTAAGAAACCTTCTGACATACGACCTCTCCGCTGGGACGGGTCGAGGCAGGAGGCCCCAAAAACACATAAAAACCTTGAAGGGATCCGTCCGCCCGTCACCCCCATACAAAGTGCAACGTATACGTTGCAACTCTATATGGTGATGACAGACAGACGGATCCCCTAAGGTTCGATGTGTTTAGGGCCGGAGTTCATACACCCATGAAGCTAAACCAGCGCGTTTGTCTGATGTAGCGCAGAATATCATCTATATTTGCAGATTCTAGCTCCGCGAGGCATCCAAAGGAGTGTTTGCGGAGACATCGGTACCTGGTTTTCGACAGAGCGGGACAGTGGCATAGATAGTGTTTTACACTTTCTATCTCCTCCTCGTCCCTGCAGCTGCGGCAGAAGTCATTTGTATAGAGGCCCATGAGAGCGCCATGGGTTCCCATAAGACAGTGTCCTGTAAGAAAGCCCACTAGTGGGCTAATGAATAGGCGATTCAGATGAATTACCGATTGCGACCTTTTTTCGTTAAGTTTGGGCCAAATTTGCCTGGACGTTCTGCAAGTCGGCTCCATGGCCCATCTTGCGTCGGCTTGTTCTATGAACCGGGAACGCAGCCAGTGCTTGCATGTATTTAGATGGGGGCTCACCCAGCTGCCGGAGGTGATTGTATGTAGACAGGTGCCCTTCCTTGCTAGCTCATCGGCAGCGCAGTTACCCGATACAAAACTATGGCCTGGGACCCATATTATACTCAGGCTGCACTTATCGGATAGCTTATTTAGAGCTTCCCTGCACTTAATCGCCACTAGTGACGACGTCTTACTACTTTGCAGGGATTTTATGGCAGCTTGGCTGTCGGAAAAAATGGAGATAGAGTTAGTCACTGGCAGGTTAGTCAGATAGCGAGCAGCTTCCCAGATAGCTATAAGCTCAGCCTGAAAGACACTGCAGTGGTCTGGAAGGCGTAAGCTCATATTAATGTCGAGCTTACTTGAGAAGATTCCACTGCCGACTTTGTTGTCTAGTTTAGAGCCGTCCGTGAAAACGGAGATTTCTTGACTTCCCGGTTCCACGCAATTTTTCCACTCGCTTCTCTCTGGGATCCACGTTTCGAACTTGTTATCCCAGCAAGGCCGTGGTATTGCGTAGTCCAGCTTTAAGTAAGAGTTGGGGAGTTGCTTCAGGATTTGGGTATGCCCAAACCTGCAGTCCCTCCAGGGTTCTAGTGCGTTGAGCCTAGCTGCGTTGCAACTGGCAGTAAATTTCCCATACAGGTCAGTGGGAAGAAGAAAAAGTATGGTTTCAAGAGCCTTGTTGGGAGTGGAGGGGAGGGCACCGCTAATAAGCATTGCTGCCATCCGTTGCACCTTTGTGGCTTTGGTTTTGTTAGATTCGATCTCGAGAGCCGGCCACCATATGGTGACGGCGTAGAATAGTATAGGTCGCACCACTGCCGTGTAGATCCAGTGGACAATGTGGGGCTGAAGACCCCACTTTTTTCCGATTGCCGACCTACAAGCGTAGAGCGCCATTGTGGCTTTCCTGGAGCGTTCGTCCATATTACGCCTCCAGTCCAGCCTTTTGTCAAGAATTACGCCAAGGTATTTAACCTCGGTAGAGAGTGTGATCACCCTCCCATTCAGCGATGGGGCTGTGAAATCTGGTATATTGCGTCTGCGGGTGAAGAGCACCATCTCAGTTTTTTCACTGCTGATGCTTAGTCCACATTCCTCAGACCAGGTTTTTGTTAGATTCAGCGCATTTTGCAAGAGTTCGCTAAGCACCGAAGGATGCTTGCCAGTAGCCGTCAGGGCTATGTCGTCTGCATAGGCAATGACCTGGCAGCCGGTGTGCTTTAGTCTAGATAAAAGAGTGTTCACCGTCAGGTTCCAAAGTAGAGGAGAGAGAACACCCCCTTGGGGGTTCCTCTGTTGGCATACCTTGTAAGTGAAGAATTGCCCATTTCGGAAATAATGGTTCTTCTTTGGAGAAGGAGTTCAACGAACTCCACTAGAGGCTCTTCCACTCCCAGCAAACGCAGGGAGCTCGTTACCGCTGTTGGAAGAACGTTGTTAAAAGCCCCTTCTATGTCAAGAAAAATGCCGAGCGTAAACTCCTTGAAAGCAAGTCCCTTCTCTATCCCAGAGGTGATAGCGTGTAGAGCCGTCTCTACGGACTTGCCCTTGGAGTAGGCATGCTGGCTGTTGGAGATTAGTCCTGGATTTGCCGTTCGCCTAATGTAGGCATCTAGCAATCTTTCTAGAATTTTTAGGAGGAAAGAGGTTAGACTTATAGGTCTGAGATTCTTTGAGTTATTGCAGGATGTCCTGCCTCCTTTCGGTATAAAGACTACCTTTGCCTTGGTCCATTCCGTGGGGATATAGGCCAGGTTGAGGCATGCCTTGTAGATTTGAGTTAGCAGCGGACTAATAAGATCGCTCGCTGCTTGTAGTTCGGCGGGAAATATACCATCTAGTCCCGGAGATTTGAAGGGCTTGAAGGACCTGATTGCCCAGTTAACTCCTTTTCTGCTGACTATGTGGTCCAAGGGCCTCGACGGCCTTGGGTTAGTTTGCGAGTTCGAGGGTAGGTATGGTTGAGAGGTGCTGCCCGGAAAGTGGGCCGTAACCGGGGTATCCAGGATTTCGGCACTAGATGAGGCCCATTCTCCGTCAGCTGTACGAATACAGCTGAGAGGAGTAGGGTTTTTGGAGAGGACCTTACGTAGGCGATTTGCCTCCGAGACTTCCTCAATATTGCATGTGAAGTTTTTCCAGGAATCCCTTTTCGCTCTCCTGGTTAACTTCTTAAAAGATTTTAAGGCGTCCCTGTAGGGGGACCAGATCCCTGGCTGTTTTGCCTGATTAAAGAGTTTTCTGCTGTTCTTCCTTTGCTCGGAGATTTCAGGGGTCCACCAGTACGGTTTCTTTCTACCCCTTTTTTTAATCTCCGGGCAGGCTGCTATGAAGGCAGCGTTACAAGAATTGGTGACAAGATCTACTGCTTCGTCTATCTTAGACGGTGAGTCTAGCTCACCGAGAGAAGCAAACGATATGTCTGAGAGAGGCGCTTCATCAGATCTTATCGGTAGGCAAGACCTACCGTGAGAAGCGTTTTCCTGGAGGGTAGAGGACAGGACCACTTTGTAAAGGTCCCAGTCCGTTCGTCTCCTGTACCTGTAAACCGCCATAGGCGGAGGTCGCAGAAGCAGATTAAAAGTTACGTACATATGGGCAGAGTAGGAGTTATCATCGGAAACTTTCCATTCCTTAACTAAGTCAGAGGAAGGTCCTGAAACCAGAGTAATGTCTAGAACTTTCCTCCTATTCGAGGTGACAAAAGTTGGTTTGTCCCCAGAGTTACAGATACAGAGGTTGTTTTCTATGATAAAATCAAAAAGAGACTCACCCCTTGTATTTGTGTCGGTTGAGCCCCATGCGAGGTGGTGCGGGTTGGCGTTGGCTCCAATGACTATCGGAAGCCCCTTGAGTTGGGCCTCCTTTACTGCCTTGCTGAGCCTATCCTGTGCAGAGATGGGGCGATCGTGCGCAAAGTATACGGACATCAGCCAGAGGGTATAGTCCTGCAGCTCGAGGCTGATACAGGTGAAGTCATCATCGCTAAAAGGAGATAGTAGGAAATAAAAAAGAGTTTTTCTGATAAGAATACATGATCTGAGTCTACCTTTTGCAGGTGGCGTCACCAGCTGGTACTCATCGGTATTCAGCCCACAGACCCTGGTACCGACGACCCATGGCTCTTGGACTAGAACGACCGCCTCCGATGTTTTGCAGAGGCGTAAGATTAGCGCAGCGGAGGCTGCCTTAGAGTGATGCAGGTTAATTTGCAGTATCCGGACCATTAGGACCGTTCTGAAAACTCAGCGTCGACGTCCATCTCCCCCTGCTCCGTCCCGCCCGATGCCACCTCAACGATTGTATCGTCGAAGCCAACATCTGACTGGTCGGATTTCAGTAGGAGGTGTTCGTCCATGCTGGTAGAGAACTGCCCTGCCAGCTCAGATACCGACAGTGTATCACTCTCGGACTCTGGAGCACTACGTGCTAGTTCGATATCGACCTCATGTACACTCGAGGTGTTGCATGGGGTCGTGAGATTTGCTGCGGTGGAGGTGGGTACACTCGAGGCGCTGCCCACCTCCTCCAAATTCATCGGAGCCGACTCGATGGAGGTAGCTGCTGCCTCAGAGTCCAGCGTAACAAGTGCACTCAAGGTGTTTCCTGCCATCACATCACTCTGAAGCTCGGGCTTCGTCTCCATCTCCTCCGGCTCCTCTCTCTGGGTACCATCCCGCTTGACTTTCAACGTGATGGAGTAGAAGCCGTAGCTTAACACTCCATCACATTTAGCAAGCCAACGGAGAGACGCCTCGCTAATGACGAAACCGACATAGCGTTGCTTCTCCCTTGTCTCGCCCACGCGGACTATCCTCCAATCGCATGAAGGTAGTCCCGGGTTGCTTTGCGCGATGGTGCCCAGAATCTCGCCAGGCTCCGCCAGCTCGTCTGGGACCTAGGCCCAAGCTCTCGGTCTGTTTGGAATTTCTTCCAAACTGACGGCATCCAGCTTAGCCCCGGGCCACAGATCCCCCACCGAAGCTATGGCGAGTGTGTACAGACGGCAAGAGCGCTCGTCTGCGCAGGAAACTAGTTTAATTCTGCCCTGATACCAGCCGGCATCGCGGATAATGGGAGCAGCACCCGGGTTCTTGTCCATAATGTCCTTGAACTGCCTGAGAAGGCCGTTCAGGACATCCTTCCAATTGTCCGGGGTAATGTTTCCATCCGGATGGCCGCGGTTCAAAACCGCCAGCGTGATGTTGCCCTTGGCAACCTCTTTGAACGGTTTTGTTAGGGCAGGTGGAGAAGGGGCAGAGGTTATGGGCCTATGCCTTTTAGGAACGCTCGAGGCGTTTACTATCGACCGCTGCCTTTTAAGGGCTGGCCCATCCGACCCGGTTGGTGCCGTATTGGCAGGATTGGTTGCGGTGTTTGCGGTGTTACGCGATGATTTTTCCGCAATTGGAAATGTCCTTTTGTAGAAGATACCATCTTTTATATATATTTAAAAAATTAGCAAAATCGGTTTGACCAATCGAAAACTGTTGATAGATATAACTTTCTAAATAATTCGAATTTTGAAAAATTGTATACGTATTTTTGTTTAATCGTTCTGAGCCATACTACCCACTTTCAATAAAATACATGGCCGTCGAAAAAATTATAGGTGGTTCACTTAACAAAATTAACTCATCTTTTAGGACTCGTTAATAGTGGACAATTCCTTACAAATTTAACTACCAAATTATACTATAATTATACTATTTTAGTTATTTACCTTACCGAATTATTTCAATTTATGTGATTTTCGAAATTTTCCATATTGAAAGTGGACGTGATTGGGAAGCGATTTCGTTTAATTTCAACAGGTATACTTCCTATAACTCTAGTATACCTTGTGCCGAATTTCACGATTCTACCGTAATCAGTTTAAAACTTACGACTTTCATACATGGATCTTGATTATTTTGCGCCGGTACATAGTACAGTTATGTGGACAAAATTATAATACCCCTGTACTAGTACGCTTGGTAAAAAAATGCCTCCCTTAAAAGTGGGCGGGGCCACGCCCACTTTAGAAAATTTATAAAAAAATCATTATATAATGACCATGGGGATTCACCTATAAAATTATATAAATTTACCCATTTCCGTTAGCGACTTATGTCAATTTATGTGATTTTCGAAATTTTCGATAACGAATGGTTGAAGGGCGATTTTATCCATTTTCATCAGGTATACTCCCAACGATAATAGTATGCTTTTTGCCAAATTCCATCGTTCTATCGTAATCAGTTTAAAAGTTACGACCAGTCAAATCTATTATACTATATAAATGCGCAAACATAACTGGTTCCTCCCTTTTTTGCAATAACCACAATTCTAAGGTATATAAAATTTGGTATGTATCGATATGTATCGCCGAGCAGGGTGGCCGACAACAAACCAAAAATTAAAAAAAATTAATTATAATATGATTTGAAAATCACACCACTACAAGTGCTATACACATCATTATCATTTATTGGCGCTTAACCGCCTAAGCGATTTTGGCCGTTTCGTATCAAAGCACGCCAGTCATTCCTTTTTAGCCTCCCCCTTCCTCTGCTGCCGAATTCAGGCGACGATAGGAAAACCTTCTGTGCTAGAGCTTCTTTGTCCATTCGCATAACATGGCCCAGCCAGCGGAGTCTTTGGGCTTTAATTCGCTGGACTATGGTCAGATGTGCGTAGACCTCGTACAGCTCATCGTTAAATTTCCTTCTATACTCGCCGTTGGCATCACGGGAAGGACCATAAATCTTTCGGAGAACTTTTCGCTCAAATACTCCAAGGGCCATCTCATCTTCTCTTGACATTGTCCATGAATCTGAGCCATACATCAGGACAGGTATGATGAGAGACTTATAGAGCGTGATCTTTGTTCTTCGAGAGAGGACTTTACTTCTCAATTGCCTACTCAGTCCAAAGTAGCACTTGTTGGCAAGAGTGATTCTCCGCTTGATTTCTAGACTGATATTATTTTCGGTGTTGATACTGGTTCCCAAATAGACGAAGTCCCTCACAGTTTCAAATTTGTAACTATCAACAGTGACATGGCTGCCAAGGCGCAGGTGCGCCGATTCTTTCTTTGATGACAGCAAATACTTCGTCTTGTCCTCGTTCACGGCAAGACCCACTTTTTTCGCTTCCTTATCCAGTCCAGAGAAGGCAGCTATTACGGCGCGGTTGTTAAGGCCAATGATATCAATATCATCGGCATACGCCAGCAATTGCACGCTCTTGTAAAAGATTGTACCATTCCGGTTTAGCTCTGCTGCTCGAATTATCTTCTCCAGCATCAGATTGAAGAAATCGCACGAAAGGGAGTCGCCCTGTCTGAAGCCTCGTTTGGTTTCAAATGGCTCAGAGAGGTCCTTCCCGATTCTGACGGAGCTGTTGGTATTGCTCAACGTCATTTGACAAAGCCGTATAAGCTTTGCAGGGAAGTCAAATTCAGACATGGCGGCATACAGGCAACTCCTTTTTACGCTGTCAAAAGCGGCTTTAAAATCGACAAAGAGGTGGTGAGTGTCGATTCTCTTATCATGGGTCTTTTCCAGGATTTGGCGTATCGTGAAAATCTGGTCGATGGTAGACTTACCAGGTCTAAAGCCACACTGATAAGGTCCAATCAGTTTGTCTACGATGGGCTTCAGCCTTTCACACAACACGCTAGAAAGAACCTTATATGCGATATTAAGAAGACTAATTCCGCGGTAGTTGGTGCGGTTAGCGGGATCGCCTTTCTTGTGGATTGGGCAAAGCACACTTAAATTCCAATCCGGAGGCATGCATTCGTCTGACCATATTCTGCATAAGAGCTGATGCATGCTTTTTACCAGCTCTTCGCCTCCGCGTTTGAACAGCTCGGCGGGTAGTCCGTCTTTTCCAGGCGCTTTGTTGTTTTTGAGCCGGGATATAGCTATCCTCACTTCATCATAGTCAGGTGGTGGGACGACTTTTCCATCGTCAGGGATTGGGGTATCGGGTTCGACGTCTCCCTCGCAATTTAGCAGTGAGGAGAAGTGCTCCCTCCATAATTTAAGTACACTTTGTACGTCGGTTACCAGGTCGCCATTATTGTCCTTACAGGAGCTTGCCCCGGTCTTAAAACCTTCCGTCATCCGCCGGATCTTTTCATAGAATTTTCGGGCATCATTCCTGCCAGCCAGCATCTCAAGCTCCTCACACTCACGCCTTTCGGCCTCACTTTTCTTTTTTCTGAAAAAGGCGTCTCTCTTCCTTCTTTGCCTCACGATATTGTTGCCATACACTGCGGGTTGCGCCCGTTCGCAACGTCTCCTTGTAGGCAGCGTCCTTTTTTTTCGAGGCAGTTTTGCATTCCTCATCGTACCAGTTGTTCTTGCGGGCTCGCTGTAACCCTATAGTGGCCTCAGCGGCGGTACGCAATG